>CM062804.1:1197414533-1198647655 GCA_031772625.1 Pinus tabuliformis
AGTCTGTAATACCTCCAATTAATAATTCTTAACTGAGGTCACTCATTGGGTGATTATCAGATCAAGTGGTATCAGAGCTTTAGGTTGTAAGGTTAGACAATCTTGTGTTGGTTTAGTTGTTGAATTCTCACTAGATCAAAGCTCAAATTAGGAGAAGGAGAGTTGGTTGAAACTAATCCTGAAATTGGGAGAGTCTATCCTCGGAAGACAATGTCAGAGGAAGGTTCTATGGGGCCAGACCCTCAATTCATAGAAAGTTTCCTAGCTATAAAGTCTATGGTAGAAGAAATGTATAGGGACTTTAGAAAGCATAAGGATGAAGATTCATTAGGTTCTAAACAAGACAAAGAAGAAGAAGAATCTCATAACCGTGACCACTCAAAAGGAAAAGGGAAAGAGGAAAACTTTCTCACACCTCGTAATAGCCCTGTGCATAATAAGAAAGCATCTTTGATTAAGCTAGATGTTAAATTCGATTTGCTTATATATGATGGAGAGCTAAATGCTGAAAAGTTGGACATTTGGATTAGACAAAATTGATGTGTATTGTAAAGTGAAAAACATCGACTCAGACAAGAGAAAAATTCAGCTGGCAAGCCTACACCTAGGAGGCACTACCTTAGTTTTGTGGGAAGGCAGAACCCATGCTGACATGAAAAGACATGGTAAGACCATCTCTGTTTGGAGTGACTTTGTTTCTGCAATCAAGAAGCAGTTCTATCCATTGGCCTACATGCAACAAGCCATGATGAGTTAGCAAACTCTTCAGCAGTTGAAAGGGCAAAGTGTGAAAGGGTACACTCAAGAATTTAGAAAGAGAGCATTGATTCTAGGGATCTCATTAGACTCACCAGAGACTCTTTTGAAGTACATTGGTGGTCTACACAGCTACATGAGGATATCATCCTCATGTTTAATCCCACTAGTATAGATGAGGTGTTGTACAAGCTACTCATCTAGAAGCTAGAGGAAAGAATGGAAATCCAGAAGTTGGGGACCATCCCAACCACTGCAAGCAAGAGCGAGGAGAAAAGAAAGCATAAGTGGAAAGCAAGGAAGGCTAACACTGCACAGAAAGGAAAAGCTTCATGTACTCATTTTAAAAAGGATGGGCATGATGATGAGCACTGTTGGATTCTGCATCCAGAGCTGAGACCTAAGAAGTCCGAGGGCAAGAAGAAGAAGACTGCTACAGCTATTCAGAAAGATTTGATGTTAGACTCGGGAGATGAAACAATCATTGCAGCCACAGGTTTAAAAGGTAAGAATTCTAAAGCATCTACTAGTAATTATGCTCAAACTATTATTGATGAAGAACATGAGAGAAGAAGACATGAGCTTTTCCATATTCGAGTCATTTCCAAACATCAAAAGATTGGTACTTTGTTTGATAGTGGTTCACAAGTAAATTTTATTTCTGAAGCAATTGTAAAGAAATTGGGATTAACGACTACACCTCACAAGAAACCATACCCATTAGGATGGTTGAATGATAAAGCACAACTACAAGTGACTAGACAATGCAAACTCAAGTTTTCTTTTGGGTTAGCATTTGTAGATGAGGTTGAGTTAGACATAATTCCTTTGGATATATGTGGAATTGTTTTATGAAGTCCTTACTTGTATGATAGAAAAGCTATCTTCTATAGAGCTGAGAACAAGTATCTACTTGTTAAAGATGGAATCGAATACTTTGTAAGGGCTCACAAGCTCAAGAATAATTATAATCTCATAAACTCAGGGCATATGTAAAGACTGAAAAATTCATGCAAACAATTCTTACTAATGGTTGTAAAGGAAAAGGAACTTGATAAAACCAATGTATTTGAGGGCTGTAATGCTAAGCAACAAGCTGATATAGAAAATATTGTTTCATAGTATGATGTCCTATTTCAGGAACCTAAAGGTCTGCCACCCAAAAAGGAAATAGTACATGATATTATTTTGCAGCAAGATGTTCCATTGCCTAACATTGGAATGCATAGGTTGTTTGCTTTACAGAATGCTGAAATCAAGAAGAAGGTGCAGGAGTTTCTCGAGAGGGGGTTCATCAGGCCCAGCACATGGCTGTGTGGGTCACCAATTGTTTTGGTGTAAAAAAAGATGGCTTGTGTAGAATGTGCATTGACTACCGAGCACTGAATAAGAAAACAATAAAAAATCGTTATCCCCTTCCCCACATAGGTCATCTTTGAGATCAATTAAAGGAAGTTGTTTATTTCACCAAGCTAGATTTGCACAGTGGATACCATCAGGTCAGAGTTGCAGCGCAAGATGCACGGAAGACTGTTTTCAAAACAAAGCAGGGATTGTATGAGTGGCCGGTTATGCCTTTTGGCTTGACCAATTCTCCTGCTACTTTCATGAGATTAATGAATGATGTACTCAGACCTTTTCTTGATGATTTTGTTATTGTGTATCTGGATGACATTCTTATTTTTAGTAAAACATGGGAGGAACAATTAAAGCATGTTAAGCAGACATTAGATGTTTTCAAAAGAGAAAATCTTTATGTTAAACTCTCCAAATGTGAATTTGGCAAAACCTCTCTAAATTATTTGGGTCACATAGTAGGGGGTGGTGAATTGAAAATATATCCCTCTAAAGTGGCAGTCATTGTAAAATGGCCTAAACCCAAGTCTGCTACAGAAGTGAGAAGCTTCTTAGGAGCAACACAATATTGGAGGAAGTTCATCTCTAACTTTTCCTCAATTGCAGCTCCCTTACATGCTTTGATAGGATTGAACAAGCTGTTTCAACGGGGAGGCAAACATCAGAAAGCCTTCGAAACCTTAAAAGAGAAGATTAGTACAACACCTGTACTAGCACTGCCTGATCTACAAAGACCATTTGAGATCCAAACAGATGCCAATGACTATGCCATGAGAGCAGTGTTGACACAACATGGTAAACCCATATGTTATCATTTTGAGACTTTTAATTCTGCAGTAGTTAACTATCCTACATATGATAAAGAATTGTATGCATTAGTTCAGAGTGTGAAAAAGTGGAAACATTTTTTAATGGGCAAAGAGACAGTAATACATACTGATCATCAACCACTTCAATATCTACACTCCCAAACTAAGTTGCAGCAATCAAGACATTACAGGTGGATGGGTTTTCTATAACAGTTTCATTTAGTCATCAGATATAAAAAGGGCATACATAACAAGGTTGCAGACATGTTATCTAGACCCATTATAAATGCATCTACTATACTTAAGCATAATTATGTACTACATGAAAGTTACATTGAACAATATTCTCAAGATATAGACTTTAAAGATGTATATGAAACTTTGAGTCGAGGCAAAAGGGTAGAAGAATTGGATTATCATGTGAAGGATCGCCTCTTATATCACTGTGGGAAACTCTGCATTCCACAAACTGAGAGAGTAAAGATAGTTAGAGAAGCACACACTTCTCTGATATCAGGTCATTTTGGGGTAAGTAAACAGTTGCACAACTGATTTTGTTATTGGCCGAAAAATAATGAGACAGTTTCTAGATATGTAAGAGGGTGTACTATGTGTGCTAAAAGCAAGCCCAACAATAGAAAACTAGGCCTGTACACTCCATTACTAGTTACTTCTCACCCTTGGGAAAGTGTTTCCATGGATTTTGTTGGAGGACTGCCTAAATCTAGGAAAGGTCATGATTATCTGTATGTGGTTGTGGATAGGTTCAGCAAAATTTGCATTTTGATACCTTGTAATAAATAGATTATAGCTAAACAAACTACAAAACTATTCTTTGAACATGTATGGGTTCATTTTGAGTTACCCACTTATATTGTATTTGATCAAGACATCTGATTTGTGACCAAATTGAAGGAAAGCACAGCTTTTCATCCACAAATGGATGGCTAGACATAAGTAGTTAACAAGACAGTGATCCAGTTACTAAGAGGATATTGCAGCAAACATCCTAAGCTTTGGGATGAACATTTGTGTTATGTGCAGCATGCTTACAATAGAGAAAAACACTCTTCTACACATAGATCTCCTTTTGAAACCTGTTTTGTTTCATACCAAGGTCTCCTTTGGATTTTGTCTTTGGTAAAGATACCATAGTTGATGGACACAGTGATGTGGACAAGGCAACTAGGTTCATTGAACAGATCCAAGAGATCCACGAGGCAGTACAAGAAC
This sequence comes from Pinus tabuliformis, assembly GCA_031772625.1. Classification (NCBI taxonomy): domain Eukaryota; kingdom Viridiplantae; phylum Streptophyta; class Pinopsida; order Pinales; family Pinaceae; genus Pinus; species Pinus tabuliformis. The sequence goes on from CM062804.1 coordinate 1,197,418,688, forward strand.
AACTGGAAAAGGGCCAAGCCAGATATAAGGCTAGGCATGACAATCATCGGATGGAGCATAGTTTTCAAGTTGGAGACCATGTCTGGCTGTACATCAGCAAGGATAGGATGCAAGGTGAAGGTAAAAAGCTAAAGCCTATCAGGTATGGACATTTTAGGATAATTGAGAAGGTTGGTGAAAATGCTTTTCTCCTTGATCTGCCAGCTTACATGCACATCTACTCAGTCGTAAATGCAGATTGCTCGAGATTGTTTGAACCTTCTCTATTGAGGATCTTGAAGAGCAGAGTTAATTGCCTTTTATTGATGACCTACTACCTGAATATATTAATGAATTGCAGGAAGACAAAATCTTGGACAGGAAGGTGAGGACAATAAGCAGAGGAGATGTTGAGTACCTCCGAATTGGACTCAAAGGTTCGAAGTCGAGCAGTGCAAAGTGTATTGAGATTGGGCAAGTGAGATAGCAGTTAGTCGATGCTTGAAAGAAAACCTACTTTTGGTGGTCCAAAAGCTTTTCAATGGGAAGGCTATGATCCGAATTAGATCCATAAAGACTAATCGAAAGAACCATGGCTGTACCAGGTCAGGACAGACTTCAAAGAATTTAAAACAGTGATCAGAAACACCTTTAAACCAGTGGCAATGGCAGCCAGCGTGGAACGATGAGGACCTCAGTCAAAGCGCATTGACCGAGGTCCATGGAGACTGCGCGGGAGGTGAAATTAGCTCTGGGAGGCCCGGATCGGGAAACAGAGGGAGTTTTTGATGCACGATTACACTGGGCCAAAACCCTCAAAATGGAGAAGCCCCGAGCACTTGGCCGTGTGGAAGCAGGGAAAACCGTGGGACAAAAGGCTAAGCGCTAAAGGCGGGACCCACTCCAAAACTGGTGGTATTGATCGAGGGTGTCCATGGGTGGTAAGTAGTTTTAATGGAAAAGAAGCAATTCCACTCAATGTCTGACGCGTGGCAAGCAGAGGAGAGAGGAAACTGCTGCTCATCATGTGCTAACAGTCAAGCTAGTCAACTGTGCAAGATGAGCGAATGGCATCAGATCTAGGGGCTCTAGATCTAATGGCTGAGAACGCTCCTGATGGAGAAGACGGAATTGATGGAGGATAAGCCATGATTTAGAAGAATTTGAAGTCCGAATTGACCGCCACGGTGGAAAATGACTCATTCCATAACATAACCGAAGAATTGAATCGACAAAAGGCTGGCACAGTTTGTAGGAGGACAAGTCGCAACTCCCTGTGAGTCTGATGATGACGCCGAGAACAGGGAACTCCAAGCATAGCTGCAAGCAAGCAAATCGATGGAGGTGGAAAAGGAAGTGAACCACCATTAGCTCAAATGGCTTTAAAGCCATGAACAGACCAGACAGAGGAGAGGAATCGAGAACCTAGAGAGGAACATCGAAGACAGAAGACAGAGAAGAGAAGGACCAATAAGGCAAAAAGCAGAAAGAGGGCAAAGGGCCGAGCTGACCAAAGGCAGTGTCAAGTGCCAGAGAGCTTGAGAGACTCAAGCCATCCCTGAGAGGATTTGTTAGACCAGAGAGGTCAAAGAGCTGGTAAGGAAAAGAGTCTGTGTGCTCTAGTGGTTTGGGGAATCCAAAAACCACACTACCAAGCCAACCTCTTTCAGGAGACTCATATTGAGCTCCTTCATTATAATTCTCTGCTTCAAGACACAATAAAATAAGGCCACCACTAAGATCTGGACTGGAGATGTAGCCTTGGAGGACAGGGTGAACTCCTTATTAATTTCTTGTGTTCTTGTATTTGCTTACTGTATTTCTCTATTGTTTTCCATTTTTAAGTGTCTATGTATTTGCAATCTGATCGATCTGTTGCTTAAATAACTTAGACACACCAGAAAATGAGTCTGCAATACCTCCAATTAATAATTCTTAACTGAGGTCATTCATTGGATGATTATCAGATCACTCTCCATTTCTAGGAAGATCAATGCTCAATAGAGTGAGACACCCACGTGAATCATCCAACTTGATTGGGCATCAACACCAACCATTGGTGAATTGTGAGAGTTGATCATCCAACTATATCATGACATTCGAGTCCACCAATCCATCAACATAGTTGTTGTGGACATACCAAAAACATATGGTCTATTACTCAATAGAGGCTAGTCCAGCGAGCTAGATGGATACTTTTTTACAAACTGGTCTCACATGTGGATTTTGTACAAGGGAAAATGCAACCAAATCCAGGTGTTATCCGAGAGGTATATGAAGCACAACGTCACTCCCCTTAATGGCGAGAATGGAGTGTTGGCCTTCACAGAACTCATGTTTGGAAATTGCCTTCTAGAAACAACATTGGAGTGTTATCCTACACGGCTAGCTCCAACCTCATCAGACACACAATTGGGACTCCTTCCTTGCCCAACTGATAGTAATGAAATATGTATAGTTCATTGTACCAACAATAGCAGTAGTAGCAACAACAATAGCAGCAACAGTACAATCATGTCAAACAGTCCATGTATAAACAAGTTGTGGGCCATGGATTTTGACGAATCAAAAACATATGATGGCTCAAGGACCGGGTATAGCTCAGTCGCCCAAAACAATGGAAAGTGTATGACTTCAAGTTGTTTGAGGTTCAAATGCACAAACAACATCGCTAAGCATGAAGTACTCATGTTGGGATTACCAATAATCCTCAACCTCAACATGGTCACACTCAAAGTAGCACTACACTCCATGAACAATGTTGATACTTTCAAGAACATAACAATTAATGAAGGTAAGCATGAGAAATCTCTGAAAATTGCAGCTTAGGGCAGGAAAGGCAACCCTGTGCCTGAGGGGTTGGGTTCTATCAAAAAGATCTATGATTTGTAGAACTTTTGTCAAGGACCAAGAAATAATAGAATCCACAAGTGCACCACTATGAACAAACAAAGCAACTTGGGGACCAATCACAATCTGAAGATGCTTAGTCTTGGTACAAATTGCATAATGCAACAGTGGTCAAATTTTGACCACCTGATCAAACAATACCAGGATGTGTCCACAAGGGTAGATGACGACCTAAGTACACATGACACGCGAATAATTCAATACGGGATTCCAGGTAAAGGAGGAGCCAAACCATTGCAACAAAAGTCAAGTAAAACACATATATTATTTGAAATCCTTATACAAAAAGAATTGACTAAATTGCTGGATGTTTGGTTTACTTGCAAATTTCATTGTCATACGTGGGCTTCTAATTTAAATTCAACATATAAGAAATCCGGAAAATCCTCTTATGCATTGATTTCAGAACTTGAATTGTTCCCAGAATAAAAAAAACTACCCCGTGCCATCATCTGATCCTATATTGCATGCGGTACCTAAAGCAGTGGTCTTGTATCCACTTAAAGGTTTTTTCGAATACCACCAAGTTCTGGTAGCAGAGCCCGGTGGGCTTACACTATTCCATGAGAAGCTTGGCCCACACACGTATCATTTGCAATCACTTGACGGGGGGATTGACAACCTTCCTATCAACGGCCAAGATCTCTAGAATGACTTTCAGTAGGTCAGGCTGTGCCCATGCAATGTACATAGTCTACTTGGTGCTTGTTGTTTTCATATTGTTTGCTTTGCTTATTACATTTGTTTTTACTTTGTTTGATTCTGATTACTACTTTTTTTACGTTTGTTTTGTTTGATTGGTATATCACTATTTTTTTTTTTGGAAATAAGAGCTGCCAACTACCACGTTTTGGATTTTGATTAAAGTATGTGGCTGAAATTTGAAGAGACTTGTGACACTGCAACACTTGGTCAGTCTTGTGTTCGTCTTCCCTATGCTTTCGGCTGATGAAGTCTTGAAGGAAAATACGAGCCATCTGCAAGGAAAGTTTTGGTCCAACCATGAACCTGTGTCCACACTGGGAAGCCCCATGCCTATAATCAACCTTTTGCCCTATGTGTTCAAGCTCATCTAGCTAGTAGAAACAGAGAAGGGGAAAATCCAAACGAGCAAACCCATGTCAGAGGTCTTACATGCTTCTCTAAAGGAACAACCTCTTCTGCTCTTAATAAGTTGGGATCCCTCTTCTGCCACAAAAATAAATAAGTGTCTATGCACAATCCTCTTAAAAAATACAAAGGCGAAAGAAGAGAAAGGGTTCCTGTGTAGAGAGGTGAAGCATGCAACTCAACCCGGGTACTAACCTAGGCTCGTTGGCAGTGGAGAAATGTATGTGTTCCTGCATGACTCCACTGGGGTACTATCCAGGCTTGCTGACAATCAAGCAACAACAAAGACGAAAAATTATACTCTGAAAATCTTCAACTCACGAGCTAAACTACCCTTCCTAGATTCGAAACACTGAGATCTAAGTTGAAATTTTGTTACGTTTGAATGAGTTGGCAAAGGGTGAACCATGTATGTCCATGGGGTAAGTGGGGAAGTCGAAGTAACCCACGAAACAATTCAATACTCCTCGAAATACCAGGGCCCTGTGCTAGCAATGAACCAAAATAGAGAAGCTAGAGTTCTACCAGTGCGTTGCCAAGTGTTGTAGCAGCTACAACCACCCTCCAAAATTTTGGCATGCACCTAATTTTAGAGCCTCCCTTGGGTGTTTCACTTGATGACTGCACACCCTTAGGTTCACTCTGTGAGCCCTTAGGAGTCTTTGCATCTGCCTTGCTTGTTCATTTCACCCAAGTTTTGCAAGTTAGTGTCTACGACATACTTGCGACCATGTTCTAGTTATGCTCAAAGTATTCAGTTCGTGTGTACTTATTGTGTTCGCTATGACAGCATCTATCTCACTCAAACATGGAGTCACATTCACTGTCACACAAGCGTCATCATGGTCGATTGATGATCAATCATGGAGTTTTCACTTGTCACTTGCACTGTGGGTTAGTCTTCATCACTTAGTGACCCTTGCAATATTTTCATCAGCAGTGCCCGGAGCCATCATCCCGCTTCGCAACCTTGCTGCCTCTCCTAGTCACCTACATCCAAAATGATCATGTGTCATGGTAGACTAGGAGGTTTTGGATTTGATGTCATCTCGTCATGAGTGACTGCAGGTACAGGTACACTAACAAACATGGCATGACAATGAAAGGGATGAACGAAGGGAGCACATGCAGAACGATGATTTCACCAATGAACAAACGAATGATGCATGCAAAGAGATGTGATCGCGGATGGATGATCATGCAAAGATCCGTTTGTGAATGGACAAACGAGAAAACACGCAAGATGTGCTTAGGACAAACGAACAGACGAACATGCACCTTTCGCGAATAAATGAGCCTATCAAGCCTTCCAACATGCAAGAAAGGAACAACGTGCCAAAGCATCATCAAGCAAACCAAATACCATCGAAGACTCCATGCACTTTACCATGCGGAGGTGAAGTTGTGCTATGCCATGAAGACATCCATCACCTAGCAACATTGTAGCTTGAAATGCACTCCAACAGTAGGACAGATGTACCAACATTGTCACGTCGAGTCATGTCATGAGTCATGTCGCCCACATCTCTACTATGGGCTATGTTGTCAATCAATGTAATGTAATGTGGAAGTCCAAGAGACCCACTTGTGTTTAAAGAGTCATGCAAAGTCGAAAATTCGTGGATGTAAAACAATCATGAGGGTAGTCAAACAACCACAAGAATCAGTTTGACCCTTGGCTATAAATACCACCCTCATTTGTACATGAAAGGAATTTTCACCTTAGCTCCTCCCACATAGCCAAGAGAGTATGTAATCTTTTACTTGAGGAGTAAGTAGTAGCTCCAACACCCCACTCATGGGGTTAGTGATGTATGGTGTAATGATGTGTCTTATAATTTTCGCTTAATTCAGAAGCCTGCTAACAAGCCAACATGTTTTCACACATGTATTGTAACTGTTGTAAGACTGATCTTGAACACTTGTAATGCATGTTTCTTTAACCTGTGTTGAACACTTGAACTATTTCACTTGTTGTAATACATAATCTATTAATGGAAATGCGTTGTATATGTTGTTAACGATGTATCGATCGTGGTGGATATCTCCCCAGACATCAGACACACCTTTCACATAAAGCTTTCTGTAACAACTGTTGCAATTGTTCGGACTCATCTGTTGAGTGATGTATATGTTATCGTGTGTTGTGACTACTACATGTGTATCTATGCTTGTTGTAGATTGCTCGTGTAGTTGTGTGCTCTCTGCTGAGTTGGCCCTCTGTCCTCATCCCGTCCTGAGGCTCCTCCCCCTCTCTCCTTCCAACTGACTCACTCTCACACACGACAGACATCACACGGCACATGCATTGACACAAGTACACTAGCATTCACCAGGCACATGAACCTCACTTATTGAAGGCAAAGCAGACCACTCTCCTGTGCTGACAAGTAAGAGTTGAGGAAAATCCTTAAGACAATGGAAACCGGGCCATCATACTGGATGGGACTCCCACACCAAATGGTGTGAGGTCTAGTTGGGACTTCATACCGGGGTGATCCCTCAAATTTTGACGTGTCCAACGTCGTCAACAATATGGTATCAAATCCAACTACAACACTAGGGCCTAATGGGCATACATTCTTGCTGATAGATTAATATATGAATGATGATTGTGGATCCATTTGGAATTGTTATGTATGTGTTTGATTTCTTGTTCTTAGAACAAGTGTAATTTGGATTACTATTCTTAATTATTTTTAAGGTTTAGTTTCGAATTTAGTTTTTTGTTTTTTTGTTTCTAAACTATTTCTAGTTTGAGGCTAAATTTTTGAGAAAAATACAGAAAATCAACACAGACCTTCGAATTATTGTTTATTTTTTATTAAGATTTTGGAAATAGATAGGTAATTTCTAAACTAATAATCCTCTTCAATTTATTAATTTTAAAAATATTACTGCACTTTAGCACATAACTTATCCTTCTTAAAAGTTATAATTTTAAAAATATTACAACACTTCAGCACAAAGCTTCATCTTGTTGTACTTTAGCATTGAGTTTGTACTTCATCTTGTTTTACTTTTCATGGTTTACGTTTAAATTTGCATGGAAATTTTGTTTGGAATTCATCTTCTTGTTTTTTGGTTTAAGGATATACTTTTGAAATAATTCTGTAAAGTTATGGGGAGACTAAGTTTGGAGTTTCTCTTCCTTTTTTATTATTCAAGTTTAAGGTTATAAATTTGAGATTATTATGGTAGATTCAAGTTGAATCTTAATTTTGATTTTAGCTTCATATTTATTTTTCTCTGGTACAATGTTATGATTTTAATATTATTAGTGCAAATTTAATTTCTTATCTTGTTGTTGGGAAAAATACTAAGAGGAGGGTGGGGGTGAATCAATATTTTAAACTCACTTTAAATTTTTATTTCATATTCTAATTTCTGTATGCGACTGTCATTTATACAACCAATGTATGTATGCGACTTCAGTGAAAGCAAACAACACATATCCAGTTAATTAATTCATCATAAGTTCCATCAGATCTTTATCTTTAACCAATGCATTATTAATTTCATCAAACATATAGTATGCATTGAAGAGAAGAATAAGTCATCGCACATAAGCAACAAAACAACACATGAGAACACTAAGATTTTTAGGCAGAAACCCAATGTGGGAGAAAACCACTGTTGTTGTCATATTTGTCTTCTTTCCTATTATATAAAGAAAATATTCTTATAGTTTTGTACTAGGGCAGACTCTTACCAGCACACAGGAACCCACCTGCAAGAGGCTACAACCTCCACTTGTTCTCCAGCACCCACTGGAAGGGAGCTCCAACCCCATGATCTCATTTACCAACCCCTATTGGAAGGGAGCACCTACCTCCTTAAACAAATTTACCAGTGACCACTGGAAGGAAGCTCTGACTCCCTTACTGAAGACTCCAAACCTCAGCTCCTTTTGTGGATCATGTTTCATAATATTTCATATTAGATCCACCTGACTTAAAACATCAAAACCTGTAGGCCACTTTTCATCATATTTTCAAACTGGACCCACACCCTTCATTATGCTCAATACCAAACTGAATACTGAATCTAAACTTTAATCACAGAATCAACTGAATCACTATATCATTAGAAAACCAGTCACTGAACTGAATCTCAATCTACCATCACAACTAGATCAAATGAATCCATAACAAATATAAACCGTCATAACTAGATCATACCAATCACTCATAAATAAGCTATACACTATTAACCTTCACAAAATCAAAGTGTTGTCACTGCAAACCCTAATCAAATTTACTTCAAAATTTATATACTACTATTCTGAAGCATAACCGTGTATATACTTGCTTCCTATGTATTACACCTATGTACCAATCTCAAATCACTAACTACTGCATCATGAATCACAGCAACATTGAATTAGCGATTGAACCATACATAGATCATTGAGCCAATCATAGATCATTGAACCAATCATAGATCATTATACTATAGCATCGTTATCAATCATTATTCCATATTTAACCCAATCAACATTGTCAAACACAAATCATTAAGATAGAGACATCATTAACAACCAACAACAGATAAAGCAAAACTAATCAAATGTCATCATCAGGCCATACTGTAAAACCCTAGAACATATATGTGACATCCATGAAGCATATCAATGTATGTACTCAACTACCTTTCATAACACCCACATACATATCTAGACATAATGAAGACCATATCTTAGAATATATACGCGACCATACCAAACTAGATTTGCATATGTATGCGACTATCTAGAGACAAATCTGCATATAAATCTGAAAACTTTCACTGCAGACACAACTTAACTCCATGCAACCTTCACTTTCAAAACTACAAATTTCTGAATAATTTATTTCGATTAAAATATCACAATAAATCACATATTCATCATTATTAGCTACTTTGACATTTGAAACAAGTAATTCAAGCAAACATATATGTCAACATACTTTCATATCTTTCATATCCTTCCTCCCTGGTGAAAACCTATTTCAGATCAAAACACACATCAATAACCCATTACTTGCACACATAATACCTTGATCTTCATCTCCTTATATAGGTTTAGCCTTAGCCAATACCTTAGTTAGATCCCTTGGTAATGTCATTAGTATTCTTTGATGGGATCAAATAACCATTGTCACTCCAATTACTATGGGCCAATACTATGGTAATGACCCCTGGTATCTAGATTATCATGGTTCAGATTCTGTATGTGACTTTCACTTATAGGGCCTGCATATGTAACAACCCTTCTTCATAGGATCTACATATACTTTCTCAAATTCCACCTTTATCATCCATCTATCTTTAAACTATCATTTCTTTGTTTATAACATTTGTACCAAACTGCATGAGATCTTGTTATCACAATGTTGACATCTTTATCAGTCAGGTTGCCATCAAGGACGATACGTTAACCATAATGCCAACAATATCTCCCTTTGGACTTGACAGCAACGAGTTTGGTGTTTGGACACCACTTCTAAATACACCCATGAACACCAAGTCTTCTCTCAAACACACCAAGCTTCTCTCCAAGCATTCTTCTCCAAACACCAAGCTTCTTTCCCCCTTTGACATCAAAGGAAAAGGGTTGAACTAGGTTGAATAAAGTGCTTGCTTTGTAGTGTTTATTATTGTAGGGTTGAATTTTTCTGAATATAAAACATGAAATTTGCATATTGACCATGCTCCCCCTAAGCCTATGCTTGATCCTCGAAAGATATACAATAAAATCACAAGGCTTTATGACTCAACCAAATATAACATTTCCAATCACCAATGGCTCATGATTACATCAATCACCCAACATAGTGGGGTTACATATTTGAACCAACATTACATCACTTGCCCAAAATAATGGGATTACATACATAACATGACTTGATCCAAGTAGCCCATACATGAATGAATTTTACAATGATTACAACATGGGTCTTTTCGTAACCTTTACATCAAGAGACATATAAGATGTTTATAACCAAAAACAGGAACGTCCACCATGAGGTAGCAATACCATAATGGTTACCAATAACCATTATTCACCATATAGGAATATGCAACATAAACATCTGATAGCAACAACATAGACAACAACATGAAGATCATCATCATTAAGAACATAAAGCAACAATAATATGAACTCATCATAAACTAATCACACAACAAGAAGTACGCAAGCAATCATAATGTCAATAATGCACTATTAAAATCATAACAACTGCTCCCCCTAAATCTGTACCAATTATGGAAAACCACAACTTAAAGTAAGAGTTGTTTGGGTTTTATGTAGGAAACCAAAACTTAAAGTAAGAGCTATTTTGGTTTTCCATAGGAATCCACAACTTAAAGTATGAGCTGTAGGAACCCACAACTTTAGTATTTATTGGCAATGTTCATTGTCAAATCTGATCATATTCAACTCATCAATCAACAAATCCATCAAAGAACCACAACAACAATAAAATTTTGCAACAAATCATGAACCAACATTATTCCTAAGCATCATATGGAAATTATTAACAATCTATAGTAAACCAATGTCAGTATCAGAATGCTAATAACCAACTGATAAAAACATATGAGAGGCTCCCCCTAAATTTTTGCTACTCCTTTTTCATTACTGAGAGGCATACCCTACTGTCTAGGCCAAAAACAATGTATACACATGATTTTCCTTCATAACATCCATGTACAAAAAATAAACTGTTGATTTTTCATAACAACATCTCCTCCTAAGCATATCACAATTATTCTTGTTCACTGCTACTTCATCAATGCAATGTCAGTAGTATAAGCATCACGAATGAATATCAACATAAGGAATCGAGATATACATGGACTTGATAATCATCACTTGTTTTCCATGAGGTTATGTACCTCACATTCACTTCTGCAATCACTATTAGAAGTATGCTTTAACAATAGTGGACCGCAGTAGAGACAATATTCCCTACGTCTTTGATTGTTGTTCCTTTGTCCTCCAAATTTGCTTGCAATTTCTAATCATATGTTGGAACTTATCCCATCTTTTGCCTCCATTCCAAATGTTTGACCTGCAATTAGTGGCCTTATGCCCAAATTAGTTACAAGAAAAATAGTATCCATGAAACAATCCTTTATGCCTGGGGATTGGTCTTGACTTTGAGCTAGGAGATTTTCTCTTAGATGTGTGACTTGATTCAGTTTTCTTATGACAAACTTCATGTTGGTTGTACTTTTCATTACATTGTGAATATGAACCCATGTGGTTGTATCCAATGTCCGCCTTGATTAGAGGAGAACATTGTTCATTGATAGTATTCTTTAGTGATTTAGATTTCTTTAGCTATTTGTTGATTTTCTCATAATATTCCCTTAGAGTCACAACTTCATATTCTAATTTTTCACAATGCATTTCCTTTTTCTTGAAGTTGTTTTGCTAACATCTTTGTTCTTCTATTGGTTGCTTCCAATTGCATTCTTAACATGTTTATTTCCTTAATCATACTACTTTCTTTTGTTTCTATATCTTTGTTTGCATTCCTGAGTCTATCATTTTCTTTCAATGCTTTCATTAAGTCATTTTCTTCACAACTATCTGATTCAATAATTGATTGATATTCAAGAGCCATAAGTATTTGATAACAACTGTTAGAATCTGAATCTAAATTTTCTTGATCATTAGATGTGCTTTGACTATCTTCATTAGAATAAAAACTTTTCTTGTTAGAAAACTTATTTTTGGCATTTTTCTTGTCAACATCCTTTCCATTCTCTTTCTTATCATGATTTTCTTTATATGTACATTTGGATGCATAGTGACCTACTCTTCCACAAGAAAAATGTTAAAGGGAAGCTTACCTTTGAATTTATCAGTTCCCACTTGCAACTTTCTCACGAAATTCACTTCTTCCTCATCTAAAATGTAGCTTGTATCTTTAGGCTTTTCTTTTCTTTCCCTTTATATGTGGCTTTGAAGGCTGCTTCTCTCATACTTGATGAACCCCCTTTTCTCATTTCAAAGGATTTCAAGATCCCATGGAGTTGTTAAAGAGTAAGATTCTTCAAATCCTGCATTTCTTCAATGGCGAAGACTTTGTAATTGATCTTTGGAGTCAATGCTCTCAAAATATTTTCAGCAACAGTAGCATCCTTTATTTCATCACCAAGATTTTTCCTTGAGTTAACAACCTCATCTAATCTAAGGAAAAATATTGCAATACTTTCATCATCATGCATTATAAGAGTCTCATATTGAATTTTAAATGTTTAAAGTTAAGTTTTTTTACCTTAGCATCACCTTCATAGCTTTGAACAAGTTTATCCCATATTTCCTTTGTGGTCTTCAACTGCATCCCTTTCATGAACTGAGACTTAGCAAAACTTCCCAAGATAACATTTACAACCTTTGCATTAGTCTCAGACTATTTATTCCCTACATTATCTGTGGGAATGGAGCTTGAGTATTGATATCCACCTTCAACAATTTCCCATACATAATATCCTAGTGCCTACAAATATACTCTCATTATGAATTTCCAAAATACAAAGTTAGTTCCATTAAACAAAGGTGGCCTGACATAAAATACTCCTTCTTGACTACTCATCTTGATGGATCTCCCTTTAAGCGATCAAGCTTTTTTCTGAGGGACCTTCTCTGGTACCAATTGTTGGGAAAATTACTTGGGGAGGAGAGTGGGTGAATCAATATTTTAAACTCACTTTAACTTTTTATTTCATATTTATATTTTTGCATGCTACTATCATTTATACAACTAGTGTATGTATGTGATTTCAATGAAAGAAAACAACCTATATCCAGTTAAATAATTCTTCATAAGTCTTTAACCAGTGCATTATTAATTTCATCAGACATATAGTATGTAGTAAAGAGTAGAATAAATCATCACAAATAAGAAATGCAACAACACATGTGAACACCATGATTTTTAGGTGGAACACCAATTTGGGAGAAAAGCATTGTTGTCATTGTCTTTGTCTTCATTCTCATTATATAAAGAAAATATTTTTTACAATTTTGTACTGGCACAAACTCTTACTTGCATGCAGGCACCCACCTACAGGAGGCTACAACCTCCACTCATTCTCCAGCACCCATTGGAAGGGAGCTCCAACCCCATGATATCATTTATTTGCTCCTACCGGAGGTGAGAACCTACCCCCATGAAATTTTTTTCCATCTACCAATGGAAGGAAGATTTGACTCCCTTACTGAATCTCCAACCCGCAACTCCTTTTTTGGACCACATTTCATAATATTTCATACTAGATCCACCTGAATTAAAAAATAAAAACCTATAGGCCACTTTTCATTGTATTTTCAAACTAGACCCACACCCTTCATTATTCTCAATATCAAACTGAATGATGAATCTGAACTTTAATCATAGAACCAACTGAATAATTGTATCATTTGAAAACCAATCACTAAACTAAATCTCAATCAACCATCACAACTAGATCAAACCAATCCATAATAGATATAAACCATCATAATCAGATCATACCAATCACTCATAAATAACCTGTACATTGTTAACCATCACAAAATATAAGTGTTGTGACTACAAACCCTTATCAGATTTACTTCAGAATGTATACACTACTATTCTAAAGTGTAATCACATATATACGTGCTTCCTTTGTATTAATCCTTCATACAGATCTCAAATCACTGACTACTACATCCTGAATCACTACAATAACTGAATTAGCCACTGAACCATACATAGATCATTGAATCAATCACAAATTATGATACTATAGCATCATTATCAATCAATATTCCATATTTAACCCAATCAACACTTTCATACACATATAATTAAGATAGAGAAAACATTGACAGACAGCAACAAACAAAGAAAAACTCAGTAAATGTCATCATCAAGCCATAATGCAAAACCCTATAACATATACATGATATCAATGAATCATATCAACGTATGCACACGACTACCTTGCATAACACCCACATACGAATCTCAACATATTGAAGACCATATCTCATAATATATATGGAAGCATACAAAACTAGATTCGCGTATGTATGCGACTATCTAAAGACAAACATGTGTACAGATTTAAAAACTTCGTTGCAAACACAACTTAACTCTCTACAACCTTCATTGTAAAAAATACAAACTTTTGAATAATTTATTTCAATCACAGTATCACAATAATCACAGATTCATCGTTATTAGCTACTTTGACATTTGGAACAAGTAAGTCAATCAAACATATATGTCAACATACTTTTATATCCTTTAGATGTGAATATTCTCCTTGCTCCCTAATGCACGCCTGAATAACCCACTAATTGTGCGCATAATACCTTGATCTCCATCTCCTTATATAGGTTTTTCCTTAGCCAATACCTTAGGTAAATCCCTTGGTAATGTCATTAATATTCTTTGATGGGATCAAATAATCGTTGCCGCTTTGATTACTATGGGCCAATACTATGGTAATGACCCATGATATCCAGATTATCATGGTTTGGATTTTGTATGTGACTTTCAGTTATAGGACCTGTGTATGTGCGTGACCCTTATTCATATGATCCACATATACTTTCCCAAACTTCACCTTTATCATCCATCTATCTCTGAATTTCCATTTCTCTGTTTTTGGCATCTGTAGCATATGTACCAAATTTCATGAGATCATGTTATCACAATGTTAACATCTTTATCAGTCAAGTTGCCATCAAGGACAACACATTAGCCACAATGCCAACACCTGTATCTTTCATTATTGCTAAAAACTTTCTGGAAAATCTACATGGTATTTTTTTCATGTAATTTCTATATTAAAAATCATAATATTGAAATTTTTATAGAGAATTAATGTGGATAATTATCTTGGAATTCATTTTTGTTGTTTTTTAACATTAAAGTTTTAGAATAATTGCCTTAAATTCACACTTGAGTTTAAGCTTGGAATATTCATACTAATAACTTGGAAGTTAAATTTGAACTAGTTTTGGGGAATTTCTCTAAATATGCTTTTGCTAGTTTCAAAGAAAGAATTGAAAACCATAGAATTCACTTCCTATTTTTATCATAGTCTTCTTGATGGGCTTTATCAGAAGTTGAAAAATAATTTAAATACCTTTTTATCTTAGACCTATCTATGTGTAGTCTCCATTTTAGAAAAGAAGAAGAAGAAGAAGAGAGAGAGAAGGAATAGTTCCTTATATTCTTGGCCTTTTTGTTGAAGCAAGTTTTGGAAGTTTGTTAAAAGCATTTAAGAGGCGTTGTGAAAGATTGTCTTAAATAGTTGGGATTAAACATACGTTTGTGAATGTTTTGAATGAGCGGTTGATATATGTGTAGTGTGTGTGTATGTATTTCATATGTGCTTAATGTGTTGTTAACCACATTTTATGGTTTAAAAGAAACATATTTTATGGATGAAATCATACATGCCAAGAAAACCATGGCTTAATATGGAATGAAGATTTAGTGTGTATGATCTAGATTTATGAAGCAATGAAATGAAACACAGATATAAACAAAAACAAAAAGCTACAATGAAAACAAAGCTTTAATTCATTAATAACAAAGTATTGAAAATTGTTTACATGCAGAATGGAAATAAACTAGCTCAAGTGATGGTAGCTTATCTCTGAGAAGAGATGTGGCGACTACATGCCTTCTCAACTGTGTTACAATGAGGGTCAAAGACATTTTTATTATTCAGAAACAATAGAAAACCTTAAACATCTAAAAACCTAACCCTAGGAGATGAAACACCAAAAGTTTGTGGGCCCCGTTGGGGTTAGTTGGTACATCAACTTCTCGGGGTCATAACTTTGGTATACGATCTTCGTTTGACACATATGATACCTTCAAGGACAACAATTTTTTACTATAAACCCTATTGTAAGCAAAAAGTTTGCCCATTTTTCAAAAAAACGTTATTTAGGGCCTCAAAATGGCTTCGAAAGTTCAAGACCTGAAAAACTGCCAAAAATAGTAAATTCTGCTACAATTAAGGAAATAGAAAGAAACAATGTCAGGGGTCCAAGTGGAATAGGCGGGTGGACACCAATATCCACCCAGATCAATGTACAGATTGGTATTGTTTTAGAAGTATGAGGTTGAAATGTCATTAATGTAATGATTGAGTTCATCATATTAATCTTGATTATTAAATTATCTACACTAATTAGAACTTAATGTAAGTTATCTCTAGCAAGTCATTTTTAATTATGAATGTAGGTGCACAACTAATGCACAAATATTAAAGTGAAGAGTTAAAATATGTTTTATGAAGACCTTTTTAATGGTTAAGAATGAATTTTTTTGGTTTCTTTTATCTAATTTTGTGATCTTGTTAAGTGCTGATTTTGGGTTGGTGAGATAACTTTAAATTATTCTAGGAATAGGTTGAGGTATGTCATGCCTAATAAAGGAGAGGTTCAAAAAACTTATAATTGTGAATGGTTATAGAAACCATTTTAGGGAAAGTTGAAGGATGTGCTTGCTATGTTACGTATGAGTGTAGAATCTATACTAACTTATATCTATAAGGTAAGTAATTCTTTGTGTATATAATGAAGAATTGATTTTGATGAAATCTCATGGGCATGATTAATAAGGGATGATTGTGCATACTTTGAATTTAGTGGAAAAACTTTTTGTAATAGGAATTTGTTTAAGATTTAAATACATCATTTTCGTTTGATTACAAATGAAGAAACAAAGATTGGTATAATGTACACCAATAGGTGGTTTAGAATGTTTATAATAGTTGGTCTCGATATATGTAGTCAAATGTAGACTAGGTATTTATGCTCCATTATTGTAATTCTTTTTCAATGTGCTTCATTGAGGTAGACTTAAATTAAATGTTAATGCTTGAAAATGTAGAAATAGATTATTGTGATAAGTTGATGAAATATCTTTTCTATTGGCTTAAGAAAAATTAAGTCTATCATATTTAAAGAATATTTTGTATTGTTGTGTTTAGGAAATCCATAATATTTTTCTTAATGAATTTAAGGATTGCATATTGATTGAATTGCATTTAACTAAATTAATTAGAGAAATTATGAGGATTGAACTCATGAACTACTCAAAACTATTTTTAGTTAGTTGATAGATTTAAAATTCACGTTGTTTATGAACTTGATGAATTACTTTCTTGAAATTGATTAGCACATAATTGTTAAGAGAATAACATATTTAGAGATAAACCTTTTTTGTGATTAGAAATTTGTTTTATTTAAGCTTAAAGGATACGATATGAGATCAATATAAAGTTGATTTGAGTTCTTATTGTACAAGAATATGTGTGTGTGATATTTTTGAGGGAGAAATTGAAGAATACTGAAATCACATTTTTGATGAATTGGAATTGTTGCAGAATTTAGAAACATAAGATGATTGTATTGTATGTGGAATGGAAGAGATTGTTGGATTTAGGAACTTGTGTTGGGATGTATAGTTTTATGAGTAGTTAGTAGTCTTGCAAAAGGTTGTAATCTTTTGAGTGTCGTAATTCTTAAAAAAAAAGAGAAAAAAAGGAAATGAAGCTTAATTTTAGGTTATAAATGACATTCTGACATTGTAAATCTTATGCAAAATCAACATGATTATTCTTAGTTTGAGAAATGTATGGTTTTAATATATTTGTTTAAGGTTTTCTTATCTATATTAATGTTAATAAATAAGGCATGAAACCAAATGAATAACCTAGTTATTCAATAGAAATCATGAGTAATTGGGAAATGGGTGTTGGTATAATGTTATAGATAACCTGCTTTATGACTTGTCTTGGATTGGAAGATTGCAATTTGATATGTTGGAATGAAATTTGTCTAAACCAATATTGAATTCGTTCTCAATTAATGAAAGTGAATAACATCAATGGTTGGGGAGCTCAAGGAAAACTCAGTGGTACAAAGTAGATGTTTAACCTGATAAGTTAAAATAATTGTTTTTGATCTTGAAATTGTTTTTATTCATAGGTTTAAACTTTTGGTAAAAATAGTAATTTGTTCATAATATTTGTGATTGCATCTATGTCTTGTGAAATGAAAAGTTTAAACTTAGAATGAGAAATCATAAGTCATTACAGAAAATATAAGTCATTACTTATAAATATGACATCATGTTTTATAACTAGATTGACATGCAATAATATATGTATGATTTGCTACCTCTTTCCATGCAAGTTTGATTATATGATGGGATGTACCATCAATGTTGTTATAAAAATAATTTGGGATCTATTAATAGCTTGGAAAGCTCAATATACTATAAAACTAACAAGATGTCACATGAAGGATTAATGTGGACTATGAGAAGGAAAACACTCGGAATGTCAAGTTATTATTGATAACTTAAGTATATGTCATATCAATTACATAAAATATGGTATTATAAATTGTATGGATGGTTTTGATATAGAAATATTTGGCATTTTATATATTGAAACATATCTAATATAGTATGGATATATTTGCTACTTGATTAAGAATGACATGCTTTGGTTTTCATCGAAATGCTTTCACTTTAGCAAAACATTTAATTTTGAATTGGCATGAAGAAAAATATATCAAATACTTATACATAAGGTTAACACCTTATTGATAAGAGAATAAAAATAACCAAGTTTTTATTGATTGTAGGAAAACTTTGGGCCAAGTTTAGCCAAAGAGGGCGAGTATGTAGTGTCCCTTCTTGGTTAGTTTTGGTGACACCTAGAGAGGGTCATTTTGATGGAGTGTATAAAGATTATATATTTAGACTTATGAATATTCTTGTATGCTATAGACCTGGTTTGGTTCACATGGTTGTTACATGCTTATGATAATATCTATGGTTGTGTGTATAACACTAATTTTGGTTAAGTGCATATTGTTGATGTTTCTCTTTTGGCATCCTTATTTTGAATTTGATGCATGACATAAATGATGGTCTATGAGCATGACAAATGAACGAAAGCTACTATGTGGAGTAGTTAATTGACCATAATCTTGTCTATGATCCATGAATTACATGATTATGTATGATTAACCATGTATTTAGCAAGAATTGGTAGGGAACTTAGTTACTTGTTGAGAAGGATGCTCAGATAATAAATGACCGTGGAGGTCATGTATACAATTGTGTAAAATGTGATTAAATTAATTCATTATGAATTTTAATTGATGTGTTTAACATACAAGGTCATGATGCATGTAGGTCTAGGGAAACAAGACCTTACTAGCTATCATCAAATGTGTATGAGCTCACAACAAATACCATGAGGCAAAGCCTGAAGCTTCAAAGAAGCATTTATGAGAATATATGGAAAAGATTAGGGAGAAGAGTCCTAACTTTATGAAAATCAAGGCGTGGAGTCTTGTATCTTTACAATAGATCAAGGCATGGAATCTTGGATCTTTGCAATAGATCAACGCATTGAGTCTTGATTCTACTAGGATGTGGAGTCCTAGGTACATGACAAGGGCAAAAAATCCTAACAAGTCAGGAGAGGTGCACAATAGGAGTGCAAAATCCTAACAAGTCAGGTGAGGTGCACAATAGGGGTGAAAAATCCTAACAAGTCAGGAGAGGTGCACAATAGGGGTGCAAAATCCTTATTTCCTGACTCAAAAAGCACCACTTGAAGGCTTACATCAACCAGGTGAATTAATCTAAGTTAAACTTTGAGTTTAATTAACTCCAATTTACCTACTTTAGAGGGCCATTTAAAATAAAAAATATTAATTAGCTCTTTTTGAAAGATAAATAATAGAAAATTATCTAGAAATGACACATGGGGTGATGAATATTAGATAAATAAAGTAATTAAATAATTAAGAAAAAGTGAGAGGTTGCCACTTCAAGGGAGGGTGGTGAGTAATATGATTTATTATAAATTAAAAATAGCTTAATTTTTGCATGAAGGGAGTGAAGAGTCACTCCACTCAATGCTTCTAACTATTGAAGGATTTTTCCTTGTGTTGGGGAGACTAGAAAGTAGGGAGATGCTGCCAAAATGGCTACCCAAATCCTAAATTAAAATCCCAATAGTTTTTCCTAGTTGATGGAGACTAAGTGGTGTGAGAGGAAGATAAGATATATTCCTTAGTTTGCACGACATTTCTCACTATTGAAGTTGGTACTGTTTGTGAGCTCATAGAGCTTGAGGGTTCCAAGGAAAAAGATTTTCTTTAGATATGGTTGGGTGGTAAAACTGACTGGTCTGTTGGAGTTGGAAAGCAGAGTTGTTGAACGGATTAGAATGTCTGATTATCAAGTATAATTTCTAGTTTCTTATATTTTCCTTTAATTAACCTTTCTTGGATGAAGATATAGCTAGTTTACCTTCTCGATACTTCTTGTCCTTCAAAAAGTTCTGAATATAGTCCATGGTATACCATTTATTTCTTTTGTTATAAATCTCTTGAAATTATAGAATATGATTTTTTTAACTAATGGGTAAATAGTTTCTCCAATTAGTAATTCTTTCATTTAAATGGGTTGTGAGCCGACAACATGGTAGTGCTAATTGTAGTTCCTATGTCTTCTATCCATTACACTTATACTGTTATTATTCTCATTTGAGGCTCTTTGCTTTATTGTACATTTCTATTTATGAAAGAATATGTTGAAGAAGAGTTATTATTTTGTTAATTTTTGTTAGGGATGAAAGGTGAAGGATTAAAATTCAAGCTTGTAATTCACTTGTTCTTAGTGAAAAAAAAGTAAAAAGTAAAAATAAAAAAGGAAAACAAGTCGTGTCATGTAAAATTTAATTGGAAGAGAAGTGGAACTTCCAGGTCCTCAGGAAGACCCTTTTTTGCTATGTCGTAATCCAACTCTCCTCTTTCGCCTCTATTTCCTGGAAGGCTTCTGCTTCCCACCTTGTTAATCGAATCTTCTGGAAGCCTCTCTTCGTTCCCATTGGCCCTCTAATCTCCCCATCCATAGCATCAGCTATGGCTCGCAATGAGGATTGCTTGCACCGTGCGGACGTACAAGATGAGATGGAAGAAGTCAGAGCCCAATAGCATATTTTAGACAACCGGCAGAGGATTTTGGAAGCCAGAATTAGTGATCAGAACTGCATCATCAATGACAAATACTGAGCAGAAATTGATCTCTTCTTGAACAGGGTCTCTTCACTTCATGAACAGTTCAATCATTTGTCAAACAGGTGCAATCATGTGGAAGAGTCCATAACGATCCTGAAATACATGATAGACAAACGCAACAACGTAGCCCAAAGCTCTTCAAGCGCCAAGCAAGTAGAAAGGGATGAGAAGCCGGAGGAATCCACTGCAAGGCACATTAGTCATATAAACATATATTATAAATTTTTTGCAAATGTCAATTTTTGCTGCTCCAGTATATAAGAGTTTACAGTAGTTTAGCAATCCTGAAAGATAGAACAAATAGGAGTAGGATCAAGGAGAGATACATGTTTTGTAACTCCATTGATCCAGGCTATCCTCAACACTCAATGTATCTTAGGAGTCCTGATTCCCCCCCCCTTTTTCAGCTATTAATACAACAACCGACTTTGTTAATATATATATATATATATATATATATATATATATATATATATATATATATATATATATAATTGGAAGAGATGTTATTCATATTCGTATTCTCTGACATCCTCCTTCAGTTAGTTGGTTCCCTTAAAGGTTATATGTTTATCTTTGGTCTAATAAGATTGTTTTGCAAAAGTTTTGTTTCAAAGCTTGGCAATCATTGTTTTGAAGGCACTCAGTACACTGCTTCTACTTTATGTACTCTTTGAAACATAACACTTATTCTTTTTGCAAAAAATAAAGTTCTCTTGAAATATAACACTTATTCTTTTTGCAGAAAAGAAAGTACTCTTTGAAATATAACACTTATTCTTTTTCTGGAAAAGAAAAACATATATCTCTTAATTTTCATTTCAATGTCATTGCACTAATTTAGAGTGTTGTATCATTAAATGCAATGGTGAATAATGTTTTTAGTTTGATAGGTGCATATATGGCGTGCTACATTTACATTGGTTAATGTGTGACATACCTACTCGTTTATGAGATAAATTAGTGTGGTAATCTTTTGTAACTTTACTATAAAAAAAAACTATACACGTTCTTGGCAAATATGAGTTTATGATTCTCCCTTTGCAATATGTAGTTTAAAGTTTTTGTTATTGACAGAAATACTAGTCTCGACTAGTTTTTGAAAAAATTTAATCTTTGTAATATTTTATAGAATTAAACATTATATACACTTTGATCTTTGGTCATTTTACCATAGTTGATTTTGGAATGAGTTTAAATCATTTATTATGATTTTAATGTTGCACTCTACATAGCACCAAGTCTTAGTATGTGAACTTCCACATAAAGTAATTTTGTTTGAATTATGTGAAAGAAAATTTTGTTTTCTTTGTTTGGAGTATTGTTGAAAAGAATATATGAGAGTCTTTATGTAGATATGCAAGATTTAATTTGATTTTGTTTCGTGCAACATGCAATGATGATAACAAGAATATTTAGTTCAAACAATATAGATTTTGGTAACTGTGGTCAATAACTTATGGATAGCATACTCTGGTATCCTTCCTTGACATGGATGTTATTAGAATATTAAATTGACTTTATTTTATTAAGCTTGAGATTTAGTGGCATCACCTTCTTTTTCATGCTTTTATAGTGATATAAATATTACCATATTATTAAGTAATTGAAAATGTATGTAATTTATTAAGTATTGAAAATTGTATGTACGTTTTAAAAAAATAAAATAAAAATATGTTGGATTTTCCTTTGGAATATTTTGCATGTAAAACAATGGTATAGAGGAAAAATTCTCAGAGTAAATAAAGCGATTATTTTTAGTTGTTTTGGATAATTAAGAAGACTAATTTGGAAGTAAGATAAATGGATTTGAAATTAGCAATATTATTCAAGTTACGATACTTGAGATTTAAGAAGAAAGTATCCTAGTGGGGTCAACAATATATTCCATCATGAGTAAGTGGAAATGGAAATGAATCCCTGTGTGGTGATCATTTGATGGTTTCATAATGGTATTAAATATTTCTAAAACGAAAGAATTTTATGTTTAAAATATAAGGTATTATTGGAAAGAATGTTTATTCAAATGATTGGATCAATTGTTAATACCTGAACTTTATGTTGCATGTAATGAACATTTTTGGATATGATGAGTTCTTCTTCATTTTTTGAAGAGTTATAATTTATGTGATGATTAATGTTTTTAGTTTTCATGTACTAAGATAGGCCAAAAACATGATACAGAGTCAATATAGAGTATTGCTAACATATAGAAATAATATGGATCTATTTTCAATGTTTGTATGAAACAAGGATAAGTTTTTATGTGCAAAGTCATGTTTTATGATTGAAAATTATATATTTATTGTTATAGTTGGATTTGAGACAATATAATTATATCTTCAAACATTTCTTAAGGATTTATATGATTTAATTAAAAAATTATATATATATATATATATATATATATATATATATATATATATATATATATATATATATATATATATATATATATATATATATATATAGATAGATAAGAAAAATAAAAAGAAAAAAACCTATTTTGGGTAACTTAGGTTATAGACCTAGTTGGCACTCGAGGGATCTTATAAGGATCGATAGATGGATGGATTTGATATTTGGTATTACTGGTGTTCATCCAGGTTCATTTATTTTGAAAAGTTGATTATATTCCCTCATTCTTCCATTCTTAAATTCACAGGGATGCATGTTGGTCTTGTGCATTAAAAATCCCAATTTTGTGATAGGTTCTTGGATCTATGGAGATCTGTATTTAATGGAGTCACCAAAGCCTCACCTAGGAGAGGTGATGAATATTGGTTATTTATGCAACAAAATCTTGGTTTTTGGTCATCTCCTTCTCTCATTTCTTGGCGCGCTCATCACCTTTGTTTGAATTTGGGGTGTATAGTCATGGCGGTTGATGAGGGTGCAAGTTCTAGAGATTGAGGTGGACCACTAGAAGAAATATATGGAGAATTTATTTAAGGTTTTACTGTTGATTGGAATTATTGATCTCACTTCCAGAAGGATGAATCTTATTGAAAGCAAGAGGGAGTAGAGAGACAATCTGGCAGTGAAAAAAATTGAATGGTTACAAGCAAAAGTTGAGAGAAAGTATGCAAGTCGGGAGGAAGATCTACTCCCATACAAGGGGAGGGTAATATGCAACGAGATATTCAAAAGTGTTTAGGATTTCAAGTTCGATAAGCCACTATTTTATGCAAAAGCGCAAAATGAGCAGGTCAATGGTGCTTCATTAAGTGCTAAAATGTTTTGTGGGAAAGATCTGCTTTAGTATGGGGATGATGAGGTTGTGCTCTTCCAAGCCTATTTAGTTTATATGTTGTTAATGTGATAAAAGTATGTAAATATTTTTGGGTCAATTTCATAGAGTGTATGGAAGGTTTCAATGTAGAATCTTAGTCCATAGGGCCCGAAGAGGAAAACAAACTCTATTTTAGATTTATTAGAATTTTGAGGTTGTTGAAATCACAAAAGCTTGTTTTGTAAATATATATGTAAATGGTTTTGGCCATGAAAAGCAGATTATCTAATAGAAATTTACCCAATATGTTTAAAAATAAATAAATAAATGATTAGAAAGAGAAAATCCATTGTATTTTAATGATCCATGGTGTTGACTATGGTATTTCAGTGACCCATGATTTTTTAAGGGGAAAAAGGTTATAAAAGAAAAAGGAGGCTTGAGGAAAAAGGTATGTGATGATTTGAATTCACAAGGAGTTCAAGTAGCTACCATGTGAGAGATAAACCCTCAAATATTCCCAGTTTTAATTTGAAACACACAACCTAGCTGGTAGCAATTGGCTTCAGTGGTTGTACAACTACCCTAGCTAATTAATTGATTGATCATTGCAGAAGATACTAAATTGATTATTCGAGGAGGTCGAATTGTCTACTTAGAGAAGCTGAAATACAATGGTGGGAGGAGGTTGCATTCTTCCCTTAAAGAAACCAATTTCCAAATCAAAGCAGCTAAGCTGTATGCTGGAGGAATAAATTTAAAGGATTGAAGAATCATTTCTTGAAGGGCCAAATAAATTTACCAGGAGGACTGAAATTACACTATTTAGGAAATCAAACTACCATTTTTGGAGTGGCCAAATTGTAGAATCAAGGAGCCAAGGACTAAGGGTATTTCCTAATTTATTTCCTCAAATTATCAATGTAATTTCATCTCAGAAGATATTAATAAAATTATTGGGGTTTCTTGCAATAAATTTTATCTGCACCTTACGTGATTCTGAGTTGCATTTTTCTTTAAAATTTTGGAAAAAAATTATGTTGTAGATAAAATTTATTGCAAGAAACCCCAATAATTTGGTATCAGAGGTATCAAAAGGTATTAATAAAATTATTAGGGTTTCTTGTAATAAATTTTATGTGAATTTTAATTAAATAAGTAAAAAGGAATATTACACTGGTATTAGAGTTGGTTTTTCTACCAACAAGAAAGGTTTTTAGTGAAAACTGCTTCTAAATTAGTTGCAACATCAATTAGTTTTTTCAATGGGAAAGAAATAGACACAATTATGGAAAAAGTTCACAGATTATAACAAGATCTTGAAAAACGATAGATTAGGTTGGAGCATTGACATCCCAAATTCCAGTTGATGCAAACAAAAATAATTATTATAGTATAATTAATTGTGAAGACTAGAGAGCAGAGGTTGATGTATGCCCAAAGGTAAATAATGGTTTAGATAAAGAGGTTGAAGTAGAGGAAACTCATAATCACCATGATCCATCTAAATTTGTTGTTGAGACACCATGCAAACTGCTCCAAACACATGCAGACCTGATGCACCATATGTACAAGTGGAAATAATGAAAATGTGTATGTGTTTTCTCTCCCCTCTTGCTGGTATAATCCACTTCAAAATAAATGAGGGCTAGGATATATAGGTTGATGTGATTAAATTTGGGAATGGGAAAATAGAAGAGAGACTGGGTCCTCCTACAAAAATTAATTTGAAACAAAGGCATTGAGCCTATAAAAAAAGGTTCTCTAAGATATGGAATAGGGCCAACCTATTTCCACCAAAGGGGAATATTGTAGGTATGGACATGTTTTTAGCACCAAGGTTATATTAAATGTAAAGGGTGTTGATGATTCAACCCTAAAACAAATAAATAAAGCATTTTTTCACGTGAAATTGGAAATTGAAGAGGAGCTAAAATATTTAAAGGAAGGGAAGAATAATGGAGAAAATGACACAAGGTTGACAAGGGATAAGAAAGTATCCACTAGATTTTTTTTTGCATCAACAGGGGGTGTTATGCAACCAGATCACAAATAGATAGATCAAAAACTTATGGAATTTGAATCTAATGCTCAGAGAGAATGTTATGATGATTTTCCTAAGGTCACCTGTTTGAGATGGAATTCGGGAGCCTGAAAAAAGCCTAACTTCCTTGGATCATATCTCTGAAAACCTAGCAAACCAAGCTCTGAAATTCATACAAGAGGTTCACCAAGGTTTCAGATTCACTGGGTTTTAATTTCAACTTCTGAAGTTTTCTAGAAAAAAATTTATAGTGAAAGTGGCATGATGACCTGTTTGCAGCAACAAAACCCTAGAATCCAAACCTCTGATACCAAATGTTAAGCAACCAACTCAAAAATAGATAGATCAGGAATTAAAAATTATCCTCTTCGAGGGAGGAACCTCATTTACATTACATAAATGAACAATTCTTGGATTATTCAAATGACAAAACCTCCTTTCTATATATAGGAGTTTGAGGGGTAACAATATAATCAGAGTTGACAAGACAATAATAATGTAAGGGCACAAAAATAACAATAGTGGGCTTCTATGGGCACAACAATAACACTATGGGGACTACATGGGCACAACAATAACAATAAGGGAGCTAAGTTAATAACAATGAGGGAATACAAGAGTATTATAGGGACCTAACAAAGGGAGTTTATTTTAGTGCAAATTCCTTTGTCAAATTAAATCATTATCATTCATTGCTTAGGGCATGTGAGTCCCTTGGTTATAAAAACCAAAATTTGACTCAGACAACACATATACCTTTTTCATTAACTAGAAGCACTATTACCGAATCTAGAAAGATAGTTGCAATTGTTCTACCTATATTGGAGAAATTACTATACCATCCCAAACACATCCCAACCATAAGAGTCTTTATTCTCACTCCAACATGAGAACATGTTGTTTAGGCACATAGTACGACAGACAAGATTACACAATTTATAGACATTCGTAGTTTCCTTCTTGTTAAGGGTCTAAATTAACACACAAGAATCAACATTAAGGCCCTATCTTGATATAAAATCAGATGATTTGTGCCACATAATCAGTTGGATTGAATGAACCTGTAATATTGATTTTTGATGAGGCGGGCCGTATTTTGGCTTCGATAGGAAGAAATGATCGATTTTTGGAAACTAAAATTTTCCAACTCACAATTGGAGCTACCTCTAGACGACCTCCAAAAGTTAGGATGTTTATCAACATTGTTATCAATACTCCTTTTGAAATTATAGAGCTTCCTCTGAAAATGTTTAGCTGGGAGTATGAGAAGGGTGATTTTTATCATGGGGTGATTTTTTTGAAAAATATGTTAAAGCATGAAGGGATCTCCTGTTGGAGGGAAATTTCAAGGGAGATATTTCTCCCTTTCCTAAGAAAGTTATTGTTGTCTTGGAAAACTGTATAGATAAACACTTTTGTGTCTCGTATGAAAAACATATTTCATCTTTACTCACTTCTACATATGCAAAGGTAATTGTAGCTTATTTACAAACTTTGGAAGCATTTTAAAAGATGGCCTCCCCATGATTGTTTTATCACTGCAAAGTTTTTTTCTTTATTGCAAGAGTGGGATACTGAAGAAGGTCTAGGGTTGATAACATGCTTCCTTAATCATTTCTACGACCAAATTGCATATGAAGTAGGGTGAAATCTTCACTTTGAATTTTATATAAATGAATGCATTCCAACGGGAGATATAGGAACTGATGAGCCTAAAAGAAAAATATTACAAGTTATTCATCCTCTTAACATGATTTCATATTCTAAAAGTGATGTTCATCAATATAATGTGCTCTTTTCCCTACGACCTTCTTTGTTCACAAGGGTATGCAACATTACTCACTGGAAGTCTGTCTATGTTCATATTTTTGCATTTATAATGCTTGCACATTCAAGTAGCGATGGAGAGGACTTGGTTGCTTTCCTTGTTAATTAACCTGAGTTTATGAGTAGGTTTGTGACATTATCACCCTATGAAGATACAATCCTAAAAGAATTTGTGTCCAATTGGTGTGAACAATATTTGTCAATAGAAAAAGAAGACACTAGTCTTGTTTATGATCCTTTCCATGTTGTTGGTTGAATTATAGCATCATTAAGAGGTTCTAAGTGTTGTGTTGTCTCATAACCAACGTATTTATATGTCTCATTAGAGGAGGCCAATGATGTTTATGCACTAAAAAGGAATTGTATGCCTTAGGCCACTCATGCTCAATAAAGGTCAACAACATTATTAAACATACTTGCAAACATGCTCAATGGGTTTCTTGATTGGTTAGTTATATCTTAGTTTAATCCATCAAGTGATTGCATTTTTGGCTCTTAAGCACAAACAACCCTTCATATATGCAAAAATATCTATGCATTACTAGACCATGTAATGTTATAAAATCCCATGTTACAAAAGGAATATGTGCAAGTTCTCAACAATTCCTTCAATCATTCACATAATAAAGTTTGTCCAGAAACATTAGCTGCTAGGAAAGAGAAAATTCATGCTGGAATTTCAAGAATTCATATGTCAAGACCATGCAATATCCCTAATAAGAGAAAACAAGAGGAAACTTCACTTGAGGAAAACATGGATTCATGCATAAAAATCCTAGCTAGTGAAAAGCAGGAATTACAATATATTAAAAGGATCTTGCAATCATGGATGCTTAGGAAGTTGATGTTTTTTCGGGATTGAATGATAAATTTGCATATACTATTAAGGGCATTTGACATAAAGAAAGAAATTGGAAGGAAAGCATGGATAACAATAGTAGGGGAAACATATAAAATGTTTTAGAGGTTGTTCATGATGATGATGTCCCCAAGGTTGATTTGATGCTCACACAAGACGAGACCTATCATCATAAGATATCAACTAATACAAATTGTAATATTCAATTTTTTGCAGCAAGGGAGATGGAAGAATAATAGGAGTTTCAGTGCAAGGAAATTAACTAAATGAAATTTTCAATAGGATTATTGATAGAGTACCAAAATAAATATTTATAGGAGATGGGGTTGTTGCATTAATACATGACTATAGTTTGTTCTCTATCATATATTTTTCTAAACCCGAGGAAGTGATTTTCCTCTTGCAGTAAGTCAGATTTTGGAGGAGAATAAATTTGAATCCTTTGCTAATCTCAATGAGGAGCTAGTGTTTGTAACTAGTGATATGCTGATGGAAAAATTATAGGGTTCATGGTGGATCCAATCTATCGATATCATATAGGGAAATGGTTGGTTACAATAGGATTCTTCCTAGAACAAAAGTTTGGTTGCACATAAGGTGGGAAGCATGGCTTGCAATAGGGATTTTTTACATCACCTTTGGAGGAGGTACTTTCATCTTTGCATGATTTCTAGTTTACCTTTATAGAGTGGATACAATATTAGGATGCAAAGAGATGAAACAAGTATTAGGTTTAGGTCTTCAGGTAATGGGAATGTCATTTTCCCAATGTGGTCTTGGGATTCAAGAATTTTTATGAAGGATGGATTGCTTCATGGTATGTCAGAATTGGTAAGTGATGCTAGGGTTAGTTGTGTTAGGATGGTACAACATTCATACACTAGAGCATTCTATAATCATATTTGGGATCCTACTATTGATATGCAAGTTTTTGATTGCTTGAGGGAAAGAAATCATGGGAAGGGAGCACTATAATGTCCCTTTCCAAGAAGATCAATTCAATTGCTCATTTTCACTTGGAGATAAAAAAGTAACATCAAAAAGTGAAATGAATAACTAAATTTAAAAAAAAAGTTATAATGAGAAAATCCATGATATTTTAATGACCCACGATATTGACCATGGTATTTTAGCGACCCATGGTATTTTGAGGAGGAAAAAAATTTATAAAAGAAAAAGGAGTCTTGAGGAAAAAGGTATGTGATAATTTATTTATGTATTGGTAAGGATCTCAAGTAGCTACCATCTGAGGGAGAAACCCTTGAATATTCCCAGTTTTAGTGTTGAAACACACATGCTAGCTAGTGGCATTTGGTTTTGGTGGTTATAAAACCACCGTAGCTAATCAAATCAATGATTGTTGCAAAAGAGGCTCAATTCATTATTTGAGAAGGTTGAATTTCCAATTACAAGAGGAGGTCAACTTTTATACTCATAGAGGCCAAAATACTAGTCCTGAGAGGAGTCTACATTGTTCACTTAAATAAGCTAAATTGCCAAATTGAAGAGGTCAAGTTGTTATGTGCTAGAGGAATACATTTTATAGGACCAAAGAATCATTTCCAGAAGGGTCAGACAACTTTATATGGAGAGCCAAATTACACTAACCAGGAAATTGAATTTCCATTTGTGGAGGGGTTGAATCACAGAATCAAGGAGCCAAGGATCGAGAGTATTTTCTAAGTTATTTCCTCAAATTATCAATGTAATATCCTCTCATAAGGTATTAATAAAATTGTTAGGGTTTCTTACAGTAAAATTTATCTACAATTTCTATGATTCTCAATTGCATTTTTATTTAAACTTTTGTCAAAACTTATGCCATGATTTCTAAAGATATTTTATGGGAACTTTAATTAAATAACTAAAAAGGAATATTACATTCAAGCGACGAAAATAACAAATTTTCCTCGCACACTAATTATTATATAAATAAATTCAATAAATTTAGAATGTTTGATTGGCGCTTGTGTGTTATGCATTCATATCTTAAAAGGATCTTTCTTTTGAAAACATTTTAAATTATCAATGACAATGGTAGTTATTAAATTTAATGAAAAGATTAAGTTGCTTTTAAAATATTTTATATTTGAAATCGCAAAATGATAATTAAATGTTATATAAAAAATTCTAAATTGTGAAATATTAAGGCACTATACCTCATTTTTTCTCTATTTTCATAAAATGATGAAAAATATTAAAAAAAAATAGATGTGGCAAAATCTCTACTAATTAGAAAATGTGATATGTCACGATGATTGTTAAATTCTCAAATGTCATTTCCTTGTACTTCACTTCTTGTTTGTCTAATATAAAAATATTTTAAAATAGTAGAAAATAAAACTCGTCAATTACACATGACCTTTGAACTACTCATTTATATTTCTATTATTTTATTGCATTATGACACAGTAACATCAATAAACTCCACTCCTCCCATTTAATGATAACTTACACTATTGCTAATATGATAGTTGTAATTAAATGAACATAGATGTTACATCATAACTAACAATAATATTCCAGGGATTTCTTGTTTACTTTTGTTGATACTTAGATTATTCCAAGTTACTTTCCATGACCCATGCCAATAAAAAACATTAATTTACAAGTTTGATAATTACTTTGAATTGTTGTTTATTATAAAATAATATTTTCTATTATTAATTTTTGGGCTAAATTTTTTACGCGTAGTCTAACCAGGCGGAGGAGTTGCCCGGAAAGTTATGGAAATTCTGGTCATATTTAGAGAAAATCTGGCGAGGATTTTTGTAAATCCAAGTTATAGTTGTTAAACTTCAAAATTTTAGCTATCCTAGACGTTTTGGATGGTGCTGAATCCATTTTCACCATCAAAAACACGATTCAAACACTGCCTCTACTAGATTTTTTGAAAAAAATTTACCCGGATTCCGGCTACTTTTGACCGTCTAGGCAATTCCTTCGCCTAGTTAGACAACTTCAATTTCAAGTACTCGACCCTTCAAAATAAGACATGATTGTTGATAAGTGATTCCAAATGTATCTACAATAGCCTAGTTCCATCTTAACCCAAAATCTATCAAAAACTAAGAGGGATTAAATCTTTTAGGGTGTAAACATCTTTTTGAATGCAAAACTTGAGGAAATATTTGCATATCAAGAGATTTGTTCACTCTCAGCGCTTGATAGAGCTAGGGTTAAGATGGATATAAGTTGGTTTTTATCATGGGTGAGTAGACATAATTTATTTGTAGATGATCAACATTATGTATACGTATAGGTTTAAGATTAATATGATGAGAGTTGTTCTGATATTTCAAAATGTCAGATAGCTACGATTGGAACTTACACATCAAAAGCCTGCGCTATGATTTAGGCTCCTTAGTCTCGCTTCCATGTCATGGTGAACACTGAAGAGACAGAGTTGGAGGTGAACAGTGTCTGCAAGAGTTCAAAGGCCATGAAAATGGTTGATCTTCTCCGTCGGTTTCTCACAACGAAAGAGAAAAGAGCTACAATTTTCCCTAGATGGAAGAGGGGGAAACATGCGCTAGGGATTCAATGCTCTCTGTAATCGAGAAATTTGTCGACAATAGGGATATGTCTCTTGTCCAGTGGTTTGATGAACAGATCCAGAACAACTGCCCTATGCCAGATGGGTTAGGGCACATTGGGATCTCTCTCAGACTACACACGCTCATCAGATCTGAACAATCTCTTGTCTATGAAAGGAATGGGAATATTTTTCTTTCTATTGATTTTTTGCATTGGGCCATATCTGCACTAGCAAAATTGTGACAACATGAATCTTCCTTCAAATATTTAAATCAGTGGTTTGACGCATTTGTGACCAAATACCACAGGAGTTCCCACCAAATTAATGGGGATGCTTAGTTAGCCATTGCTGAGGCCAGATTCGTCCAAGGACGGAATCCCTGTACAAGAGAAAGTCGTTACAGGCCAGATCTACTTTCACAGGTCCAACTAGAATAGATCTGAAGAACTCTATGCCTATTTATCTTGCCACAAAAATTCTGATACAAGAACTTAAACGATGGATCAAATTCAACATTTCAATTCCCATCATTGAGGTAATATCTTCCATATCGGATATAGGATCTTCTCTCATCTTGTGCATATTTGATACTAATCAAGACGGATTGGGTCCCAAACCGAGGTTTTATGAACTCTTTTCATCAGATCTTCCATCAAACATGATAGATCATAGAGTAGCAAGGATCTCACAGTCGACGAATGTTCCCACATTGCAATCCCCGCTATAGGCAACAGGAATAACATACGACACTGATCCAGAATCTGAAATATATGATTCCACAGAGAAGGAAGAACAAAACTTCTTCCCAATTATTTTAAAATCCCCTGCTGGTAACTCATAATTACTTTGGGTGTAAACTTCTGACAATGTTTTCAATTGAAGCAGAATATCATGCAAAATCTGGGCTATCCATCACACTTGCAAAACTTGATCTGTGGTGGCAGATCTTTGGAGGATGATCGCAGTCTACATGAATACAACATTCTTTCTGCAACCACCATCATCCTCAATCTTAGATTGAGAGGAGGAGCAACGAGATCAAGTAAATCAAAAGGAACAAGAGATATTACTGGATCTAGCTTACCCAAAGGTACATAACCGAACCAAGAACACATAAATGCTGGACTCTCCTTTAAAAACATCCTCCAAGGGAAACCAACAGCTACAACAAATCCAAAACAAACACATAATATTCCCAACCCCTACATAGTGGAGCAAGTGAATTATGTACCAGAACTAATCATAGATATTCCAGAAACAAACGATCTCTGCACAACCTATGAAGCACAAGCCATCATCTGCAGATTTAATAGTTTCTGGCCAAAACCAATGGATCTCTTCCACTAGATCTTCACCAATTGGACAACAAACTGTGAAACACACCTCTACTCCAAAGGTTTCTTCATTGTAAAGTTTGCATCATCGAAGGAACAAGAAGTTATCCTTCAGGAAGGCCCATGGTTTTGGGGATTGACGAGACTTTTCATTACTCCATGTTTCCCAGATTTTGAAGCTAATACCATGATTTTATCAAGAATGTTGGTTTGGGTTAGGCTACATAACCTCACACTTGATTTTTGGCATAATCAAGTGCTAGAATGCATTGGGAATATCTTAGGACGATCCATAAAAACAAACATACAAATAATGGAATAAAAAATCTATAAATTTGCACGAATATGTGTGGAGGTGGACCTCAATAAAGGCTTGCCAGATCACATTCAATTTTCACACGACAAGCATAGCTATAATCAATTCCTATATTTCGAGAACACATCCTTTAGATGTCGAATATACCGACAAACAAGACATCTACAAAATACATGTCCTGATGCCAAGAAAGAGCCACGAAGGAAGAAGAAACTAGGAAAGCAACCAAAAGGATGGAAATTTCCTCCAAATGAACCAGATGAGGAAAAGGATGAAGCAGAAAAGGATCCCATTCCAAATGTGGAAGAACAAAATACACAATAAAAAAAGAGAATGTGGGACATATCAAGAACCAACAAAATTATAGGTCACTATGACACAGATAGTGAGGATACCTGAAGAAAAGGGCACTGGAGGGTACAAACATCATCATGCATTTGATAATTCAGATTTAGACAAGAAAAATTCAAGAATAGAAGGGAATCAACTATCTATTGTCTCATCCATGCCATCTCAAGGAGAATGGCAGAAGGTTGAAAAGAAGAAATGGAGAAAAGGTTAATCTTTTCTTTTCATCTATTAGTTGATTATTATGTATAGATCAAAGTTGTGTATATGTATACGTTTTTCCTTGGGAAAAAAAAAGATTAATATGATCATTTGAAATTTGCTAACTTTATTTAGTCGTTTGAAAGTAAAGAGAGAATTATCGAGAAGGATTAATGTCAATCTATCTTCTTTAGTTTTTATTATAATAGTGTCACATTTTGTAAATGAACAATATTATGTATATGTATATGTCTAAGATTAATAGAACCATTTGAAATTTACACTCTTTCTTCAATCAGTTAAAAGTATAAAGAATATTATTGAGAAAGACCAATGTCAATCTATCTTCTTTAATTTTTGGTATAGTGACACAATTTGTATAGATCAAAATTGTGTATATGTATACGTTTGATATGGAATTGATCATTTGAAATTTAATCACTTTCCTTAGTTGGTTGAAAGTATAAAGACTATTATTGAGAATGATCAATATCAATATTATTTTAGTACACAATTTGTATATAATCAACATTATGTATGTTGAAGCTAAAAATTGTCTCTTTTTGATCTGGACTTATGTAGGAACACAAAAAAATACAGATATAAACATGAACACAAAGATGCAACAGAAATAAAACTTCATTTCATTAATATCAAAGAACTTAAATATGCTTACACACAGAATGGAAATAAACTAGCTCGGGCGATGGTAGCTTATCTCTGAGAAGAGATGTGGCGGCTACATGCCTCTGAATTGTGTTACAATGAGGCTCAAAGGCCTATTTATTATTGTGAAACAATGGAAAACCATAAACATCCAACAACCTAACCCTAGGAGATGAAGCACCAAAAATATGGGACACGTTTGGATAAATTGGTACATTAATTTCTGAGGGTCGTAACTTTGGCATATGCTCTTCGTTTGATGCGCACAATGCCTCGTTAGAAAGATATATTTGAGGACTACAACTTATGATTTTCCAACACTAGAACTAGACCCTTTTTTGTCCCGATTTTCCCAAAAAACATTGTTTAGGGCCTCAAAACAACTCTAGAAGTTTAGGACTTGAAAAAATGCCAAAAATAGTAAAGTGTGCTACAATTAAGGAAAATGAAAAAACTAAAAGAGATAGTGGTGGGGGTCAAAGTGGAATAGGTGGGTGGCCACCAACATCCACCTAGATCATTCCTCCCCCCTTAGGAAGCAATGATCCCCATTGCGTTGAGTGCCTCCATGAGATGGGGAACTTCTACTGAAATTGGTCCCAGGTGAGCGACTTGCCTTGGTGCAGGAGTTGGCCAACTTTGATAACCTGATATAGTTGGATCTTCTGCTGGCAAGTGTTCTTGACCTACGTGTCCATAATTCGATCAGTTGTGGCATGTTCCATGCAGTCTGGGTTTAACTCTATTGGTGTGAGATGTTCTGCAATGTCTGATGTGTCCAGTAATGGTGGGAAGTATCGAAGGTGGTCCACATTGAACACTGGGTACAGGTCAAGGAATTGGGGAATGCTGAACTCAAAGTCATTGTCTCCCATAGCCTTGGTAATGGTGCAAGGACCATATTGTAGTGGCCTAAGTTTCTGATGGGCTCTGATAAGGCGTTCTTTCAGCAAATGCAACGATACCTTGTCGCCCACCTGAAACTTGTGTGGAACCCAATGTTGATCATGTCGCTGCTTGTACTTGGAATTTGACTTATCCAAGATGTTGTGAACCTACCAGAAGATGTGTTGGATGTGTTCAATAAATTTGGTCGCTTTATCAGCCTTAGAAAATACATGTGTGGATTCTATCTATGTAGTCACATGAGGCATGGCAACATCAATAAGACACAGTGGTTGAAATCCTAGATCCACTTGAAAGGGACTGCGGCCAGTGGAGCTATGGAAAGCTCTGTTATAATTGTGTTTCACATATGGAAGACTCTCATCCTAGGTTCGAGGATGCTTGGAGTTGTACATGCACACCATGTTCACTATCATCCTATTGACGACCTTCATCTGGCCATCAATCTGGGGATGGAAGGTAGTAGACTTGGTGAGACTGGTGTCCAATAGTGTCTAGAGGCATGACCAGAATGTGCTCAGGAAGCGCTATCTCAATATGATATAATGGTCTGCGAGATACCAAAATGTACCCATACTCATTCAAAGAAGAGTATGGCAGTGTCCTCTATTGTGATACTCTTCTTGCAGGCTGCCAATATAGCCATCTTAGAAAATTTGTCCAGTACGACCACAAATACACAGTCATTACCATGCTTTGTAGAAGGGAGGCCAAACATGGTCCATGGATATGGATTCCCATGGATGGCTAGGAGTAGGAAGAGGAGTATACATGCATTTCTTTTTTATGGTTGGCTTGGCAATGGCGCAGGCACTGCAGGATCTAATATATTTTCCAACATCCAGTCAAAGTTTGGGCCAATAAAAGCACTTTTGTAGTACAACCACAATTTTCTCCACACTAAAGTGTCCTGCGAACCAACTGTAGTGCACCTCCCAAATCAACTTGGCATGTTCACTTGAAGGAACACAAAGGTGGCCCAAGTAGCATAATAATGCATCCTGGAGATGAAAATCAGGAACTTTCTTTCCATCTACTAGCATCTGGTATGTGGAGACAAACTCTAGTTCATTTTTGTATAGTTGCAACCATCCAGAGGTCTTGTGACTATAAGAGTTGAGAACAATAGTCAGTGTTGCAATTGGGGGCTAGCTGAGGCAATCTGCAACATGATTGGTACTTCCCTTTTTCTATTTAATGTTCAAGTGGAATTGTTGCAGATGTGTAGACCACTTCTGATGGCAATCGTTTTACAACTTCCCTTGTGTCTGTATAAACTGAAGAGGCTAGTGATCAATGTGGATGGTCATCTCCTTCCCTAGAATGTAGTGTTTCCATTGTCAGCGAGCCTGCACGATGGAATATATCTCTTTATCATAGGTGAGTTACTTTTGGATTGTATCGAAAAGTGTCTCACTATGATATGCCAATTGATGCCTGTGTTGGGTGAGGACTGCACCAATAACATAGTCTGAGGTGTCTTTCTCGATTTCAAATGGCTGTTGCAGGTCTTACAATGTGAGTATAGGGTGGAGCAAAGGCGATGCTTCAACTCAAGGAATGCCTTCTGTTGGGACTCAGACCAGGAAAACTTTTCTTTCGCCCCATGTTGGCTTATGGG
Organism: Pinus tabuliformis; assembly: GCA_031772625.1. Lineage (NCBI taxonomy): Eukaryota > Viridiplantae > Streptophyta > Pinopsida > Pinales > Pinaceae > Pinus > Pinus tabuliformis. Next base: position 1,197,456,677 of record CM062804.1, read on the forward strand.
GGCCTCACCCAGGTTCAGAGTTATTTAGCCAAACAAATCCCTACACTACTGGCCCTTTCGGCATCAGCCCGCGGAGCATAGACTGAAGTCTCACCCGAAGCAGTATGGGGGGATGCTGGAACCAAGTTTCCGCACCCTTGAGATGGATGTGATGTCGGTTTAGTCCAACTAAACCTGCCTTCACGCAGGTCACTTTGCGCACTATTCTACCCTTTAGTACCTTCGCGATTTTTTATAATCGACTTTCACGTAGCCCTCACCAGGGGCTGAAGTCCTTTCGCACTGCTAAGGAAACGAACAACGATATCTCCTAAACTATGCCAATTATCTTAGTTATCTTATTAACATGTCTTGATTATCTTCGTGTAAACAAATATTCTATCTTGCGTTCACTTAGCCAATATAATTATACACATTCGCACATCATATAAGCATTAAAAGTGAAATTCATACCTAATATAATAGATGCATAAAACATAAAATAAAGACGCAAAATTGATAGAAACTTCTCTTTATTAATACTTCAACTGTTTACATACTCGACTCGCCCTGCGCACTCAGCTGCAGGGGTCTGTGCACTCAGCTGCAGACTACTAGGCCTCTGCGCACTCAGCTGCAGAGCCTCTTCCTACGCTACGACCCAAAACTAGACTTTACACTTCAGAACTATCTCGCATACATCATATCTTTTCCATATTGTGATTTGCTTAGCTTCCTTAACTACTTAGAGCTTCACTCTATTTATACAATCCCATGGTCCGCAGACCATGGGTAGATCTTCTACAGCCGACATTACATTATCAAAATTAAGGGCAGACAACCCTATGACTCTTTAACAAACTACATGCTCCGCGCCCACAAAATGTGGAGTCTTTACATTGGAATTACAAAACTGACCAAAATCTGGGCTCTAAGCCCCAAAAATTCCCTTGGGGGATCCCGCGCCCAACAGGCCCCCAACACAAACATCGTGACTCACCCTCGAGTCACTCTGTAGGTGCGGAGATCTTTGCGCGAAGACCTCCCAACTTTGATTGGATTGCTGCAAGTTCGGGCTGAACTTCCTCTACGCACTGTTCAGTGACTGCTATCATCGAACTGCTACCCTGAATCCTTTCCTGAGTTTCTTGCAGCTGCACAAGCTTTGCTTCAATGGAGGCTGTAATGGTATATGCCTCATCAATCCATGGCTGTAGGCACACTTTCAAAACTGCTTCCTTATGTCGAGAAGCATCCACCTGCTCCTTAAGCGCCTTTTCCTACTGCATCCTTGCGAACCTTTGTGTAAGGGCAACCATCTGCGTGGTACTTTTTACTGCGTCGTATCTCTGCTGCAGCTTGCGCACCTCTACCTCCAAGCACTCTATGTTCGAGTCCTCCTACAGGGTGGTGAGGACCTCGAATGACTGCTCAAACAGCTTCGTGCAGTCTGTCACTGCACTGTTAACTGCCACCATTGTTGTTGTGATCGCGGTGGTGCGTTGTTCCTTAACCTCTAGTGGAGTTGAAGGTTGCGCCTTCAACTGCAGTTCTGTTATCTGAAGGTTCAGCTCCAACTGAACCCTGACCATTTATGCTCTAGCATCACGTACCCCTACTGCTAACTTTCGGACGTGCGCCTCCACTGGTTCCTTTGCTTGGATGGCCAACTCTGGGACCATCTGGTAGGCTTCCTCCACCACTTGCACTATATGTCTATTCTATGCCACTGCCTCGTTGCGCTCCAGGCTCAACTATTCAATGTTGATGCACTGCTCGCTCATTACCTGTAGCGCGTGACTCTCCCTGGCACGTAGTTCTGCAGTGACTCCATCCTGCAAAATATAGAGCGTCTCCCGAGGGAGCACAACCATGTTTAACCTGATGCCTTTCAAGCTGCTGACCATAGGCCTATCAACCTCATTTTCTATAACAAGTGCTCCATCTGGTAGCACTATTGTGTTGGTCATCTTGGTGCGCAGCATTTCCTCGGCCACGGATGTGCTGACTGCGAGGCTGGTTGACACTGTGCCAGCCTGCAGAGTGTGCACTTGCAACTCTTGTATTTGCGTTCGGAGAGCCCCCAATACCATCTGGTGCTACTCCTCAAACTACTGGAGGGCCTCCGCAGTGACGTCCCTCACCGTTTCGCCAATATCGTGCAAGTCTCCTTTAGTAAGGGTGATAGGGTCAAAAGATGTTTTTGAGGCCTTTGTCTTCTTTTGCGGCCCTATCTTCGCTCTTGGGCACGGATGTTTTAGCTGGGTGGACATTGTCCGCAGATCCGTGCCACCTTGTTCTGTGTCTGAATCTGGCTCGAGTGAAGGCGACTTCTGTCCTTTACGCTCTTTTTTTGTTGTCTTCTGTTGTTCCTTAGCCAACTTCACAGTGTCGCACCCCGCCTAGGCCTTAGCCATTGCTTCTTCCTTCCTGCGTTTTTTCACCATCTACGCCATTTGCAGTTTTGTTTCTTCCTTCTTTCGCTGCACGACAGACTTCTCTGCTTCCACTGCGGAGCCAGCTAGAGCGCGCCACTCTGGCGGCCAAGAATTAAGGACTGCGAATTTTACATCGTCGGTCGCTAAGTAAGGTAGCTCATGCCACGTCTTCATAGGGTCCTTTTGCACCCTAATGAAGACATGGTGGAAGTCTTCTTTGAACTCCGCGAAGCTCTGCAAGCTGTTGTACACCATGGGTTATAACCACAACTTGTGATTAATCCCCATTCTGATGTTCATCTCCATGAGCACCCAAAAGATCTTGCTCTCCCTTATCCTTTGTGCGTCCCTAGTTTCCCACAGTGAAGCATACTTCGCTGCCTCTGGAAGGTCCTGCGCGATCGATGGGAACTGGCTATCTTCAGGCAAATCCCATGCCACCAGTACTATCAACAACAGGAGCCATGCATAATGGAATGTTTTACCCTGCTCCTGTGCCTCGCAGTAGTTCTCAAGGAACTCACCGCATAGATAGTTTGCCCAGTTGAACTGGACCCCTTCTGTGCATTGCGCTGCTAGTGCAACCACCGATGTCGGCACCTCATCCGCGCAGCACTTCCGCATCACCTTCCCTGCCAATATCTGTGTCACGACCTTAACTGCAAGGTTGTTGATGCTAGAGATGGCGTACCCTCGCTTCTTCTTCTCCAACATAAATTTCTTTTTCATGGCCTCTGCGATGGCCAAATCGTCACTCTTTCCTTCTGAAATGTTTTCTAGGTCCTCCCTTGTGCAAGGGAGCCATGTAATCCTGTGAATCAGATGGTCTGTGATGGTGATGAGCTCCTCTAGCCACAAGCACCCATCATGCACCAAGTAGAGCAACTGCCTAATGACAAAAATGGTCATTGGTGTATGGTGGTAATGCAGTACCCAGAGCAGGTTTAGCAATCCTGCTTTCTCAACACCTTTGAGCCATTTGCGCGGCTCCAACTCTATCATTCCAATCGATGCGTCCATCTCCTGGTGAATTAGCTGCGTGGTCGCTAAATGCGGGAACCTTTCGTGGTCCGCGAGGTCCCAATCTTCAAATTTTAGTACGGGCACCCGTCCCAAGTACGCTCCATCAAAAATAATGTCGTCAGGGAGCAATGGAGTTTGTAGATAGCTCTTTCTCTCATCTATATCCTTGGGCACCTTGGCTTTACCCTTTCGCGGAGGAACATATGCAAGTAACCTGGTGGGAGGGTCCGCACCCTGGGGTTCAACTTCCATCTCTATATCCTCCTCCTCAACCAGGATTTCTTCAAACTCTTCCTCCCCTCATCGGCCTCCACATTAATGGCCTTCCCCTTTTCCTCCATTGTGAGCTTGGTCCTTAGGGGATTTCTAGGCGAGACGAACACCGGTATCATGGCCTACTTATACTTCTTAGGTCTCAGCATGCGTGGTGATTTAGGGATCTTAGCAACTATCCCGATGCTCTCTAGGGCTTCCACTTCCATAATTGCCTCCATGGCTTCCTCGACGATCATTACTCCGATATCCACAACTTCTTCGGGTGCTTCCATAGTGCGATTCCACAGTTCTCTCCATGTCTCTGGTAATTGCTCAAGTAACAAATTCGCCTTCAGAATATCGAACAAGTCTCAGTTCATGAATATCTGAGCGCACAACAACTCAGTTTTGAAATTCCAAGTGTTGTTTGCTGGACAACCCTTTGTAATTTATAGTGCCTTTTGAATTTGAATTCGACTGTTCCCCCCACATTTGGTCCATTAATGCTAGATTGGCAGCAGATTTTCAAGAATCTAGCCCATAAAGTTCGCCTTAAATGCCTTCCACCCGCTCCATTTGTTCTCAAACCAAGCATCACATTGTGAAGAGTGAATTTAATAGTCACTTTCCGGCTGACCCGTGTGCTAGCACAACTACCCTTGCACTGTCGCGGACCCTGTGACACTTCGCTACTGCGCGTAGTCGCCAGGCAGAGTAGTTTATAGTCTTGCACCTCCTTTCAGCTGCCTGGAGTGCTAAGACTGTGCTTCGGTCGGCTAGTTAGGTGGCTGGGCCACTTGTGTATGGCTTCAAATGACTGCCATTCACTTTTCCTGGGAAGGGATCTCCATTTAACTTGACCAACTGTATCGTGCCTCCATCTGTAATCTCCTTAATAACATATGACCCTAACCAATGCATTCTGAATTTCCCCAGGAATTTATCAAACTTACTATCATACAACAACACTAGATCGTTTACCTTGAATGTGCACAGCTTAATATGTCAATCGTGCCAAGCCTTTTCATGCTGCTTTTGGACCTGCCGATGGAATCCAGCAAAAAATCGTTCTTCGAGCTCTACCAGCTGCGCGAGCCTCTTCTCCAGGGCTCCGTGATCCTTCATACTTGTGAGCGCTGCTATGCGCAGACTAGGCACGATGTATTCCATAGGCATTACGCCTTCCACTCCATAGACAAGCCTAAAAATTGTCTGTCTCTTCAGTTTCTTGCATGTCATCCAATAAGCCCATAACACTGCAAGTATGCATAGATCCCAATCACTTCGTTGCATGTTTCATACCTTGGTCAACACGTTGCATACCTTGTTGAACGCTTTTGCACGTAGAATCTTCTATGCGATTTCTCTTCCTGCATAATGTCTTCCCAACATTAAGAGTCATCGGCAAGGTCGCCCCCCCAACACATGCTTATTGACCATGTATTTTAGCACAGAGTTCATGTGCATCTGCACAGATTGTGGCTCTTCTCCATATGCCTGCGTCCACTTGGCCAAATGTGCACGTGGATCATCCTGTTCATCATACTTGTCTGCCAATTGCATCTTAGGCTTCCCAAAGTGCGCTCTCATCCTTCTCCTACATTCGCGCCAATCATCAAAGATCCCTTTGTGCGTACCCCACCATCTCACGGGCGTAGTGCGCAGTACCCAGTCCAAGGCCTGGAAGCGTTGCTTTTCCGGAACCTCCCTTTCAAATGCATCCAAGAAGGTATCTACCTCATTTAGACCATCATAAGTAGGTATATCTCTTACTTCTGTCAACACGCAGCGCAATGACCTTGTCATCATATTGCAGTTCAGCGTAGTTACTTCGTGTAACCGATTCTGCCATCGTTCTACTTCTTCGTCGGAATCCAAAGTGCAGGAACTCTCATGCTCCCATGTAATCTGCCCATCCACAGTGGGATTCACCCAGTCTTGGTCTCGCGCTGTTATCTTGTAGATGCAGTCCAAATCATCATCACTTTCATAGTCGCGGATTGATTCCGTATAGCGCGATCCTTCAGCAGGGTCTAGGGGTATAATTACGCGTAGTAACTTCTTTTCAAAATCATTTTTTTCTTCTTAAGATTAATTACCTCGTTCATATCAGTGGCCTAGTCAATTCCTAGGAGTGCGGGGTAGGGATTGCTATCATCAACAATCTCTATTACTTTGAAATCTACCAACGTGCTCGCTCCCTCAACATCCACAGTTATTCCTTGCAATCACCCCATGGGTATTATTTTTTGTTGATTCACCATTCTTAGCTGAATCAGAGATCATTGCAGTGCAGGTCTTCCCATTCGCTCCCATGTCTACTTTGGTCAAACATTCGCATCTGATCCCAAATCCAAATGACTTGATCCATCTCATATTCTCTGATCTGCGTGGTGAGTCTCATTTCACAGCATGTCCTTGTCTTATGCTTTCTGATCTTCCAGACTACGCGCGGTTCTCCTGGTACAGTCCCAACACATCTGTTGATGAGTTCTTGTAACCCTTTCACAGCCTTACTATTGCGTAGTAACTTCATACATGTTTCAAGGAAAGTTGTCAGCATGGATGGGTCCATTTCTGGCTCTGGTTTATCTTTGCTTCTTGAAGTGGAGGCATCAACGAAGCTCTTCTTGGCTTCCATGAAGGTTTCCCGAGTGTGCTCCAAATCAAACTCTGCTTCCTTCACCGGAGCTTTGTGAACCCAAGTACTATCTTCTGGTTGTTTGCCTTTGTCATCTCCCATCGCAATTCCACTTTGGAGCACAATGTTTACATTCGGGTCTTCCTCGCACGGCTCAGACCTCATCATTTGCAAGTTTTGAGTCGGGGGAGGCGGTAGCGCTCCTTTGTCACGTATCCTAGCTATCAGCGTAGGACAATCTTCTGTCTCATGATCGAACAACATGCAATACTTGCACGACGGGCGCATTGGATTGGTGTAATCACAGGCATAGTGTCCAGGCTCCCCGCAATTTTAGCAAATCGACTGTCTGCGACCACTACCAGGTCCTCCTCCACCTCGGCCTTATCCGCACCCCTGAAATCCTGTTTGCACCATTCCTACATTTTGGTCAAGGGGTCACGTTTCGGCCTGAACCCTGTAGGTGGGCGTTCTATCCATCATCAACTCATAACTTCTGCAAGTACACTCGTCATGTCCCACCGACCTGCAAAAGTTACAGAACAATTGTTGCGAATTTTTCATATACTTTTGTAACAAGTGACAATTGTCCGTGGCATGTTTTCCAGCTATTTGATAGATAGCGCACCACAAAGCAAGCACCACACTAGGTCCTACTTGAGCTTCTAGCCTTAAAGGCATCGGTCCTCCTCCTGCAAGGTAATTTGTAAAAACTAGGCAGTGGTCTTTGTCATGACCCTAACTCTTGCATTTTATGCACCACACTTCTTCGCGCACTTCTAGTCGAACCGTCTTGTCCTGTTTCAAACTCTACATCTCAAGGCACAAATTCTTTAGTTGCGCGTGGATCTGTTGAACTCCCAAATTAGGATCCTGCATCGGGGTCTCATGTAGCCTCATAGCGATCTCTAAGGCCTCTGCTTGAGTTGTTATCTTCTATTGCGATAGCACACTTCTTAAATGTGGTAGTAGTGAAGCTACAAACCACTCGCGATGTTGTCCATTTGTCAGATTCATATTTTCTTCGTGAATTATACATTTCAGCCTCTGATCTAGCTCCCAAGGAGTCTTTCCTGGTAGCATCGTGATCTCTTTAAATCTAATGATCAACTGCGCTTCAGATTTAGGCCTGCTAAATTCTCTATTTAGCGCTGCTTGGATATCCGTGACTCTCGCATTTGGGTTATTGTTGGAGTACTTAATATACCAGGTCAACGCACGATCCTACAGGGCACTAACCAGCGTCGCCTTCTTTATATGGTCATCTATAACACCTTGCGCTTCCCATACAGCCCTTACAACGAACCAGAATTGGTCCAGATCCTCATTTTCCAAACCTTTGAACATAGGCAACTTCACTGTGCTTTCCATATTGAATCGCGGTGGTGGTGGAGTTGGTACGGGTGAAGATGGAGGTGATGGTGGTGAAGCTGGTGGTGGTGTGGGTGGAGGTGGTATTCACGGGATTCTTTGTCTTATCAGATGAATAACACTTCATGGAGAGACCTTCGCGAGCTCTTCCTCGTCTCCTCATGGAGGTGAAATCAAGGGGCTATTTTCTGGACCCTTATTTCCTTCATTCTTATAAACCTTTCCACTTCGTGTAGCCCCGGACATCAAGGTAACTACATAAATTTCTTTTCGTACAACAATATTTTAATCCAAGTATTCAAAGACTTTACGTACTTACCTCGTGGTCCTTTAAGAAAGCGTTGTTCTGCCTCGCTGTAGTTGACTGAGGTGTCAACCACGAACTCAGTAACGAATCCTCCTATAATATGATCAAGCCAATGATCGACAGTGCGTGCAATCTTATCCTTCGATGCTTCTAATCTTCACACCAGCTCTCGAGTCCACACAATAGGACCGTCAAGTTTCCACCTTCCTTGGCTATCTGCTAGCTTCGTGATCCACTCGTATAGCTCAGTAGGGAAGGACGTGAAAAATATTTCGTGGATCTCTGTATACAGGTAGCTGTCTAGCCACTCTTCTTTTGATAGTCGTGGGTTTCTGTTCTCCTGCGCTACGAACTCGTGAATTCTTCTATCCAACCAACCTTCAATTTCTTTCTTAGTTGGATTCCAATGATACAACATCACACATCTCTCATGCAGATTCTAGTCCTGGCAACGGAACCATTTGTTGGCTTATGGGGGCCTGACCCAGGTTCAGATTTATTTAGCCAAACAAATCCCTACACTACTAGCCCTTTCGGCATCAGCTTGCGGAGCGCGGACTGAAGTCTCACCCGAAGCAGTATGGGGGGATGCTGGAACCAAGTTTCCGCACCCTTGAGATGGATGTGATGTCGATTTAGTCCAACTAAACCTTCCTTCACGCAGGTTGCTTCGTGCACTGTTCTACCCTTCAGTACCTTCATAATTTGTTATAATCGACTTTCGCGCAGCCCTCACCAGGGGCTGAAGTCCTTTCGCACTACTAAGGTAACGAACTGCGATATCTCCTAAACTATGCCAAGTATCTTACTTATCTTATTAATAGGTCTTGATTATCTTCGTGTAAACATATATTCTATCTTGCATTCACTTAACCAATACAATTATACACATTCGCGCATCATATAAGCATTAAAAGTGAAATTCATACCCAATATAACAGATGCATAAAATAGGAAATAAAGACGCAGAATTGATAGAAACTTCTCTTTATTAATACTTCCACTGTTTACAAACTTGACTCGTTTTGCGCACTCAGCTGCAGGGGTCCGTGCACTTAGCTGCGGACTAATAGGCCTCTGTACACTCAGTTGTAGAGCCTCTTCCTACGGTACGACCCAAAACCAGACTTTACACTTTAGAACTATCTCTCATACATCATATATTTTCCATATTGTGATCTGCTTAGCTTCCTTAACTACTTAGAGCTTCGCTCTATTTATACAATCCCATGGTCCACGGACCATGGGTAGATCTTCTACAGCCAACATTACATTATCAAAATTAAGGGTGGACAACCCTATGACTCTTTAACAAACTACACGCTCCACGCCCACAAAATGCAGAGTCTTTACATTGGAATTACAAACTGACCAAAATATGGGCTCTAAGCCCCAAAAATTCCCTTGGGGGATCCCGTGCTCAACACCCCACCCTTAGTAATTTGACTCAAAGGCCAGGTGATATGGGAGAATACCAACACGAACCTCTGATAAAAATTTGCAAGGCCTAGAAAGCTGCGAAGCTCCGTTAGATTAGTCAGGGCTGGCCAATCTGAATGACTTGGATCTTAGTCAGATCCACATGCACGCCACGCTCATTTATGATGTAACCTAGATATTGGACCTGGCTCATGCCAAAGGTGTATTTCTCCAAATTGGCATGCAGTTTGTGCTACCAAAGGGTTTGAGGGACCTGCCGACTATGTTGCAAGTGTTCTTCCCAACTCTTGTTGAAGATGAGGATGTCATCCAATTAAACAACCACAAATGAGTTTGTGAAAGACCGCAATATGTCATCCATTAGCATCATAAAAGTAGTAGGGGCATTTTTCAACCCGAAGGGCATAACTGACCATTCAAAAAGGCCTTCCTTGGATTTGAAGGCAGTCTTCCATACATCTGTGCGCTCTATTGAAACCTGGTGATAGCCAAACTTTAGAGCGATCTTACTAAAATACTTGGTCCCCTTGGTTGGTCCAGAAGGTCATCAATCCATGGGATTAGATACCTGTTCCTAATAGTGATTTTGTTTAGTGTCCAATAATCAATGTAGAGCCTCTAGGTCCCATTCTTCTTCTGTACAAGTACAATTGGGCTCCCACAAGGCAATAAACTTGGTCAGATGTGCCCTTTTTGCAACAGCTCCTGGATTTTCCACTTGATCTCTTCATTTTCCAAAATGGAGTGACGATATATTGGCCCATTGGGTAGAGGTTCTCCATGAGTTAGATCGATCAAATTCTTCACTTGACAGTGCAAGGGTAGTCCTGTGGTTGAGAAGAAGATGTCATTGTATTCTTCCACGACCTTATACACCTACTTCTGCTGCATGGAGGAACCCTTCCTGGGGACCATGGCTATGGCTACGATCTTTCCCTTACTTTGAGAGCGAATCGGAAATAAAAACAAATTTCCCAGTATGGGAGATGACCTTACTGCATTTCTTAGCAGAGATCAAAGTGATGGCAATAGGTGGGGCTACCTCCGGTATCCTGTATAACTTATTACCCAAAGAAATAACCACAGTGCGAGGTCTATACTCATATACATCATGTCACTTCCATAAGTATGGTTTTCCTAACAATTCATCACAAACTTCAAGAGGAGCAACATCACACAATACCTCATCTGTGAAGGGTTTGATGTTATAGGGAAGGCGACATTGTTGGATGACGTGAAGATCTCATCCTTGGTGAAGCCACGGGATGGTGTATGGTTGTGGATGTGTTGTAGTTGGTAGGCCTAGCCAATTCACAACCTTTGTTGAAATGAGGTTCTTTTGGCTCCCACTATCGACAATGAACTGTAGTGGCAAACCCTTCACCCACATCTATGAGTGGAAGAGATGCTCCCCCTCCTCTGGATCTTCGGGCTCATTCTTCTAGATCTTGGTGGTGGAAATAATGGCATTGGGCTCAACATCAATAATCTTCTTCCCTTTTTCATTCCCTTTGTCAGGTTCTGACTCAGAGTCGAAACATGCATCTGATTATGAAGCCTTTAGCTTGGCCATCAATGACAGCTTGGCTCGACACTCACTTGTGTTATGAGTGGGGCTCTTATGGAACTCACACCACTTCCCTATGTCCTTCTTTGAATTTATCATGTTATTCTTTGCTTGTGGCTTCGATGGGTTGTTCTGGGCCACCTCGCCTTGGCTTTGTCCTTTGTTTTGCGGTTTGAGGGCACCTTTCCATTGCTTCAGATTCACAGATCCAAACTCTTGCTTCTTCGATTTAAACTTCTTCTTGTTCTTGAAACGTATCAGTAGGAAGTGCCAAGTGAGGAGATGTCTGGGAACTCCATCTCATCCTAGATGTATTTTTGTAGATAGTCTTGGTGCTTTAGTACTAGATGCCACTCAGAATCCTTGATACTCAACTTCGTACGAAGGGTATGAAAAATATTTGTGAACTCCAACACATCTTAGTCCCTTCCCTGCCATAGTGTGGTCCACTTTATGTACTTATCTTCATAACTCCCGATAGGGTAATATTGCTCCTTGATGGCATCTCAGAAAGAGTTCCAAGTGGGTGTGATTGAAAATAGTGAGGGTTCCCTCTCGTCCTTCTACTCACAATATGTTTCCCACCAGTCCTTAACGTGGGGGGTGGCTTTGAGGAGTGCAAAAGTAATATTTTCCCTATTGGAAAAATCATGAACCAAAAAATACCCTTCTAATAGATTTAACCATCTATCTATGATGTCTACATCTATATGGCCTTCAAATATGGGAATATCAAAGTTGACTTGTACCTTTAAGGGAGTGGTGCCTCCAGAGTGGCTACCAGATGAATATGCGTCGCATGTGGGCATCCATCGAAGGATCTGGAAAAATTTGTCCATCATCGCATTCCTCTGTCACTCAAGGGCTTCTTCAAGAAATATTTTGAAGGGATCTTCTGCTCCCTCATCTTTCTTTTCTTTTGCCATGGGAGGTCGTCGGGGTTTATGAGGTTGGTCTTGCAAAGGTTCCACCAGTTCGAGCCCTAACTCCTTATACCCTGACCTCGTTGGGGACATGCAAAGAAAAAAATAGAAAGCACAGACCGCTCTGATACCACTGATCTGGACTTATGCAGGAACACAAAAAAATATAGATATAAACATGAACACATAGATGCAGCAAAAATAAAACTTCATTTCATTAATATCAAATAGCTAAAATATGCTTACATACAGAATTGAAATAAGCTAGCTCGGGCGATGGTAGCTTATCTCTGAGAAGAGATGTGGTAGACACATGCCTCTGAACTGTGTTATAATGAGGCTCAGAGGCTTATTTATTATTGCGAAACAATGGAAAACCATAAACATCCAGAAACCTAAACCTAGGAGATGAAGCACCAAAACTATGGGCCCCATTTGGGTAAATTGGTACATCAATTTCCTGGGGTCGTAACTTTGGCATACGATCTCTGTTTGACACGCATAATACCTCGTTAGAAATATCTATCTGAGGACTACAATTTCCGACCAGACAACACTAGTTGTAGGCCCCAATTGGCCTTTATTTTCCCGAAAAACATCATTTAGGGCCTCAAAATAGCTCTCGAAGATGAGGACTCAAAAAACTGCCAAGAATAGTAAAATGAACTACAATTAAGGAAACTGAAAAAATGAAAGAGATAGTGGTGGGGGTCCAAGTGGAATAGGTGAGTGGCTATCAACATCCACCTGGATCACTTTTTGACAACCTTCGTACACTCCATCTTCCTTCTTTTTGACTCTAACAACTCTGATTGAGCATCAGTTTACAAGGTTCATGGCAATAACATGTACTTAAAACATCTTTTATTTCATAATTTTCATTGTTCTTTATTATTTAACTCAATATTTGCATTAGCTACTGAATTACACCAATTGTGCATCTAATGACTGATTTTGCAGCATAGTTGAAGGTTCGATGGCTTCTAGAATTCCAGCTGAGGAACGAGACATATGGGAAGGTGGCAATAGCTGGCATAACAATATTTACCTATCTTCATGACCAAGGTCGATGATGAGAACACTGCATAAGCCCAGTGAACGCGGACGTTAGAAAATTAATGGAAACATATATTTAGCCTCATGATATGCTTCTCTAATAGAAAATCATGAGGAAATTGAGATATTATCTTCTTATGTTTTTTTTAGTCTTTTTCGAGTAGGACAGGCTCGTAAAATTCTAAAACAACTATTGATAGAGGTTATAAATCTACCTCTCGGCATGATAAACAACATTAGACCTGAATATTATTGTTTTGAAACTCCATTTGCATTTATAAAGGCGAGTTTGATCATTCCGTTGAGAAATTGTCTTGATGCGTATTTAGTTTCTGAGTAATTGTGCGTACCTACAACTCATAGGAGGCCCCCCTGGAGTTGTAAGGTCTTATTTATTTTTAGACAACATTCAATTTTTCATTTTAAATCACTTTGAATTATTTTATCTAACCTTTCAGTTTCGATTGTTAATGAATGCTTTTGACAATGATAACAGAGTTCATAACAGAGTATGTTTTGTTTAATCATTTTGTTGTAGGATGAATGAGTGAAGCCGAGATCTCTTATGCACATGAAAAATAGTATGACAGAGTGTGGATTGATTTACATTACATTTGAGTGAAGAAGATTTCAATTTCTAATTAGTGTGATTATAGAGTTAATTTATCTTTTTTTGTCAGAGTGATTTAGATTTAATTTCATTATTTAGTTAAGCAAGTGTGATATTTATTTCTGCAAGTGTGATCTTTCTTTTGAGCAAGTGTGATAATTCTAGTTTCATATTTCTTTCAAGCAAGTGTGATAATTCTAGTTTTATATTTCTTTTAAGCAAGTGTGATAAACTTAGTTTCATTTATGTTAAGTGTGACATATTTACTTTCATGTAAGAGTGATAGTTGTTAGAGAAAACATGTGCATCTCGATATCTCAATTTAATCTAGGAATTTCTTGAATAATAAGGACTTCTAGTACATACAGTGGACATACACTTCATCAGAATACTAGCCCTAGTCGATAATTTATGTAGTAATTTAACATCAATTAAATTGCCCAACATTTTGGCGTCATTGCCGGGGAAGTGTATATAGGAGTCTTTTTATTTTCATAAAAAAAAAAAAATTGATATGCATAGGGAAAGAGATTCTAGAGGCAGATTCGTAAGTAGAGGTAGCATTTTGATTCCAAAATCATTTCTCACCCCACCATGACCTCGTAGCACCACACCATCCACCCAAACTCATATTCCATCAATTGCAGGCAGACATAGACTTCCTGAGGTACATAGATCTGAAATCAAACCTAAAGATTCACCAACTTCCTTTACTGAAGTCGTAATGGAAGAAGAAGATCCTACATCCCCAACAAAAGGAGTAACATTTCTATATTCAACTGGAGAACAACTTCTAGGCCAAGAACTAGAAATCCCTAGTGAAGAAGAAGAATAAACCTGTTTTAACATTCCATTGATAGAAGAGCCAGAGGAGGAACTAGAAAATCAAATTTTGGAACCTTATATTATCTTTGAGGAATATATAATGGCAAAATGGGAAGGAGAAGTACATAATGTGAATGGTGAACATAGGATTGGAGGTGGAAGAGGAGGAAATAGAGGAGGTGGAAGAGGTGGAGGAAGAGGAAGAGGAGCTGGTAGAGGAGATCCAAAACCTTTTGGATTTCCCATCTTTGATGAAGATACCACAACCACAATGAAAAATATCTCACCCTCTATCCTCCCTAATTTCCATGGATTAAGAAATGAGGATCCTGAAACATTTCTCTTTGAGTTTGAAGTCTTGTGTAGATCCTATGACTACTTGCTTGATACTCAAAAGTTGAAATTGTTTCCAACCACTCTTAAAGATGCAACATTAAAATGGTTTATGGGCTTAGGAGCACATTCTATAAGAACATGGGAAGAAATGAAAATGCATTCTTAGAAAAATACAAGGATTATTGCATGCCCCATAACCTTAAATATGAAGTATTTAAAATGATGCAAAAAGAAGATGAAAATATTGAAGATTTCGTTGAAATATTTGCTTATAATGTAAAAAGGGCTAAAATGCATACTCTAGATGAAGAAACTTTGAAAGATCTCTTGTTGAAATCTATCAGAGATGAGTGGATAGATCTTCTCAATTTGATGGGTAAAGAGATATTTCTCAGTTATCATTTGGAGATATTTGTGAGTTATGCATACACTTTTCAAGAGGAAATACAAGAATGGGAAAAAATCCAAGAGATCTTGTTATGTATAGGATTAATAAATCATCAGCTCAGATAGTAACTAGGGCTGAAATAACATATATTTCAGGGAGCCTTAGTGAACAAATAGATACCCTTAAAATACAAAAAAGCCAAAAGGATGAAAATGTTGCATTACCTATATTTTGTCCAAAATGTAGAAAGAAGCATGCCTTGAGAGAATTCCCTATTGACTTAAAAAGTGTAGAAACTTGTGTTATATGTGCAGAAAATCATGATACAAAGGAATTCCCTTCAATACCATATCTTAAAGCTATATATCAAGAGGAATTAATGCCAAATCAAGTAGAACCTCTTTGTTTTATTGCTAAGAGACCATGGAAAAATCCACAATAAAATATGACTCAGGGTTTCAACACTCAAACATATGCACAACCATCACAAAATAATTGGACTGCACCCATGCCTTGGCAACCTTGGCCTCAACCTTGGGCACAAGGATGGAAAAATCCTTATGGAAAGTATCCTCAATATCCTCAATTTCAACAACCTTACCCTATTTTTCCACCACAATATTTTCCTCAACCTGTTCAACCCTCTCAACCTCAAAATCCAAACCCACAACTTTCATTACCATTTCCAAAAAATCCAAATCAACTACCTGTTCAGCCACTTCCAAATCCAAATAATAAAAAATCACAGCCTATTTACAACATAGAAGGGCAGGATTTCCAAACTTACATGATAACTACCTTAAATTTAAACAATTTCCAACTTAGATCTGGTATAGTATTGGAAAAGAAGTCACCATCTGTTGTTATCCAAGAATCTGAGAAGGATAACCTCTCTGAGAAAGAGATATTTATTCATCAAGAGGAAAATATTCAAAAATAAACCACCCATGTACATTCTGATGATACTCCAATAAACTTAACTCCCATTATAGAACAACCTTCAATTTCTGTTCAAAATCCACCTTTTCCAGAAAGATTGGAAATTGACAAAGGGGTAGAAAAATAGATTGTGTTCATTATGATATGATAGATGAACTGAAGAATGTTTTTATAAAAATTATTTTGTTACAAGCTATCAAATATATACCAATATTTGTAAAGACAGCCAGGGAGTAAAGTATTAAAAAACCAGGAAGAAAATGAAAAGAAGTTAAAATTGCAGATATCATGATGGGAAAAAAAAGGTTAAAAAATATCAAGATCGAGGAAGCCCCATTGTGAAAACACACATTAATGGTATTGAGATTCCAAATACATTGATTGATTTAGGAGCAACTATAAATATCATGAGTAAACAAACTATGAATCAATTGAAACTTCCTAATCTTCAATATACACCTACACTATTGCAATTAGCAGATAGATCTGTTATCAAACCTGATGGTGTGTTAGAAGATGTATTTGTATCCTTAGATTCTTGGGAATATCCTATTGACTTCATGATCTTGACACCCAAGAATAATCTAGGAGGATACCCATTGATTCTAGGTAGACCATGGTTAGCTATAGTTGATGCTTTTATAAGTTGTATATCTGGTGATATGTTTATCTCTTATGGAAGTTTGACAAATAAATTCACATTATATCCTCCTACAAAAAAAACAATAGAAGTATAAAGTGAAGTATGGATAGATGATGATAATGAAAAATTTGATATACAACCAATTTTTGCTACTTCACAAATAGATGAATAAGATAGGATTTTAAATTTAATGGAAAATAATGAATCTTCCTCATATTGTGACAAAATCAATGTTTTCAAGAACAATGTAATATTAAATATCTATCATCTCGTCAAATGGATTTACATTCTATGAAGAAATTTGCCAATTCTTTAATAAAAAAATTTCTAGGGAAATCTTTGAATATTTATGATAATCTAGAAGAATCTCAAAAGAAATAATTAGTGAATATGTTACAATAACATTCCTCTGCTTATGCATGTGAATACACAAATATGAAAGGAATTGATCCTAACACTTGTATGCATCATATTTATATTGAAGAAAATGCCATACCAATCCGACAACCCTAGAGGAGGATGAATCCAAACCTAAGGGAAATTGTTAAAGAAGAACTACAAAAAATGTTAAATGTGAATTTCATTTATCCAATATTAGACAACCAGTGGGTCTCACTATTGGTAATTGTTCCAAAAAAAATGGAAAATGGAGAGTATGCATTGATTATAGGGAATTGAATAAAGCTACTTTAAAAGATCATTTTCCACTTCCTTTTATAGATCAAGTCCTTGATACATTGGTAGGGAAAACATATTTTTCATTCTTGGATGGTTTTAGTGGATATAACCAAATCCAAGTAGCTCCAAGGGATCAAGATAAAACAACCTTTACTTGTCCATGGGGAGCTTATGCTTATCGAGTACTTCCTTTTGGGTTATGTAATTCATCTGCAACATTCCAAAGGGAAGTTTAGGTACTTTTTTTTATCTAATTCATGATTGTTTGGAAGTTTACATGGATGATTTGACTGTCTATGTAAACTCTTTTGAAGAAGCTCTTAAAAATTTGGAAAAAGTTCTCATTAGGTGTAAAGAAGCAAATCCCTCATTAAGCCATGAAATTTTTTTAATGATGTTTACCGAGGGAATTGTTTTAGGCCACCATATTTCAGGAAATGGAATCAAAGTGGATGCATCTAAGGTAGAATTCATTTTTAATTTATCATTTCCTACTTGTCAAAGATATGTTAGAAGTTTTCTTGGTTTTACTGGATATTATAGAATTTTTTAGAAAACTTTACGAAGAAAGCCTCTCCACTTTTCAAGTTGCTTACAAAATATTGTGAATTCATCTGGAATTCTCACTACCAGAAAGCTTTTGAAACATTGAAATAAAAGATTTTTGAAGCACCCATTTTAAGAGGACCAAACTGGAAAATAACTTTTCACATTTCAACTGATGCCTCAAATACAAATTTAGGAGTTGCATTAGGACAAAGATATTTAACTCCTTATGCATTTACTATACAAGAAAAAATCTAAGCCCTATAGAATTGAATTACACTATAATAGAAAATGCATTTTTAGCTGTTGTACATGCCATAAATAAATTCAGACATTATATTACTGGTTATGAAACCTTCATTCACACAGATCATTTTAAAATTATATATTTAATGATTAAATCAATTACTAATGGCAACGTTACAAGATGGTTATTGTTATTACAAGAATTCAATATTACTATTTTGGATAGACTTGGAAAGAAAAACACAGTTGTTGATTTTCTATCTAGAATCCAAAATGATAATAACGATGTTCATGTAGAAGATGATTTTCTTGATGAATATCTTTTTGCAGTATCTATTAAATATCCTTGGTTTGCAGATATTGCTAATTATTTGGCTACAGGGAAGTTACCATCATAATTGTCTCCTCGAGAGAAAAGGAAAGTTATTCAAACTAGTGCATCTTATGCTTGGATAAATGAAGAATTGTACAAAATAGGACCTGACTTAATCATTTGAAGATGTGTTAGAGAGGATAAAGTACCAGAGATATTAAAATCTTTTCATGATGAACCATGTGGAGGACATTTTGTTGATAAAATAATTGCCTATAAATCCTTTCTCTTAGGATACTATTGGCTTCTCCTTTTAAGGATGCCAAAGAATATGTTAAGAGATGTGATAGTTTTCAAAGAATGGAAAATATGTTTCTTTTGATGCAATGTATCTACAACTCTAGGTACTTATTGGAACTTTTGAGAAATGGGCTTTAGATTTTGTTGGTCCAATCAATCCACCATCAGGACAAAAAAGGTACATTCTAGTTTGTATAGATTATGTCACAAAATGGATAGAAGCTAAAGCACTTCCTTTTTCTACTGAAAATGTTGTAGTTTCATTTATTTTTGAGGATATTTTCACTCATTTTTGTGTCCCAAGGGAAATTATGACAGATCAAGGTACTCAATTTACATCCAAGTTGGTACAGAAGATAACGAAGGAGTACAAAATCAAACATCGGAAGTCTACTCCATATCTTCCACAAGCAAACAGACAAGTTGAATCTACCAATACATTAATTGAAGAAATTATTACCAAGACTGTGCATCTGCATAGAAGGGATTGGGAAGAAAAGCTTCCAAAAGCTTTATGGGCATATCATACCACATAGATAAACACAACAGGACACACTCCTTATGAAATTGTTTATGGAAAGCAAGTCTTGTTTCCTATTGAGTTCCAAATAAAGACTTTTAAAGCAACAACCAAATTGGGTCTTGATCTATAAGAAGCCCAAAGACAAAGAATGGAGCAATTGAATGAACTTGATGAGATATGAAAAGATTCTATTCATAGAACCAATATAGTCTAGCAGAAAAGATCCAAGTGGCATGATAAGTTTATCAAAAAAATAAAATTCTAGCATCGTGGTTGGGATTTGCTTTCTGATTCAAAGTTTAAAAATTTTCAAGGAAATTTCAGACTCATTGGCTTGGTCCTTATGAGATTGAAATTGTCTTTGATAATGGAGTGGTCAAAATCATAACCATTGATGAAGAAAAAGTAACTTTCCTTGTAAATGGTCGTAGATTACTAATATATAATAAAACTTATTATCATTCAAACTCTGTATATCATATTCATTCCACTCAACCATGTTCTATTGTCGAAAACGCCTCACCTATTACCCAAATTCCGTCTCTTTGACCTACTCCATAACCGAACTCCTTCCATAACCCTGTCAAAAAGAGAAATTAGGGACTAATACTTCTTCAGCATGGGAGTCATTGTATGCTTAGAACCAAATGGGCCTAAACTTATTGAAGGATATTTTCAGGTGAAGCAACAATTGCAGCAAGCACAATGGTTATAATTTGTTGAAAAATTTGATGGGCATGAGAAAGAAGTTACGAAATAATTTTCTAGGGCATATGATGTTATAGAAACAGAGATTGGAGACATTAGATTGGTTTTAACATAGTCATTTGTAGCAGAAGCTATCAGATTACCAAGAATCAAGGAAAGATGGTTCAAGAATCAGAAGATTAAGGAGAAAGAATGGAAAGTCTTCCTTAAAAATCTAGGTATGGATATCTCTGTCTTTAAGAAGGGAATTCCAGTCACAACCTTAAAGAATAAATGGAGAAACTTTCTATTGATTATTAAAAAATTCATAACTTGTGAAGGTAGGTTTGGAAATGTGTTCTTTTACCATGCTCGTCTGATGCTGATTTTTCTTGATGGTCATGAAATCAACCTACCATATTTCCTGCTTCATAGTTTGAGAAAAATGGCTGGAAACATTCAGAGGAAAATATAGTCCATGGATAATGCCTTGTACCATAATGGGTTAGTGAGAATTTTAATTGAGGCCCATTTGAAAAGCAAGGGGGATAACTGGGAAGATTTTATGATTATAAATAATTTCAAAGAAGTTGAACAAGAAGAGCCTAGTAATAAAACCAAAAATAGTAGAAGAAGTTTGCCCTCAAACCCTAAGGTAAACTCACTTGCACAAGAAACACAACAAGATAAATATTCTAATGATGAAACCCCTCTTATAAGTGTGTCAGAAACTCTTAACCAAAAAAATGTTAGAAGAAAGATAGCCAACAATAAAGGGGAAAGTACGTCAAAGGGAGATACAAAACAAGAAAAGGTTAAAAAGTGTCCTTGTACTACTGAAAAATCACCATCAACTGTAAGAAGAAGTGCAAGACTTAACAAACCAATACATGAACAATCTTAACAATCTCCAGAATTCATCAATTTAGAAGAAGAAGAGGAACCGAGAGTTCCATCACAAGTTGCAAGTCCACCTAGGAGAACTTTAGAAATTGATCCTCTCCAGCAAGAAATTTATGACTACATAGAATCTCTAGAACAAAGAGATACAAGAATTTTTTTTAGATCATCCTCAAACTGAGAATAAATTTAAAGTGAAGGAATTCATTTTGATCCTCTAGAAGAACCCCAAATTATAAACACTCTTAAGTAGGAAATCTATGAATTGGAGGTGTTAAATAGACATTTGAAGCAGGAACATGAAACACTAAAGGTACAAAAAAAAATCTAGAGAACTGAAAATCATAACATATCGTTACATCTTGGTTTATGGTATGAGAAAAATAAGAAATTTAAAGATAAAAATAAATTTCTTAAGAAAAAGGTCACAAGTTTGCAGAACATGATCTTGATGAAGAAACCAAGGATGGCAGTAGTCAATATCAGGAAAGAAAGAAGAACTAACTTAGATGTTCTTGCTTAGGCCTATGAAGAGGCTCGGTAACAGAGAAGGATTACAAAATTTTGAAATTTTATGCATGAGGACATGCAATGTCTTCTGTGTGGGGGAATGTTGAAGCCCAAAATTGTCACTTTTAGACAACCTTCTTACACTTCATCCTCCTTCTTTTTTACTCTAATAACTCTAATTGAGAATCAGTTTACAACATTCATGGAAATAGAAGGTACTTAAACATATTTTATTTCATAAGTTTCATTGTTATTTATTATTCAACTCAATATTTGCATAAGCTACTGAATTTTTCCACAGCATATTTGAAGGTTCGATGGGTTCCAGAATTCTAGCCGAGGAACGAGACATATGGGAGAGTGGCTAATAGATGGCATAATGATATTTACCTATCTTCATGACCTATATCGATGATGATAACACCACATAAGCCTAGTCATCGCAGAAGTAAACCAATGAAGAAGGAGTCGAAGGCAAACCAGGCGAGCGAGAAAATTAATGGAAGCATATATTTAGCCTCATGTTTTTCTTCTCCAATAGAAAATCAAGAAGAAATCATGAGATCTTATCTTCTTATGTTATTTTTAGTCTTTGTCGAGTAGGATAGGCTCATAAATCTCTAAAGTAGTTATTGATAGAGGTTATAAATCTATTTCTCGGCATGATAAACGACATTAGACTTGAATATTAATGTTTTGGAAAATTTAGCATCTATGGACAAATACTAATTCACTAGACAAGTAGTTGTGCCCAGAACAACAGTTTAAAGTGTTTTAGACTTTCCCTATAAGCAATAGATAAGAAGAGAGGATAGAAAGCCTACCTGTAGTTCTGCGTTCCCCTCGTCTCCCTTGTATCAATTCTGTCACTCCTTCCCGTACTTAATCTGCTTGAAAAGTACCTTGTCAACATAACAGAATATGAAAACCGATCAAAGCATATGCTCCATTGAATATAAATGAAAGGAATCAGAATCAATTCATACATATAAGCATTATGAAAGATCACATCATATGGAAAAAGGTTCAAACACTTTATTAGATAGAAGAAGGAATTACAACCATCAATGTCTGATTCAAAGTCATTCCTCTGGTTTGGATCCCATCCACATCACATCAAAAGTGAGACAAGCTTGTGGCATCACATCATTTTCTCCAAAGTCAAGTCTCATAGCAGCATTATCTCCTTACAATTCAACATAATCCAACCGCTGATCACTTAGATGAGTGGTCAATTTAGAGGAAGATGAAGGAGGTTTTTTCATTAACGGTGACATTGAATGGCCTTCCATACTTAGAATTAGTTCCATGGAGGAAGGGATGAGAGGATAGGATGATCCTTAACTCATTCCTAATCCATTTTGAGCTCATAGGAGTTGATAAGACAGGGAAACTTCTAGATGACTCCACAAGATAAGAATATTCCCAAACCCTATGTGAATTTCGCTCATTCTCGCCCAGCATAGGTGAAAGGAAGCCTAAGTGCTCTGCAGAGCACCCTGGCAGTGGACTTAGCTGCTCTGCAGCGCACCTTCATAAGGGCTTACCTATGTTGGTCCCTCTAGAGGCAATCTCTGGATGTCTTCAAGTCATGAAATTGTCTGGGAAGGAGGCATTCAAAGGGTTGACTTGTTTATGGCATGAAACAACTGATTTTAGGGTTTGATGAGTCCTAAGTCACTGATCTAAATGTTGGGATTTGATGTGCCCAAATGGATCTGTAACAAGTAGGTTGCTAATAGATGGGATAATGATATTTACCTATCTTCATGAACTATATCGATGATGATAACACAACATAAGCCTAGTCAACGCGGAAGTTAACCAATGAAGAAGGAACCAAAGGTGAACCAGGTGAGCGAGAAAATTAATGGAAGAAGATACTTAGCCTCATGATTTTCTTCTCCAATAGAAAATCAAGAAGAAATCACGAGATCTTATCTTCTTATGTTATTTTTAGTCTTTGTCAAGTAGGGTAGGCTCGTAAATCTCTAAATCAATCATTGATAGAGGTTATAAATCTAGCTCTCAGCATGATAAACGACATTAGACCCGAATATTATTGTTTTTGAAACTGTTTTAATTTATAAAGGTGAGTTTGATCATTCTGCTGAGAAATTGTCTTGATGAGTATTTAGTCTCTGAGCAATTGTGCATACATACAACTCACAAGAGGTCCCTCTGGAGCTATAAGGTCTTATTTATTTTTAGACCACATCCAATTTTTCATTTTAAACTACTTTGAATTATTTTATCTAACCTTTCAGTTTTGATTGCTAATGAATGCTTTTGACAATGATAATAGAGTTCATAATATAATATGTTTTATTTAATCATTTTGTTGTAGGATGAATGGGTGAAGTCGAGATCTCTTATGCACATGAAAAATAGTATGACAGAGTGTGGATTGATTTACATTACATTTGAGTGAAGAAGATTTCAATTTCTAATTAGTGTGATTATAGAGTTAATTTCTCTTTTTCTATCAGAGTGATTTAGATTTAATTTCATTATTTAGTTAAGCAAGTGTGATATTTATTTTAAGCAAAGTGTGATATTTATTTCTGCAAGTGTGATCTTTCTTTTGAGCAAGTGTGATAATTCTAGTTTCATATTTCTTTCAAGCAAGTGTGATAATTCTAGTTTTATATTTCTTTTAAGCAAGTATGATAAACTTAGTTTCATTTTTGTTAAGTGTGACATATTTAATTTCATGTAGGAGTGATAGTTGTTAGAGAATACATGCGCATCTTGATATCTCAATTTAATCTATCAATTGCTTGAATAATAAGGAATTCTAGTACATATAGTGCACATATACTTCATTGGTATACTAGCCCTAGTCGATAATTTATGTAGTAATTTGTTGAGAAATTGCAACAAGAAATTCCAGTTTAATTTGTCTTTGAATTAAATTGTGAATTAAAATCGAATTCTTTTCTCATAGCAACTTGTAAATAGTTAATTAAGTTTAATTAACTTAATTATCTTAGGAATTTTGAGCTGGAAGTCTTTCTATAGTCATGTATATGTTATCCCTAAATTTTAGGGGTCCAGTATGAGTGTATTTGAGTTGTAATTAGATAACTCAGTTTTCCTGAGTTATTGCTAGTTAAAGTAGTTCTAACTGTTGGAGGAACTAGTAGAGGTCTAGTAGTGTGTTGGTGCACTGGTGCATCCTCAGTGCTACTCCAGCTAACTAAAGATTCCCTCATGAGAAACTCATGCATGTTAGTTCAGAGAAAGACCCAGTTGAGACTACAGTGCAGGGACAATATACTATTAGTTGTAGAATGATCCGAGTTGTATAGATCATGCATGCAATCAGAAGAGGGCCTAATTTTGGATTGCGCAATTATGGAAGAAGGAATTCCCAATTAAACATGGGTTATTCCTCTCAGGAATTGCACAAGGAAATAGGGGCTCAGCAGGCTATAGATTGTCCGGGTTGTGAGCAGTGTCTTTCCCCAGAGAAACAATTGTGTCGTGTGTCTTTGATTATCTTCCTATTTTCGATTATTGTTTTCATCGATCATTGGTTTCCGATGTTTAAAGAATAGAGTAGATTCTTGTCTTGTGTTTTAGTACATTACATGAGCTGTGAATATATAGGAAAATCTACATGGTATCGGAGTTGAAGAAAATATACTAGAGGAGATTTCAAATTTTTGAGTTTTCGGTTATAGGTGAAATTTGAATTTGCAATACATACTTTAGGATCGACAAATGGATTTCTACGGTTTGAGGCTTGAGTATGCCTTGGAAGACAACTCGAATTATATAGTCTGGAAGGATAGGATGGAGTTTGTGTTGAGGATAATGGCCTCAAGGAATTCATTGAGAAAGAAATTCCTAAGTCAACAACATCAGATGCGCAGAATCTGGCCAAATGGAAGAAGCGTGTGGTGAAGGCGAGGTGGATAATCCTTGAGGGAGTTCGAGACCACATTGTCTCGAGTCTCCATGGGAAGGAAACTTTGTATGCTATGTGGAAATAATTGACGTACCTATTCTAGAACAATAACGACCATCAGAAGTTGGCACCGAAAGAAAAACTTCAAAAAATCAAGATGGAGAAAGCCGAGACCATTCCAAAATACTTGACCAAGTTCACTCACTATTGTGATGAGCTTGAAAGTGTTGAAATAACCATTGCCAGGGATGATATGGTGAGCCTATCTCTCATAGGCCTTCCCAAGAGTTGGAATAGCTATCTTGACTCTGTCAATGGGAAGAAGAAGCTACTAGATTGGGAATGACTGTGGTCAGATTTGATGCAGGAGGAGATTAGAAGGAACACCAGAGATGGTTCCTCATCAAATACTAATGATGAGGAAAATTGTGCCTTAGTAATTAAGGCAAGGACAGGGAAAGGGAAGGAGTCCCACTCCAAATTGGATTCTTTCCATGGAGCTAAGAAGAAAGACATAACTAAAGTTAAGTGATTTCATTGTCACGAGTTGGGCCATTTTGCTACAAATTTGTCCACTCAAGAAGTCTAAGAATAAGTCCTCATGAGGAGTTGTGGGTGAGGATTTAGCCTCTCAATTCAAATTGTACCTTACTCTCGTTGCATGACACCTTACTCTCATTGCATGCATGGTGTCATCAATGATGGGTAGTGTATGGTACCTTGAAAATGGAGCTTCATTCCACAATACTGGTGACAAGGAGTTGTTCAGTGACTTGGAAGAGAAGGATCTCCATATGCATATCAAGATGGGTGATGACGGGAGGTATAGTGATACTAGATTGGACACGATTAATTTTCAGAGGGAGCAGGGTGATCATCTCACCTTGAGAAATGTTATTTATGTGCCCGAGTTGAAGAAGAACTTAGTGTCGGTCACCATGCTTGAGGATAAAGGCTATGATGTGATTATCTCAAAAGGAATGGTGTTCCTTTGACACATAGCCACAGTTCAAGTAAAGAAGATATGGATTCGAGTTAATAATCTCTAGAAGTTGGAGGTAGAGGATTGTGCTACTTTGAGCACGAAAGTAGAAGAGGTGTAGAGTCGAGACGTTGGCGAGTTGTGGCACAGGTGATTGGGTCACTTGCATCATGGGGTTTTGAAAATCATGTAGCATATCTCTACTAGTCTTCCCAAAGGTACACTAGAGAAAGTTGATACATGCAAGGGGTGTACTTTGGGAAAATACACCAAGGCTTCCTTTCACGATAGAGACAGTTGAGCAGAGGTGATTCTAGAGCGAGTCCATTCAGATGTGTGTGGACCATTCTCGACAACATCCATGGCCAAACACATGTATTATGTTATATTTGTTGACGACTTTTCTCATAAATGTTGGATATTTTTCATGCAGAAGAAGGATCAAAATTTCACAAAGTTTTGTGAATTTAAAGCATTGGTTGAGAAAGATTATGGCAAGAAGGTTAAAGATCTGAGGAGTGATAACGGTGGTGAGTATGTCCCAAATGAGTTTAAGAACTTTTGTGCAGCAGAAGGGATTAAACAAGAATTTACGACACCCCATAACCCACAACATAATGGGATGGCCTAAAGGAAGAACAAAAACATTGTAGGGGAAACATAAGCGATGTTGCATGATCAAGGCCTACCACTACACTTCTGGGTCGAGGCATCAAACACAGTTGTTTATTTGTAGAATGGAAGCCCACATCAGATACTTGGGATGAAGACACAGAGGAGGCTTTCTCTAGTAAGAGATTAGATGTTGTTCACTTCAGGATTTTAGGGTCATCAGTATATTTCCATGTGACCAAAGAGAGACGCCAACATAGTTCGGGATATTTGTGGGGTACACTGATACACCTCACAACTATCTGGTGTACTTATCGACCAATAGGATGATAATGGTTCGTAGGGATGTTAGATTCGATGAGGATAAGGCCATGCGAGTTTCCTTTGAGAGGGAGCTTCAGCTACATGCGGTTGAGGAGATTTTAGCTCCTAAGGTTGAAGAGCCTCAAATTGACGTGGAGCAGCCACACACAGAAGATTTGGGAGTGGAGACATCCACTCAGGTAGAGTCTTCCAAAGATGGGAGAAAGCGAACCAGAGAGGCTGATATGTTATTTCATGATGCATAGGAGAATGTGAGAGAACCCACATCTCAATGCAGACATAGGAGGTCACCTAAGAGGTACACTGGATACATGGATCTTATGAGCGAATGTTTTGAGATATAGCCATCTTCCTTTGAGGAGGCAATGCATCAACCAGTTTGGGTTGATGCCATGGTGGAGGAGTATGACTCCATAGTTCGTAGAAGTGTTTGGGATCTGGTGCCGAGGCTGGAGGAAATGTTAGTGGTGAGCTCCTAATGGCTTTACAAGGTAAAGCAAGCTATATATGGTAGTGTGGAAAAGAATAAGGCCAAGTTTGTGGCCTGTGGCTTTTCACAGGTAGAGGGGATTGACTATGGTGCGACCTTTTCTCTTGTTGCAAGGTACTAACCGATCATACCTATATTGGCACTATCAACACATATGGGTTGAAAGATACATCAGATGGATGTAAAGACAACCTTCCTTAATGGCATGATTGAGGAAGAGGTGTACATAGAGCATACTAAAGGTTTAGAGACCTTCAACCATGAGTCACATGTGTGTCAGCTCAAGAGAGTGTTGTATGGTCTGAAGCAAGCACCCCGTGCTTGGTACACTAGGATCGATAGCTACTTCGTTGGGTTGGGATTCACCAAAAGTGAAGCAGATGAAAAAATGTAGCACATAGTGGTGGAAGGTAAATTTTTGATCATTGTGTTATATGCCGACGATTTTATTTTGAAAAGTGATGATTAGCTGATCAAGTCTTGAAAGGAGGATCTTGCAAGAGACTTTGAGATGAAGGACATGGAGCTCATGCATTACTTGTTGGGCATGGAAGTATGGCAGGGTGATGGGGAACTGTTTGTATCTCAGGGTAAGTATGCCAACGAGATACTCAGGAGGTTCCACATGGAGAACATGAAACCCATGGAGACTCCTCTAGGAGGTAACTGGATGAAGGATGCTGCTACTTTAGGGGAAGTAGTGGAAGCTACTTTTTACAAGAAGCTTGTGGGTTCACTCATGTATTTGGTGAACACACGACCATATATGTGCTATGCAGTTAACCAACTTAATCAAGTGATGGTTAGGCCTACCAAGATATATTGGAAGGCGACAAAGCATGTGTTGAGATACCTCAAGGCTATAGACAGCCAAAGGTAGTGAAGCTTCAAGGCTTCATCGATGCAGATTGGGTAGGGAGTCCATCCGATAGGAAGAGAACACCAGGAGGGATCTATAGTATTGTTTCAACGACAACTTCTTAGTACATTAGGAAACAAAGATCGGTTGCACTTAATTCGGTAGAGGCATAATACATGGCTGCAAGTCAAGCAACATGTGAGGCCATCTGGATGAGGAAGATTCTGGTTGGTTTGTTTGGTTAGTAGATGGGTCCAACTGTGATTTACTGCGATAATTAGAGTTGTATCAAAATCTCTGAGAATCCAGTTTTTCATGATCAGTCCAAGCATATAGATAATTGATATCATCATCTTCAAGATTGTGTATTGAGGCGGATTATGTTGTTGGAGAACATTCCCGTGGAGGAGAAAGATGCTGACATTTTGACAAAGGAATTGTCAAAATGTAAATTTGAGTTTCATAGAGATAGGATCGGGGTAGCGGATAATCCCTTTCCTATTGAGAGGGAGTGTTGAGAAATGGAAACAAGAAATTATAGTTTAATTTGTCCTTGAATTAAACTGTGAATTGAAATCAAATTCTATTCTCATAGCAACTTGTAAATAGTTAATTAAGTTTAATTAACTTAATTAGCTTAGGAATTTCGAGTTGGAAGTCTTTCTGTAGTCATGTATATGTTCTCCCTAAATTTTAGGGGTTTAGGATGAGTTTATTTGAGTTGAAATTAGATAACTGAATTTGACTGAGTTATTGTCAGTTAAACTAGTTCTAACTATTGGAGGAACTAGTAGAGGTCTAGTAGTGAGTTGGTGCACTGGTGCATCCTCAGTGCTACTCCAGCTAACTAAATATTCCCTCATGAGAAACTCATGCATCTCAATTTAGAGAAAGACCCAGTTGATACTAGAGTGCTGGGACAATGTGCTATCAATTGTAGAATGATTCGAGTTGTACAAATCATGCACACAATTAGAAGAGGACCTAGTTTTGGATTGTGCAATTATGGAAGAAGGAATTGCCAATTAAATATGGGCTATTCCTCTCAGGAATTGTGTAACAAAATAGGGGCTCAATAGGCAACAAGAATTGGCTAAGTGTTGGTCAGTGCGGGCTTGTGAGGCAGAGAGTTGACCATATTTGTGCATGAATTATTCTTGTGAGAACAAGCTTTGTGTTATCACTTAGATTTGTGATTAATGTACTAGATAGTCAGGGTTTTGAGTAGTGGCTTTCCCCAGAGAAACAATTGTGTTATGTGTCTTTGATTATCTTCCTCTTGTCAATTATTGTTTTCACCAATCATTGGTTTCGACTATTTAAAGAGTAGAGTAGATTCTTGTCTTGTGTTTTAATACAATACATGAGCTGTGAATCTACATAATTTAACATAAATTAAACTACCAAATAATGTATGTGTATATGTCTAAGATTAGTTTAAATATTTGAAATTACTCAATTTCCTCAGTTTGCTAAGAACATAGAGAGTATTATTCAAATTTTTTGATTTGGAATGTTGAAAAATGTATACAAAAATAAATGCATGTCCATTGAAATCATGTGTTGATCTCAACATACATGTCAATTTCTATTTAAATTTCTATCCAATTTTTATTTCAATGTACATGTCAATTTCTAGATGCCTTGATCTAGAAATGATGAAAAATGTATATTGAAATCAATGCATGCCCACTAAAATCAAGTTTTCTTAGATTCAAATGATCCCTTGACTTGCACATCTATGTCTACTAACACAACGATATTGTTCTGAAAATATTAAAATGATATTTCCATATGGTAATAAAATTAGTTATTCGTATTGTGATTGCAAATGGTGTTTGTCTTCCTTTTCACTTACTTTATGTGTCTATTGTGGTGTTCTTAATTTGCGTATCTCATTGAATACAGTTGGTGGGTTTTGTTCACAAGACAATGCCATTTTCCTTATTGTGATCCCCCTTGTAAGAATTGAGATTCCATCATGTGGTTTACATACAAGGTGTCACTTATTCCTCATCGTAGTATCCTATCAATACATGTACATTAGAATCAATGAGTTGATTTCACTATACATGTCACTTTCAATTTCTATGCAAATTCTTACTTTTTATTTATATTGTTATTTATATTTTATAGAATAAATATTATTTAAATAGTATGTACACATTCAATTTTTGAGTTGATTTCAGAGTATGCGTGAAATTCAATTTCACTTTTGATTTCTATGTCAATTCCTATGCTTATTTATATTACTATTTGTATTTTATACTATTAATATTATTTACATAGTAAGTACACATAAAATTCTCCAATTAAAAACCAAATCACAACATTTGAGCACCTCAATTTTGTCAATATGCAAAATAATTCTTCTTATTGTTTTCTTGTTTACCTTTGATATGAACAATAAGATAGGCATAAAATAGACGTGTTCACGTATGTTTTAAAATTGAACATAGTTTTATGGAAAATTTAAAGGGAACCTTCCAAGGGGTCAATTGAAGTTTGATTGTTACTATGCATTGTATTGATGGCTGACAAAATAGTTAGATATATCCGTTGAGATTCTAATGCATATTTGGCTATTGTAGGATGCTCTTGTGAAAAATCCACAAATGCAATAATTGGAAACTATTCTTCTAACTAATGAAGTTTATTTCTCTTTCGTTAATTAATTTAACAAAAAATAATGAATAACACACTACTGAAATCTTCACAATTTAAATAATGTTGCAAAGATAAATCAGGAACTAAGAAATAATTCACATGTCACATAAAATGACACCAAAGTTTGGACTAATGTCCTTGGAAAAACCCCGAAGGGAAAAATGGTGCAACAAATGAGGGTTTATATTTTGTTATCTTCAAGAAGTTAGAGAGTACATAGATATGCTTTCCAAAATACTATAAAATCACCAAAAAAAATTCCCCACCACTCCAACTAGTAGATTGACTTGGAAACCCTTTGTTTCCCTTACAAAATCAAACTTGGCCTCCTCTAGTAAATGTGCACAAAAAAAGTTGATGTGGGGAATACACACTTGCTGGAAATTGAGATTTGGTGATCCTGCATTCACACTAGGAAACTCACTCTATCCTCCATTTTTTATCCCAATGGTTGGAAAAGTGATATATTGCCTAAATCTGCACACTAGAGAAACTTGCACGACCTTCGTACTAGTGGACTTGACCTCTGAAATTTTTTGTGGAAACCTCCCCTGAAAACCCTCTCTCTAATCTATGTTGATCCTTTCACTAATGCTTTGCTGGCTCAAACTCTTCCCTCCTTGAATGCTATGTACTGGGAAATTCACACTACCTTTCTCTCTTGCTCCTTTGATGTGTCTTCCCCAAGCCCCATCGACTTGCTCTTATAATTATCTCATTGGAGCACTAACAACCAATATCTAATAATGATCAAGAGTTAAGATCATCTTAGACTTGATCGAAGTCCCTTTTTGGAAGTCTCCAAAGCATAATTCAATCTCCTTAATTAATACACTTTAATTAACTAATTTTCTTAAGTTAGACTTAGGAAATTTTAATTATCTGGTCAATTAATTTAATCAAGGTGTTTTAGAGCCATATCTCGCAAAACCATTTCTGGGGATTGGAGATATCATTGTCCTTAGTCTCTCTGACACCTCAGATACTACAAAACATGTTTGATGCTACCACCATAATAAAAAACCTAACACTCCCTCTTAACGAGGAAGGTGTTCTCTCTCCCCATCATATTCCACCACTCTATATTGAGTAGAAGAACATCGTATAGTTAGATTAATCATGTTGCTGGTGTCTTTTATTTATGATACGACTAGCTCTCACTATCCACCATGTCAATGCACAACTCTGATCTCACATTTTTTATGCCTTTATGCTACTATTGCTATGCTTCTATTGTATTTGTGCTGCTGCTATCACTACAATTGTGTATTGATCTCCTTAGAACCTGAAGCTCTGAGTTTCCATAGGGATACTCTCTATCTATTTAGACTCCCTCTGAGTTTCAATCTCCCAGTTGGAAATCACTCCGCTAGAATTGCATCTACACACTGCAATTGAGCAATTTGCACTGCCTATGCCACTATAATTAGCTCTACACTATCTCTCTAGAAATTAATGCAACTAGTTATATTTCCATTGAACCTATTACTATGATATTGTGGGCCCTTGTAGAAAAGGTGATGGTCCTGCTACAATGACTGGAACTAGTCTAACTGATCTCCATGCTACATCTACAGTGGACCCTACCCATCTTGACACACCAAGGTATCAAGCTTCGCCTCCACCTAGAGATGTCTCTACTATTAGTACAAACTTCTATTATGTGGTGTTCAACTCATCAACCTCTACTAAGGTTGTTTTCTGCTCTTGCTTCTTGTCCTTCTTACTTTGAGGACACTGGGAGACATAGTGACCAATTCCCCACACCCAAAGCACTTGACCTTCAACAAGTCTTTATTATTCTTTTATCCTCCCATTGAGCCTTGTCCCTGACTAGGACCCTTCTTCATTTTTCCCTTACTTGCAAGGGCTATGTTCTCCTCATCCTCCTCCTCCTTCGGTACCTTATTGTTATTGTCATCAATACCTACTGCTAGACTAAGCATCAACTCCCCTTGAGTGAAATAACTCCATAGACGATCCCATCCAAGTAGCATATGTCACCTAGAAATAACTTGGATGAAAGTATGCCACTCCTTGGTGAAACCGTTGAGAGTTTTTGTAGTGGCTCACTGACGTCAGGTTTCTCACCAACTACTGCAAACCCATATTTGACCGTCTGAAGTCTAGTGAGATAGGATGTGACACATTCTCCCTTCCGCATCTTGGTGGTCCTCAACTACTTCTCGAGAATCATATTTTGATTCTCTAATGGATTCTCATACAGTTTGATGATGACATCCCACATGTCCTTTATCGTATTCTTTTCTAAAATATGAGGGACTATGTGCTCCCGAACCCCATCTAGGACCATCCTCTTAGATTTGGCCATTTATTTCTTGAAGGAATCCAATTTTTATTGATTTGTTGGCTCTGCCATGACATTTGTCATGAATTTATTTAGGCCATGCTCATCCAACAAGAATTGCATTCTGGCATTCCATACACCAAAGTTAGAGGCTCTATCAAGTATGTCTTGATCCTTGAGACCTACTGTAGTCATATCTACGAAACTCAAGTATTATGGAGGCCAATAAACTCGAACTCCCTTTTCCCTTTTCGACAACTAAATCTAGCTACTTTTGTCGCTCACACTGTATAGATTTGGCCTCTAGAAATTCAGACAACCCCAGATCTGCCTCCAAGTGAGACATATAGCCTCCCTCTACCTTTGGAAGAAATATGCTCTCCCTTATAGACACAAATCCAACCTCCAACAACTGATCAAACCCTCTTCTGGCAACTCACATTACTAGACTGACTAATTTGCACTGCAAAATTCAAACTCCTACTGCTAGAATTTCGATCTCCATTCCCTTAGCTGAAAAATCTAGAAATCCTCTGACAAATTGCTGGAAATTAATCCTGTGTGATTCCTCTTCCTTCCTAGCACATATCTGCAACTATAAACCTCTGCTGAAATTTTTTAAACCTAAATCTGATAGATTTTCTCTGCAAAATAACCGATCTACTCACTAGATTTTTTATTTTATTTTATTTTTTGAAATCTACTGCTTTTCATTAACATCTGAGGCAATTCACACTTTTCCACCAAGCTAGATATGGAAATCATTTTTTTCCTCTCCGTTATGCACACTTCCTGGCTAATCTGTGTAGATCTAAAGAAATTGCTTAAAATCTCCCTTTGAAACTACATGGTCTCTTCTTTTTCACCTTTGAGCTTAAGATTTGATCAACACCACTCTAATATCATGTGAAAAATCCATGATTGCAATAATTGGAAAATATTCTTCTAATGGATGCAATTTATTTGTTTTCTGTTAATTAATTCAACAGCAAATAACGAATAAATCACTACTGCAATCTTCAAAATTTTAAATAAACAAAACAAAAATAAATCAGGAACTGAGAAATAATGCACACACATAAATGAAACCAAAGTTTGGACTAACATTCTTAGAACAAACCAAAAGGGAAAACTAGTGAAATAGATGAGGGTTTATATATTATTATCTTTAGTAAATTAGAGAGTACATAGATCTGCTTGCCAAAATACTTACAAAGCTTCAAAAACATTTCCCCACCACTCTAACTGGTAGATCGACTTGAAAACGCTCTATTTCCCTTGCAAAATCAAACTCGACCTCCTCCAGTAAATGTGCATAAAAGACATTGTTTTGGGAAATACACACTTATTGGAAACTGACATCCATTGATCCTGCACTCCTTCTGGTGATCCCGCACTCACACTAGGCAAGTCGTTCTATCCTTTAGATCTAATCTCGATAACTGGAAAAGTGATATGTTGCCTAGATCTATGCAAGGGAGAAACTCGCATGACCTTCCTGCTGGTGGAATCGACCTCTGCAAATTTCAGTGGAAACCTCCCCTGGAAACCCTCTCTCCAATCTTTTTTGATCCCCTCACTGATGCTCTGCTAGCTTGAACTCTTCCCTCACAGAATTTTGTGCACTAGGAAATTCACACTACCTTGCTCTCTTGCTCCTTCAATGTGTTTTCTCCAAGCCACATTGACTTGCTCTTATGATTTTCTCATTAGAGCACCAACAACCAAGATCTAACTATGATTAATGGCTAAGATCATCTTAGACTTGATCCATGTCACTTTTTGGAAGTCTCTAGAGCATAAGTCGATCTACTTAATTAATATAATTTAATTAACTAGTTTTCCTATGTTAGACTTAGGAAATTTTAATTATCTAGTCAATTAATATAGTTAAGGTGTTTCAAAGTCATATCTCGCAAAACGATTTATGGGTATTGGAGATATCATGTTCCTTAGTCTCTCTGACACCTCAGATATTAGAACATATGTCTGATGCTACCACCATAATAAAAAACTAACAACTCTTAAGGATATATTGTCTTATGAACAATCCACCAACGAGTTTCAATATTGGGCTACACAAACATTTTCCATTAAATGATCATTTCATTTAAATTAATCATTATAACCATTAAATTTACAGAAAGATGGTCAAATCAATAAAATGAAAATATGAATTATCTCATGTTCCTTAGTCTCTCTGACACTTCAGATACTAGAACATATGTCTGATGCTACCACCATGATAAAAAACTAACAACTCTTAAGGATACACTATCTTATGAACAATCCACCAACTAGTTTCAATATTGGGCGACACAAACATTTTCCATTAAATTATCATTTCATTTAAATTAATCATTATAACGATTAAAGTTACAGAAAGGTTGTCAAATCAATAAAATGAAAATACAAAAGTAAACTTCAATTGCATAATGGATAAATATGCTAATTATTATTTAAACTATAAGATATCTTAAAACTAATTGAATTCTTAACCCTCATTCAAATTTTGGATATTTATGTACATTATTTTCAATCAAGAGTAATAATCATTAATATTTATAGTGCCATATGAATCATGTATGTGCAAAGTTTATTGTAAAATTGTTAATATCAACTTAATATAATAAATATCTACATTTTTATTTATATTGTTGGATTTTCATTGACTAACAATATGGTAAGGAGTTTTAGTCATTGTAAGCATATACCTTTCCATTACAAACTTCCTCTGTTTTTTGTTTGAGAGTTAAAACAAAATGATAATTCAAAGTTTACTCAAATTTTAACACAAAATTTTCAGAAAAAACTCTCCATTAAGAGTTTAAATTAAATGTTAGAAACAATGGAAACCAGGACACTACTAAGAATGGGGTGAATCAATAGTTTGACCAAATTATACAATTCTGCTCAAATTACACTTTTCAATCACTTTATAAACCACACTATCATAAATCAATCATGTAAATTATAACAATTACCATATACATATGCAACATATATAAGACATCAATCTCCTTTTATTTCTTTGGAAAATACAAGCTTCAACTTGTTATTACGTCACTACCCCACAAGCTCCCACTTGCAGCCTTATTAGCTGCTACTGGAAGGAAATGCTATCCCTACTCCTTTATTAGTTTTTAATGAAAAGGACTCTTTCCCCTACTTGTTTATTAATTTTCATTGAAAGGGAATATTGTCACTACTCATTTATTGGTTTTCACTAAAAGGGACTACTACCCCTGCTAATTTATCAACCACTGCTGAAAGGGACTCTTGCCCTTGGAATGCAAGCTACCACTTTCTAAACCCATTGATCCATATTTAATCCATTTTCAAACTCAAATCAATAATGCACTTTCTTTTCATAAACAAATAACTTTTGTACCTCAATTACTCACAAAAAACACCAAACACACCAGCAACCACTGATTACTGATAAAAAATTCCATAAGCACCAGCAACATCAATCCATAGCAATTTGCTAATTTCACCATAAAAGCATCTTTGCTAAATACACCAATCACCAATTCATTCTTTGCCTTCTCAAACAACTTTCAGACACCAAGATTGGTCTTTGATTCACCTATGATGCATAACAACAATATTCATCTCATTGCACAAACAAACTTCCACACTTGCTCACAACCAACATGGTTGCACACACCTTGCAAATTCGATACTATTTATAAAGGAATTTGGACTAATATTTTTGGTTATTGAACTTTAGTTATCTTAACCTCTTCCTCATGCATAAATATTTTTTTTTACTTTGTGCTACTTCAATTAAGTCTTCTGAATGTGTTTTTCAAGTCTTCAAACACTTGCTCTGTGATTCCTCTGAGAAAAAATGAGTTAAAATATTGAGGAAATTTTCCTCAATTCTAGGGAGTTACATGATTTAGCTGAGTTTTTCTAAATCTGACGAGTTCCAAATTTGGTTGAACTGCCAAATCTACCTCTAATCCCGTTCATGCCACTAATCTAGTTTCATTCCTTCCTTTCTGTAGTTTTAGCGCTACCGACTTGTTTCATGCCTGTCTTTTCCAGTTTTGGAAGTGTTTTTATGTTTGGAACAATTGTCAAAATCACGTTGTTGAATCATTTTTCCAAATACCGAAGGATTAAATAAAAATTCTACCATATTTACCTCCACGAGCTGTTTTTATGCTATATCCCCAAGGGCTTAACTCATAGTTTTCGACGTGCTCGTACCTATGGTGCTAATCTTTTTTAAAGTGTTTGCGACGCTTTTGTATTATAATCAACCTAAAGGTCCATGGTCCTTTAACACATGAAAACACCACAAAAACTGTGACTTGGGAACACCTTTTGTAATTTGTCAGAACTGTTACTTGTCAGCAATATTTCTGTCTCCTAGGCCCGTTATCCCAGTGATATTACCCTTTGCATTTTTTTCTCCATGATAAATACTTTCAGGTTTACATGTTCAATGTGGGGATACCCTGCGCCTTCTTCCCATTGGTTTTGTGCTCTACTCTCTATGCCATTTATGGTCCATCCTAGTACCTTATAGGCCTAATGTTCTTCCTTTGTGCAAACTCAAAACCTTCTGGGCTTAGGGGACCAGGCTGATGTGTCCTGTGGGAACCACCACCTATACTCATGGACAAATTGCATGCTCATTGGGGTGAGTTGTCCCTGACAACTACCACATCTGCCTGATGCCTAGTCAACCTAGAGCACTTCATTGTGCTACCTTTCAAACCTTTTGGGAAAGCCCTTCTGGTTTGTCCTCATGCTGACATTACCAATGCCATGTGGTGCCACATGAGTGGTGACATGTGTCGCTCAAATTTGGCCCCCTAGGCCACCCAAAATCACTGAATGTGCCTAACACATGTCCTACTCGCATTGGACCACCTCATGCTAACATCATGTTTATGTCATCATCCACTTATGTCTATCAAGTTGTCTATACATGCCAATCAAAATATACAACGTGTCATCCAATATGGAGAGAGAAAGGGGTCCTGGGCCTTGTGTTTTTTTGTTAAATATTTTAACATAAAACCACCAGATTCAATATTTTACACTGTTGCAACTACCACAATAGCCTCTTTATTGGTACTTTGTTGCCACTCTTCTTCGTCATGCTAGCCTAATGCCTACTCATCCTGGGCCATGAATTCTGCACTTACCTTTGTTCCTTCCAAGAAAGACCTTCCAAGCTTAGCTGTCATATATGGCCTACCGCTTTAAAACTCCGCCAAGCAACTGCCTTTAATAATATGCTCCTCCATGCCTTTGTTTCCCAGGATTACATCATCCCGGGCTTGCATCATCCCAGATGTTCCCTTATGCATGCACCTTTGAACCCTTCTGGGGAAGCATATGTAGGACTCTGCCATCAACCAATAATAGTGCTTCCCGCTACTCTATTGTCGGCCACATTTGTCTGGTCCTTTGTTTTAGCTGCTCCACCAAAATTTTCATTGGGTTTGGAAAAACACCAAACTAAATTGGCTCCAAAGGGTCCTTCATCAACTTAGCTTTGCAACTTTGACTTTTTTTATTCTTGACTTTAACTAGCAATAAGCCACAATCTAGACCATTTTCGAACTTCTATATAACACTCTAATTTTATTTGAGATCTCTACCCATCTAAGTGGGTTCCAACTGCATTTGATGTCATTTTCTATGCAAGAAATGGCTCCAAATTCTTTGCACCTTAACCAATTATCTCCACCACTATTGTTCACCAATCTTCTTGGAAACACCTGAGCTTTGCCACACCTTTTTCCATACATGTGTTGATCTTTCTTATTCTTTCAATATTCTCTTCTTTTTCCATTTCATTACCTTTGATATGGATACAATGACAACATATCAGTACTTGACATCAATGAACACCTTGTTGGACAATATATTATAACAATATCCCTGATCCGAATGGAAAATGGCATCAACCCATGGTATTCATCCACCCATGTT
This sequence comes from Pinus tabuliformis, assembly GCA_031772625.1. Lineage (NCBI taxonomy): Eukaryota > Viridiplantae > Streptophyta > Pinopsida > Pinales > Pinaceae > Pinus > Pinus tabuliformis. Next base: position 1,197,496,234 of record CM062804.1, read on the forward strand.
ATTCATCCACCCATGGAATTTACCCATAGTATTGTAAGTGGCATCCACCCATGGTATTGTAAGTGACATCCACCCATGGTATTCATTCAACCATGGAATTGACCCGTGGTATTGTGACATCCACCCATGGTATTCATTCACCCATGGAATTGACTCGTGGTATTGTAACTGAAAAATACTATAAGTAACAAGTCACATCTTGTAAAAGGACAGATTGTCTGCCACAATGTAGCATTTATAGTTATTATTGGTTTTAATAAAAAAATTATTTGTCGTTTTATTTATTGGGCATTCTACTCTTTTTCTTCTGGCAATTTCAATTTTTCAAATCTTGGGGGCGTCCCCCCCAAGATCCATTTCAATCTTTTAAAACTTGAGGACCTCCCCCCAAGATCTGGATTAGTGGTATTAGAGCAGGTTATGATTCCATGGGAATGAGGGTTTGATGCATATTTCAGTTTCAGATTTTTCATCAATATTCAACAAACATCAGGCATGCGTTGCAACCTCCACAGAGCACTTTCTTGGGCCAAGCAGGAAGAATTTTTATTTTTTCAATTTTTTGCAGGGATTGTTTTTTGGGGGGCGAGTTTGAAGATCAGATCTGAAAAATTTGGTGCAATATTTAATATAACAAATAACATATCTGCATTCCTTGTGAAAAAATACAAAAATTCAAAAGAAAATTGGCTGAACTGGAGTCTGGATGAGGGAGATATCACTAAGTTAAAATCCGCTATGTTGTAGAATTTGTTTTCTGACGACAACTAGTGGATGACGACTCTCCTATCATTTTTTGAAGTTTTTGTGCATAATTTCAAAAAAAAGGATTGTAGATGTGAGCTCCACTTGAAAAATCACCCAATTTAAAAAAAAAATAGGTCAAATCGGAGTTCAGATGTGGGAGATATCGTTGATTTAAAATCAGTTATTTTTTTCAGAACTTTTGTCATGGCCGAAAAAATGCAATGAAAATATGAGATTCTAGAGTGTCCAAATAAGCATTTCGAGCACATGGGAAGATGTAAAATGGTCCTTCTATTTCCAAAAATAGGTTATAATAAATATTATGAGTTATATTGACCGAGTTATGTCCGTTTTAATTTTGGAGCAACATTTAGAGTGGGTTCCTTTTGGAGACATGCACTCCCACCCCGCTTTAGTAGGCACCTGCTTCACATTCATCAGTTTCAACATAGAAACATCCGGCTTGGGTTCTTTGGAGACGTTCCATCCCACTTCAGCCTATGTAGGCACCTGCTACTTCATCAATAACCAACATCACGGTTATGGGTCAACCGCACAAAATCCTTGTCATCAAAGTCCATTTGCTAGGCTACACACTATTAGCATCTTAGTTGGTCCCAAGCATTACAGGGTATCTCTATCCTCGGATCTTCGTTTGTTATGATTATGGGTCATCCACAAACCCACGCTTCATCGAAGTCCATTTGCTAGGCTGCACATTGTTAGTATCACAGTTGGTCACAAGCATTATAGGGTATCTCTATCATCGAATCTCCATTCATCATGGTTATGGGTCATCCACAAATCCATACTTCATCGAAGTCCATTTGCTAGGCTGCACACTGTCATTATCATAGTTGGTCACAGGCATTACAGGGTATCTCTATCCTTGGATCTTTGTTAATCATGGTTATGGGTTAACCACATAAAACCCTTCTCTTCAGTGGCTCTTCATATTCAACAAAGGCTTTGTAATGTCCCTTAATAATAAATAATAAATAATAACAATAATAAATGGTAAATAATATAATATAATATTAAAATACAAGAAAATAAATAATAAACAATAAATAAAAATAGTAATAGTAAGTAAATAATAAATAATAATAAATAACAATACTAAAGCTCTAAATAAATATAAATAGAAATAAAACAAGGAAACAGTAAAAATCAATAAAGCTATCAAAAAGTAAAAACAAAAGAAAAAAATAAGAAAGAAATAAATGAAGAGAAAATTTAATTTAAGTAAATCTTAAAATAAAAAAATAAAAGTTGCATGTTGACACATGGAATGTGTGCATGCGGTTCCCCTTCCAATGTTTGCTCTATTTAATAGACGGCGAGGAAGATGAGAGATGATTCCATGATTCCATTATCCATTCTCTTGGGAGAATAGTGTTGTGAGACAAAGGATTCTCTGGCAGTAGTACGTTGATTGAGGGCTCGAGGGTGGCCAGTTGTAGCAAGATTTTGTGCAACTGAGCCTGCGGTTGGGTGAAGAGTCGTCCCCAAAACTTTGTTGCAGTTAGCAGAATTCAACTAGCGTTCAACCCGAAATCACAAGTGAGAAACATCATTGCCACATGTAAGTGTATCTACTCATATTTTCAAATTTGATGTTAATTAGTTGATAAATTGCGTGTTAATTATAAATCGCATGATTAATCTAATAAATTACATGTTTTTATTTCGGGGCTATTACAAGCTTCATAGGAGGGAACTTCATGCAATGGGGACCATTGCTTCTTAAGGAGGGAGGAATGATCCGAAAGGAAAATGGCGTCAACCCATGGTATTCATCCACCCACAGAATTTACCCATAGTATTGTAAGTGGCATCCACCCATGGTATTGTAAGTGACATTCACCTATGGTATTCATTCAACCATGGAATTGTCCCATGGTATTGTGACATCCACCCATGGTATTCATTCACCCATGAAATTGACTCGTGGTATTGTAACTGAAAAATATTATAAGTAACAAGTCACATTTTGTAAAAGGATAGATTGTCCGCCATAATGTAGCCTTTATAGTTATTATCGGTTTTCATAAAGAAAATATTTGTGGTTTTGTTTATTGGGCACTCTACTCTTTTTCTTCTGGAAATTTCAATTTTTCAGATCTTGGGGGCCTCCCTACCAAGATCCATTTCAATCTTTTAGATCTTGAGGGCCTCCTGCCAAGATCCGGATCAATCCCATCATCTTCTTTGCCTTTTCCTTCATCCTCATCACATTTGCCATCTGAAAACACATTTCTAACAATCCCCCCCTTTGGAATTGATGGAAACACCGTGATCAAACAAAAACATCATAAAAAAACAAATAAATATAAGTGTGTTGCTTCTTTGGTGTACTTTTTCTGATGGACTTCTCCTTTTATTACACCAATACTTATCCCACTTTTTTTTTTTTTTTTTGAGATACATATCCCCCTTTGATATTAATGGCAGAGAAACTTAACATTATCCATGTGTCAACAAAATCCCCCTATCTTGTTGATACTATGGACCTGGCAATTGCTTCTTCTTATACTAAAAACTTCAAGTATATTTGATATGATCTGAGCAACTTCCTTTTTGTCCCATGGAGAAGATTGAGTTGAAAAGATAGGAGTACTTACTTTCAATATCTACCTCAAGTATTTAAGAGAGATCTCTCGCTAAAATATATCATTAATTTACAACTAATCAATGAAGAATAATCATGCATGTTGGTCTAAGTCTCAGCTAGGCTTTCATTCATGATAGTGCCTCCCTGGACACATACACCTGAACTCTAGCATTAACAACAATCTATCCTATGCATGAATGATACCATTAACTTTTCAACTAATAAACAACAAAGTACAACACTTAGAAGTACTTATATGAAGAACATAGTGGGAATCTCACCAATGCATGCTTAAACCAATGGCTCAACATATATTCTACTTGAAAAATTTTTAATGGTAGCAAACTCACCATATAATTTTGATTCAACAATAACATTAACAACATTCAAATAAGGACTTCTTTCACCAACACTTGGACTGAGAATCTCCTACTAACAATATGAATTCCACACTCTAACAAAAATATAATGACAATTAATACTAGTTGTTAATACTTGATACCAAATGTTTATACCTCTGAGACAATGAAACCAAATTCTTAATTGATACCACTATTACCAGTTGTTGAGCACTTGTAAACTGAGTGTTCTCTACCTGTGATCATGCTCTTTTCACCGTGGATATGATGTCTGACACCACTTACTAATGTAATAGTCTAGAAGCATTAAAATAGTCAAACCATTCATCATATCTTGGCAATCTGCTTGGCTAATGAGAAATTTCATCACCTGTGGTTTGTTTACGTTTTTGCCTATGACTCATTATTGGATGCACATTTATTATCTCGATCATCTTTTAGTGAGCATATTCATTTACTTTTCAAGACGCTCTTGAGCAACCACTATGGTAATGCAACAATTGATCAATAATTTGGAATTGGTAAAGGTAGTGGATCATGGTTAAATCATTATTTTATTTCTCTTATATTTGATTTTTGATATATCACTCTATATTTAGCATACAAAATGTCAAGACCTCTCCATCTACACATATGTATTACATTGTTTTGGACTTGGTTTTGATTCTGGACAATTTATGAAAATCATGGAGTAGATATGAAACTTGTAATATTATGAGAACAATCCTCGCTACAATTCATAAAGAAGCATTGCTTCATTCTCATTTCTGTGGATTTGGTTTACTTCTAATTCCTTGGACATGAAACATTGTTTTCTTTTAATTTACTACTTGCTTTAGTTCAACTTTAATATATGAAGATTTCGGGTCAATGATATTTCAAAAAATTGAACTTCTTGATGCTTTTAATTATAATTAAAAGAAGAGGTTACTTTTATTGGAGAAAATGATATTTCTCAGGTAATATCAAACGAAATTTTCAAATGGTAAGTTTGATATGCCTACTTTCATTTATTTCTATTTTCTTTACTTTTCGTTTTAGTTTTTGTTTTTAGTTTTTGCTAATCTCAAACTCTGTTTTACAGGTCTTCATGATCATTTTTCACATCCCTGATGACTCAAATTTGGAGCTCATTCTCTTTGTTGTTTGCCTCTGAATTTTGGAATAACAGCTACAATGTTTATCAAATCAGCTAAACTAGGGAGTTCCTGAACCTTTAATCTATTTATTAAGCATTGATTTGATTAATAAATGGTTTAGATGTTTTTATATAGGTTTTTCTTTGAAATAAGAAAATTTGCAGTAGACAGAGACCTTTTCACTTGGGCTGAGTTTTACCTCATAACTGTTATTCACTCTTTATATTTTGAGAGCCTAATTTCTTATAACTCTGCAAGATAAAAGTCTCAACATAAGAAGGAACATACACATGATTATTTTCTTTTACTTTTTTGTTGATACATTTGTATAGTTAATCTTGTTGGAGTTGGTTCTCTAAATTTGAATTTTTCTTTTAGCTTTTACTTTCTTCATTTTTTACATTTTTAAAAATTTTCTTTCCATTTCTTTTTTCTGTTTGCTTTCTGTTATGTTTTGATTTTGTTGACTCCGCCATCATTCATGTGGAAGGTCTTTGATTCATGTGGAAGGTCTTTTCCTCAGCCAACAATGGTTGACATGCATGGGAAATCTTTACTCTTCCTATTTAAGTGAATTTCATTTATCATTAAAGGTATATATTTATGGAACCATAAAGCTCTCTTGCTTTAATTTTTTTCATGGAGGAACACACATCCTTTCTAAGTGATAGGGTTTACCTTTTCAAAGAAAGAACTGACCTGAGTTTAACTCAATGAATACCTCTCACCCCTCCACTTTATAAAAGCCTCTGATGGATAGTCGTGGGGAAAGAATTTGGAGTTAACATTATAAAATTATTGTTTCCATTAACATAAGTCTCTATTACCATCCCACCTCTTTCACTCAGATACATCATAAAATAAAGCTTGCAAATGAGCTTATAAAAAATGTGATTAAAAGAGGAATCTTGAGAAATACAAGTAAACCCATCGGGGTTATAAACACTCGCTAGCAATGGGGCTAAGCTTGTATGGTATAAAAGACAACTTCGTCGGGTTACTGTTCAGACCCGCTGACAGCGAAGCAATGTCAGAGTCCATTCATAACAATGGATATATGATTTATCAAAAAACCCCTATATGTACCTTCTTTTATTTCTCATACAAGGTAATTTTAAAATAAATGTTTCCCAAATTTGGATTCATGATTTTTACTTAAGTATGCTTTTGAGTACTTATCTTTTCAAACTCATATTGCTTAATCTATTTATGTGGGATCCATGGAAATATTTTATTCTTTGACGATTCAATGGACTCCATTATTTTTAGCCTTTGGGTAAATTAAAGTTCATTATCTTTAACTAGAGATAACTGGTTCTTCCTAGCGTGTCACCAATGTTGTAGAGAAAACCCAACACCCCCTATTTTTGACTTATTTACTTCAAATAATGGGGACCTTTTCCTTAATTTTTTTGGCTTAATCACCTTTTAATATTCTCTTTTGGTTAAATGTCTTACAATTTTTGTATTTTTTCATTTTCATCGGAGTTCTATTTTGATTGCTTCATTGAATTTGATTTTCTCTAGCTTTCTATTGATACTTGTTTCATTTCATTTGGTTACAAGGTTTGCAAATGGTGCTCATCCGAAGTTCGATATTTTTTACTTCCTAGGTTAAAAAATGTACAAAATGTATATTATTTTAATTTTTGTAATTAAATTAGTAATTCATTGTAAATATTAATTCCTAGTTAATTTTTACTATTTTTTCCATTTTTCACTAACGATCCTACAAAATCACCTAGCGAAATTATAGAAAAATTAAAATTATGTGTTTTTGGGATCTCAGTAATTGATTCCAATTTCTAATTTTAAAATAAATTATGAGACCTGAAATCTCAAAATTGCAAAATGGTTGTAGTTCATTTTGTAGAATTTTTAATTACCAAAGTGACTATAGTTTATTTTGTAAAATTTTTAGTTCCACTCCAAGTGGACCCCACTTCATATCGCCTCTTCCCTTCCTTTTCAAAAGTCCCGATATAAAAAAACCCCGTTATATAAAAGACCCGATACAATTTTTTCGATATTCAAAAGTCATCGATATTTAAAAGTCTCGTTATCCCAATATTAGAATATTGCGTTTTCATTCGGTACACATTTTAAATCTTCTGGTATTTTTTGACCCCAATACACGATACAATTTATGTCACGACTATTTGTTTTGACATAAGATCTTGTCTTCTTATACCTCTGGCTCCTCCGTCATGCTGACGTCCCTTATACCTCCATAACTTTGTAATATTGGTTTGTTTATTATATTATATATATTTAATTAATATTAATATGATATTATATTTCAATTATAATTTTAATATAATTTAATTATAATATTAATATAATACAAATATATTTTTAATTAATGTTTAAATTCATTTTAATTTTAATTTTCAAATTAAAATTTATTTTAAGTTATGTAATTAGTTTGTAATTAATTTAGTTTAATTTTATAATTATAGCTAAATTAAAATTAATTAACTAATAATTTTTAATCTAATTTAAGATTAGATTTTAATTAAAAAAATCTTATTTTTGGCCTATGGAATAATTTTTCTAGAATTCTGGCAAACTCAACACTTCAACTTTGGAAGCTCATAAGTTGAGTTTTACTTGTCCAAATGAAGCCCAGGATGGCACGTTGGATAGATAAAATCATGGAGAATATTTATGCAGTAGTTGAATAACCATATTTGATCATTTAATGAGTCTAAAATTTAGCATAATTTCAAGCTTTGAATTTTAAACAAATTTAATTTTATAGTTTATTTTTCTACATTTTCATTTGCTCATAACCTTTGTTAAATATAGAACCATTCAACTATATTCTTCTTTACCATTTAGATATTTATAGGCATCAATGGAAATGTCAATTATTTATTTATTTATTTAATTGAATTTTTATTGAAGATATTTTATTTTCCAGATTTTATATTTTTCATTTTAGTTTGCATTTCAATTAAATTTTGATTGGTTTTAACAGGAAAACAATGTAAGGGTTGAGGACGAACCATTTTTAGTCAATAAAATTTCTCCAATAATAGAAGAAAAACAATTGGAACCAACGAAAATTGGAGCAAAAGGATTCTTCAACAACTCTCCTATTTTGGGATTCATTTTGTAAATTATAAATAGTAGTTTGTAGAATGGAGAAGATGTTTCTCTCTTCTGCAATTTTGTAATTATTAAAGCACTATTGTAACAGGGACTTCAGGTTGTATGTAGAGAGGATCAATCTTAGATCTGAGGAATATTGAGATTTATCTTTTGCAAATCTGAACTATGTATGAGAGACAGAGCTTGCACTATTGCAGCTCTTGCTTTTAGCAGCAAAGTTTATGCTTTAGAGAAGATTGTAAGATATCATATTCAAAGAAAAAAGTAGGTGAACAAGTTCAAATTTATTTGTATTAGAAATACTATTATTTTTAATATGAAATTCATTTTTGATGGCAGAATTATGTTAATTGGATTTATAGTATGCACTATTGTAGATATGAATTTATGTCTTACAGATTAAGATTAATTGCCTAATCTTTTTGTTTCATAGATATGTTGTTAATTTCGTCTTATGCTCTTATGTTTAAATCAGATTTTTGAGTAACTATTTACTCAGAAATATGTCATCTAATTCTGATTTAATTTCCATTGGCATTATGAGAACTACTTCCTAATGTTATTGGTTCATCATTCATTGTTAATAGATCTCTAAACAACATGTTTGGTAATTATAATATTAGTTAATTGAACTATTTCATTAGCCATATATTCATCATAAACTAGACATGTTGAAATCTCAATCATTTAATTACTTTGCTCTTGGTTGGGTTAGATCTACATCTTCCTAATCAAGATAGGCTTAGGATTTATTTCCTTTTGCTTGTATTCTAGGATTAATTTGCATTTAGATTAATCATTCAATTCCTAGAAGTCCTCTTATCAAAGAGGAAAAATTTAGTTGTGGCTTGGCTGAGCCCCAAATCAGCTTAAGGATCACTTTCTTGCCTAATTAGCAAGAGGGTTGATTTGATGTCTCTTCTCTATTGGTAAGTGAAAGTCATACTTTAAGCCAGTAGAGATAGAGAGAAGGTAACTGGACCTAGTTTAATCACTTTGAACCACAATTTAAAACAAAAAAGGAGCTGCTCTAAGGTCCCAATCAGGTGGTATCCCTTATAATGTTGAGGCTGAAAATCTCGAGCCTTCAACATGACTCTAATGCATTATGAAGAGATTGATATATGTTCAATATTTCCGCAATATCTCTTCCCAACTTTTCATGCAATTGAAAAATCGTTCTAATATTTTCCTTGTCTCACTCTACACCCATCCTATATTTTCTTATCAAATTTGTTGGTGCATTAAGGTATTCAGAGCTCCATCCATGCATGTGATCTATTACTAAAAAGGATTTTTGTACCAACACCCCTTTTCTTTTCAAAACTCTTTGAACTATTTCTAGTGAAATTATTGTCTTATGGAGGATGATCATTTGTCCATAAACTTGTTTCATGGATCTTTCCACCACTCCTATCTCGTTCAAAACAACTTCTTAGAAGTCTCCTTTTTGGGGACTTGTGGCTAACAAGGTTTGGATCTATGCATTCAACCTATCATTCTCTTATGATGCAATGACCAAGCTCTCTTTCAACTCTTTCACTTCATTTAACAAACGTTCCACATTCTTCTCAGTAGCAGTGGAAAATGTGGATCTGACAGAAGCCATATTTGTGGGATTTATTGTGGTACATCTCTATGCAACTCTCCATGGTGAATACTATTGGCTTGCTTGACTATATTACTAGATACTTTGGCCTTTATTGAGATATTTTGTTCTTGAACTGATCAAATCTGAAACTTGAGAGGTCCAAAACCTTCTTCAAAGGTGACTCCCATTTCTCCAACTGGGAAATGCCCACTGGTGATATGTGTGTGTTGAAGTCAGGAAATGTCCTGACTCAACACGGGATGAATAACCCGATTAGAGTCTCGATTAAACTCTTTTCCATTGACGGCAGTGCTGACTGGAATTTTGGGTCCAGTTTACCCTTCACGAGGTGATGCTCCAACGAATGGAGGCTTTATTTGGGGAAAACACTTTTTTTTGTATTTTTTAAAATATGAAGAAAACACAGTGATTAAATCCTACTCTAAATGAAATTTCATGTTTTACCGATGTATATACAGGCCTAGGCTCAAACTTATGTCTATGGAAATTAAAGATGGATAACATATTCGACAATTAAAGATTATTCGAAAAACTATTATTGAAAGCATAGTTGCAAATACGAGATCTACAATTTTTCCACAAACATACAAAAGGATCCAAGACAAAACACAAACAATTATATAAACATGAAAAAATAACTCCTTTCAGCAATAATCTAACAATTATTCCTTGATTATTTCCTGCAAGACAGTAAAGCTCAAATCAAATTATTTGAAATGAATCTATTACCACTTGAAGCATCCATGCACAAATTACTAACAACATACATGTAAGGATTAAAAATATAAACAAAATAGCTAATAGTTCAAATCAATTAGTATCTCATCCATCAACATGTGCAAGGAATATGATAACGAAAATTATAAGAACAACTTCATAAGCTAAGATCAACTTGCCAATCAGTAAAAAGTTAGAAGACTAGCCCTTAATGAAAATAAATTGACTAGCTTCATATTTTCCTTGTAGAAATTAATAGGACACCAATTTCTTCCCTTTTTATCTTGAAACAACTAACAAAAATTAAATGTCTTTGATTGAGGTGGACCATCATAGGATTAACAATTTTAAGGAATGAATATATATATATATATATAGTTTTGTATTTTTGTTTATAAAAATAAAACAAAAAACATGATAATGTCCACAAAATACGCAAGGCAATTCTGATTTAAAATACAAACAAAAGGGAGATGATATGTTAGACCTGTCAAATTATTTTGACATCACACCATATACCAAGCATTAAAAGACAATGAAACACAGGTTCGATGAGATTTTCGTTAATCTTTTTTTTCGGGGTATTCGAATTGTCTGGTTGGAATTAGACAAGTCATTGTATAGACCAAACCATCTATTATAATATATATATATATATATATATATATATATATATATATATATAATATTTATTTAACAAAATGACACTATTAATAATATTAATTAACAAACAAACTATATATATACAAAAATATTTGTTTAACAAAAAATATTAAAACAAATAAAACAAAACAAAAACATTGGTTAACACAAAATAAAAATAAAATATTAATAGACAACATAATAACATTAATAAACAAAATAAAAAACAAAAACAATTATTAATATAAAAAAAATTATTTACAAAATATTTGATTCATTTCTCTTCAGGCAAGTATAGGTGTGATAAATGAACACAAGATCTCCGTGGATAGATGGTGAAACGTAAATATGACCAAAAACAAACTTAAAGTAGAATAAGAAGGGTCCCCATTTATTATTAGAACACCAAGCCAAAATGGGGAGTTGTTGCACCTACAACAACTAGCGACAAACTGGGAAGACCAGTTATGTTTGTCTAGGCCAAAAGGAAGAGCATAAAAATTAGTTTGAAAATAAGTATCAATTCATGGCTGAAAAATATTCATAATTAGGCCAATTCATGAGCATTGAAATAGTGAGGAAATAGTATTATTCAACACCTTCACAACTTGCCTAAATCTGGAATGAAATTAATGATACGTAGAAGAAAAACCAAAAGGTTAAAGATTCGACTACTTAGCAACACATTATGCCATTCAACATGTATGCTTATGTAGTATACTTTCTTGACCTGGCATTGCTTCCCACACAATGAGCACTTCCAACTTTCCTTTTACCGCCTTTTTGATTATTATTACTTGTTTATGAATTGCTTTGAGTATTTTTTTTTTGCAATTAGGCGAGGAAAGCGAGGTGATACAAAAAGTTATGTAAAAAGGGAACAATACATGGGATGGAGTTCATCGTGTTGCTCATTTTAGGATTTACCTTATCTTATGAACTGTTTAAGACCATACATTAGTTAAAAATATATGCATTTCCAGGTAAGAGAGAAGTGAAGATCATTTTAGGAATATTTCCTTGTTAAAATAATGCGACATGAAAATATGACTATGATGAAGATGGTCACGCATTACAACTTATCAACATACTTTTAAAATGATTCTGTTATAGATAAAGAAGACATAAATGAGACATAAAGATGATATTGTCACTACTGTTATGACTGAAACAACGTTCACACCGAAAATGTATAGATGGTTATTATACATTTACAAGGATGATCACACATTACAACTTATCAACAAACTTTTAAAAGGTTGTTTTCATTTTCAAGAAAAGTTTTCTTTTAAGAATCTGCATATTTATTGGTAAATGTTCCTCTATTCAATCTAGAGTTTGAAGGATGAAAGTAGATGAGCCTATCTTTTTGGCAATCTGAAAAGGTCCAAGCCACATCTTTTGGAATTTTGTGTGTTTATCTTTATCCTTGTGGGCTTTGTCCCATTTCAGGACTAAGTCTTTGACGTTGAAAGTTTTTTCGGTGGAGATATGATTATCGAACCATTTTTTGACAAGTTTTTGATGATTAATGAATGATTGGTTTGCTTTGTTTCTAGCTTCTTCTAATTGAAAGATTTGAGCTTGCCTATGTTGTAAGCTAGAACATGGTTCTTCCTGTATAGATTGGACTAAGGATATTGATGGCAAAGTAATATTTGGGGGTAAAATATCTTCTTTTCCATAAACCAAGAAATAGAGGAAGTACCTATCAAGGTTTTACGTGTTATTTTGTCAGCCCATAAGGCATTAATCAGTGCTTTGTGCCAATTTTTCTATTTGTCATCAACAATTTTTTTAATGATTTTTAAAAGGTTCTTATTAGTGGATTCTGTAAGACCATTACCTTGTGGGTAATAGTTAGCAGAATATTTAAGTTTTATACCTTTTTGAATTGTAAAAATTGTAAGTGGAGTAGAAGAAAAGTAAGAGGCATTATCAAAAATTAAAGTGTTGGGAAGACCAAACCTAGTAATAATATTATGTTCAATAAATGAAATAACTTGATCAGAAGTAACAATTTTCAAAAGTATAACTTCCACCCATCTTGTAAATAAATCAGTTGTAGTAAGAATAAATCTATGTTGCTTGGATGAGTTTGGAACAATCTCACCAATGACGTCAAGTCCCCATTGTTCAAATGGTTGATCTATCACCACAGGCTGTAAAGGGAGTGCTGGTCTTTTGACTCTTCCTGTTGATGTTTGACAAAATTTGCATTTTCACACATAGGCATGTGCATCTTTGAATAAGGTCGGTGAATAATATCTTGCATGCAGAATTTTGTGAGCAGTTGTGTCACCTCAAAAATGACCACCAAACGGTCCATCGTGAAGTTCCTGCAAAACTTTGTCAGCATCTGATTTTTCTAAAAAATGAAGCAAAGTGGAATCATAATTTTTATGAAATAAAACACCATAAATGATCTGATACTGATTAGATTTTAATCTCAAAGCACACTTTTTCTTAGTATCTAAATGTAAAGGTGTAGTACCATGAGTCAAATAATATATCAAATCAACATATTGAGAATCATAGTTAAAATTTACCTATTGTATTTCTTGCACTTCATATTCATCAAAACCATCATGAGAATTAGAATCAATAGTTTGAGTCATTAATTTACATAACCCTTGACCACACACAATTTTGGCAGGTTTGATTTCAATATCATATTCCTAAAGAGAAGTTACCTAATGGGCTCTTTTTTCTCCAAGATCTTTTTGTACTAACAAATTTCGAACTATAGGGAATGGAACAATGACTTTTGTGTGAGACTTGATTAAGAATGGTCGAAAATGTTTGATGGTTTTGAATACAACATAGGCTTGTTTCTCAACATCAGAGTATTTCAATTATTCTCCTTGAAAACTCAAACTATGAAAGGAAATTGGTACTTCAACATTTTGATCATTTCTTTGAGTTAGTACAACTGCATATGATTGATCAGATGCAAAAATGTAGAAAATAAATTCATTTTCAAAATTTGGAGAGAGTAAACCAGGAGCATTTATGATGGCTTGTTTAATAGAATTGAAAACATCCTTCTCAAGGTTATTCCACTTAAATGAGTTATTTTTCTTGATCATGTTTTGAAGAGGTAGGACAATTTGAGTGAAATTAGGAATAAATCTCCTAACAAAATTAATTTTTCCAAGAAATGATTGCATATATTTTTTATTGTTCGGTAGTGGAATGTTTGATATTGTTTCAACTCTATTAGGGTCGATGGTGATGCCTTCTTTTGATACAATGAATCCTAGTAATTTACCTTCGGTGAGTGCGAAAAAAATATTTTTTAGGATTCAATGATATTCCATATTTTTGACATCTTTCAAAAATTTGTTTCAAATTATGCAAGTGATCAGATCACTTTTTTTAGTAAATGGTGATGTCGTCCAAGTAAACAACAACATTTTTTTGGTCAAGCCCCTAAAAGCTATGTCCATTTCCCTTTGAAAAGTTTCACCTGCATTGATGAGCCCAAAAGGCATCTTTTGATATGCGTATGTACCCCATTTAGTTCTAAAGGTTGTTTTGAGCCTATCATTTGGATGAACTAAAATTTGATTGTAACCCCAAAATCCATCAAGAAAATATAGCATTTTAGATCCAGACACGACTTGAAGAATTTGTTCCATAGGAGGAAGTGGGAAATTATCTTTTTTAGAAGCTTTATTCAGGTTTCGGAAATCGATACATAACCGGATGTCACCATTATTCTTCCTTACGGGAACTAAGTTAGAAACCCATTTAGAGTGTCTTACAGGAAATATTATTTTAGCCTTTAATAGTTTATTGAGTTCAGCCTTAATTTGAGATTCAAGATTTGGATGAACTTTCTGTAACTTTTGTTGAACGGGTTTCGATTGAGGAATGATTGGGATTGTGTGTTGAATAATGGATGTGTCAAAAGTTTTAAGATCATTGTATGACCAAGCAAAAACATCCTTATACTGCTTAAGGAGATTTATTAATGCAATTCTTTCTAAAGGTGAACACCCTAATCCAATATTAACATTTTACGGATTTTGGTATGTACCTAAGTTGATGATTTCATGACTCATAGTAGGACTATTTGTTTTAGCGTTTATAGGTTTTTTGAACCTATATTGAAGATCATAAAAGTCCTCTAGCTTAACCACAGACTTGGGAATGAAATTTTCAATTATGAGATTATCACCTTTGAAAGATTTGTTGATTTCAAGATCATGAGCCTGTTCATCGATGATATGATTTTCATATGTACCTTTAGATGTAAGAAAGTTAATTATGTCATTATCATCATTGAACACATGCAGATTAGTGATGTTATTTGGGATGGAAGGTTTGAAAATTAATTCTATAGAAAATCGACCAGGATTGAAATCTTTTAGGGGAATTAACTTTGAAGCCACATTAGCCAATAAATCAACACTAAAATTTTTAAGTCTTGAGATAGCAGTAATATTGAATGATGAAAAATTACAGATTAGATTTTGGACTAAAGATTGGTAATTTTTCATATTGTTGGAGACATAGTGAATAATGTTTTTGACTTGTTTAACTATAATTTCTGAGTCGCCAAACACTTTAATATCCTGCACATTCATACTAATAGCCTTTTTAATACCTTGCACTAATGCTTCATACTCAGCTACGTTGTTGGTATATTCAAATTCTAACCTGCAAGTTAACATCGTTTTTTCACCATGCTTACAAGAATGCAACTTACATAAGCTCCGTCATTTGATTTTGATCTGTCAAAGTATAAAGTCCAAAAAGGGTTACTTACAGAGTTATCTACATGACTATCTACAAAATTTACATAGTGGGAAGAGTCGGTCTGGGAAAAATTCTCAATTTCCGAATGTCGAGAACCTTGTTTGAAAAAAGATATTTGTGTGATAAAGTTTCCAAAGAAAGAATCAAATGAATAATTACCAACAATGGAATTTGATGTGATACTTGGTTCAATTTCTTCTCCAAACTCGGTAACAGTAGATTTCATATGTCTTTCTCTATCTACTCTAATTTGATTTGGTTTTCCATTAGAAGGAAGTAAAAAGTGTGACAGATATGTCGCAAGATATCCATTCAATTGTTGTAACCAATATCGACTTAAGATTAAATCACAATGTTCAAGAATATCAATGACTATGATGTCTATGATTTGATGAATTTGAGGATTGGAGGAGATCCTAATGAGGATATTTGGTAATTCTCCCAAAACCTTAACTCTTGTTCTCCTGTCTAATTGTGAAATTTGGATATCTGATCGTTGAGGTTGAGCATTAAGTTTTAAACAAACTGAATAAGGTATAATGTTAGAAGATGCCCCAGAATCAACTAGATAGTTGTGAACATTCTTATTGAAAATTTCAAAAGTAAGGATGAAAGGAGGCATGTATGAGTTGGATCTATATCCAATCATTATAGAATAGATATGGTTGTTAGAAACAACATTTTGATCAATAACAACTTTTCCATTTTTGGTTGATGTGATAGGAGGAAGGGGAGACTTATCAATAGAACCTAGAGCTTTTAGCAAAATATTCTTTTGTGATTTTAGCTTGCTTAATTCATATAAGCTGATGTTTGCTCTAGTTCTTTTCATATCTTCCAAAATGTCATATTCAATTTTATCAGGGACAATTAAGGTTTTGGAACTGGAAACTATAGTATCATTATTTGGGGATTGATTTGATGTTGATGTTGGTTGAGGGGAAACAGATTTTGGTTGAGGGGAAGTGGATGTTTGTTGAACAATTTTGCTTGTAGTTTGTATTGCTAGAACTTCTTCAAATGTACCACTTATATCCCAAAATAATTTAAATCTAATTCCTCTCCTTGTTCTTCTTCATTTTCTTCCTAATCCACGTATACATCTTCTATTTTGGCAGCAGATATTTCACCACCATGGGAATTTTTTTGATTCCTGTTAACAAAGGGTCTGAATGGTCTCTTGGATGAGGATACCTCAACTAGTTTTTCTTTGACACTCACCATTTCACTAGCTAAAGTTTTCATAACCTTTTGTAGACTCTCCATGTCAAAAGCATCTTTATCTTTCTTTTCCTCTTTTGGAAGAGTTCTCCTAATGGGTTGAGAGGTTTTAGGTTCTTCAATTGATGACTTGTTTGCAATACCAATCATTTCCTTTTCTACCTTTAAGGCTTCTTGCATGGCTTCATTGAGAGTGGATTTTGCAGCATGTTTAACAAACATGGCAATAGACACAGGTAAAGAGGAAGTATAGAAATCTATTTGAATTTCAACTCCTAGTTTAGATGTATCAGGCATCTTGTTAAGAAGCTTGAGGAATTGTTGGTTAAAGTCTTTAATCTTTTCTTTTGGGCCCATTTTGATCCTAGACAACTCAACTAAGATAGTGGATGAAGTCTTGTCGTCTCCAAACTTCTTAATAAAAAGGTCTTCAAAAGTATCCCAATCCTGAATACTATTTGGTTGAAGGGAAAAATACCAAGCTGAAGCCTCTCCTTCGAATGTGTAAGGAAAAAGATGACATACAATATCTTCTTCATTAACTCTTCTTAAATTGAGAGATAACATGAAATTCTTAATATGATCTTCGGGGAGTTGTTTTGATTCAGGATCAAACTTAGGAAGCCACTTTTCAGGATTTTTAGGTAGATCATGTTGATCACTGAGAACATTAACCGCTCCCAGTGTTTTCCAAGGACAAATACGTTGTGGTTTTTGACTAGGCATATTGATGGGTTGATGAAAATGTTTTTGAGGTCGAGGAATCAGTAAATATATGGGAGGAGGTGAAGGAGGTTGATTTCCACTACCACTAGCAGCAGTGATAGGTCTCCTATGTGGATGTGCTGGTAATGGAATTTCAAGGGGTTTGATTCCTAGTCTAAGGCTTTGGGATCTAGTAAGAACACTCGATTGCAGAGAAGAAGAAGAAGTGACACCGGAATCAGAAGAGATTATTGATGATTGTCTTGGACTTTTTAATCCTTCAATTCTCTATATAATGGATTGAATGTCTTCAAGGGTAGTTTGATAATATGAAGAGGTTGGAGGGAAATTAAGAGAAGGTGAAAGAGTGTGTGATTTTTGAAGCGAAGTTTGAAGATTAGAATCAATGGAACTGAAATGAGGAGAAGTTACTTCAAATGAAGTAGAGGAGATAAAGGAACTTTCAAGTTTTACAAGTGTGGATGCGCATGAAGGTATTGACTCAAATTTTCTTGATGTTTGTTGAGACCTACTAGCCATTCATTGCCTAGTGGCCCTCCTTCTAGCGCCAAAAAGTGTTGAAGTCAGGAAATTTCCTGACTCAACACATGAGGAACAACCCTGTCAAAGTCTCGATTAAACTCTTTTCCGTTGATGGCAGTCCTGACTGGAATTTTGGGTCTATTTTACCCTTCACAAGGTGATGCTCCAAAGAATGGAGGATTGATTTGGGGATTTTTTTTTTATTTTTTTATTTTTCTATTTTTGAAAATATGCAAATAACACAATGATTAAACCCTACTCTAAATGCAATTTCATGTTTTACCAATGTATATACAGGCCTAGGTGTTGGGTGCAGTTTTTAAGCATACCTTAGACACATATTCCCCAATTTTGATCATTCTCTCGCTATAAACCATTCAAATTTATGTCACAATTACCATTTTCCCTAGTTATAAGAGAGATCCTTTCTCAACATAATATTTTTCCATCTTTCATTAAATATCAAATGAAGTGATGTCTTTTTGAGATGGCTAACCAAGGCAATTATGGAGAAGTTCTCTGGTTATTTTAATTTCAGGTGTTGTCTATGACTAAGGACTAAGGATGAGCAGCTGCTACTATCACTTGCTGTTACACTTCGAGGATTTGATGTTACAGTCTGAAGTTTTATTGGTACACCTTGAGTTGTTGTTACATCTCGAGCTATTGTTACATATCAAGTTGTTGTTACACTGGAATTGCCAAAGATCGTGGTTGTTGTCTTCAAAGAAATTTGTGAAGAATCATGAATTATCTATGGATGGTCAAAGGATCTCAACGGTTCAGATTGTGGAGATGATGTAACTTGAATTGGTCTTTTATTGGAAAATTGTTTGTAACGCTTTCTATTTTTCTCTTAATATCAGTCAACATGATAATCGTGAGATTCTCATGATTGAGTTGTTCCCTAATTTTCAGGGCTTGTAAACTTTATAAAAAGGTTTGGTTCCATGAAAAGGGAATGGCAACACTGGAGAAACATCGACATTTTGAACTTGTAATTTCCAGTTTATTTTTAATACAAAACACTTCTCATGATGTTCATACAGATTTCGCGTTGAGTTTTTAAGTAGTTCTCATTTCATCCATGTGCCATGCTAGGGAGGAAGGTCCCTCCTCTTTAGCAGGAATTGCAGTAGTAGTAAATTAGTTGTTTGGTTTATCTTTCATTTAAATGTGATTCATTAATGTTGCTGTATGAATTGTAGTACTAAAGCACTTCTATTTTTAGATTCATTATATGTTGTTACACAAGATCAGTTAGAACTATAATATTTAATTAGTTGATACAATTTTAATAATGATGTGTGGTGCACCTATTCCTTGAGAAAAACATGAAGCATGATGAGTGAATTTCATTCTTGTAGAATGTATTTTTAATTTCTGGATGAGAACTTTAAGTTTTGCAATTGTGTTCAACGATATTTTCTTTCATTTCTTTCCCTGGCTATTATGTATCATCACAGATAGTGCAGACACATTTGAAATAAACATAACTAACTTGGTTGACAATTAAATTCTTTCGGTTCAGTCAAATTAAACAATGATTTAACTCGCACAAAATTTTGGCGTCGTTGTCAGGGAAGGCAATTGACGATACGGTCAGCCAATGTGTTTTGTTAGTATAGTGTTTCTAGTGCATAGGTGTTGGGCGGTAAGACGAGAGGTAAGAACCTGCGCATTGATCTAACATACATGAGTGGGCTCACCACTATGATCATTAGAACACTTAGGGTGTGTTAACTTTTGAATTTATTTTTTTTCTTTCTTTTAGAAGTGTCCTCAATCTTATAGACGTTGGGCGGTAAGATGAGAGGTAAGAACCTACACATCGCTCTAACATACCTGAGTGGGCTCACTACTATAATTACCGAGGCACTTAGAGTGTGAAATAATTACACATAGGATCCATGTGTAGAGTGTATGAATAGAAGAGACATAGAACATAATAACTCTAATAAACCTACAGGAAAAACGGGTCATAAAAGGAACAAGAAAAGCGCAAATTTAGGGAGGAAAACATTCATTTAGGAATTAATTTCAAAAGCAGAGAGAGAATAGTCAAATTCACAGAAGGATACAAGAAAAATAGGACCACAAAAAGTTGTTACTCCCATATTAAGGTTAGGAGTATCTGGTTCCTCTGTCTTAGGACCTCATCACCCTCAAACTAGGATATATACTCTCGAGACTGTAGATTCAATTCGAGAACATCACAGAGAAACGAGTGGCCAGGAATTTGGGTCTAAAGGCCAAGGGGAAACCGCGGGGAGCACTTAGAGCCAAAACTGGAAAAACACTCTTTTACTTATCAATACCTAGATTCAGGTAGTGCTGTGAAACAACCAGCCCCAAAGCAACCTATACAATCATCATCTTTGGGAGAAGACTCATCAAAACAAGAAACAGGGGAATCTACAATGGAAGGAAATAACAATAATAATAATGATAATACAAGGAATGATGCCACTATTACCACCTTTGAATTCCCAATAAGTGATATAAGGGGTGAAGCTCCCATGAAAAACATTCCCTTATCAGCTCTTCCATATTTTCAAGGAATGACTGTAGAATATCCTGATACATTCTTGTTTGGATTTGATTTCATGTGCAGGAGCTATGATTACACTTTGGATGCATTATATCTTGTTTTAACTGTTGTAACAACCCCTCCAAAAATTTGGAAACCCTTAAAATTTTCAGAGCCCCTATATCGTGTGAAGCCCCCTTCGTCGCTGGGGATTTGCTGAAAGAGTTCAATAGTCTCGAAGAACCCCGGAAAAATCTAAGTTTTCAGCTAAGTATAGCTAAGTCACTAGTTCCTGCCTAAAGTCAGCGAATAGAGGTTTCGGAGTGTGATTAAGTCTTAAAATTGCGACCATCACGACTGTTGCGACCCATGCAACCCACTAGTCACATAGGTTGCAAGGTCTCATAGGTATCCCTTGGACATCAATGGGACCATGCGACCCTCACGACCATGCGACCGGCTGGTCGCATAGGTCACAAGGTCGCAAGGTCCTCACTCATCCATGAATGCAACCATGCAACCCTTGCAACCTCGTGACTACCTGCTCGCAAGATCGCATAGGTCGCAAAGTCACTTGTTTGACCCATGCGATCTCGCACGTAGAACCAAAGTTATAAAAGGAAGGTCGCCCAATCTTATTATAATGGTTCCTTTGGTCGCACAGAAGATGAGGAGGGTCTCTGACTTGGGCGTGCACGTGGTTTGATCTAGGTAAGTAACCTTTCGCCTTCCCTGTAATCATGATTTTCTCCCAGGTGTCCCTTTCTGCATCCCTGACCTTCTGCATCCTGTTCCTAGGGGGTTTTAACCCATGTTTCTTGACCTTTTCACCTCATTTTCCAAATCAGTTTCCTTGGCCCCTTCCACTCTTCCCGGACCCAAACCTCGGCCATTCTTCGACCCTAGCCCTCTCGTTTTTGCCAGTAAGCCTTAACCTTCTTGCCTGGAAGAATCCTAGACCTCCCAAATCCACAAATCATTTTCCTTGATCCTCTTAAAACCTAAGTCATGTGGCTTGAGACCGTGGTATCTCTTTTTTCGTGACTTCGCCTCGATGGGGCTTTGCGACTTGTGACCCCGTGACCCCCATCGACTTGTGACTTGCGACCATACAACCTCCATCAACCTAACCTACGACTTTGCGACTCCTATCAATCTGCGACCTATACAACAAGTCACTTAGTTGCATTATTGTCCTTGCGACCTGCCTCCCCTGTGACTAGCCTACCACCTGCTAAAACTCCTTTTATTTTGTAGTTTTACTTGATTTTCATGCCGTCTCTCTCATCGTGGGATTGTATTTTTGACATGCCAGGTGACGTGGACCTCGAGTGCATATCCATCTCTTCCTTTGAAGATGAAATGGCTCCCCCAACCACTAAGGCTGCTCGTAGAGGCTCAAGAAGTGGGTCATGGGAGGCTGACCAAGATGAGGAGCCACCCATCTTCGGGGACACAGCTTGCAACATCAGTAAAACCATGAAGCTCTCCTGGTACAACATCTACGAGGAGTTCTCAAAATCAAACATCCTAGAAACCCAGGAGGATTTTCAGGTATACATAAATGTCAAGAGGTCAAGGTTACACAAGGTAGCGGCACACCCCTCGGTCTTCCCATGCACAAAAACCATTGAATGGATCTTGCAAAGTATAGATACAGATTCATGGACAATCAGGGATCATGCTAGGGCACCCATAGCCGCTATCTCCCCTGCAGACATCCACGCCTACTACAGACTCCCTAAGAGACAGGAGGTTTTTAATACCATGTGGCTCTCTGAGTTTGTGACCCTAGTGAAGGACATCCTCGAGGAATGGTGGCAAGAGCTATCAAAGTTCCGGGTCAGAACATATCAGTCTTACAAGACAAAGGGATTGCGCAAGGTATATCAATTAATTATTGCGATGATGTGCCGATTATATGGTAAGGTAGACTGTGACATTTTTTACGACAACTGGGTACCCCTCATGTATGTCGTTGCCACTTGAGGAACCATCTTTAACTGGGCTAGCATCCTCGCATCATCTTTGAGAATGAACATAGCTATGGCCAAGCTCCCACAACGGAACAACCTCCAGAATTTTATATGTCTTCATACCTCCTCGACATTGTCTGCTCAAGATGCTACTTCAAGCATTGGAGTTGCAACTAGGACTCATCAGCAGCCGACCCCGTGCATTGCCATTAAAAAACTTTTTGGTACATGGCTTACAAAGGTATGATAGATGTGATCTCTGAATCTTTCATCATCCCGTTGTAACAACTGCTATTTGGGGAAGAACCACCGTGCATGTCAAAGAGGGCTATGAAGACTGTGGTCGAAGTAGGACACTGGTTTCCCATTCAAGAAGGAAAATTCATCAAAGTATTCAATACCCATAAGGCCCCTCATGCCCTACCCAAGTTCGTCACATACAAGATACTCTTGTGAGAGGTATGCTACCAAATGACATAGGGTTTTTCAAGGATATTGAACAAAGGAAAAAAGAAGCCCTGGCCCGCCTTCCCTCTCACATTGGAGAATATGTGGTGGAAAATTTCAAACAGGTAGAGGTAGAGGCTGAGGAATTGAAGGGAAACCACTTTGTGACCCTCAACTACCAGACATATGATCTTGAGAAAGTCGTGGCCGCCCACTGCAAAAAGGAAAAATTCATCTGGTCATATTCTCATACCAAACAAGATCTCAAAGATGGGATTAAAAATTGGTATAAAACTACAAGGGAACTTAGCCCAAATGAGCAGTAGGCCAGGGAAGATGATCTCCTCAATGATTCCAAGGAAAATGTGAGCCTCAAAGAAAGAGCTTCTACTATAAATAAAAAGCAGCATGAGGCACCAAAAGGCACCGGGGAATCGAAGAAGCGAAAAAGAAAATAAATAGAGGATGTCTTGAGCGACCAAAAATAGGAAGACACTAATACTACGATGGAACAAAGGAACACTGCCTTGGAAAGGAGGAAGCAAGAGCTTAAGAGGCAAAGGGAGCTAGAGAGAAAACAATCTCAAGATTCTAGCAACCAAGGCCAGAGCGAGAAAAGGAGACAGCAGGAAGAGCGAGAAAAGGAGAAACAACTGTAAGAAAAGCAATAGGAAGAAAGAAGGGCGTAGGAAGAGGCAGAGAAGAGAAAACAGGAGGAAGATAGAAGGGCGCAAGAAAAGGTAGAGAAGAGAAAACAAGAGGAAGATAGAAGGGCACAGGGAGAGGTAGAGAAGAGGAAGCAGGAAGAAGATATAAGGGCACAGGAAGAAGCAGAGAAGAGAAGATAGGAGGAGAACAGGAGATTAAAGCAAGAGTTGAAAAATATGGAAGACGAGTTAGAGAGGCAAAAAGTGCTCACAGATCAAGAGAAAAGATGACAGGAAGAAGAACTAAGGAGAAAAAAGGAAAAGGAAGCCGGGGAAAGCGAACAAGGAGAGACTAGCAAAACAACTGACCTGGGTACAAGTCAAAGTGAACTTCCCCCATTAGACGTGCCTCCTACCACTCCCCTCACTGGCAGAAACCTCCCCCTACAAGAACTGGGTATCTCAGAGGGACAGGACAAGGAGGTCCTAGATCTTACAAGGCTCACTTTCGATGAAGTAAACCTCAAAATTGTGCAAGAAAGGAAAATATATTGCGCTAGGTATCCTATTGAGCCTTTATCAGTAACCACAACCAAGGATAGTGTGCCCAAAATTACAGCAAACCCAAAAATGATTACCTCGGCTGGGACAAATTTCATTGCCGCCACAAAACAAAATGTGGCCCGAATGAGCAAACAAATTGCAGACCTTTAGAATAGGCTTTACGCATCTGAACTAAGGGCCACCATGGTAGAGTAGGAGAGAAGAAAGGTAGAGGAGGAGAACACAACACTCCATTTAGTTCACGTGAGTGCAACAGAATTTTAGGTAGCAATCGAAGCAAAAACAGAGACCCTTGGGGAGGCCATGGTAGTAGTCTATGAAGAGATGTCCAAATTGCATCACACAGTGGCCCCAATCGTGACAATCCAAGCCCACACAAAAGCATGATGCTTAAGGAGGCTATGACTGCTTTAGATAAGATACACAAATGTTCCGTCAAGTACCTGGGAGCACCAGAAGTGGTCCCTAAGAAGGATTGGATCACCATGCATAATACCAAGGTTCAACTCCACATCAAAATTCAATCTAAGGACAAACTGACCAAAGATGTGGACAAAGTATTAGCATCCTACAGGAATCTATTCAGCGCCTTAGAATCTATGATCCAATTTCATGGGGTCCCCTCTATAGGAGAATTCGGGCAGGTAAGGAAGCAGGATGAGATCTCCAAGGAAGTACAGGCATTCATAGAGACATATAAACAAGCAGCTCGTATAAAAGACATGCCAATCACCAAAGAAAATATCATGCGTTATGTGGTAGAACCAGTGAGGATCTACACCAAACTGGTAACCTTGAACAACCAGGTGCATGCCAAACGGACCACCCTCATCCCATATGCACTCGAGTTCCTGCATCGACATGATGAAGATTAGCCACAGATCACTCCCATCGCATTAGAATACAACCTATGGCACACTTATTTGACAGAATAGCTCGGTCTTGACATTCCGGAACTTGCCATTGTCAAATTAGTAAATTAAGTCGATAACTTATTTTTTGTGATGTATCTACTTCAGTAGCATAGAGAATTTTTTGAATACAAGAGGTCATGTGGAAGACAAAAAGTCATCAGGTAGGTGAAGAGTCATGAGGAAGTCCAAGAGTCAAGGGTAGGCTAAGAGTCACCCTCACCCTATAAATACACCCTCATGCCTCATTTGTAGAGGATATTTTGCTGAGGACTTTTTGGAGATATATATATATATATATATATATATATATATATATATATATATTTATTAAGAGAATTTTGGGTCTTCTAATTAATGCAAGGAGTGATTGTACGTTTCCACTATTGGATTCTTTAGATTTTTATGTCCTAATGCCATGAGCATTTTCTTCACTTGATGGATCAGATGTTCCTGAAATCTATTTGATGTGTGGTCTCCTCATATGTTGTCTCATACTAGAAACTTTTTGTTGCTTCATATGATTGGTATTTGATTCACTAACTCTATGCGTGTTCTGGTGAACTATTTCGTTGGTCTTGTTATAATCTGTTTTGACTGCACATTTATTTATGCTCATAGATGTTTGATCATTTTGAATTGATTTACAATTGTTAAGAACTTTATCTTAGCAAACATGAGTCTTATTTGAGGCCTGCTAACAATAACTTTACATAAGGTTTATGTTGTTTATAGTCTAGCTATTCATGGTTTATGCATCATAAGATATTTGTCAATTATTTCCTTGTATTTATTGAGGCCCATGCTTTCAATTGAGTTCATATTCTTCCTCTGTTCGAAGCAAGCTCAACACAACTGGACGAAAGCTGGGCCTACCTATCGGAAGGGATCCCTATTGCAAACGGTGCAGGCCCTAGTTGGGAACCTACACCGGGGAGATCCCCTTTGCTGTGGGCAGAAAATTCTAGCTTCATCAACAAATTTGGCGCTAGAAGGAGGGCCATGGAAAGTACTAATCCACGCCCTCACACCGAAACTTCCCATCAAGCTAGTAACCAACCTTGTCCTCCCACGCCCCCTAAAATACCATACAACCCCCCGTATGGGCCAGCCTTCATGAGGCCACTTCAAGAAGAATCCCAACCTCCCTCTCTTGAAGATTCTCCCAGAGGAGAGGAACTTCCCATGTTCAAAGTCACCAATGAACAACTCAGGGCCCTGCGCCCTATCACTCGACAGTTCACCAGGGGGATGAAATGCATTCCCGCCACTAACTCCCTATCCAATCCATGCACATATATGTTGCATCACACGCGTCAAGGCGTCCTTGTTAACTCCATATCACAATTAATCGGCTTAGCGCGGGATGACTATGTCAACGCTGTAGAGAGGCTATCTATCGAAGGGTTGGAAAGTCATCCCAAAGATGAGGGCGACGACCCTAGGAATACCTTCACCGATGAAAACAACCGGTCGCAACGGGGGAAGACGCATGGAAATGATCGACATCTCATGAAGCAACCCCTATTAACAATCAACCTCTCACACGGGGCACTAAAGGGATCCTAGGGCAGGGAACCTGAGATTACCTTAGAGGTCGTATAAACTTCTACAACAATCAGCGTGTCATGAGAAACATAAGGAATACTAGGAATGTGAGCTACACTAGAGATCTAGGACACCTCAAAGTTCCTTGAGGAGAAGGTAGGCGACCCCCTCACACCAGCAAGGGATCAGGCACAAATAGTGAATCAGAAGGTAATGACCACCCCCTTCTTTTCCACCCTAGAGTCAATCACCGCTAATAGCCACTAGCTTGGATGGCTCAATCCCCATTAAACCTTAGAGGCCAGCTCCATGACATGCCTTGCGATTCTGAGAAACACCTCCTGAAATTCAACCCTGAGAAGGGGACCTCAACTGACGACCATATTAGAAATTTTTACCTAGCATTGCAAATGATTAAGGTCCAGTACGATGATTTGGCCTGTTGTTTATTCTCGCACACCCTTGAGAATAAAGCAACCACTTGGTATGGGTCATTTCCCGTCACCTCCATCTGAACTTGGGATGAGTTCTGGAAAACCTTCCTTGACAAATTTTTAGAAGACAAGACACCTTCTATGCTCCTCACCAAGCTCAACATGCTAAAGTGTCATAAGAAAGAGAAGGTGAAAGATTTCAATCAATGTTTCACCACCATTTTGAATAAGTTCCCTATAGACATAGCCCTTGATGATTCCATCACGATTGATTATTACACCAAGGCCCTTCCATGAGATATTGCCGTGTTCATTAAACATGAAGCAAAACCCACCCTGGTAGAGAACTTCGCTACTGCGCTCAAGGTCGAAAAGGACCTCCTTTCTATTGGCACCTTAGAGCATGAGTCTTGGGAGGATGCAAAACCCTCTGGGAGGAAGAATCAGGCCTCATCAAGTAAAACCACAGACAAAGAAAAAGATTCCTTCAATTTTGAGGGACTGGCGAAATCCCTAAAACAATTGACTAACAAAGTATCTGAATTAAAGAGAAGAACCAGTGATGCTTCGAGAGGAGAAAAACTCGCTAAACCCTTTTTTTCGGAAAAATAACAATCTTCCACCTAAAGTATCATAGGCATCCAACTCAAACTTCAATGTGGAGGAGCTAGGAAAATATAACTTCTGCACATTCCATCAGGCCTCCCACTCTGATAAGACCTGTTCACACTGGCTCCATAATATGACTGTTGTAGTCACCCAACTATTAGAGGATCATGCCACCGGAGAGGGTGAAGAAGAGACTAACAATCCTGAAGAAGACAAATCCCCTCCCAGTGATGATGCTTCGTCTGTTGTGTTAACCTTCAAAGTCATCCGTGGGGGAGAGGTGTTGACTTCTCAAGAGGCCATCGTTGGAGATTCTCCCCCCAAGCCCCCAAAAGGTTACAACCTCAGGAGTAAAGGTCTCGTGTCAGACGCTACACTGGAAGATAGGAAAAGGGCATTATTACGAAGGATTCTACCCCCACCAATATCAGCCAACCATCCACTTCTTCACCTAGAGGGATAAATGATTTAAGATCTAATGAGTCACCAACTGGTACAAAAGGAGACTCACCCACACCCACAAGTTCGTCCAAAGGGGTGATGGCTAAAACTACCTCAACAATGCAGCGCTTGGCACAAGAGCCTTCATCCTTGGAATTAGATTACAATATCATCAAAGATTTGAAGAAGACTTGAGATAATATCTCATTGTATGAGTTATGCAAGTTGACCAGTCAGTGTGAGTTGATTTCCAAAGACTTCGCCATCTCTCCTACCCCTTCAAAACCCTCCACATTGAGAAAGGGGAACTCCATAGGCTGATCCCCAACTGTGATCGACCTTCAAGCCATAGTGAACACTGCAAACACAAACTCGAGAGGCTTGACCCCTCCTTTCCTCTTAACCTTCAAGATGTTCAATTTTAATGTTCACAACTACCTCGTCGATTATGATGCGTTGACCAATGCCATGCCCTAGTTAGTATGCAAGAAGATAAATATCCAACCAGATAAAACCGAAGCCCAAATCATCCAACTCGACAGGTCTCAAGTTCCGGCCATGGGAGAATTAAATAATATTATCATTCTATTATCTTATGATTCTCAAGTTCACTATTGCATTGAAATAATCGTTGTAGAAATTCCAGAAGCCTACGGTCTCCTTCTTAGCAGAGATTGGTCCTGTAATCTTCAGGGCTACTTCGCCACAGACTGATCCCACTTAAGGCTACCTTACTAGGGAAGAAATAACCAGATCGGGGTCAATAGTGAGCCCTGCATGAAGCATGCCGTAACTGACCTTGAGGGCTCTAAGGAGCCAATCAACTATGCCCAACAAGGGCTGTAGGTGTGCCTCCTAGAGTCCCTATTCGGTTTCTATCAACCTCAGACTTCGATGGTTCCCCCAGATACCCAGGTTGAAATTCCCATGCAAACCCCAAGCCTTGATAGCAATGCCCATGCCTTAAAATTACATACGTCAGGTTTACTCTCCCTTAGTACTGATACATGGACATTGTATTATGACGGATCTAAAACTCATGACAGAGATGGAGCAGGGTGCGTCTTGCTAGACCCCAAGGGAAATAAATTATTGATCTCCTGCAAGTTAGAGTTCCAATGCACCAACAACACTGCAAAATATGAGGCATTGGTCCTCGACCTCAAAAAGGCCATCAACCTAAAAGTAGATTGCCTGAAGGTAATCGTGGATTCTGAAATTATTACGAGACAGGTACGCAATAGGATTCACTATTTCTCCCCGCACCTCAAGAATTACTAACAAGAGGTATGATGTTTAATAAATTCGTTTAAAGCTTTCAATATCATTTCTGTTCCTAGATTTAATAATGTCACTGCTGACACTTTAGCTAATACTGGAATTAGATTTACACCCCTTAGGAACGGATTTTCTATTGAAATTATGTATAAACCGGTAGTGCCTGATAACATAACTAACTTGCGCGTTTTCAATGATGACCAACATATTTTGGAGTTCATGATAAATGTTGAAGTGTTCAAAGATGCAGCCATCCATGAAGAGGAACATGAGAGGCCGCTACAAGAAGAAGTAGATTCAGGGAAAGGAAACCCCTTACCTAAGGGAGTAGTGATGTTAGAGAAATCGTTCAACCTCCATAACCATTTCCAAGGCCCGCTGAACACCAAAACTCATAGTTCCACTCTCTCGCACGAGCAGATCAACCTCGGGACCGAATCTGACCCCAATTGTGTCAACATAGGGCTGGGGTGCACCCCAGAGGAAATATAGGCATTCATTAGCCTATTCAAAAGATACCATGATATTTTTTCTTGGACATATGATGACCTGAAAACGTACAATACTCAAATTATTCAGCATGTCATCCCTACAAAAGAAGGGGCCAAACCATTTCAACAAAAATTGAGGAAGGTGCATCCTGTGTTAGAACCCCTCATCCAAAAGGAACTCAAGAAATTGTTAGATGCTTGCATCATCTTCAAGGTCAGACACTCTACATGGGTATCTAATCTAGTGCCAGTGCGAAAGAAATCTAGGGAGATACATCTGTGCAACGATTTCCGAAACCTCAACCGGGCATCAGATAAAGACAACTACCCGATTCCCTCCATGTCGAAAATCATCCAAATTGTCTCGGGATCTGAATTCTTCTCCCTGTTAGATGGCTTCTCTGTTACAATCAAGTCTTGGTAGCTGAACCTGATCGGATCAAAACAAAATTCCCAACAAAGTGGGGGATGTTTGCATTTTGTCGTATGCCTTTCGGGCTGATAAATGCTAGGGAAACCTTCCAGAGAGCAATGGATATCGCCTTCCGAGGTCTTATGGGTCAAAGTGTGGTGGTCTACCTAGACGATGTCACCATTTTCTTGAAGAAAAGGGGTGACCACCTTCACCATTTGAAGTAGATTTTCGAAAGATGTTGGAAATATGGAAAATCCCTCAACCCTAAGAAGAGAATATTCGCGGTTTTCGAAGGAAACTTGTTTGGTCACATCATCACCAAGAATGGAATCACTGTAGATCCTGACCATGTAAAAGTTGTAGCACCGATACCTCAGTCGAGCACCAAAAAAGGTATGCAATCTTTCCTCGGAAAAAATAATTTCTTCGCAAATTTCTTTTAGATTTTGCCCAAATTTTCAAACCTCTACAGAATATGGTAAAAAGGATGAAATATTCAAATGGAATCGAGAATAAAAGGAATCTTTTGATCGCATTAAAACAACGATCACAGAGGCTCCTTCCCTCTCCAACCCAAATTTCAACAAGGACTTTATCTTGTACACTTTCGCCTCAGACTCGTCATTGGTCGTAATCTATTGGGTGTGGATCCCGATTATCTTCTTTATTCAAAGGTATCACCACATTGGACCCCGGTTTGTAATGTGGTGGAAACGATGCCTGTAATATTTGCGCTGCAAGGGGGTCTGGGGGGGGGTAACAACGATCTTTAGGAGGCTCCCCTGGCGGGGGATCAGGAACAACGCCCCAAAGCTAAAAATAGATGTAAAATTGCCTTGTAAAATGTTGTAATTTCATAGTCAATCTGGGTCATTCATTAGGTGGATATTTGACGGTAGAAGTTATGTTTAATTTAGGCTTTTTTTCCCTAGAAGGCAACCCCTTGCTATATATGAGGGAATTGTATTGCGTCTATGTAGATCTGTATTCTGAGCGAGAAAGAGAGAGGAGATTGAGCGATAAAGAAGAGGGAATTACATCAAATCTGATGTAGGTTGTATCTCTTCAGTTTGCTGGATAATATAAAAGGAAGGACCAGTTGTTTCTCCATGGACATAGCCCAAATTGGGTGAACCACGTATATGTGTGTCTCTCTTGTTTTATGTGTTTTCTGTTTTTATATTTCTGCAATATATTTTATGTGTTCCATTTCTCTGTAATATATAATTTTCTAACATTTAGAGCTCTTATTCTTTTCCCTTCCTAACACTTAAAAAACCATCAAGACCAAAGCACAAAAGGCAAAAACAAAAGAAATTGCCATAACAAAACAAAGGCAAAAATAAGAAGCAACATGGACATGCTCAAAATCAACAAAATACAAAAAGAAAATTTGCAACAACAAAGACATGCAAAGCATTTCCCTGCCACACCTCATCCATGAATTTTAAACTCACTTCTTGGAGGTTTCATCTCTCTTTGCATTGTAGATCATTGGTTAAGGTGTTTGGAAGTTATATGTGATTTTCTCTATGCAACAACCATGGGGTTGTTCCCCCTTGTAGTTTTGTGCATATTAGTTGTCTCAACACACATAATGTTAGTACAATTTTCTTAAACATATCCATTCCTTCTTGAAATCTCGTAAGAACATATTCATATCATGCACTTATTCAAACATTCAATAATATTTCAAATATGCTTACAATTAAAGAGTCATAATTAATGTTTTCAGAATAGTTATTTGGAGAACCACTGGTTGGTAGCACACTGCTCCCTAGTGCACTTACCACGTTAGTACCACATGCATGTCAACTGGAATAGGTGTCACTTGTGTCAATATCCCATTAGCACCTTCGTTTTCATAGCCTTGATTCCTCAAGACCACATACAATGATTTCATTGGCTCCCAAATCAACTATCAACCTATTATTGGTCACATATTTACCATTATCCACTATCAATCATCTAACCTCATGTTAGGACAACAAAATCCTCAGAGTATTTATGCATCCACATCCATTATTGTATGAACCTAGTATCTCATTAGTTGATATCTTTTAGTGAATAGGTATCTCTGCACTACTTTGTATTTTACATTTTTATCATGCCTATATTTCCATTAATCATATTATGGCATTTTTTCAAAGTTTTTAAATAAAAATACATCAAACTAGCAGAATCCAAGTCAATGGATTTCCCCTCATAGTTATCATTGCATTGTTCAATTAAA
This sequence comes from Pinus tabuliformis, assembly GCA_031772625.1. Taxonomy (NCBI): domain Eukaryota; kingdom Viridiplantae; phylum Streptophyta; class Pinopsida; order Pinales; family Pinaceae; genus Pinus; species Pinus tabuliformis. The sequence goes on from CM062804.1 coordinate 1,197,528,935, forward strand.
CTTTTGCAATTTTTTTGGGTTTCTCCAATGAATCTAGTCAACATCCTTCTTGTTTTATCCTGTTGCAACAACACAAATCAATTCTTAAGTATAGGAGCTACAAATAACAACCATTTCAACCAATCAAAATTTTCTTATCATTTTTGGTTCCAGACAAACTTAACTCTTTTATGTTGTGAAATGTTGTAAAATAGGCTAATTAGTGAAACCTTCAACAAATTTACAATACAATTCTGTAACCCTATAAATATTTGATGTCAATCAAGGGTTTTTTTGGGCCTTTTAAAGGGCCATTGCATTTCCTTAGGAAATTTTCATGCTCTCAATTGTCATTGGCCTTTATTTATTCACATTTACTAAATTTGGCACAAAGCCAATGTTTTTCTAGGTAATTTCAAGACTATTCCTAAGTGCTTTCCTTCTTATTTGGTGTCTTGGGGTAGCCAAGATGACATCATTCTATCATTTTTAATTTGAAAGTCACAAAATGCTTTACTCACTTTGTTAATTTCAAGACTAACTTTCTTCCAGCCATGAAATATTATGATATTCTATCCCAATTTGCCAACATTATGATAGTTTTGGACAAGAATTTTAATCAACAATTTCTCCACTATGTACAATTACCTATCTTCTAATGTTTCTTTTCCCTTTGGAAATCTCGTTGGCCATGCTTTGTGCCACAATTCTTAGCCCAGTAAGATGTAGCTTTACTAGTAAATCCCCATCACACAATCACCTACTCTAAGATTCAATAAATTTAAGCTATTAGAGAATGGATTTTTGCGATTTCTTAATCAAGGATGTTAAAAATATTTCTCTTGAAATTCCCAAACCGTAAAATTCCAGAACAATCTTACTACACAAAAGAAACTTTATGGTTTTCCAATGATTTCACATGGCATTAATTCTTACTTCAATCTCCATTTTAATGATTCTTACTAGGATTCTTAACTATTCTTCAATAGTAATAGGTTTCTTGTGGCTTCCCTCATGAGGAGACTTTCTAGTTAAGAATATTTTTAATTCATTAATTCCTTCTTAGGTCTTATTAGTCATGAAACCCAGGGCCTATGCATGCTAACCATGATGGTTTATTTACAACCATGATGGTTTATTTACAACCATATCTTATAGAATTGTGCATACTCATACTTGAGTTATATTGTTAATATTTATATTTTTTTGCAGGTACAAAGTTGTATATTCCATATCACGTATAATGTTAATACTCTCAACATCCATAATGTCTCTTGCTAGAATTAAAACTATGTGGGGGAGATAACAATCATTTTGTGAAACCATCTAAGATAACCCCAATTGACTCATACCATTTTTTTATGTAACATAAGTATTTTGTATATCTATATAGTTTTTTAACAAATGTTATCATTGAGTATGCGCAAACAGACCCTTTGAGTATGTTCTATAGGCTAGTTTGTATAATATAGGGTTCTCAACTCCTATTTTAATCACATTTTCTGTTGGTGTATGTATACCTTAACAATGTCTTGTATACACTTTATTTTGTGTATATACTCTATAATTTCTTTTAATTCAATCATAAATCTCATACCAAACTATTTATAGTGAAGGTTTCCAAACCTTCTTAATACATATGAGGTGATTTTTCTCTTGAGTATATAAACATGTAGTCTTGTAAATCATTATAGTTCCATAGCTATTGTCAAAATCTTTCATTTGAGGTATATATACTTAGTTTTGCTAACTGTTCTATTATCTATGCTTGATTTTTAGAAACTCTTTGTGTTTCATAGTGTTGTTGTAAGCTATATCCCTTTGCGGCTTGCTTCTTATTTCTCCTTAGTCTTGAGAATACAATATTACTCTTCCATTAGGGCCAGTAACTTTTATTTTATCAGTAAGTATTTCCCTCATCCCTATTATTTCCTTAGCTCTTTCGTTTTGCAAGACCATTTGGTCAAAATCCAATGCTTGGGGAGCTATGTGAAAAGGTAGTCTTGTATCCGTATAGTTCTATAACTACTCTCCAAGGTTGTCTAGTGCAACAATTAGATATTGCATATTTTAATTCCAAGATTACCTTCTTAATTTTTTCCTACCGCCCTCTTAGATGGGCTAAAATAGCTATCTAATATAAGAAATTTATGCATGTGAGTCTTATAAGTTATGTACCAAAAATAGTTTTGTACAAACCAAAAAAAACAATTTCACAAATATTAACACTATAATAGAGAGTTATCCCTGTAAATTTAACTTCACGTACAACATCCACAAATCCAACAACATGATATACAACCTTTCTTCATACTAATAGATACGCAACACACAAGTAATTTCAAACTTTTCAAGGATACTTTCATATGTTACAACCCAACATATATTTTGAACATAATCATCTATTGTTATGACTCTTTAACAGAGTAAGATATGTAATTTTTCCTTACAAATCTATACATGTATGCATTTCTTGGCTTGGATATGTAAGTGATTTCTCAATTCCATAGGTTTTGAGCTTCTTTGTCTACTCAATATTCAAACAATCATGGAATAGATTTCACTAGTTAACATGTATTACTACCGAGTTAATTTATTAGGAAACTACTTGCACTCTTGGATGTCCAACATACCTATTCCTATAGGTAAGGGTGCTCTGACAACAATTAGTTAGTATTTTTACAAATTTAATCCACATAATAAAATTATATCAATTACTCATAGTACAAAACTCTTTTACTTATCTTTGCCTTTGTTCCATAACACAAAAAAAGATTTACTTTGTTCCTCATCATGTAAGAAACATTTTATATGTTCAATTTAGCCGTGGTCTGGCTCATAAGTCGTAGTATTGTAACCTGCTGCTCTGATACCATATATAATGAATCTCAAATTTAATTTCAATAATTACCTCAATTATTATTATTATTTTCCTTGCTATATCATGGAGAAAACAAATATTGTTTAACTAGCTAAAGTTCCTAATCTCAAAATTTACATTTCATTACCATTACACTTCCATTGTTAGAACCATTAGGTTTAAACCTTACATTTGTATGTCGTTACTAAGCGGGGTGTATTTGCTAATGGATCTATTACCACTTGATTTTCCTAGACCTTTAATTATTCTTTCATAACTCTAATAATCCTCTTAGGCAAAAAATGTTATTGGTTACAAAAACAAAAAGGTTCTAAATAAGGTATTTGGAGACATATTGTAAGTTACCTCATACTTATAACATTTTTATAATTGTCCCTTGTCTAACGTCAAAACCTTAAAGTTACTAGAAAAACTCTCTTAGATTCCCATTGTGTTATGGCTAAATGTTCTTATGGTTTAATTATCTCATTTTCCAATATAGAACACCATGTTTTGGACCAAGTGTTAATTTTTTTAATGGGTGTTATAAATTTATGTATGAAAATAAAGATACGTGCCTCAACAACGTGTCTTTTCTCAATGGCGACACATCACCAGGCTGCGTGATTAGATAGAGTGAAGAAAAATAATTTTTTTTGGCAATCCAATAGTGGGTAACATTTGGGCAGGAAAATTAGGGTAACTACCCCCCTCCTTTGTTTGTGAGTTCAATTTCACTCTAATGCAAGGTTTTGCCCTATACCATGAATTTAAAGAGATGCAGAGAAATCATATTACAAGTGTATATTACATTATTTTCTTGAATTTATCTAAAAACCTTAGGGAATATATTGGTAATAAATCTCCACCCTTTTCTTTTTGTAGGATTAACATTCTTCTGGCTTCTTTCCAAGTCACCATCAATGCGTTGTTCCAGATAATAACCCTCCAATTTTTGTTTTTCGTTCTTGTAATAGAAATAAAATAGATGGTACAGTGATGTGTGGTTTAACGGTAAGTCTACTTGGGTGAAGCTCAAGAGACCATGGTTCAAATCTCATTGAGTACATGACCTGCTGTGGTGGTGGCTCGAGAGTAGATTCCCCCCCATCCCGCCTTGGCGGCACGAGAGTCTCGCTTTGCTAAAATCATAGGATCTTAGTATATCGACTTGCAGGTAGTTGGATGTACTCTTGGTGTTATAGTGGCAGCTACGAGGATTGATCTTGGGTCTACCATAGACTAGGACTGACAGTTACCGATTCACCACGTGGTTAAAAAAAATAGAAAAAAAATAGATGTTTTTTTTGTGTTTCATTTACAAACCCTTATTTTCTGACAAAATTTAGGGACCACCACTAAAACTTTTATAAGGTAAATTCATACATTCATACCCTTCTTTATTCTATTCCAGAATTTTAGTTTTAAGTTCTTTGGTTTTCCCATACAATTTGTTACCTGAAGTTGTTCTTGTTGGTTATAGGTTAGTTCCACTCCTTACATGAGGGTTATCCACAGAAAAAGGGGTGTGAGGGGTTTTAGACTTAGGATTTTCTAGGTACCCATCAAATTTCTCTTGTTTCTCTTTTTCTCTTGATGTAGGGCCAACATATTAGATGTTGAATATAGGCCAAACTTTATTCATAATCCCAACTAGCTTACTTGCCTCTGTAACTAAGAAATCTCATATGAATGTAGACAAGACTTAGTGGTCAACCATGATACCACTCTACTTGAGAAATAAAATGTTTATTGAAATTTTCATTACAAGTCCTCTAAAATTTCTCTTTTAAAATGTAAGTAGGTTTTCTTGTATATATGTTTTTCCTCAGTAAAAAATGAGGACAGTTTAATATCAGACTCAATACTTATATGCATATACCCAATTGTATGCCTATAGACTTAGTGTATGCCTATATCCACTTGTACGCCTATAGACTTAGTGTATCGAGTTTAATATCCACTTGTATGCATATAGATTCAATGTGCCCCCATACATGCACATTTACTCAGTTATGAATGTAGATAATCTGAAACTCTACGAACCTTCCATGCTAGATCAGGAAGAGGAACAAGTCCTACCTCCTGTACAAGATTCAACTCCATATGCTTAGGAATATTTGACAGAAGATAGAATTTTACACAAGAGGTCCAAAAATCCAAGACAGGGGCAACATGACCTTTGGCAGATTGGTTTGAAACGAGAGCTTTTAGGCAAGGCTAAATGGTACACCTGAGAGAAGGTGGAGGAAAACTTTTTTCACCTCATTCAATAGAAGATTTTGTGGACCAAAATCCTCCAAAAATGATGAGGTGTAATACATATTAGATCATTATATTGATTTTCATCCATATTGATGCTTTGAGAATGTAAAAACTAGAGGAATCAACCCCCAGGACCATTTTTATCGACGAGACCTAGTTTGGCAAATCGAAGTCTGAAACCTTCTAGTATCATTTGAGGCATAAAATGCAATTTTCGGGGGGTAATTTTTATTTTAGATTGGAACATTCCTGTAATATTCTCCACACAATTACCTTTCCAATGGCACAAGAATCGCCTCAATCAAAATTTGTATGTATATGTCACTCAAAATTTTACCTACATATTTGCACCACCATAATTTGAAAATATGCCATGCCAACCCCCATTACTAAAGGAAAATGGGCTAGCCACATGAAAATGATGAATATGAATCTAGAAGAGTCCATATTGCGACTTTGGTTGAGAGCTGAGGGAGTCAAACGTGACCACTAGTAGGCTATTAGGTTGTGTTATAACTAGGCTACTAGGAGGAAAATAGGTTCCATTTCTTTTTTATTGCATTTGTTCCATAGACCAGAAAAGTAGCTGAGAGGGATAGGGAGGGAGTACACATAGAGGATTTGTGCAATGTAGTTTCCTACAGACCATAATGATTACTTATTTGTACTCATATTCATTTTCTATTCAAAGAAAGAGAGCATAACACCCTCACCTTCTAGTTGGGTTTTCTCCTGAAACAGTTTCCCAACTTATATATTTTTCCATGGTTTGTTAGTATATTTATTTGTTCTCTATTTTCTAAGTAATTAATATGTGCATGCATACATATAGAGAGAGATAAACCCTCATAATGTAAAAACAAAAGAAATTTCCATAACAAAACAAAGGCAAAAATAAGAAGCAACATGGAGCCTGATTATCTTCTTTATTCAGAGGTATCACCGCATTGGACCCTAGTTCTTACCGCCTGTAATATTTTCACTACAAGGGGGGTCCATGGGGGAGGTAGTGATCTTTAGGAGGCCCCCTCGCCCCCCAGGTGGGGGATCGGGGGCATTTCCCCCGAAGATAAAAATAGATGTAAATTTGCCTTGTAAAATTTTGTAATTTCGTAGTCAATCTGTGTCATTCATTAGGCAGAGATCTAACAGTAGAAGTTATGTTTAATTTAGGGTTTTTTGCCCTAGAAGGCAACCCCTCGCTATACATGATGGAATTGTATTGTGTCTATGCAGATCCTTATTCTGAGTGAGAAAGAGAGAGGATATTGTGTGAGAGAAAAGAGGGAATTACAACGGATCTACTGTAAGTTGTATCTCTTCAGTTTGCTGGATAATATAAAAGGAAGGACTAGATGTTTCTCCGTGGACGTAGCCTAGATTGGGTGAACCACGTATATTTGTGTCTCTCTTGTTTTATGTGTTTATAGTTTTGCAATATATTTTATGTGTTCCATTGCTCTGTAATATATATTTTTCTAATCCTCACACAAAAGGATTGCGACGATGACGAACGACCTATATCATTCATGAGTACAGGAATCCAAGGTGCATAGCTAAATTATGTGGACATTGATAAGCAGACATACACAGTCTACAAAGTGGTGAAACACTTCAGACCATACATCCTAAAAAACTGTGTCACAATAATGGTTCCACACCCTACCGTCAGATCCCTCTATGCGACAGGAACTGGGTGAGAGGAGAGCCAATTGGATGACCTTCCTCCAAGAATATGATTTGGAGTTCAAGACCTCCCACACCATGAAAGGGCACGGACTTTATAGACTAACTGCCGAGGCGACTGATCAACAAAATACACAGTTCAATCGACCAGTCCTAGAGACAGAAGGCTGGGAACATGAAATCGAAATGTACTAGAATGAACTCCTCGTCCCACATGACTCCTCTTTATGGTACTGTGAATTAAGGCAATACCTAGTGCAGGGATCTCTACCTGAGACCATGTTTGCTAAATAGAGGAGATCTATCAGGCTTAAGGCTGCCTCGTATCAAATGGTTCAAGGAAACCTTTTTAGAAAGCACCACCTTGGCATACTACTAAGATGTTTAGAATACGATGAGGGTCAATGAGCGCTGAAGATCTACATGATGGACCTGCAGGAGGTCACTATGCAGGCAACACCATGACCCATAATATCTTGCAGGCAGGTTTCTACTAGCCCATGTTGTTCAAGGACACACATGCATACACTAAAAAATGTCCCATCTGCCAAAGCACACAGGTAAGCAAGCGAGATCATCCACTCCATTCCAATCCATAGCAGTTGAGGAACCTTTTCAGCAATGGGGGTTGAATGTCATCAAAACAGCACAGGTATATACTCACGACCACCGACTATTTCACCCGGTGGGTAGAGCCAATCCCATTGTGAAAGGTTAACGATGACGAGGTAATATATTTGATTAATCAGTACATCATAGCGAGGTTCAGTGTTCCAACCTCACTTGTCTTTGATAATGCTACATATTTTTCGTTTTTAAAATTGTATGATTTTTCTTTAGAAAATAGTATCATGTTAAAACATTCAACCAACTACTACCCTTAGGGGAATGGCCTAGTAGAATCAACCAATAAAAGCCTCATCCACATCCTCAAGAAAACCCTGCTTTCTCATCAAAGGAACTAGCACATGCACTCAAAAACACCCAGTGGGCCGATCGGGTTACACCCAAATCATCCATTTGCACATTCCCCTACTTCCTAGTTTATGGGAAAGAAGCCATCTTTCCACTTAACCTATACCTCCCGGCCCTGAGACTAGCCCAAGAGTCGCAAGGCTCCCCGTGTCCTGCCATTCAAATCTGTATCGATACCCTTGTGAGGTTGGAAGAGGAGAGACTAAAGACTAAAGAGAAATTTTCCATTCACCAAGCCCAGATTAAGAGGTGGTTTGACAATAAATCTGCAGGGTCCTATGAGTTTGATGTGGGCGATCTGGTTCTTAAATGGGGTCGGACCCACGAAGACAAGGGAAAACACACGAAGTTCCAAGCTTTGTGGATTGGCCCCTTCCAGATCAAAGAGAAAATTGGCCAACACACCTTCAAGTTACAAACCCTCAGAGGGCGAGTAGAACCCCTCCATGTGAATGGCCAAGACCTTAAGTTCTATTTCACCTAGCGACCCCAAGGTTGCTAGCCCCATCTTGTACAATAACTTTGTCTTTTTTCCTAGCTAGTCATCATTTTGCTTTCAGTATAGTCTGTTGTTTCTTTTCCTTTTAGAATAAGTTTGAGATGGTAGGCAAAGGTTAGAGCAACCCTACACATTGGATCCCGTGGATACTCTATGGAACCATTTGTTGACCGAGACTTAAGTCACGGAAAAAAATCTAGTGTGCTAGATTGGTAGTAGTGGGGAACTCGATGGTACACATGGCCTCTGTTCCTTCTCACGTCGGTCTGCCCCAACTGCTTACATGGCCGATAAGTTGTGAATTGTTCTAGCTCACCCATGGTACTTGGAATGAAGGGGAAACTTAAGAGACCTTTGGAGCCTACTCTAGACCCTGCACCATTTGCGATAGGGATCTCCCTGGTGTAGGTTCCCAACTAGACCCTGCACTGTTTACGATAGGGATCCCTTCTGGTATGTAGGCTCGGCTATCGTTCAGTTGTGTTGAGCTTGCTTCGGACAAAGGCATAATATGAACTCAATTAAAAGTACGGGCCTCAATAAATATGAGGAAATAATTGACAAATATCTTATGATACATAAACCATGAATATCCAGACTATAAACAACATAAACCTTATGTAAAGTTATTTCTAGCAAGCCTTAAATAATACTCATGTTTGCCAAGATAAAGTGCTTAACAATTGTAAGCCAATTCACAACGATCAAACATATATGAGCATAAATAAATGTGTGGTCAAAACAGATTATACCAATGCCAACGAAATAGTTCACTGGCACAAGCATAGAGTTAGTGAATCAAATACCATTCATATGAAGCAACACAAAGTTTGTAGTATGAGACAACATATGAGGAGACCGCACATCAAAGAGCTTTCAGGAACATCTGATCCATCAAGTGAAGAAAATACTCATGGCATTAGGACATAAAAGATCTGAAGAATCCAATAGTGGAAACGTACAATCACTCCTTGCATTAATTAGAAGAGCCAAAATTCTCTTAGCAATGTGTATATATATATATATATATATATATATATATATATATATATATATATATATATATATATATTTATATATATATATATATATATATATATATATATATATATATATATTATATATATATATATATATATATATATATATATATTATATATATATATATATCTCCAAAAAGTCCTCAGCAAAAGATCCCCTACAAATGAAGCATGAGGGAGTATTTATAGGGTGAGGGTGACTCTTCACCTACCTGATGACTTTTGGTCTTCCACATGACCTTTCGTATTCAAAAAATGCTCTATGCTACTGAAGTAGGTACATCACAAAAAATAAGCTATCAACTTAATTTACTAATTTGACAATGGAAAGTTATGGAATATCAAGACCGAGTTGTTCTGTCAAATATGTGCACCATAGGTTGTATTCCACTGTGATGGGAGTGATCTACAGCTGATCTTCATCATGTCGGTGCAGGCACTCAAGTGCATCTGGGATGAGGGTGGTCCATTTGGCATGCACCTAGTTGTTCAAGGTTACCAGTTTGGTGTAGATCCTCACTAGTTCTACCACATAACGTGTGATATTTTCTTTGGTGATTGGCATGTCTTTTGTATGGGCTGCTTGTTTATATGTCTCTATGAATGCCTGTACTTCCTTGGAGATCTCATCTTGCTTCCTTACCTGCCCGCCTTCTCCTATAGAGGGGACCCCATGAAGTTGGATCATAGATTCTAAGCCGCTAAACAAATTCTTGTAGGATGCTAATACCCTGTCCAAATCTTTGGTAAGTTTGTCCTTAGATTGAATTTCTATGCGGAGTTAAACCTTGGTATTCTGCATGGTGATCCAATCCTTCTTAGGGACCACTGCTGGCGCTCTCAGGTACTTGACATACCATTCGTATATCTTATCTAAAGCAGTCATAGCCTCCTTAAGCATCGTGACTCTTTATTTGTGTGGGCTTGGATTGTCACGATTGGGGCCACTATGTGATGTAGTTTGGACATCTCTTCGTAGACTACTGCCATGACCTCCCCAAGGGTCTCTGTTTATACTTCGATTGCTGCCTGAAATTCTGTTGCACTCATGTGAACTAAATGGAGTGTTGCATTCGCCTCCTCTACCTTTATTTCTCCTACTCCACCATGGTGGCCCTTAGTTTGGATGCGTAAAGCTTGTTTTGAAGGTATGCAATCTATTTGCTCATTCGGGCCACATTTTGTTCTGTGGCGGCAATGAAAGTTGTCTCGATCGAGGAAATCATTTGTGGGTTCGCTATAATGTTGGGCACAATATCTTTGGTTGTGGTTACTGATAAAGGCTCAACTAGATTCCTGGAGCAATTTTTTTTCCTTTCTTGCACAATTTTGAGCTTTACTTCATCAAAAGTGAGCCTTGTAAGATCTAGGACCTCCTCGTCCTGTCCCTCCGAGATACCTAGTTCTTGTAGGGGGAGGTGTCTGCCAGTGAGGGGAGTGGTAGGAGGCACGTCTAATGGGGGAGGTTCACTTTTCCCTGTACCTAGGTCAGTTGTTCCTCTAGTCTCTCCTTGTTCGCTTTTCCCATCTTCCTTTTCCTTATTTCTCCTTAGTTCTTCTTGCTGTTGTCTTTTCTCTTGGTTTGTGAGTGCTTGTTGCCTCTCTAGCTCATCTTCCATATTTTTCAACTCCTACTCTAATCTCCTGTTCTCCTCATGTCTTCTATTCTCTGCTTCTTCCTCCTATTTTCTCTTCTCTGCCTCTTCCTGTGCCCTTCTATCTTCTTCCTGCTTCCTCTTCTCTGCCTCTTCATGTGCCCTTCTATCTTCCTCCTACTTTGTCTTCTTTTCCTCTTCCTATGCCCTTATACCTTCCTCCTGTTTTCTCTTCTTGGCCTCTATTTTTCATTTTCTCGCTCTTCCTGTCATCTCCTTTTCTCGCTCTAGCCTTGGTTGCTGTAATCTTAAGATTGTTTTCTCTCTAGCTCCCTCGCCTCTTAAGATTTTTCTTCCTCCTTGCCAAGGTGGTTTTCCTTTGCTCTAGTGTAGCATTAGTGTCTTCCTCTTCATGGTCACTCAAGACATCCTCTACCTCCTTTCCTTTTCGCTTCATTGATTCCCCGGTGCCTTTTGGTGCCTCGTGCTGCTTTTTCTTTATAGTGGAAGCTCTTTCTTTGAGGCTCACGTCTTCCTGGGAATCATCGAGGAGCTCATCTTCCCTGGCCTGCTACTCATTTGGGCTAAGTTCCCTTGTAGCGTTATACCAATTTTTAATCCCATCTTCAAGATCCTGTTTGGTATGAGAATATGACCAGCTGAATTTTTCCTTTTTACAGTGGGCGGCCATGACTTTCTCAGGATCATATGTTCGATAGTTGAGGGTCACAAAGTGGCTTCCCTTCAATGCCTCAACCTCTACCTCTACCTGTTTGAAATTTCCACCACATATGCTCCGATGGTGAGAGGGAAGGCGGGTCAAGGCTTCTTTTTTCCTTTGTTCAATATCCTTGAAAAACCTTTTGTCATTTGGTAGCAAACCTCTCGCAGGAGTATCTTGTCTATGACAAACTTGGGTAGGGCATGAGGGGATTTATCGGTACCGAATACTCTGATGAATTTTCCTTCTGAATGGGAAACCAGTGTGCTACTTTAACCACAGTCTTCATATCCCTCTTTGACATGCACCATGGTTCTTCCCTGAATAGAAGCTGGTACAACAAGATGATGAAATATTCAAATATCACATCTATCATACCTTTGTAAGCCATGTCCTAGAAAACTTTGTAATGGCAATGCACGGGGTCGGCTACTGATGAGTCCTAGTTGCAGCTCCAGTGCTCGAAGTAGCATCTCGAGTAAACAACGTCGAGGAGGTATGAAGACATATAGAATTCTAGAGGTTGTTCTGGTTGTGGGAGCTTGGCCACAACTATGTTCATTCTCAAAGATGATGCGAGGATGCTAGCCCAGTTAAAGATGGTTCCACTGGTGGCAACGGGATACATGAGGGGTACCCAGGTGCCATAAAAAAACGTCGCAGTCTGCCTTACCATATAATTGGCACATCATCGCAACAATTAACTGATATACCTTGCACAATCCCTCTATCTTTTATGCCTGATCCGTTCTGACCCAGAACTTTGATGAGTCTTGCCATCATTCCCTGAGGATGTCCTTCACTAGGGTCACAAACTCAGAGAGCCACCTGGTATTAAAAACCTCCTGTCTCTCAGGGAGTCTATAGTAGGTGTAGATGTCTACAGGGGATATAGTAGCTATGGGTGCCCCAACATGATTCCTGATTGTCCATGAATCCGTATCTGTAATTTTTAAGATCCATTCAATAGTTTATGTGCATGGGAAGACTAGGGGGTGCACCGCTACCTTGTGTAACCTTGACCTCTTGACATTTATGTATACCTAAAAATCCTCTTGGGTTTTTGGGATGTCTAATTTTGAGAACTCCCTGTAGATGATGTAGAAGTAGAGATTCGTGGTTTTACAGATGTTGCAAGCTGTGTCCCCAAAGATGGGTGGCTCCTTGTCTTGGTCAACCTCCCATGACCTGCTTCCTAAGCCTTAGTTGTTGGGGGAGCCATTTCGTCTTCAAAGGAAGAGATGGATATGCAATTGAGGTCCAAATCACCTGGCATGTTGAAAATACAATCCCATAATGAGAGAGATGACATGAAAATCAAGTAAAACTGTAAAATAAAAGGAGTTTCAGCAGGTAGTAGGTCAGTTGCAGGGGAGGCTGGAATTTTCCGCCAACATAGATGAAATTGTTTCGTGTTACTCTAAAAGGAACAGCATTGAGATGGTTCATGGGAATGATTTATGCTACTATTCGGACATGGGGAGAGATGAAAACTACCTTTTTGTAAAAATATTAGGACTATTGTCCAACCAAGGAATTGAGGGAAGAAATATTCAGGATGACACAAAAAGAAGAATAATACTTGGAGGATTATGTGGAGTGATTCCACTATAATCTATAGATATCTAAACATAGTGATTTGGATCTGGATATCCCAAAAACTATATTCATATGGGGAATGAGAGATGACTGCATGGATACATTGAATTTGTTGGGGAAGGGAGACATATCTCAAGAATCATTTGATGAGATAATAAAACTCTACTTAATATGATTGAGAGGATCATCATGAGGAAGAAGCATGACACGAGATGCCTCTGTTCGAATACCAAAATCTGCAAATGGAGGTGTGACCAGAGTCGAGATCGGGAACCCGTTGAAGAATCTTAAAACTGACCTCCTCAGTACTTTATCCCCCCAACTGACAACTACAAGATTAAAAAAGGCACATGATGAAGCCAAGAAAGCTTTGGCTATATTCTACCCAAAATGTAAGGATAAACATTCCTTGAGGGATTGTAAATCTGACAACATTAGCTTGTGCAACAGTTGTGATTTGGAGCATTCTATAAGCTATTGTCCAAAGCTTCTCAGACTAAAAGCAGTGCTTAAAGAATCAAGTGAGGAATTCCAGTCCTCCTACTTCATTCGGTCTAGAAAGCCCTGGAAGCCACAACCACCAGGTATGCCTCAAGATTTTTCTTTTAATCCATGGAATAATTTATATAATGCACAAAAAATTTCATGGCAATATTCCTCACCTCCTCCAAATCTGTTTTCCTCACCATGGAACCAATGGTCTTCGTCTCCACCTTTTCAATACCCTCCATCTCAACCATATTCTTGGCCCCAAAATTGGAGAGGAAATTATTTAGGTCCAACCCCTTATGCATTACCAATGCAACAACAATTACCATTGCCACCTCTCTCAACACCTGATGCTACACCTCCCATATGACCTCAGTTACCTGGACAACCTAATCCTAACACAAATAATAAGGCATCCCAAGATTTAGAAGCTTCCGCTTCCTTCCAAGCTTACTACATCACTCCTGTTGAATGTAATGAAATCCATCTACGATAAGGGAAAGTAGTAAAAACCTCTCCTGTCATCATTGGGGAAGAATGTGAATCTCCTAAGGGTGGTCCAGTAGACTCTCATGGGACTACTAGATCAGGTCAAGATGATGTTGTTACATCTGTAACAACTAACTCGAATAATGCTGGTACATCTGTATCATATAACCCAACTGTTGCAATAACTAAGGACCCCCCATATTCACAAAGATTATTAGAAACTAGGATGACTTCACAGCCTGACTCCGATTTTCTCAAAGAGTTGAAAAATCTACATGTCAGGATTCCCCTACTGCAAGCTATCAAGGAAGTTCTCATCTACGTGAAAACATTAAGGGACATGTGCGTTAAAAAATCAGAAGAAAGACTAAAGACCTTGTCACTATCAATGTGATGGGGAAATTATTAGAATCAATGATTGGTCAATCTCCGTTGACTAAATATAGAGATCTAGGGAATCCTACATTTACCGTTTACATTGACGAGATATACATCCCAAATACACTAATTTATTTAGGGGCAACAAATAACGTAATGGCTAAAGAAGTCTTTACCATCCTAGGTTTACATGCGCTGAGACAAACACCTATTGTACTTGAATTAGTGGACAAGTCTTGTGTTATGCCATAAGGGGTATTAGATATAGTTATTAGAATGGATTCTTGGAGATATATAGTAGATCTTATTATCTCGCAACCCAAATAAAATTTAGGGGGCATCTTGTGATCCTAGGAAGACCCTGTTTGACCACTACGGATGCATTTATAGGTTGTAGGTTAGGCTGTATGATAATTTTAGATGGACAGTCTATGAAAAACCTCAGCCTTTACCCCCTAAAAAACCAAGTAGGGAGGTGGGAAACCCCTTGTGGGATGAGTTCGAACCTGAATCAGATAACTCCCAACCACTTCTTACCCTTGGTAAAGCCTAGTACTTTAAGGATGAGATAGAAGACGATATTATAAATGGTTTTATTAGTAATCCTCTTTCTATCACTTCTATTGAGAAATCGGGGAGGAAGAGGTTGTGGAATATTTGAGCTTTGAACATATGAATACCACTCCAAACATCAAGAGTAGCTTGGTTGAAATAGAACCAGGTAAACATCTGAATGTTAACCCAAACCTGACACCCGAACAAAACAAAATGTTGTTACAACTGTTACAGAAGTATAAAAAGACATTTGCATGAGATTACATAGATATGAAAGGAACTCATCCTAGCATGTGCACCCAAATATCTATTTAAAAGAGGCTTGCATTCTAGTTAGACAACCTCAATGACGTATGAACCCAAAATTTAAGGAGGTATTCAAGGAAAAATTCTAAATTTCCTAAATTGCTAACATCATTTATCCAATTTTTGATAGTCAGTAGTTATCCCCACTTGTTATTGTCCCTAAAACAAATGGAAAGTGGAGAGTCTGTGTGGACTATAGAGAACTTAACAAGGCTACCCAAAAGGACCATTTCCCTTTGCCATTTCTAGATCAAGTCCTTGACACCTTGTCTAGAAAGAAATTCGTTTAATTTCTAGACGGGTTTAGTGGTTACAATTAGATATAGATTGCCCCATAAGATCGGGATAAAACCACCTTTACTTGCCCTTGGGGAACCTTTGCATACAAACTTCTTCATTTTGGAATTTGTAATGTGCCAACAAATTTCCAACAAGCAATATTGGGGATATTCTCTGACCTGTTAAATGAATGTTTAGAAATATTCATGTATAACTTTACGCCTTATGGTGATCCTTTTGAAACAACATTAGTTAATCTTGAAAAAGTATTAGAATGATGTGTACAAACTAATGTTGCTTTTGGTAGAGATAGATGGCACACGATGATGAATGAAGGAATTGTGCTGGGACATTTTATCTCTGCTGATGGAATTAAAGTAGACCCTCCTAAGATAGAGGTAATTTTGAAAATTTGAGTTCCCAAAATGCACATAGTTTTTTGGGACATGTAGGGTATTATAGACGATTATAGAAAGTATTTCAAGAATTGCATCCCCTTTTTTTTATCTGCTTATTAAAGATATGGAATTTGTTTGGATAGGGGAATGCAAGCAAGCCTTTACAGAATTGAAAAAGTGTGTATCAGTAGCCCCTATTTTTCTACGATCAAACTGGATTTTTCCATTTCATATAGCCACTGATGCATTTGATACTGTTGTGGGAGTTGTGTTAGGTCAGCTAGAGGACAAAAAACCAGATGTTATCTACTACATAAGCAATAATTTGACTCCAACTGAACTGAACTACATGGTGACTGAAAAAGGATTTCTTGCAATAGTACAATCCATCAACAAATTTTGACATTACATTATGGGATGTCAAGTGTTTGTACATACTGACCACTTAGAAATTCATTTATAATGAATAAACCATTCACTAATGGTAGGATTACGCATTGGTTATTGTTGTTATATGAATTTGACAAAACAATCCTAGATAAACCTGGGAGAGATAATGTAGTGGCTGATGTTATTTCTAGGCTGACTGTTGATAATGAATGCATGCATGTTGAAGATTCTTTTCCCAATGAATATCTCTTTGCTATTTCAACTCACTCACCATGGTATGTAGACATCGCTAATTATATTTTTACAAGAAGATTACCACAATACCTATCCTCACGTGAGAAGAAAAGAGTTGATCAGCAAAGTGAAAGATACTCTTGGATTGAAGGATACCTCTATCACACTGGGTTAGATCATTAGGTCAGGCATTGTGTGAGAGAGGATGAAATATTTGATATCCTTAAAGCTTGTCAGGAAGAACCTTTTGGGAGCACTTTGTAGATAAAAGGATAGGGTATAAGGTGCTTTCAACAGGGTACTATTGGCCTACTATATTTCAGGATGCAAAGAAATTTGTGAAAGGATGTGACAACTATCGGAAAATGGGTCAACCGATCTAGTCAGATGAGATGTCGTTACAACCCCAAATATTTTTAGAACCATTTGAGAAGTGGGCCTTGGATTTTGTAGAGCCAATTAATCCTCCACCTCAATAAAAGTCCTATATCCTAGTTTGCATGGATTATGTCATAAAGTGGGTTGAAGCGAAGGAACTTACCAAAGCTACAGAACAAGTTGTTTCAAGCTTTTTGTGTGAAGACATTTTTGTTCAAAGACTTTTTTTTTTGCTTTGGGGTTGTTATGAAACCAACTCACAAAAATATAGAAAAGATAAATCAATGACTTAAAACTCAGCCTCTTCAAGGGTAAACCTCCTTTACATTACACAAATGAGCAATTCTTGGATGATACAAATGACAATACCTCCTTTCTATATATAGGAGTCTAAGGGGTCATAATATAATAAGATCCTACATAACAATAATAATGTAAGGGCACAATAATAACAATAATGGGCTTCTATGGGGCATAATAATAACAATATGGGGACTACATGGGCACACACATATAATAAGGGGGTTTGCACTAATAATAATAAGCGGTTGCATTAATAAAAATAAGGGGTTGCACTATTAATATAGGGACCTAACATGCCCCTCCCCTTCAAAAAGTGTTTTCCTCTACACTTGATTAGTTTTGGATGCTTCTGTATAAAATTCTCGTCGTCCCATGTGGAATCTTCAACAGTTAAGTTCTTCCAATTAATGAGGTACTCTGAAATTAATCGCTTTTGTAGCTGTCGGGTTCTTGTTTCCATGACTGATTTAGGTTCCAATATGTTTTTTCCTTCCTCATCAAGTTCTGACAATATTATTTGAACTAGGAGCTTCTCACCTATAACCCTCTTTAAGCATGGAACATGGAAAACTGGGCGCACTCAGGAAGATGCAAGAAGCTCCAATTTGTATGCCATAGCACTAATCTTTTTAACACCTTGTACGGACCATAATACTTTGGCGATAATTTATTATCCTTCTTAGCTTACTTGAGGGACATTTGTTTGTATGGTTGTAGTCGTAGAAATACCTAGTCACCTACATCAAAACTTCTTTTGCCAGAATGTTGATTTGCATGTTGTTTCATTCTATTCTGCGCCAAAGTGAGGTTATCCTTTAAGAGTTTGAGAACTTGTTGTTGCTTCTTGATGTGATCCCCCACTGCTTGAACCTTAGAATTTTCTTTTAAAGATGATGTGATGGATGGTGGATGATGTCCATAAAGAGCCATAAATGGGGTCCATTTTTCTGCAATATGGAAGGAAGTGTTATACCACCATTCATCTAGAGGAAACCACTTGACCCATTGTCTCTGTTTATCAGATACAAAGCAACGAAGATATCCTTCCAAACATTTTTTCACTATCACAATTTTACCATTAGATTTAGGATGATAAGATGAGCTATGAGCTAACTAAGTACCCATATATTCCACCTCTTGCACTCCAAAGAAAAAATTGGAGCTTTTTGCATATAATTGTTTCTCCTCCAATAGTTTGAGCACCTTGTCAACATGTTGAACATGATCCTTCCAAGAATTGATGTAGATTAGTATATTATTAAAAAATAGTAACACAATTTTCTAAGTTTGAAAATGGAATTCATCAAACCTTGAAATGTAGAAGGTGCATTGGTAAGGCCAAAAGGCATGACCAAAATATCATAATGACCCTAATAAGTTCTAAATGTTGTTTTGGGAGTGTATTCAATCCTCATTATGATTTGATGATATCCTGAATGAAGATCCAACTTGGTGAAGTAAATTTTCAATCTGATGCTTAGAGAGAAAGTTATGACGGTTTTCCCCAGGTCACCTGTTTGGGATGTAATTCAGGATCCTATAGAAACTGTAAATGTCTTGGACTGTATCTCCGAAAATATAGCGAAACTAGATCTGAAATTTAGGACCACGCTTCACCGCAATTTCAGCTCAAATGGATTTTTAATTTCAAAGTCTGCACCTTCATACAAAAAAATTATAGTGAAAATTCCACGATGACATGTTCGAGATGGAATTCTAGAGCTTACAAAAATCCTAACTTCTTCAGATCATATCTCGAAAAATATAGTGAGACAAGATCTGAAATTTGGACCCGAGGTTCAGCACGATTTCTGCTCAAATGGTTTTTTTCTTTAGCCTCTGAAACTTCGTAGAAAAACAATGATATCGAAAATTCCATGATGACCTGTTTGGAGAAGTGAAGCCCTAGAATCCAAAGCTCTGATACCAAATGTTATGAAACCAGCTCACAAAAATATAGACAAGATTGATAAATGACTTGAAACTCAGCCTCTTTGAGGGGCAAACCTCCTTTACATTACACAAATGAACAATTCTTGGATGAAAAAAATGACAAGACCTCCTTTCTATATATAGGAGTCTAAGGGGTCATAATATAATCAGAGATGACAAAACAATAATAATGTAAGGGCACAATAATAAAAATAGTGGGCTTCTATGGGCACAATAATAAAAATATGGGGACTACATGGGCACAAAAATATAATAAGGGGGTTGCACTAATAACAATAATGGGTTACACTAGTAGTATAGGGACCTAACAGGGGTTCCTCAGGAAATAGTGACAGATGGAGGGCCACATTATACATCTCATTTGATCTAGAAGCTAGTTGGGAAATTGTTGAAGCCCTGAAAATCGGGTCTACAACAAGGGGGATACCCGCTCGGTCCAGACCTTGGTTGGCAGCTCCTTTTCCGTTTGGTATAGCGGGTCTGACTAGGGATATGGGACCAGTTTCCCAATTTCAGTGTGTGTGTGAGAAAGATTGATATTTCTGTTTCTAACAGTTTCTAAATAGAATACTTCTAATCTAATTCTAATCTTATAATAAGGGAACTATTATTCTAATGACAGAAATATGTAAATCTACACTAACCCGGGGTGTAATTTTTCTTCTATGCGATCTAAAATGATTTCAAAAAACAACTGGTAATAAAGATCATTCAGTTGTTATGAGAAAGGAATTCAGTACAGATGAACCACTTCGTATAAAAAGTTAGATGAAACAGTTGTGCAAAACATATCGCATAATGAGATATTCATACACTAGGCATAAATAAATAGCTATCACCGTACAAAAGTGCCCAATGATAACTCAGGCATTCATACATTAATATATAAATAACTGAACTGGAAATCACTCTAACACAAGGCAGAAATAGTTAAGAGATAGAAATACCATTTATAACTAGTCCTACTCATGAGCTTCAAGTGATAACAATTTATCTCTCCTTGATCAAATATCCACTAAGAGTACAAAAGTGCAACATCAGTAGCAGATATCAAATGCAAACATTAATAAATCCTGTTCCATTCATTCATCAAAACCTCCTCAGAGGGTACAAAAGTGCATGTTTTGGGGATAAGTTTTTGATAAATTTTAGGACCCTTCTCTAAATGCATGAGAAGGGTTTAAATACTACTAAACTAATTCTAAAAATAAATTATTACAAAAATGTAGGATGCAGTTTAAATGATCGTCCTATTTCAGGAAAATAAAACAAAATTAAACTAAAATTGAATCTAAAATTAAACTACTTTTGTATTTGGTCCTTGAAATCGCACGCATGTAGCATCTGTTTGAGAAGAGTCGGCTGGCTGACTTCCGCTTTTAGCTGAGCTGAGAAAATAGAATCAACAAGAGTTGGCGCCATCTTTTCGGTCGAATTGATGATACACTTAACAGTCATCCATTGGCTATGTGGCTTTACTAAGTAAGCCCACTAATAATCCCAGTTTAACCTGGCTAACCCTTCGATTGCTTGTGCCTTTTCTTGAGCTCTCTGTTTCCAATCTGCCTGTAGTTGCTGTGCATTCTTGCGATTTTCAAGACTTGCAGGTGACTGGGCAACTAGCAGCTTTCCTTTTCTAGAAATTTTTCTCAGCGATGTGCGATCGCGCATTGGAAACTGCCTCCATTTCTTGATCCGGGTTTCCTTGATGCGTTTTTCGCCTTTTGTGCTTTTTCCTTCCAACAGATATAAAGTTCAAAATTTGTAAAAATAATACTTCTATGAACTCTTGACCTTGAGCTTTGAATTGTCTATTTCTGATTTTTGCGCTGTCCAATATCCACTCGACTATGTCTGTGTATGGGAGAATTTTTGGCCTTGCTGCTATCCGGTGTAGGAATGAGCAGGCTAGCTCTGAAAGGGATGCTTCTGAAGAACCATTTGAGCCCGCAGTAGCAACTACTTCCATTACTCTGGGATTCTCCTCTTCGAGCAGATTATACATGCCTTCCCACGGAGCTATTCCCGCGTCTCTGTTATAGGCCGTGTCTGTATATAAGGGCACCATTTCCTTTTCTTCTGAGCTCGGAGCTTTGCTTTTCTTTCCCATTTCAACCTATGTATTGCTTTGTATCAGCCTCTGTTGTCCGTTCCTGCAATTCACAAGTGAAGCGAAAATGAATGATAGGGAAGGGTGATGGGAAAAGTTTTAAATGCCATAGACATATCAAGCATACCACCTTATGTGAAATGATTCTTTCGATAAGAACGCACCCATATTCCATTATAACTGGCAACTACCTCATTTATTAGCATTAAAGCTCATAACCAGGTGTCAACTTAAGGAAAATACTTTTCTTGAATAACGTGCCCGAGAGATCTGCGATAGAGCGATTTTGCGATTTGCTTCGCAACATCGCTAATTGCAAAATCGCAAAATTGCAATGTTGATTGCTTATGACATCGCATTATCACTTGATCGAGACATCGCGAAATCGCAATATCGTAGATCGCAGGAATGTTATGTATAACAAACTTCGTTAACCTATTTCCTGCGAGATGCGATCTTGTGATCTGCGTTATCGCATATCGGCAAATTTTAGTGTTTCATGTAAGTTATGCTGAATGCGACGCGATATTCGTTTATTATCGCATATTGCAATCTCACAAATGTTGGAATTGTGCTTGTAAGGTGGCATCCCGCTATCTTATGCGATGCGATATTTTCTAAGGAAAGATTTTATTTTACCTTATCATAAAACTTAGCTTTTTTTGGATTTTCCAAGAGGGGGGTTTCCTAAGCTTATGATGGTAAGTTTATTTGAAAAGGAAATTTAACCACTATTTTGATTTTTTAGATTTTTAACTAAGGGTCCCCTCTTATTTAGTATTAGGAATAACACTCAATAAAAAGGGGGTTGTTGCTGGCCACAACAATTGGAGATTCACTTGGAAGAACCAGTTATCTCTACTGCTTTTTGAATTTTCAAAACTTCCAAAACAGAAAATTTTCCAGAAAGTTAAACTTTATTATAGAAAGATAAAGTACATTATATTCTAACCTGTCAATGACATTTTGTTTCAACTATTTTCAACTTTGATTATTTGCTGCCTCAAGCTAGTCCTTGTATTTACATCAGTCATTACTTGGCTTGTAAAGATAAAAAAAAGTCTTATTTGTAAACCAGTTTTAAATAAGCTCATTTGTCGTAGGTAGAGCCTCTACTGCCAGCAGGCGTTTATAGCCTCAACAGGGTTACCTATTACCCAGCAACGATCCTGTATCCTACTTAAAGAAACCCACAATTCCTAAAGAAGAATCCATATCCACACTTTCTACTTTCATTTTCTTTTTATCTTTAAAGAGCAATGTCTTGGTTTGATAGACAATTTATGACACAGTCATTCATTGATTTATAACTTTGCTGAACAAGCTAGCTCGTGATGAGACCCCTTGCCTTTTGATTGCAACAATCTTGAGTCTTTGCCCTGTTATGGTATGCAGTATTGGCAAAGTTAGCAAGTTATAATATCTGTGATTATGATAAGCCGGCTCATAATGAGACCTCTCACTCTTTAAGATGAAGTGTATCCTTGGATTGATCCTCTGAAAGTTGTGATTCCCTTAGTAAGGGAGGAAGTCATTGTTTCCTTAATATAGCTCTGGATGACAATAGTAGAGTTTTTTTGGAAATAGTTGTTCTACAGAGAATCTTTATTTTGTTATTGATACTTTTCATTGTACTGATATAAAACAATTTCTCACTAAAGGTTGTTTTCATCAAATTTTATGAAGTTGAAACTAGTATCATATCTAGGCTAGAGTTTTTAACTATATCTTTCAATAATAAAGATCAATTTTCCAAAATATTTTCTATTTATACAAGTGAAAGATAAAAATTTGAAAGAGAATTGGTGTCTTTTTTGTAAATGCCAAAAGTAACTATTTAGAACCGGTTTTATTTATGAAAAGAAAAACAACTATTCTACAAAAATAGAAGACTGATCTTCTATAGAAAATATTTCTTGAGAATTTGACCATTAAAGGTAAAGAATCCCTCCTCCCTACTAAATCTTGTAACATGAAGGTCGATGGACCTATGATTTCTACAATTTGAAAAGGACCAAGCCACATTCTTTGAAATTTTGTATGTTTTCCCTTTTCTTCATGAGCCTTGTCCCATTTTAAAACTAAATCTATTATTTGAAAATCTTTTTTGGATACCATACTGGAATCAAAAGAGGCTTTCACCAATGCTTGATGATGAGAGTGAGTAATCTTAGCCCTTTCTCGTTGTTCTTCTAATTTAATTAATTCTAGTTGCCTAAGTTGTAAAGAAGAAGTTGGTACTTCATTAATGTACTGATCTAAGGCTAAAGAGGGAATTTCCAGATGTGTTGGAAGAACTACTTCTTTCCCATAAACTAAATTAAAGGGAGAAGTGCCGATAGAGGCTTTCTGCATTATTCGATCTGCTCATAAAGCATATATTAAAGACTTATGCCCATTTTTATGATTTTGGTCAATGGTTCACTTGATGGTTCTAATTAAGTTCTTATTTGTTGATTCAGCTAACCCATTCCCTTGCGGATAATAATTGGCCGAGTATTTAAGTTTGAAACCCCTTTTGAGTGCAAACTCAGTCATTGTATTACCAGAAAAGTATGATGCATTATCAAACATTAAAGAAGAAGGCAATCCAAACCTGGTGATTATGAATTGATCTATGAATTCAATGATATGTTAAGCATTAGCCGTCTTGAGTGGAACTGCTTCTACCCATTTAGTAAAGTAATCTGTCACTGTGAGGATGTATCTATGCTGTTTAGAAGAGTGAGGAACGATCTCACCTATTATGTCCAATCCCCACTGATTAAAAAGGTTGTTCGATGGTAACTGGTTGCAGTGGCAAGGATGGTTTCTTTTGTCTCCCAGCAGCGGTTTGACAGACTTGACATTTCCTTGCGTAGTTATGTGCGTCCTTGAATAATGTGGGCCAGTAATAGCCTACGTATAAAATTTTATGAGCAGTTGCATCTCCAGCGTAGTGTTCGCCTGCTGGCCCATCATGGAGTTCTTGCAAAACTTTTTCAGCTTTATTTTTCTCAAGACGTATAAGTAGAACATAATCATAATTTATTCTGAAAATAAAGTCATTTACAAGTTGATATTGTTTGGATTTTATCCTTAGGGATCTTTTCTTGGTGTGATCAAGGTTTGGAGGAGCATATCCATTCTTTAAATAATAAAAAATATCAGCGTATAATGACTCAGCATCGTTTAGGCTTACCTCGTATACTTGTACCTCTTCAGATGGATTTTTGGGCATTAGCGATGCTCTTGCCAGCAGTTTTCAAAAGCCTTGACCTTTTACAATGTTTGCTGGTTTGATTTCTACGTTGTATTCTTGTAAGGCAGTAACCCAATTTTCCCTTTTCTCACCCACATCCTTCTGTACTAGAAGACTTCTTACCACTGGAAATGGTACTATGATCTTGGTATGTGTCTTGAGTAAGAAAGGTCTGAAATATTTAATTCCTTTAAAAACAGCATAGGGTTGTTTCTCCACATCTGAATAATTCAGTTCAGCACCTTGTAAATTGGAACTGAAAAATGGAATTGGGGCTTCCACCTTCTCTTGATTTGCTTGAGTGAGTATTGTAGCATATGATCTATCTGAGGCAAAGGTATACAAAATAAAAGGATCGGAAAAATTTGGAGTTGCTAACGATGGAGCATTAATAATGGCTTGTTTGATTAGATTGAATGCTTCATGTTCATCTTGGCCCCATTTAAAGTTTGCATTATTTTAATCATGGCTTGTAAAGGAGACACAATTCTTGAAAAATCTGGGACGAATCTCTTTACAAAGTTGATCTGGCCAAGGAAAGACTACATGGCTTTCTTATTTTGAGGTAGGGGAACTGTGGAAATTTCTTTGATTCTGTCAGGATCAATGTGAATTCCAGATTTTGACACTATGAATCTTAGAAGTTTTCCTTCACTTAATGCGAAAAAGGATTTTTTTGGGTTAAGCGAAATTCCATACCATAAACAACGTTGGAATATTTGTTTTAAATCCCTGAGATGGTTGTTTCGTTTATTGGAATAAACAGTAATATCATCTAAATAGATTACCACTGACTTATTAACTAACTCTTTGAATGCAATGTCCATGGCTCTTTGAAATGTGGCGCCCGCATTAATCAAACCAAATGGCATCTTTTGATATGCGTATGTGCCCCACTTAGTTCTGAATGTGGTTTTCAATTGATCGTTGGGATGTACCAACACTTGGTTGTATCCTGAGAATCCATCCAAGAATGACATTATTTCTAAGCCCGCAATTGCCTGCAATATTTGTTCCATAAGAGGTAGAGGAAAATTATCCTTTTGGCAAGCCTTGTTAAGGTTTCGAAAGTCAATGCAGATTCTGATATCTTCGTTTTTTTTTCTAACAGGTACCATATTGGAGATCCATTTAGAATGTCTAACGGGAAATATTATTTTGGCTTTCAATAACTTGTTGAGTTCAGTTTTAATTTGAATTTCTAAATTTGGATGGATCTTTCTCAACTTCTGTTGGACAGGTTTTTCATTATCGATCATTGGGATAGTATGTTAGATGATGGAGGTGTCGTATGTTTTGAATTCATCGTAATTCCAAGCAAAGACACTTTTGTATTGTTTCAAGAGACGAATATATGCTAATTTCTCTTCAGGGGCTAGGCCAAGACCTAAGTTGATGTTCTGTGGTTTAGCATCACTTCCTAGATTCACTAATTCATAATTCAAAGTTGAACTTTGGAATTTTGAATTGGTAGATCTTTTAAAACGATCTTTCAAATCGTAAAGGTCTTCTAATTTGACTACTGATTTAGGTATAGCATTGTTAGTACTATCCTGTTGCAATTGTTGATCATGCTGGTCTTCGTCAATTATTTGATTGGTGTAGGATCCTTCAGATGTGATAAAACTCACGATATCAGGATCATCATTGAAAATCCTCCAATTGGTGATGTTATCAGGGATAGATGGTCTAAAAATTAACTCAATTGAAAATCAGTCCGGGCTAAAATCTTCTGAAGGAATGAGCTTGGAAGCTACGTTAGCTAAGAGGTCTGCGCTAGCATTCTGGAGTCTGGGAATTGACGAGATATTAAATGCTATAAAATGTTCAGTCAGATCTTGAACTAAATATTGGTAATGCTTTAAATGACCTGATAAATAATGGATAGTATTGCGTACCTGTCTGATTATTATTTCAGAATCTCTGAAAACTTGCAGGTATTTGACGCCTAATCCGATTGCCTTGTACAAGCCTTGGACTAGAGCTTCGTATTCAGCGGTATTGTTGGTGCACTCGAATTTGAGTCTGCAAGTTAACATGGTTTTATCTCCCTCTGGGCTTACTAACACACATCCTAATCCTGCTCCTTCATTAGACTTAGAACCATCAAAAAATAATTTCCAAAACAAAGATTTATTTACAGGACTATCTATAAAATTAATGCATTTAGAACTATCTGTTTGAGAAAAAATTTCTACTTGAGACAAAACAGAATGTTCTAAGTAAGGTGATGTATGAGCATTAAAATTTCCTAAGAAAGAATCTACTGAATAGTTGCCAATGATGTTAGAATTATATTCTACTGGTTCATTTTATCCCTCGAGTTCTATTACTATGTATTTCTAATGTCGTTCATGTTCAACTTTTATTTGGTTTGGTTTACCATTATAAGGCAGCCACATATGTGACCAATCAGTTGCAAAGTATCCATGAAGTTTTTATAACCAATCTCTGCTAAGAATTAAGCCATAAAATTCAGGAATATAAGCAACTAAAATGTCGATAACTTGACATACCTTTGGATTGGATGAGAGCCTTATGGTAACCTGATTTAATTCGCCAATCACTTCGACTTGCGATCGATCTAACTGAATTATGCGCACAACGGATTTCTGTGGTTGAACATTCAATTTTTCACAAATTGATCTTGGCAAAATATTTGATGAAGCTCCAGAATCCACTAAGCAATTATGCACATTTTTATTGAAAATTTCATAAGTAAGGAGAAATGGGGGAGTATGCGATCTCGATCTTCCTCCAATTAATGCAATATCGTTTGGATCAACTTTATTTATCATATTAGTTGGAGGTCTTCCCATATCATGGGAAGCTTGAGAGTTTACAGTAGCTGGTAAAGGTGGAACTGGCATGGCATGTAATTCTTTCAAAAGTACTTTCTGCTGGTGTTTTAACTTGCTCAATTCAAAAAGAGTAATATTGGCCCTAGTCTTTTTGATGTCTTCAACAATATTATACTCCACTTCATCCGAAACAATTAGCGTTTTAGATGGAGTAGATGTGTCTGTTTGGACTGGGCTAGTTTGAGTCGCTTTAGGTGATGTTTTCTTGCTGCAACTTTATCCTTAGTCATTGAGCTTATGCTCTTTGGCTTAGGTGTAGGCTGAGGAGGATCAAGTTGATTTCTGCTATGAGTACTAACCGGGAATACCTCTTGATCTTCTTCATTTGGGAGGATCAAATCCCACATACCTTGTAATTCTACAACCTCTTCTTCATCGGTATGCTCTTCAGTAGCGTTTTCCTCTTCTTCTTCTTCTGATTCAGCATTTGAAATAGCGTTAGGGGTTTGGAATCAGTTGAAGGATTTCTTTTAAAAGGCCTGTATGGATTTTTAGAAGAAGTTTCTGCTACTTGTTTCTTGATGTCGACCATTTCGTTAGACATGGTTTTCAAAACTTTTTGTAATCCTTCTAAATCAAATGGATCTTTGGGTTGTTTTTTCTTGGGATCTTCTTTGACAGAGACCTTCTTAGATTTTCGTTCTTCCATCGCATTTTTCTTTTCTAGGGCTATAATACGTTTCTCTACTGCTATTGCTTCTTTCATGTTTTCAACTAAGGTTGTTTTATTAGCCCTATCAACAAATATTGCTAAGTTTGATGGTAAAGTAGTAATATACCATTCACTTCGCACTTCTTCACTAGGCTGAGAAGCAGTAGGTATTTTGTTTAGGATTTTATTGAAACGTAAATTGAAATCTTTGATGGGTTCTCTTGACTCGACCCTAAGGTTAGACAAGTCATTGATCAATGTCGCTGTAGACCTGTCATCACCAAACTTGGTCAAGAATTGTTCTTGGAAGATGTCCCAACTAGTAATAGATCCAGATGGTAACGAGAAATACCATGATCCGGCTGTCCCTTGCAAAGTATAAGGGAAAAGTCAAACAACAACATCCTCATTAACAACTCCATTGAGATTTATGGATAGCATAAAGTTATTTATATGTTCTTCTGCTAGCATGCCTGCCTCAGGGTTAAACTTAGGCAGCCATTTTTCAGGATGGGCTGGTATCTGACTCAAGGGTGCAGGCATTAAGACTGCCCCTGGGTTATTCCATGGAGATTGGGCCATTGCTGAACTACTAACAGAGGAAAGTGCAGAAGATGATCCTTACGGTTGAGAATATGAGGATATTATAACTCCAGATGTTTGAGAAGGAGTTGAGGAAGTTGCAATAGGTTGATGGACGATGATCTCAAGTGGAGGAGTGGATGGTTGACTTCACGGTGAAGAGGTTGATATGGATGATGATGATGAAAGAGTCTCACTATCAGATCCTTTAGGAGACTTCCTTGCTCTCTTCCTAGAAGGTAGAGGTAATTCGGTTGGCTGAACACCAAAATTTTCGCTCTTTAACCTAGTGAGAGGATGAGCAGGGTTATATTATGAAGTCACGCTGCCTTGAGATTTATCAAATTTTTGAGGAGATATTGAAAATCGCTAAAGTTTGTGAATCAAATATTCAACTTCAGGAGGTTCAATAGTAGATTGTTTTGAAATATCAGGGTTTGTAGCAGTGGTTGTTGATCCAGCGACTTCTAACTCTGGATTTAAGGTTTCTGAATGCAATGGAGAAGTCGGAGGAGATGGTGAGGGTGATTTACTCTCAGAATGGTATTTAGATTTGGATTTGCTTGCCATTCACAGTTCGGTGGCCCTCCTTCTAGCGCCAAATATGTTGAAGCCCCGAAAATCGGGTCTACAACAAGGGGGATACCCGCCCGGTCCAGACCTTGGTTGGCAGCTCCTTTTCCGTTTGGTATAGTGGGTCCGACTGGGGATATGGGACCAGTTTCCCAATTTCAGTGTGTGTGTGAGAAAGATTGATATTTCTGTTTCTAACAGTTTCTAAATGGAATACTTCTAATCTAATTCTAATCTAATAATAAGGAAACTATTATTCTAATGACAAAAATATGTAAATCTACACTAACCCGAGGTGTAATTTTTCTTCTATGTGATCTAAAATGATTTCAAAAAACAACTGGTAATAAAGATCATTTAGCTGTTATGAGAAAGGAATTCAGTACAGATGAACCACTTCGTATAAAAAGTTAGACGAAACAGTTGTGCAAAACATATTGCATAATGAGCTATTCATACACTAGGCATAAATAAATAGCTATCACCATACAAAAGTGCCAAATGATAACTCAGGCATTCATACATTAATATATAAATAATTGAACTGGAAATCACTCTAACACAAGGCAGAAATAGTTAAGAGATAGAAATACCATTTATAACTAGTCCTACACATGAGCTTCAAGTGATAACAATTTATCTCTCCTTGATCAAATATCCACTAAGAGTACAAAAGTGCAACATCAGTAGCATATATCAAATGCAAACATTAATAAATCATGTTCCATTCATTCATCAAAACCTCTTCAGAGGGTACAGAAGTTCATGTTCTGGGGATAAGTTTTTGATAAATTTCAGGACCCTTCTCTAAATGCATGAGAAGGGTTTAAATACTACTAAACTAATTCTAAAAATAAATTATTACAAAAATGTAGGATGTGGTTTAAATGATCGTCCTCTTTTCAGGAAAATAAAACAAAATTAAAATAAAATTGAATCTAAAATTAAACTACTTCTGTATTTGGTCCTTGAAATCGCACGCATGCAGCATCTGTTTGAGAAGAGTCGGCTGGCTGACTTCCGCTTTTAGCTGAGCTGAGAAAACAGAATCAAAAAGAGCTGGCGCCATCTTTTCAGTCAAATTGATGATACACTTAATAGTCATCCATTGGCTATGTGGCTTTACTAAGTAAGCCCAGTAATAATCACAATTTAACCTGGTTAACCCTTGGATTGCGTGTGCCTTTTCTTGAGCTCTCTGTTTCCAATCTACCTGTAGTTGTTGTGCATTCTTGCGATTTTAGAGACTTGCAGGTGACTGGGCAACTAGCAGCTTTCCTTTTCTAGAAATTTTTCTCGGCGATGCGTGATTGCGCATCGGAAACTGCCTCCTTTTCTTGATTCGGGTTTCCTTGATGCGTTTTTCGCCTTTTGCGCTTTTTCCTTCCAACAGATATAAAGTTCAAAATTTGTAAAAATAATACTTCTGTGAACTCTTGACCTTGAGCTTTCAACAGTCTATTTTTTATTTCTGCGTTGTCCAGTATCTCCTCGACTATGTCCGTGTATGGGAGAATTTTTGGCCTTACTTCTATCCAGTGTAAGAATGGGCAGGCTAGCTCTGAAAGGGATGCTTCTGAAGAACCATTTGAGCCCGCGGTAGCAACTACTTCCATTACTCTGGGATTCTCCTCTTCGAGCAGATTATACATGCCTTCCCACGTAGCTATTCCCGTGTCTCTGTTACAGGCCGTGTCTGTATATAAGGGCGCCATTTCCTTTTCTTCTGAGCTCGGGGCTTTGCTTTTCTTTCCCATTTCAACCTGTGTATTGCTTTGTATCAGCCTCTGTTGTCCATTCCTACAATTCACAAGTGAAGCGAAAATGAATGACAGGGAAGGGTGATGGGAAAAGTTTTAAATGCCGCAGACATATCAAGCATACCACCTTTCGTGAAATGATTCTTTCGATAAGCACACAACCATATTCCATTATAACTGGCAACTACCTCATTTATTAGAATTAAAGTGCATAACCAGGTGTCAGGTTAAGGAAAATACTTTTCTTGAATAACGTGCCCAAGAGATCTGCGATGGAGTGATTTGCTTCGCAACATCGCAGATCGCAATATCGCAAAATCGCAATATTGATCGCTTAGGACATTGCATTATCACTTGATCGCGACATCGCGAAATCGCAATATCGCAAATCACAGGAATGTTATGTATAACAAACTTTGTTAACCTGTTTCCTGCGAGATGCGATATTGCGATCGGCGTTATCGCATATCGACAAATTTTAGTGTTTCATGTAAGTTATGTTGAATGCGATACGATATCCATTTATTATCACATATCGCGATCCCGTAAATGTTGGAATTGTGCTTGTAAGGTGGCATCCCGCTATCTTATGCGATGCAATATTTTCTAAGGAAATATTTTATTTTACCTTATCATAAAACTTAGCTTGTTTGGATTTTCCAAGAGGGGGTTTCCTAAGCTTATGATGGTAAGTTTATTTGAAAAGGAAATTTAACCACTATTTTGATTTTTTAGATTTTTAACTAAGGGTCCCCTCTTATTTAGTATTAGGAATAACACTCAATAAAAAGGGGGGTTGTTGCTAGCAACAACAAAAATACAAAATCTGTCATAGGATTACTTCACCTTGTCATCCACGGGAAAATGGCCAAGTGGAAAGCACCAATAAGGTTATTGAGGGAATTCTAACCAAGATTATCGCTAGCCACCAGAGGAATTGGGCTATTTAAACTGGCATAAGTGTTATGGGCATACATGACTACATGGAGGAACACCATGGGATTCTCACCATACCAATTAGTGTATAGTAAAAATCCTTTATTTCCAATAGAGTTCAAAATAAAGACACTAAGAACAACACTACAAGTGAATCTGGATTTGGCCACAACACCGAAAAAACAATTAAATTAGCTAAATTAACTTGATGAGAAGAGGTTAGCTTCCATTTAGTAAACATATATCATCCAATAATAGAGCACTAAGTGGAATGACAAATTCATAAAAAACAATGTGTTTCAGAAAGGATATTGGGCTCTATTATATGATTTGCAATTCAAGTATTTCAAGGGGAAGTTGTGCACCAGATGGCTAGGTCCTTATGAAGTTGATACGATCTTTGATAATGGGACTGTGAGTTTAGTCACCATCGACAATGTAGGACACCATTACTTGCTAATGGGCATCGTCTTCGGTTATATCAGAAACCATCTTCAAAGGATTCATTTGTCAACATTGTCTCAGAATCTGATCTTCAAATTATAGGAGCAGGGGAAAGTTCTCCTGCGCTGCCAAATTTTTAATTCTCAATAAGTGTAATAGCTGAAAACAAACTCTATTGGCAGCTGATACACCAAAAAAAAGAGAAGAGAAAAATTAATAAAAATAAAAAACAAAATAATAATATATACAAATTTGTCTATGAAAACCTCTTCTAGGGGCGTAGGAAGATAATGGTAACAGTTGAAAACCACCATGTGGAAGATGTTACATGTTCTTTCCCTCTAACAACATAATCTATTTCATACATGTTAAGTTATGTTGTTACATGCTTAAGTCTTTTCCTTCTTTCTTTAAAAGTTTTTCAAACTGTTGTAATAAGAGTTCTATTGTAAAGAGTAGCATTAGCGATTACATCTGTTGTTACACCTGTAACAACTAACAATCTATAGTAGCAAATCGGGCACAATCATCTGCCTTAATAAATGATATCACTAGGATGGTGCCGCTAGAATAAAGGACCTAATCAACATGTTTTCATCAAAATCAATCATGTCACTAGTACTTTTCAACCACATCACTACCAGTCAGTCATTCAAAAGGTATATTGATTTTCTTTATTTAACAATTATGGAAATTAATATGATGTTCCACTTGACAATCAAGGATGGCCGTCGCATTAAAACTCGGGGGAGGGTGAATCATTTTGCAATCTGTAATTTAAATCAAACATTAAAGTGACAAACCTTGTAATCATTGGCAAATCCTACAATCATTATCATCTTTTTATGTCAAGCATGCTATAGGTTTAAATCACATTTAAAACATATCTTCATGACCTCAAATTAATAATGAGACCATAATGCATATCGTATGATCCCCTGATCTGAAATCACTGCTTTTACTGCCCCGATATTTATCCCAATGAAGCACTATATCTTCATTTCACATAATTCTTATAGGAGAAAGAAGACAAAGCCAGCTCCATAGAAGAGGAAGTTCATAAAGCTAAGCTGGGGTCTGG
Source organism: Pinus tabuliformis (assembly GCA_031772625.1). Lineage (NCBI taxonomy): Eukaryota > Viridiplantae > Streptophyta > Pinopsida > Pinales > Pinaceae > Pinus > Pinus tabuliformis. Next base: position 1,197,562,546 of record CM062804.1, read on the forward strand.
GGTTAATAAATATGGGAGGAGAAGTGGTCAGGCACGAGGCCAATTCCATAGAAGAATTGGAGAATTGCCCAGAGGTATGCCAGATTTTTAAAGAGGCTGAGTATTTCGAATTCTTTGAACGACTCAAAGGGTCGGAAGAAACTGTTGCCCTAGAGTTTTCCAAGAACTTGAACAGGAATCAAACAGAGGTCCGGGGATTGAAGGTAGAAGTCACTAAAGAAGTAATTGTCAGAGTATCAACATTGCAATCGAAACAAAAAAAGTGGTTTAACGGGAAAATCAATGATCCTTCTCTCAAGGTGGAATTTCTAGAAGGGGAGGAACAATTGGAGAAGAAGGGAAGGGGAGTTGACCGATTGTTGCTTCCTCAACCATGGGGATATGTTTCCTTATACATTATCAAATACATTACTAGTGAAAGACAGGAAACAATAGTGTTTAATTATCATCTCTCATTATTAAACCATCTCCGACACAGGAAATTGGTTAACCTACCATATTTCCTATTGGAGAACCTGAAACATATGGTTTTTGCTGTGAAGGTTGCTGCACATACGAAAAATTGTGTCACCAATCACGATCTTATAAAATTAATCATAATGGATGCCCTAGATTGCCAAGGTCAGAGCTAGGAAGAGTTTATGAGTAGAAAGACGAGGACTTCACATTGGAAGAAAGCTGAAACCCCTACTAACACTCCAAAGGAAGCTAGGGTGACTGAAGAGCAAGGACAATCCTCTAGAAATAGAATCAAGAAAATATCACTGGAAAAACTAATAGGTGGTAGGATACCTAAGAAGAGGATTAGAGTCGGCACCCATCTAGAGCCCTCGCCTCCATCTAGAAAGGTCAAAATAGGCGTAAGGACATAGGGGAGAAAAACGAAGAAGAATAAGTCCATCCTGAAGAGGTTCCTTTACCAGGTAAGGACGAGACTCAAACCTTGCTGCATAAAATTGAAGAATTAGAAAAAGAAAATATAGAATTAAGACAACAATTAGAGGATAGTAAAGTAGAAACAAAGGTCTTGAGTTTAGATACTTTGGTGGAGGCTATTGATAAGATGAGAGTGAAAACTACACCAGGTTCTGTATGTTCAACATGTGCTAATATTTTAGAGATAGTCGGGTATAAATTTTGTGTTGTAAGTACCATCTCGATCAGAACCTAAACTGAACCCTGTGAAGTTGATACACAAGAACTTTTTGATGATCTGATGTTACATGAGAATCGGTATTTGAAACAAAGCATCCCACAGTGATCAACCTGGAAGCCGAAACACAAGAACCTGCTGATGATATTGTTGTTACACAAGAACCAACAGTTGAGGCAGAGGTCCCTCAGGAAGAAGAAGTAAGAGCTGATTCACAAGAATACGTTGATAAAGTTGTTGTTATACAAGAACTAGCAGCCGAAGCAGAACAACTTGAATCTCAAGATTTTATTACACCCCCTATTGATGTAGCATGTGAGAGAACACGAGATCTTGAAGCAGGATGGTGTTCAAAAAAACTTTTGTTGATATTAGAATTACAGAATTAGAAGCAGCTGGCACTCTGTTTGAAAAAGGGAGTGATCTCACTAGAGGAGCATTGAAAAATTGTAATTAATCTCAAAGAACAGTGGGCTAAGAGGAAGTTGGCAGAGTAGTGGACAAGATGGGAAAGGAAGAAAACTGAGAAGGAAAAGGAGGAACGAGTGCAGCAGTTGCAACAGGAAGTCCAAAACTTAACAAATGATAAAAATAAGTTGTACGGACTTGCCCTGAACTTGTTGGGGTGTAGAAGGCCTTCCCCATCCTATCCAATATTTCTTTGGGAAATATTTTATTTGTTTCAGTTAAAAGTTATCTATGAGAATAAAATATATCTAGGTAATTCTACCCATACTTTTTAAGATGTTTTTCGTGCATGTGATTTTGATGAGCAAAGCTTACTTTGTGAGATTTTTCTACATAATATGATTTATGAATACACTAGCCTGCATTTGGTTGTACACATTTTCTCCTACATGGGGGACTTGCAGTTGTGCGTCTTCAAATCTTTCATGAGAAATCAAGTAGAATGACATCTGGCCATGAAGTCATCTAACACCAATGAAGAGAAGGTAGGCTTGTGGATAAGAGTTGAACCATGAATGGCTACTGAATTAAGGCATGAATTTAGGAAGTTTCTGAGTACCCTTGATATACGCAAACAATCATCCATCTATAGGAGGAGGATAGTTAGGTTTTTCCTCAACCTATTTACACAGATGAAGAGCCGAGTATTGAATGGATGCCTCAAACATAAAGAGGCTAGTAGTTTAAGTTTGCAAGAGCCTGACCCTTTTGGGTTTCCTAATTTGGTGGTTGTTATTACATGGGTTCCATAATATGTTAGGATTGTGAATTCAATGGGAGCCTTCTGGATAGGGCTTAGATTTAAGTATCCCTTGATTTGGCTTCTGGTTGAAGAATACTAGCCCCATTACCGATTGTGTGATTATGTAGAGGAATCATGGCTGCATCAATTGATGGCTAATCAAGGTTACAAAACAATTGATGAAGATACTGTTGGTGCTTATAACTTGACAGATTTACAACAACGATACAACAACAATACCTAAAGATTCTGCATGAGGATGTGTAGTTTCTTTTTGTGGGGGAGATGTTGGGCACATTTTTTAACATATCTTAGACACAATTTTCCCCATTTTTGATCATTTTCTCTATATAAACCTATGAACTTTATGTCCCAATTACCATATTCCCTGGTTATAAGAGAAATCCTTTCTCAACATATTATTTTGCCATATTTCGTTAAATATCAAATGAAGTGATGTCTTTTTGAGATGGCTAACCAAGGTAAGTGTGGAGAAGTTCTCTGGTTATTTTTCTTTAAGGTGTTGCCTGTGACTAAGGACTAAGGATGGCAATTGTTGTTGTCACTTACTATTACACTTCAAGGATTTGTTGATACAGTCTGAAGTTTTTCTATTATACCTCGAGTTGTTGTTACATCTCAAATTGTTGTTACACCACAACTGCCAAAGATCGTGGTTGTTGTCTTCAAATACAATTTTCAATAATCATGAATTATCTACAGGTGGTCAAAGGATCTCAACGGTTATGATTGTGGATATTATGTAACTTGACCTGTTCTTTTATTGGGAAATTATTTGTAACACTTTCTATTTTCTCTTAATATCGATCAACATGAGAATCGTGAGATTCTCATGACTTATATGTTCCCTAATTTTCGGGGCTTGTAAAATTTATGAAATGGTTCGGTTCCATGAAAAGGGAACAACAACACAGGAACCACATCGACATTTTGATCTTGTAATTTCTGGTTATTTTTAATACAAAACACTTCTGGTGATGGTCATACAAATTTCACGTTGAGTTTTTAACTAGTTTAAATTTGATCCTGCGCCCTGCTAGGGAGGAAGGGTCATCCTCTTTAGCAGGGATTGCAGTAGTAGTAAATTAGTTGTTTGGTTTATATTTATTTTAAGTGTGATTAATTAATGTTTTTGTATGAATTGTAGTATTGGTGCACTTTTGTTTTTAGATTCATTATATGTTGTTACTGTTGGGTCCCTATAATACTAGTGATTACCCCATTACTATTGTAGTTATACCCCTTATTTATATTGATGTACCCATGTAGTGCCCATATTGTTACTATTGTGCCACATAGAAGCCCACTATTGTTATTATTGTGCCCTACAATATTATTGTTATGTAGGCTTTGATTGTATTGGGACCACTTAGACTCCTATATATAGAAAGGAGGTTTTTCATTTGTATCATCCAAGAATTGTTCATTTATGTAATGTAAAGGAGGTTGCCCCCTCGAAGAGGCTGAATTCTAAGGCGTGGATCTCTCTTTTCTATCTTTTTGTGAGCTGGTTTCATAACATTTGGTATCAGAGCTTTGGATTCTAGGGTTTCGCTGCTCCAAACAGGTCATCGTGGCATTTTCACTATAATTGTTTTTCTGTGACGTTTCAGAAGTCTCAAAAAAAACCCATTTGAGAAGAATTGGTGCTGAACCTTGGGTCCGAATTTCAGATCTTTTCGCGTGATATTTTAGGAGATATGATCTGCGGAAGTTGGTCTTTTTGCAGACTCCTGAATTACACTCAAAACAGGTGACCTGGGGAAAATCGTCATAACTTTCTTTCTGAGCATAAGATTGAAATTTCGTAAGAAGGTACAGAAAGAGAACGGACTGTAGTTTCTGTTTATATATTTTTCAGAGTCAAAGGTTGAAACAGTGACACGTGGCACTTCATACAAGTTCGCTCTACTGAACCAGTCTATAATCAGGTCACTGCGGGAGATTGTGCATAACTTTTTCTTGGAGAATCCAATTTGGATCAGACTTGTGGAATTGGAAAGAGGACACAGAGAGCTACTACAGGTCATAAGTGTAGAACTTAAAGATCTGAAATTACAGAGTTACAGTCGTTTCAAGGTAGAGCTCCTAAAATCAAGAAAAAGCAAGATGAGGAAGTTTGATGGCAAGGATCCGGTAAATTGGATACTTCAGATGGAGCAATATTTTGATATACATGGTGTACAACTATTACAAAAGGTATGTATTGCATCTTCATATTTAGAACCAAATCAATTTTTATGGTACAAAGGGCTTTGTTCTCGTAAAAAACTTGTTACGTGGTCAATTTTCACGGAGGAAATGATAGCACATTATGAGGATATAAAGAGCAACAAAAATGACCCCATTTATGGCACTTTATGGGTATCAACCACCATCCATCACATCATATTTAAGAGAAAATTCTAAGGTTCAGGCAGTGGAACATCACATCGAACATCAACAACAAGTCCTCCAACTCTTAAAGGATAACCTTGTGTTGGCACAGAATAGAATGAAACAACAGGCATCAGCATCGCAATGAAAGAAGTTTTGATGTAGGTGATTGGGTATTCCTACGGCTACAACCATATAAGCAAATGTCCCTCAAGCAAGCTAAGAAGGATAATAAATTATCACCAAAGTATTATGGTCCGTACAAGGTGTTGCAAAAGATTGGTACTATGGCATACAAATTGGAGCTTCCTGCAGCTTCTCGATTGCACCCAGTTTTCCATGTTTCATGCTTAAAGAAGGTTATAGGCGACAAGCTCCCAGTCAAAAAAAGCAGAACATGAACTTGACGAAGAAGGAAAAATTATATTGGAACCGGAAGCAGTTATAGAAACAAGAACTCGACAGCTACGAAATCGATCAATTTCAGAGTATCTTATCAAGTGGAAGAACTTATCCGCTGAAGATTCCACATGGAGGACGAGAATTTTATGCAGAAGTATCCTGAACTACTCAAGCGTTGAGGACAACACTTTTTTTGAAGGAGAGGGGCATGTTGGGTCCCTATAATACTAGTGATTACCCCATTACTATTGTAGTTATACCCCTTATTTATATTGATGTACCCATGTAGTGCCCATATTGTTACTATTGTGCCACATAGAAGCCCACTATTGTTATTATTGTGCCCTACAATATTATTGTTATGTAGGCTTTGATTGTATTGGGACCACTTAGACTCCTATATATAGAAAGGAGGTATTTTCATTTGTATCATCCAAGAATTGTTCATTTATGTAATGTAAAGGAGGTTGCCCCCTCGAAGAGGCTGAATTCTAAGGCGTGGATCTCTCTTTTCTATCTTTTTGTGAGCTGGTTTCATAACAGTTACACAGTATCAGTTAGAACTATAATATTTAATCAACTGATATAGTTTTACTAATGATGTGTGGCATGCTTGTTCCTTGAGAAAAACATGAAGCATGATGAGTGAATTTAATTCCTATAGAATGTCTTTAAATTTATGCATGTGTGCTTTAAGTTCTGCAATTGTGTTCAACGACATTTTCTTTCATTTCTTTCCATGACTGTTATGTATTGACACAGATAGTGCATACACCTTTGAAATAAACAGAACTACCCTGGTTGACAATTGAATGCTTGCGGTTCACTCAAATTAAACTATGATTAAACCGGCACAACACTAGGCTCAAACTTATGTCTATGGAAATTAAAGATGGATATCATATTTGACAATTAAAGATTAATTGAAAAATTATCATTGAAAGCATAGTTGCAAATACGAGATCTACAACTTTTCCACAAACATATAAAAGGATCCAAGACAAAACACAAACAATTATATGAACATGAAAAAAAACTCCTTTTAGTAGCAATCTTACAATTATTCCTTGATTATTTCCTACAAGTTAGTAAAGCTCAAATCAAATTATTTGAAATGAGTTTATTACCACTTGAAGCATCCATGCACAAATTACTAACAACATATATGTATGGAGTAAAAAGATAAACAAAATAACTAATAGATTCAAATCGATTAGTATCTCATCCATCGATATGTGCAAGGAATATGATAATGAAAATTATAAGGACAACTTCAGAAGTTAAGACTGACTTGTCAATTAGTAAAAAGATAGAAGACTAACACTTAATGAAAATAAATTGACAAGCTTCTTATTTTCCTTGTAGAAATTAATAGGACACCAATTTCTTCCCTTTTTGTTTTGAAACAAATAACAAAAATTAAATGCCTTTGATTGAGGTGGACTATCATAGGAATTAACAATTTTCAATGTATATATATAATATATATATATATATATATATTGTTTTGTATTTTTGTTTATAAAAACAAAACAAAAAAATCATGATAATGTCCACAAAATACGCAAGGCAATTGTGATTTAAAATACAAACAAAAGGGAGATGATATGTTAGACCCATTGAATTATTTTAACATCACACCATATACCAAACATTAAAATACAATGAAACACAAAACAAATCCGTTGATTGCTTCAAGAAGGTCGATAACGACTGTTGGGCAATTTAATTGCTTAAATTGCTTTCATTAACTTATCAACCAGGGATACTCGTAAGCTTGTGATGATGCCAGCAAAATATATGCAGGAGTAGGCAAATAACTCTATGTCTAACTAAATGATTTCTGATTCAATATAATATGCAAGGGAAGAGGCTCCTAATTGAGGAGGTCCTGGTTGTCCTTCCCTACAATATTATAGATTGAAAAGAAATCATTGATTATATAAAACCAAAAGCTTAAAATAAAGACAAGAGAGTGAATTTTAATTGTTGTTCAAATTCAAATAGAGAGAGAGACTAACTTAGTCCCTTGATTGTCCCCTCGTATACTGATCCAAACTAAACTATGGTTCATTCATAAGCGTAAGAAATGAAATAACTTGAAACTTAAAAGCAAAATAATGAATTTCAATTATCATTCAAATGAAATAGAGAGAGAGCCTAACTTAGACCCTTGGTTGTCCCCTCATCTGCTGATAAGATTTTAAGTTAAAACTCATTCTTAAATCACAAACAAATCCTCAAACATATAGGCAATTAAATGAAATAATATCTATTATGAAATAAAATGTTTCTTTGATCTTTTCAAAGTGAGCTCAATTCTCTTAAGAACAAAGTGACAAATTATTCCATATACTACATTAATACAATTTATATCTAAAACTATAGAATAGAAATTTATGTAAAATGAAGCTTTATTCTATTCCATCATAAGTTGGATACATGCTCCAAGAGTCCTCCTTTTGGAATGGAGGAGGTACTCCTATTTATACAAAAACATAAGCAACTAACTCATTAATGGAGGTCCACCAATCTGTCCTAGTTCCACAAATCATTCATATGGTTACAACCAATATGAGACACATATTCCTTTATCCATGATTTTTCTCCATGAGATATGATTGACCCCTATCCCAAATCTCCTTCAAATCTTCAAGAGAATTCAAATTTGAGTCTTGGAGGCCACATAAGAGTGTCTTGGAACCTTCCAAGTCACCTACACATGTCGTGAAACTCAAGCCACTTTTAGGTATTAGCAAGTATATGCCATTTTTCTAACTTTTAATCATAAATTCACTTTAAATACATAAAATAAATAACTTTGGAAAATGAAAATATGAACCCATATGGTAATGGAAACATGTCCTCATGCAATCTATTGTATTGATTTACTTTAATCATGATTTGATCTTTTGAATTGTCTTCCTTTTATATGAACTTTGGCTGATGTTAATTCTTCTTTCATCTTTGCATAATCATTTGACAACTTTGTTCCTTTTTCAAAGTGTCAATTTGAAAAATATTTGATTGCAACATATTACTTTGGTTGGTTCTTGTGTGGCAACCAACTTTTATTAGTATTGGTTCTTGTGTAACAATACTTTTGTTATTTTTGTGTTGCATCAAAAGACTTTGAAACCATTTAATCAACCATTCATTCTACGATCATCATTTGCAAAACATCTAATGTTTTCAATCATAATGCAATAGTAATTGTTTAGAAAAGTATGTTGGTTAGGATGGCATGTGTATAAAGGACTATATAACATATGTAAAGGTGATATATCATGAAATGTGAATATGAGGTATGAACATGAATCCCCCCACCCCGCCCCCCCCCCCCCCCCCCCCCCCCCCCCCCCCCCCCCAACTAGAGATATGACAATGTGAAAAAGGAAGTGAGGAACTTTCCAAAGTTACAATTTTAAGCATTTTAAGGAATTGCATGACTAAAAATTAGAAAACCACATACCTTCACTTACCCTCAATGTACATGAGTTGTGGATGCTGAAGAGTGTGTTTGTTGATGCTATTGGATCATGGAGTATGTAAACAAAGTAATTTGGATCTTCTTTTGTGTTCTTTTTGCTGATGACAAGGGTTGAATCTTTATTGTTGTTATGACAAATTGATCTGCTGCAAAATTCTGAAATGATGTAGTCTTCAATCATTACAACACCCGATGGTACAATTCTAATCATGCAAATAAATGTGTTGATGTCGAGCATGAAGAGAAGTCATTATATTACCGACCATTGATGCATGTCATTAACCAATGCGAGGAAACTCACCATTAATGTCGATGAGTGCCAAGATACCTAAGTACATCTTGCGAAGGGTGAATATATGAGCTGATGTCGAGCCACTTGCAAGATCCAATGATCAAGGGACATTGGTGTATTCCCATGATTACTGGCGAGAGAGACTGTCATTAAGGCATACAAGCCTCAAGGTACTACTAAGGACTCTAGCCTTGAACCTAGATATTGTGCTGATGTCGATAGGCCGAGACTTGTTAGAAGGGACGCCTTAAGGAATCCTCCATCATCTAACTCGGGCATGAAACAATAATTTTGAAGGATTATGGATGAGAAATTTTGAAGTGGATCAAGGTTTATTTGGAAAAATGGAAAGGAAATGGAATGAATCATCTTTTTAGAGGAGTTGAATGTTTTTATTGATGGGTTACAAGTTAGTGAAAGTGAGGTAGGAAAATGACTGTGAAGGAAAATTTATTGACTGAAAAAGTGAGAATGCAATGAAGGTTTTATTTACTGAAAAAGGACGAATACAATGATGAATGTAAATGGAAATGAGGCGAATTTTTCATTGACTGGAGAAGCATGGATGCAATGGAGACACTGGTATTTGAAAGGCTTGCAAGTGATGGATCTGATCTGACATCATGTGCTCATGCATTGATGTTTCATATTTGTTGTTGCTTTGATCATTTTCGTGTGAAATAAATGAGGTATTTGAGAGAATTTTCAATGATTTTATAGATATGATGACATTATCCCCCTTGGCGTACCCAAAAGCATGTCCTCATGCTTGAAATGGGGTCTTTAAAAGACAATGTTTACTTGTGGTCATTTGTTTATCTTCCAGGAACCTGCAAAAACTTAGTACTTTTTCTACAATGAAATGTAAATTTATCATAAGAGAGAGGTGATAAATCTCTCTATTTATGACATTTACTAAAAAAACTAAGAATTGGTACTAGTAATACAAATTCATGAAAGAAAAATTGAATGAATTTATACATGTGTCGAAACTAGTGCCTCATTTTACCCGTTATATATTGTCAGCAATTTCTTCATTTTTTAACTGTTTCAAATTCTAATTATATCTTTCTCATTATGTAGATCTTGTCGAGATCTTTCCAACGATGCTTGAATCATCAAAATCCAATGTCGTATGAGAAAGTTGTGCTTATTTGAAATTTGGGTGAAACAATGAAGATTGTCATAAGGTTTCTCAGTTGCAGGATTACGCCCTTCCTGCATCTAAAAATCTTGTCTATCTTCTTTGGCTGAGCCATGACATAAATTTTCTAGTTTGTGATGTCATTGGCTTTTGTACTTGCAAGACTCAAAGTAACATGATCATATAAAAAATACTTTATGAAACAAAAACGCATGTCTACAGGATTTAATCTTCTATCTACAAGATTCTCTTAAAGGCATTTTGCAAAACAATAATCCTGTAGATGAAGCACCCTTATTGTTCTTATTCTTGATCCATTTTCATTGTTGAAAAATGAGCTGGCAGATGGACTGATGATATGGCGATGAATGTGCAACATTAGCCAATGTTGTGTTGCCATGTGGTGGCAAAATTGTTGTTTAATTAATGTTGTGTCAAAATTGTAGAATAATTAATAAATTCCAATCCCCACAAGATTTGAACTCATGACCTCCATTATGTTATTTAAATGACTTACTAATAGATCACAAGTCACACTTATGAATTTAATGGAATTTTGGAAATTTTAATTATTCTAAAAATTAAAATTGAAACAACATCTTGACAAGTGACCAATTTAAATCCAGGATTTTTAGGAAAATATGATTCCAACATATTTGCCAAATCATTTTTCATATCTTTTGAATTCATCATTTCCAAGATTTTTAGGAAAATAGAATTCCAAGATATTTGCCAAATCATTTTTCATATCCTTTGAACTCATCCTTTTTGCCTAGAAAGTGGATTTTTTTAACCAATTTTTATTCTATAAAAGCTTGGGAAATGTTTATGATTTTTTTTTTTTATATATATTTTTATTGCATGTTATAAGCATGGAGAAAATATCATTTCTGAAAATTTTTGTAGTAAGAATATTATTTTAGTAATTAATATTTGTTTTATTTAATTATTAGAATTTTTATTTTTATCAATTTTCTTTAAATTTATTGATTGAATTTTTTTCTCTCTGCAGCTTGGCAACACTATTGGTGGTTGGCCATGGCTCTGTGGCTGGGTGAATGGATGGCCGTGGCTTTGGCTACTGGCTACATTTAATTGAAAAACTGTTTTTTTCACGCAACTTCACAAATAACGCTCTAGAGAACCCTAAAAATCTCTCAAACGGTTACAAATTTTACAAAAATATTTCATGTTAAACATAATTCACCCCGTTCTGAGAAAAACCCATGTTTAGATTTTTCAAATTCATTTTAATTTGGTCACAAAATGCATTTTAAAATTGACTTTTTTAACCTCTGCGAATTTGGCCTCTGCTGAGTTAACTGCCGAGTGAAATTCGTTTTTTCTTTTTTAAATCAGGACAATTCACAACTATCTTTCATTTTTTCAAAATCACACATAACATTTGCAGCAATTTGTTTCCTTGGCTTTCATGAATTTTTTATTTGTTTATTTTATTCTCATTTTCGTTTTTGTGTTTTTATTTATTTTCATTATTTTTAAAAGAAACAAATAATGAAAGAGAAGGATTTTTTTTTTTAACAAAAGATATACTAACATGAAATTCTTTTTCCGATCCTCCAGGTCACACAAAGCGCAGGAGGAGAGCATACTTATGAATTCCTTATGTAATTGAAATCTGAAATTTGAAAAGAAATATAAGAAGAATTTGATTTCAAACCTCAAATTTTATCTCTCTAAACTCCACTTGTTTTACTTTTTCACAAATATCCCACTGATTGTAGATCTTCCTGCCAATAGTTAGTGAATGAGGTGGCTCTTACTGCACCACCAAAATTTCCAAGAAAATGAAATCAAATTTGAAAATCAAAAACTTAAAAAAAAAACTCTCCAAGTTTGGTTTTATTTTCCTATTCTATACTATTCTATTTTGAGAACGAGATTTTTTGTTTTTAAGTGTAGGAATATTTCCAATGAAGCCATTTACAAATCAAAATATCTAGTATGCTCACATCCAAATGTGAAAAATATACCTGAATGTTTACAAAGATATGAGAGATCAATTGCACATTTGGATTAAATATTAGGATTCATTGAATAATGGAAGAATGTTGTGGCCTAGTCACCTTTTGAAACCAATCTTCAATGTAGTCCTCATTCTCTTGGCTTTCCTCCAAATGCTTGAATATTATTCTAGATCTCTTGTCCATAAATGGATTAGTTCGAAACTCTTATAGTGAAAAGATTGATTGAAATTTATGCATCCTATTTATCATGATTTATATATGCAGCTAAAAATGAGATTCAAAGCTAACCCCTATGTATACTTCCCCATGTTACTAAGATCTTGTTATCACCAAGTCATCCTTTCAATATGAGTTAGATTTTCCAAAGAAAAATACTAGTACTGAATTAAATTCCTAATGCCTAATCCCTTAGCACCATCCCCGGCAACGGCGCCAAAATGTTGGACAATTTAATTGCTTAAATTAATTTCATTAAATTATCAACTAGGGATACTCATAAGCTTGTGATGATGCCAACAAAATATATGCAGGAGTAGGCAACTAACTCTATGTCTAACTAAATGATTTCTGATTCAATATAACATGCAAGGGAAGAGGATCCTAATTGAGGAGGTCCTGGTTGTCCTTCCCTACAATATTATAGATTGAAAAGAAATTATTGATTACATAAAACCAGAAACTTGAAATGCAGACAAGAGAATGAATTTTAATTGTTGTTCAAATTCAAATAGAGAGAGAGACTAACTTAGTCCCTTGATTGTCCTTTCGTATACTGATCCAAACTAAACTAAGATTCATTCATAAGCATAAGAAATGAAATAACTTGAAACTTAAAAGCAAAAGAATGAATTTCAATTATCATGCAAATCAAATAGAGAGAGAGCCTAACTTAGACCCTTGGATCCCCTCATATGCTGATAAGATTTTAATTTAAAACTCATTCATCAATCACAAACAAATCCTCAAACATCTAGGCAATTAAATGCAATAAGATCTATTATGAAATAAATTGTTTCTTTGATCTTTTTAGAGTGAGCTCAATTATCTTAAGAACAAAGTGACAAATTATTCCATATACTACATTAATACAATTTATGTAAAATGAAGCTTTATTCTATTCCGTCATAAGTTGGATACATGCTCCAAGAGTCCTCCTTTTGGAATGGTGGAGGTACTCCTATTTATACAAAAACATAAGCAACTAACTCATTAATGGATGTCCACTAATCCCTCCTAGTTCCATAAATCATTCATATGGTTACAACCAATATGAGACACATATTCCTTTATCCATGATTTTTCTCCATGAGATATGCTTGACCCCTATCCCAAATCTCCTTCAAATATTCAAGAGAATTCGAATTTGAGTCTTGGAGGCCACATAAGAGTGTCTTGGAACCTTCCAAATCACCTACACATGTCATGAAACTCAAGCCACTTTTAGGTATTAGCAAGTATATGTCATTTTTCTAACTTTTAATCATAAATTCACTTTAAATACATAAAATAAATAACTTTGGAAAATGAAAATATGAACCCATATGGTAATGGAAATATGATGATAATGTGATTAAATGAGGTGACAAAATGAGGATAAAGGAGAAAATGGAGTGAAAATGTATGCTAATTTGGTGGCCCAACAACGACCATTAAAAAAAAACATCACAATTCTTTGTTTGTGCTACACTAACAAAGCATGTACATACAAATGCAATAATGTCCACTCATGTTCGATGTGATGCAGTTCAGAGGGCTTGAGATGGGCAGAAACCGTTTTCAATAGTTGTTGATCCGTGCACCAAAGAAATTAAACAAAAAACAAAACAAAACAAAAACAAAATTTTGAACCTCGTCTTCAGTGTAGAGGTAGACAACTTATACACATTTCAAAAGATTTTGAATAGAGCTATAATGATTACAATTATGATTACATAAACAATTTTTTAACTATTTGCAGAGGAGATCGACATGCACTTCAGGAGAAGGAGAATCGTTTCGTTGAAATCGTTGCAAGTATTTCGATATTTTCCTCTAGCTACCGAGCGGACATTTCGTATCAGCTACATGTTGTTTGCTGGAGCGAACGTTGGAGGAAATGCATTTTGGTAAAGTTTGTTGGAACCTGCAAGAGAGAGAAACATAAAACGTTACTGCCAGCAATATCGATTTAATGAAACTGTAATAAAAATAAACAGTGATATAAAAACAAACAAACAAAATTTTTTTTCCCAATGAAAACGAAATGCCACACCCAAATTGTGTCAAACAATGATTGGGTTTGATTAAGAGACGTGGGATCTTGATGATTTCCTGACTCAGCGCGAGGAAAAGATGCCTTGGAGGCCTTTCACATAAAATGTGGAGGAATTAGTCATGCGCTAACGTGAAGGGTGGATTGAAGATGCTACACTGGCAGCAGGGAGGAAATGTCATATCCATCGTGGAGGTTAATATAGGCCGCTAGGTTCGATGAGTTTTTTGTTAATTTTTTTTGGGTATCTGTACTATCTTGTTGGCATTGGACAGGCCATCATAACCAAACCATCTATTCTAAACCAGAAATGTTTATATATATAAAAAGAAACATTTATTTAACAGAAACAAACCAACATATAAATGTAACAAATAAACAAAACAATATAAACAAACAAAACAATTTATTGAGCCCCAAGGGTTAGCTCAATTGGTAAAAATCAGTGTCTCGCCATCGGGAGGTCACAGGGTCCATTCTCCCCGAATCCCTTGGGGTCAGGTCTAGCTAGTGGTCCGCAGGGCTAGACTCCCTTCGGAGTCGGTCAGCACAGATTTTTCCATGGACGTAGCGCCCCCCCGTTGACCAAGGTATCCGTGAACCACATCTAAAAAAAAAACAATTTATTTAACAAAACGAGACTATTAATAATATTAATTAACAAACAATATATATATATATATATATATATATATATAATATATATATATATATATATTTATATATATATAGATATATATATATATATATATATATATAATATTTTTTTTAACAAAAAAATATTAAAACAAAACAAAAAAAATTGTTAACACAAAATAAAAATAAAATATTAATAGACAACATAATAACATAAATAAACAAAATAAAAAACAAAAACAATTATCAATGTAAACAAATTATTTACAAAATATTTTATTCTTTTCTCTTCAGACAGCGATAGGTGTGCCAAACGAACGCAAGATCTTCAGGAAAGATGGTGAAACGTAAATACGACCAAAAACAAACTTAAAGAAATAAGAAGGGTCCCCATTTATTATTAGAACACCAACCTAAATGGGGAGTTGTTGTAGCTACAACAGTGTGGGAGGAGCAACATATAGATCAGGTAGTCTCATTTATATTTCCTCTTATTTTAGCTCGTTTATTTTGGCATCTTATACTTCCTTTTATGCTAGCTATTTTGGGATCATATATTCTTCAAGCTCCCTCAACATTTCTTCCTCTTCTCTTTTCTTCATTTCCTCCCCTTGCTCTCTTTTTTCTTCCTCATAACCTCTAGTTTTTGTTTTCTTGTTGCCTTTGTCTTTTGATTTTCATATTATTCTTTCCTTTTGGCTTCCTCTTTCTTTGTTTTCATTTTGGATGCCTCTTCTTCTTCTTTCTTTTTGGTTGTCTCTTCTTGTGCTTGTATTTTCACTTTTTCTTCCTCTACATACCTTTTGGTTGCCTCTTCCTCTACCTGTCTTTTCGCTTCTTGTTCAACTTTCTATTTCTTTAGCCTTTCCTTCTTTGCAGCCTATGTTCTTGCCTCCTCTTCAATGTAAATTTATTCTCTTATGTATCAATACTTTGTGAAGATTCTTCTTTGGTTGTCTCTGGGTTATTAGTAGGCTTAGAAGGGGTGATTCCTAGGGTTTCTTCATCTTCTTTGGTCGCATTGAAGAAGTTTTTCACTTTGTCTTCCTTTTCCTTAATACTTGGAGTATATGACCAACCATACTTGATTAATTTGTAGTGTTGGGTGGTAATAGTTCTTGAATCATACCTATGGAAGTGTACTTTTCCAAACCTGAAACGTTTTAAGTCCCATTAGGGGAATTTTGAGGTCTAAAATGGGCCTCCTAAGAAAAATGTACAACCAAAATAAACTTTATAAGAACCAATAGGATTCAAGTTGATAATGTCAACCATGGGGAATGATTCACCATTTTTGGAGTAAAAAAGTAAAAAGATTAAAAAATAATAAAATAATAAAACTACTTTTTCAACTCATATTTTCAACTTATCTCCCTAAGGTTTTACTCAAATTTTGAGAAGGAGTACTCGTTGGATGAAAAATTTAATTCCTCATCCAAGGAGTACCCATGTTGCATACTTTTGATGTACCCTGCTACATAAAAAAATGAGAAATACATGAAAAAACATGATTGCAATCATGTTTTTAATTTATTTCTCATTGTTCATATAGTAGGGTCCATCAAAAGTATGCAACATGGGTACTCATTGGATGAGGAACCAAATTTTACATCCAATGAGTGTTTCCACTCGAAATTTGAGTAAACCAATAGGGAGAAAAGTTGAAAATACGAGTTGAAAAAATAATGTTTTCTTTTTTCCCTCTAAAATTTGATGATGTAATCGAATATTATTTTATTATTTTATAATTTCCTTAGGAGGTCCATTTTAGACCTCAAAAATTCCCTAAGGTTTGCTTCTGCTTCTACCTCTTTGAAATTTTTCATACAATAAGCTTCTATACACAAGGGAAAGTAGGCCATGAATATTTCTTTGCCCTTATAAGTGTGTTGGTCAATCCCATTGTAAGCTAATATGCCATCTCTTGTAATATTATTTTATCAATGACAAACAAAGGAAATTGATGAGGGGTTTTATAATCTCCAAATACTCTTATGTACATTTCTCCCATGGGAGTAAACCAATCAAAAACATCTTGTAAAGGAATCCTTGCCTTGTTTGACATGCAAGATGGCTATATATCAAAGAGCTTCTGGTATATCGAGGATATAAAATGCTCAATAATGCAATAATAAATTCCCCTATATCCTGTATCCTAGAAGTTCTTGTTGTAAATGTGCACGGGTGGGATCTCTTGAGCAAAGGTCCACTTCCAACCTAATGCCTTAAATTGGCATCTTGAACATATGGAATTAGGAAAGTATGATGCCATATAAAAATCTACTTGACCTACTCCAAATACTTAATTTTCTCTTTTAACATTGGCTTGGATTGACAATTATAGGATGTTCGCCCAATTGAGGACAGTTCCTTTAGTGGCACGTGTGTACATCATAAGCACCTTGTCTTCTTCAAAGAATTTTTCATCTAGTCTCCCATATATCCTAAACCAAATGGTTGCCAACATTTGATATGGCTTTCTGAACATTTTAGTTTTGAAATTTCCACCGGCTCGATATTTGAACTTAACAAACTCCTACCACCAAGATTTAAGAATGTCCTTGCTTGCCTTAGAAAATTTACAATACCATTTTGCACTATGAACCAAACAATGTTCCAACATATTATAATATTAAAAAGTGGTAGATGATGTAAATATTGCTATTGTGACAGCATGGACATTCCTGTAACATCCCCTCCTCCCAGGTCCACCCAAGAAACCAACAATTCGAGGAAAACATGTGATGAGAGAGGTCACTATAAGGGATTCAATCCCCTTGGTAACTTGAAGGAAATTGAATTGACAGAACACATAAAAAAAAACCCATACACATCAGCAACAACACCGCTAGGAGACATGTCAGCTACTCAGATATCCTGCCACTAGGTCCCACTGTTGTTTTAAGCCTTTTACTCAAAGTCGCTCTCATGCTATAGGAAAGATAGCGACCATAAACCCAAATTTTCTCTCATAGGCCTATGTGCCAGCAACTGTGGAATTTTCTCAGCAAACCTGTGCCAATGACCCCAAGATTTGAGTTACTTTTCTGGCCCAGAATCCTAACCTCTGCCTAGAACTTGCTACAGCCTTCAAAATCCATCAAAGACATGATAACAATGCTAATAAATCAAAAAGAAACCTCAGGACTAGGCCTAAGCATCCCTAAACTGGACTGAAATTCTGTCAAACACTTGACATCAATGCAACCTACAGGTGTAAGATATAAGACAAAGAATAAATGAATGAAATAACTAATGAAACATAACCATAAGAATCACCTCCTTCTCCATTGAACTATTATATCATCAATTAGGTCTTGCATCCATCCATTTAACAATTACAAGCAAATACATGAAATAACCATGACATGAACCAGTCATTTAACCATGCTTATAACTAGCATAAAACCACATAAATATCAAAGATATGATAGTCCTTAAATCCATATATAAACCATTGAAAAATTAATAGAACTTAGCTTTTATTAATCATAGGAAAATCTGACGAGGTTCGAGACTTCCACGTACTACCCGACCATAAACATGGCTAAACCAAATCTCTCTTTAAACCAGTCACCCCCATGCTGTATTCCAAGCATGAATGTGGGATCTCATAGAACAACCAATCCAAGAACAACCAAGGGAATCCAGAGGTTAAACCACCTCCACATTCATCAAACCATGATCACACCAAAACCGGTGCTCCGATCACAACCATACCGAACTTGGAATGCCATCCAGAATCCATCACTATGCTTGAGGAATTTTCCATCTCCTTGTCTCTTAGGATTTACTGTAATTTAACCCCAAATTAATAGGCCCTAAACTGAGACCAATCTTTTAGGATTTACCACAATCTAAACCTAGATCACTAGGCACTAAATCGAGACTTCTCCCTCACGCTTTACTGTGTATGCTGCCAAAACTGGTTAAGGGATTCCTAGGCCTTTGGGACTGAAACTTGAGACCACCTCCACCCCAGATTCTGAAACCCATATGGAAAACCAAAGCTCAAAACTAAGATAAACATCCCAACATACCATGGCCTCTGGAAAAAGATAAGGCTAGGCTAAAATCCACTGCCATAACCTAGAAAACCATGCCACTGACATCAAGAGAACCATACACCAACATGCAAATCCGTGCATGTCCAAACCAACTAGGAAATCACACATGCAAAAGATTACTTGCAAGTATTCCTGGTGAAGCTACTTGATCCCGTTTTCTTTTACTTGAACCTTCCTTTCCTTCTTTTCCCTTTCCTTGCTTTTCCTTCCTTGATCCAAATCTAGAGTACTCCAAGGAAACTCTAAGTGACCAAGAGTGAGAGAGAGAGAGAGAGAGAATAATGAGAGAGCTCCAAAATTGAATTGAAAAAAAGTTACCAACTGATCCTCAAAAGCCTTTTTATTAATGAGGCCTCTATTTTCTTCATTTTCCATTATTTTCCTTCAATTTTCTTCTCACATGAAACATGTGACCTTTTACCTTCCTTTTCTCCTATTTTCCTTTATTTTCATAAATAAATGTTCCAAAGATGCCTTTTCCTTAGCCTTTTCCAATTTTCTTTAGCCAAAACACACATTCAGTGATGTGCACTAGGATATCTTTGCCCAACATTCATCTTGGAATACATGTCCCTTACCCGTGGTCTTATTTTGCCTTTATTAACTTTGGTTACATGAAATTTTGACCAGGGATGTTACAGAACCCTCCCCCTTGGGGAACATTGTCCTCGATGTTAAACTACACCACGACCTTAGCAAAACCACTCACAAGCAAACATACTTCCCATGATGCTTTATAACTTAGCTCGTTGTAGTATTTACAATGAAAGACCTACTCAAAAGAAAAAAACATTAAAATATAACAACCATAATAACATGACACCCATACCGCTTATTTGATCTTTATAACTTAGCTCATGGAGGTATTTACATCCATATACATATACATACAAATACCATAACATCAGCAAAACATATGCTACTGGTCCAATCCTCTCAATGATATCGAAAGGCCCACAATACACATGCTCCCCAACTTGAAACACCTTAAACACCCTATGTTGATCTGCATAAATCTTCTGTCTATCTTGTGATGCCTTTAGATTCTTCTTTATAAACTGCATTTCTTGCTCCATGTCTTCCAACATGTCCGGTCCAATCAATACCCTGTTTACTGGATCAATGAAATTGGTGGGAGTGTTACAACTCCACCCATACAATGCCTCGAAAGGACCTATCCTCAATGACTCCTGATAACCATTGTTGTATGCGAACTCAACCAATGGAACTTTACTCCTCCCATTTATTCAGCCAGTGCATCACATACATCCTCAACATATCCTCCAAGATCTTGTTGACCCTCTCTATCGGTCCATATATTTGCAGATTATAAGTTGTATTGAAGGCCAACTCTATACCCAAGCATGCAAATAACTCCTTCGAAAACTTGGAAGTGATCTTTGCATCCCTGTCTGATACAATCTTCTTTGGAACACCGTGTAGTCTCACTATCTCTCTGATGAACACTTGTGCTTTCTCAATGGATGAATATGTAGTCTTTACTAGAATGAAGTGAGCTACCCTTCTCAACCTGTCAACCACGACCATAATAAAATCATGCTACTTTACTATCCTTGGAAGACCTGTGATGAAATCCATGGAAACGACCTCCCATTTCCATTCTGGAATCGCTATAGGTTGTAGTAAACCACATGGATGCTTACATTCCGCCTTGAACTGATGAAAATCTAAATTTCTAGCCACGAACTCTGCCACTTCTTTCTTAAGATTTGGCCAATAGTAGAACTTATCTACCATCGTCAATGTCTTCTAACATCCTAGATGAACTGAGTATGGCTTGGTGTGAAAGCCCCTCAAGATAATATTCTTGACCTCACTACAATTTGGCCCATATATCTTGTCTCTAAATCTCACCAAACCATCTTCTATGAGATGATAGATTGCATCCTGATCACCTATACAAGTATCTGTACTTGTAATTGCACCTGTACTTGTACCTATACCTGTGCTCCACTGTAACTTGTGCATAATCTCCATGTATTTGTCATCCCACTGTCCTGCCTACAAGATCCTATCCTGTAACTTTGTCCCATAAGAGCTCATAGCAGCTATATGATTTACCTGTACTTTCCTGCTAAGAGCATCCGCAACCCGGTTCTTCTTCCCTTTGATGTATCTGATCCCAAAGTCAAACTCACTAAGGGTAGTCAACCATCTAGCTTGCCTGACATTTAGATTAGGTTAATCAAACAAATACCTAAACCCAATGTGATCGCTCATCAATGTAAACCTCCTGCCAAGAAGATAATGCCTTCACATATTCAACGCATGTATAATCCCTACTAGCTCAAGATCATGAGTTGGATAGTTCTTCTCATGCTCATTTAATTTTCGTGACTCAGCACACTACCTACCCTTCTTGCATGAGAACTCCACTAAGCCCTCTCTTGCAAGCATCTGTACACACTACAAACTCCTTGTCCGGATCTGTAATCTTTAGCACTAGTGCATGTGTCAACAACTGCTTAAGCTGCTCAAAACTAGCCTCACATTATTTTGTCCATTCGAATTTCTTACCTTTCCACTGTAATGATGTGATATGATATGCAATGTGTGAGAAGTTCATAATGAACCTCCTGTAGTAACATTCCAATCCCATAAATGATCTCACCTCATCCACATTCTTAGGATCTTCCCACTCCATGATGGCCCTTATGTTCTCTAGATCCACTACTATGCCATCCTTGGAGACAATGTGCCCTAGGTAATGTACCTTAGTCTGAAAGAAACTGCACTTGCTAAGGTTAGCATATAACTGATGCTCTCTTACCAATTTTAGCACTGCTGCTAAATGCTCGACATGTTCTTCCTCATTCTTAGAATATACCAGTATGTCATTAATGAATACAATAATAAATTGGTCCAGATAAGGGTTCAACACACTATTCATAAAACACATAAATGTAGCTGGAGAATTAGTCAAACCGAATGGAACAACAACAAAATCATAATGCCCATACCTGGTCCTGAACCCGGTTTAAAGATATCCTCTTCCTTGATGCTTACCTAATGGTATCCCGATCTCCAATTGATCTTCAAGAATATTTTTCTCCCTTCAACTAATCAAACAAATCCTCAATCCTCGGCAAAGGTACTCTTGTTCTTGATCATTTCCTTCTTCATCTACCTGTATTCAATGCACAATCTAAGAGTACCATCTTTCTTCTTAACGAACAACGCTGGTGCGTCCCAAGGTGATACACTTGGCCTAATGTACCCCTTGTTAAACAATTCCTTTAGCTGCAACTTTAACTCAACCAACTACGATGTGCTCCTCCTATAAGATGCTTTTGATGTTGGGGCTGCCCCTAGCACTAACTCAATAGAAAATTTTAACTCCTTGTGAGGTGGAAAATTTATAATGTCCTCAGGAAATTCATCCTAAAGCCACTATAAAACTGGGTACCTACTCCAAACATTTGCATCCTAAACTTCCTTACCCTTGTCACTAGAAATGTGTACTACAAACATCACACAACCCTTTCTACAACTGCGCTTAGCTTGCATAGTGGTAACCATCCTCACTGGTGTAAGCTTCTTCTTCCCCTGCAGATTCCTCTTTTCCCTGCTATCATCCACACACTCAATGGCCTTGTCGAAGCAATCCACTTTGGTTCTGTGAAGGTATAGCCAATCCATACCCAAAATCATACTATACGAACCAAATGGCAGTACATTCAAATGTGTTGTTGTAGGTGTTGGGTGTGGAGCCTGATTATCTTTTGTATTCAAATGTATCATCGCATTGGACCCCAGTTCGTAATGGGGTGGCAATGCTGCCCTGTAAAATATTTGCTGCAGGGGGGTCCAGGGGGGGCAGCGGCAACCTTTGGGAGCCCCCCCTTGGCGGGGGGATCGAGGGTAGTGGCCTCGAAGCTAAGAATAGATGCCCAATTGCCTTGTAAAATGTTGTAATTTTGTATTCAATCTGGTCAATTCATTAGGCGGAGATCTAATGGTAGAAGTTATGTTTAATTTAGGGTTTTTTGCCCTAGAAGGCAAACCCTCGCTATATATGAGGGAATTGTATTATGTCTATGTATATCTATATTTTGAGTGAGGAAGAGATAGGAGATTGAGAGCGAAGAGCGAATTACAGCAGATCTGTTGTAGGTTGTATCTCTTCAGTTTGCTGGATAATATAAAAGGAAGGATTAGTTTTTTCTTCATGGACGTAGCCCAAACTAGGCGAACCACGTATATCTGTGTCTCTCTTGTTTTATGTGTTTTCTGTGTTTATATTTCTGCAATATTTTATCTGTTCCATTGCTCTGTAATATATAATTTTCTAACAATAGGCACGCCATTTAACTTAAATGCACAAGCTCTTACCCAATGGTGAACTCGCTTCTTTGTACCTATAGGCAACTATACTAACCAATATTATGCATGCACTTATTTTCTCAAACCATACTTATCCACCAAGTCAAGATTAATATAACTATAGTTAGATCCAAGATCAATAAAAATAGAAACAACTTGATCACAAAGCTTACTGTCCATCTCAATGATAGATCCCTAATGATCTGGCTACCTGTTTTTCATAGCTACATAGATCCGAGGAATGCTATGACCAACATCACCAACTGTATGCACCTCTTGAGCACTGTATATCTGGGGTCTACCACCACTATGATACTATGGATAATCCCTCTTACGATGATCCTTACCACATATCCAACACTGCAATGGTTCCCTACCACCACCTCTAGCTTGCTGCTCTCCACATCCTTTCTCAATTGTATTGAACCTCTTGCAAGGAACTATATTTTCTTTCTCACTTGCATCTTGAGGTCTTCCTCTCTTTCGTGGCCATTTTCCTTTAGCTTTCTCATTTCTTTTCAAGTCATGCTTAGGCTCAACTTTTTGCTTTGACTGCTCATAACAATGATTCAACTTTCAGATGGCCTCCTCCAATGATCTAGGCTCATAGAACTCAATTTGGTCTCTGCATGCAACTGGGAGTCCACTGATGAATCTCTAAACCTTGGCATTCTCCTTTCTAAGGTAAGGCACATACCTCAACAAATCCAAAAATATGCTAGTATACTCATAATCTATCATAGAACCCATCCATAGCTCATAAAACTCCTTAGCTCTATCATCATAGTACCTCTTACTCAAGTACTTCTTCTTCAATATTATTTCAAATGCATTCCAAGTCAAATATTCCTCATGTATATCTTTGACATTCTTCACGTCTTCCCGCCAAATATCCACTTTACCTTTGAGATTGAAAGTGGCTATCTTTGCTTTTATGTTTTCTGAATAATCATGCAATCTGAAAAACTTCCTCATACCAAGCAATCATGATTCTACATCTTGTGACTTATTCATCTCTCCATCAAAGGTAGGTGTCTTTGCCTTCCTAAAATAATTTGGCAAGTATCCCCTATCATTCCTCCTGTAAGGATGATGACGATGACGATCTTGATGCTTGTCATAACCAAAGCTGGAATAGTTCCTGCATCTATCACCTCTCCTATTCGGAGTGTCCAAAAACCTGCCATATCTGATCGTGTCAGATCTATCCGACATGTGTCTACTAGGAGACCTACTTACGTATGCCCCATCATTTTTTTCCTCATGTCCATGACTAATCCGAAGTGCTCCTTGTTGCCGTAAATCTGACAAACTCTGAAGTAGTATCACATTCGCCTCTGGTTGTTTCTCTTGTTCCTACATGATTTTGTCATTATCTCCTTTTCAACTCCTTATTTCTTGCTTCAGACTTCTCAATGTGTCTTCCAAGTCAGAAGAGTGTCGCTCACCACGCGGCCCATCTAATGCATAGGGAGATTTTATGTAGTCTACCACCTTGCTAGCTATCTAATCTCTTTCTTAAAAGGTATACTATGTCAGTTAAACCAAATCGCAATAAACCAACGTACCTTAGCATAATTTGGGGAGGATACCTTGTCTGCAAGATCATCAAATCAATGTGATACATGTATAACATAATCATAACAACATATAGACATATATTGAATAAGTGTATCAATGCATAAACATCTTTCTAGTTAGGGTCCAATTGTCAATCCAAGGCCATATCAACAATGCATGCTATGACCTCATGCATGACAACAACCATTACTCCATTGCACACATTTCCACATGCAATGATCAACATGCATAAGCAATGCCTAATCAACTACACATACATATGAACACATGTAGTCAAGAATAAGTGATCAATTCTTGTACTCAAAATACAAGGCAGATACATGTAATCAAAACATTCAAGAATGTACCTAACCTAGAAGGATGTAGTTAAGTGACATATAACCATATGCAACCAATCATATACTTCCGACAGTGCATCCCACAAAATCAAATCAAGTTCCTCATGTCAACGTTTCTACAATCATGATCAACTTGATGCAATGAAATAATCACATGGAATTCAAGTGTAAGAGACACACATGCAACTAACATGCATGCACGATTAACACTTTCACCAGAGGAGAGCACAAAGATGCTTTGATACCAATCTATAACACCTCCTCCTCCCAATTCCACCCATGAAACCAACCAACCGAGTAAAATTATGATGAGAGAGGTCACTATAAGGGATTCAATCTCCTTGGTAACCTTAAGGAAATGGAATCAATGGAACACATCAAACAAACCCATCCACATCAGCAACAATGCCCTCAGGAGACATGTAAGCCACTCAAACATCTTGCCTCTGGGTCCCACTGATGCTTTAAGCCTTTTAACTCAAATTTGCTATGATTCTATAGGCAAGACAACGACCAACAACCCAAAGTTTCTCTCATAGGCCTATGTTCCAGTGATTGTGGACTTTTCTCAGTAGACATATGCCAGTGACCCTGATATTTGAGCCATTTTTCTATCCCAAAATCTCAGCCTCTGCCCAGAACTTGTTACAACCTTCAGAATCCATCAAAGACATGATAATAATGTTGATAAAAAAAAAAAAAAAAAATCAACCTCAGGACTAGGCCTGAGCATCCCCAACCAGGATTGACATTCTGTCAAACACTTGGACTCAATGCAACCTACATGTCTAGGATACAAGACAAAGCATAAATGAAAGAAAGAACTTATGAAACTTAACTAGAAGTATCACCTCCTTCTCCGTTGAACTATTATATCATCAATTGGGTTTTGCATCCATCCATTTAACAATTACAAGTAAATACGTGAATAACCATGACATGAACCAGTCATTTAACCATTCTTATAACCAACATAAAACCATATAAATATTAGAGATATGACAACCATTAAATCCACATATAAACTAGTGAAAAAGCATGAGAACTTATCTTCTATTAATCATAGGGAAATCCGACTAAGTTCGGGACTTCCACGTACCACCTGACCATAGACATGGTTGAACAAAATCTCTCTTTCAGTCAATCATCCCCGTGCCATATTCCAAGCATGAATGTGGGATTTCATAGAATAACCAATCCAAGAACAACCAAAGGAATCCATAGTTTAAACCACCTCCACCCTCATCAAAATGTGATCACACCAAAACTGTTGCTCCCATCACAACTGAATCGAACTTGGAATGCTATCCAAAATCCATCCCTATCCTTGAGGAATTTTCTGTCTCCTTGCCTCTTATGCTTTACTGCAATCCAATCCTGTATCACTAGGCCCTAAACCGATACCAGTCTCTTAGGCTTTACCACAATCCAAACCTGGATCACTAGGCCCTAGACCGAGACTTATCCCTCAGGCTTTACCATGTATCTCTCCTAAATTGGTTAATGGATTCCTAGGCCTTTGAGAATGAAACTTGAGACTACCTCCACCTCAGATTCTGAAATCCATCTAGCAAACCAAAGCTAAAAACTAAGATAATCATCCCAACATACCATGGCATACAGAAAAAGGCAAGGCTAGGCTAAAAACCATTGTCATAACCTAACAAAACCATGCCACCGATAATAAGAGAACCATACACCAACATGCAAATTCATGCATGTCCAAACCAACTAGGAAACCACACATGCAAAACGTTACCTACAAGTATTCTTGCTAACACTGCTTGATCCTGCTTTCCTTTCCTTAATCCTTGCTTTCCTTCCTTTCCCTTTACTTTCTTTTCATTTCTTGATCCAAAGCTAGAGTGATCCAAGGAAAATCTAAGTGACAAAGAGTGAGAGAGAGAGAGAGAAAATAATGAGAGAGCTCCAAACTTGAACTGAAAAAAAGTTACCAACTGGTCCGCAAAAACCTTTTTAGTAATGAGGCCTCTATTTTCTTCATTTTCCATTATTTTCCTTCAGTTTCCTCCTCACATGCAACCTGTGACCTTTTACCTTCATTTTCTTCTATTTTCCTTTATTTTCATAAATAAATATGCCAAACATGCCTTTTTTTCCTTTTAATTCCTTTGCCAAATTTCCTTAGCCAAAACACACATCTAGTGATGCCCACTAGGATATCTATGCCCACCATTCAGCTTGGAATACATGTCCCTTACCCATGGTCTTATTTTTCCTTTATTAACTTTTATTACATGAACTTTTCACCAGGGCTATTACAGAACCCTCTCCCTTGGGGAGCACCTTCCTCAGTTTTAAACCACACCACAACCTCAACAAAACTACTGACAAGCAAACATATTGACCATGGAGCTTTATAACTTAGACAATTGTAGTATTTATAATGAAAGACCTACTCAAAAGCAACACATCAGGACAACATGACAATATAACAACCATAATAACATGACACCCATACGCCTTATTGGAGCTTTATAGCTTAACTCATGGAGGTATTTACTTCTGTATACATATACATACATATACCATAACATCAGCAAAACATATACCAACATCAAACCAAAACTACTTTGCCTCGACTGGAAAACAATGAAGGATACGGAGCCCACATCTAATCCTCCATCCCCCATGTAGCTTCTTCAAGACCAAAGTGCTTCCACTACACTTTAACTTGCTCTATGGCTCTGTTTCTGATGCAATATGCACTGAGGCTCCAGCTGGAAATCTCCTTCTTTCTCTACATGCAATACAGACCAATCAATAACATGATCAACATCCTTTATATACTTCTTAAGCAATGAAATATGTAAAACATCATGGACTTTCACTGTCAGGAGGAAGTGCAAGTCAATATGCCACTGGTCCAATCCTCTCAAGTATCTCGAAAGGTCCACAATACCGTGGTGCCAACTTGGCACATGAACCAATCCTCAAAGAGATTTTCTTGGGCTTGATGCAAAAATACACATTCTCCCCAATTTGAAACTCCTTGAACATCCAATGTTGATCCACATAACTATTCTGTATATCCTGTGATGCCTTTATATTCTTCTTTATAACCTGCATTTCCTACTCCATGTCTGCCAACATGTCTGGTCCAATCAGTACCCTATTCACTGGATCACTCCAACTGATGGGAGTGTTACAACTCCGCCCATACAATGCCTCGAAAGGACTCATCCTCAATGACTCCTAATAACCATTTTTGTATGTGAACTCAACCAATGGAAGATACTCCTCCCATTTATTCTGCTGGTGCATCACAAACATCCTGAACATATCCTCTGAGATCCTATTGACCCTCTTTGTCTATCCATCTATCTATGGATGATAATTTGTATTGAAGGTCAACTCCGTACCCAAGACCGCAAAACGATCCTTCCAAAACTTGGAAATGAACTTTACATCCCTATTCGACACAATATTCTTTGGAACATCGTGAAGTCTCACTATCTCTCTAATGAACACTTGTGATACCTCAATGGTTGAAAATGTAGTCTTTACTGGAATGAAGTGAGATACCTTGCTCATCCTATCAACCATGACCATAATAGAATCATGCTGCTTTACTGTCCTCAAAAGACCTATGATGAAATACATGGAAATGACCTCCCATTTACATTCTAGAATCGCTATAGGCTGTAGTAAACCACCTGGATGCTTACATTCCACCTTGACTTGCTGAAAATATAAACATCTAGCTAGAAACTCTACCACTTCCTTCTTCAAATTCGACCAATAGTATAACTTATTTACCTCCGTCAATGTCTTTTGATATCCTAGATGACCTGAGTATGGCTTGGTTTGAAACTCCCTCAAGATAAGCTTCTTAAGCTCACTGCAATTTGGCACATACCCCTTGTCTCTAAATCTCACTAAACCATCTACTGTGAGATGATAGTCTGCATCCCGATCACCTGTATAAGTACCTTTACCTGTGCTCTGTTATAACCTATGCTATGTTGTAACCTATGCATAATCTCCATGTATTTGTCATCTCGTTGTACTGCCTGCAAGATCTTATCTTGTAACTCTGTCCCATAAGAGCTCATAGCTATTATATGATTTACCTATACCTTCCTGCTAAGAGCATCCACAACCCAGTTCTCCTTCTCTTTGATGTATCTGATCTCAAAGTTGAACTCACTAAGGGTAGTCAACCATTTATCTTTCCTCGCATTTTGATTCGGCTGATTAAAAAAATACCTCAACCCACTGTGATCGCTCATCAATGTAAATATTATGCCAGGAAGATAGTGACTTCACATCTTCAATGCATGTATAATTGTTGCTAGCTCAAGATCATGCATTGGATAGTTTTTCTCATGCTCATTCAGTTTTCGCGACTCATAGCACACTACTAGACCTTCTTGTAGGAGAACTCCACCAATCCTCTCTTGAAATCATATGTACACACTACAAACTCCTTTTCCTGATCCACAATCTTTAGCACTAGTGCATGTGTCAACAACTGCTTAAGATGCTCAAAACTAACCTCACATTCTTCTGTCCATTTGAATTTCTTACCTTTCAGTTGTAATGATGTGATACGATATGAAATGCGTGAGAAGTTCCTGATGAGCCTCCTATAGTAACTTTCCAATCCCATAAATGATCTCACCTCATCCACATTCTTAGGGGTTTCCCACTCCATGATGGCCCTTATCTTCTCTAGATCCATTGTTATGCCATCCTTGGAGACAACATGCCCCAAGTACTGTACCTCAGTCTGAAAGAAACTACACTCGCTAAGTTTGGCATACAAATTATGCTCTCTTAGAAATTTCAACACTATTGGTAAATGCTCAGCATGTTCTTCCTCTTTCTTAGAATATACCATTATGTCATCGATGAATACAATAACAAACTTGTCCAGATAAGGATGCAACACACTATTAAGCAAACACATAAATGTAGCTAAAGCATTAGTCAAACCGAATGGAACAACAACAAACTCATAAGGCCCATACCTAGTCTTGAACGCAGTACTGAAGATATCCTCTTCCTTGATGCGTACCTCATGGTATCTCAATCTCAAGTCGATCTTCGAGAACACTGTTGCTCCCTTCTACTGATCAAACAAATCATCAATCCTCGAAAAAGGGTACTTGTTCTTAATCATTACCTTGTTCAGCTACTAGTAGTCAATGCACAATATAAGAGTACCATCTTTCTTCTTCACGAACAACACTAGTGCACCCCAAGGAAATACATTTTGCCTAAAGTGCTTCTTTTCCAACATTTTCTTCATCTGCAACTTTAACTCAACCAACTCATGTGTACTCATCCTGTATGGTGCTTTTAATGTTGGGGTTACCCCTGGCACTCAATAGAAAAGTCTACCTCCCTTTGAGGTGGTAACTCTGTAATGTCCTCAGGAAATACATGTTGAAACTGCTACAAAAGCGGGTACCTTCTCAACACATTTGCATCCTCAACCTCCTTACCCTTGTCACTAGAAATGTGTACTGCAAACATCACACAACCCTTTATGCAACTACACTTAGCCTGCATAGCAGTAGCCATCCTCACTTATGTAGGCTTCTTCTTCCCCTGCAAAGTCACTCTTTTCCCCTCTACCATCCACACACTCAATGGCCTTGTCAAAGCAATCCACTTTGGTTCTGTGAAGGTATAACCAATCCATACCCAAAAGCATACTATACGAACCCAATGGTAGTACATTCAAATGTGTTGTTGTAGGCATGCCATTTAACTCAAATGCACAAGCTCCTACCCAATGGTGAACTCGATTCTTCGTACCTATAGCCAACTGTACCAACCAAGATTCTATATGCACTTATTTTCGCAAACCATACTTATCCACCAAGTCAGGATTAATATAACTATAGTTAGATCCACGATCAATCAAAATAGAAACAACTTGATCACAAAGCTTACCGTCCATCTCAATGATAGATGCTAGATGATCCGCCTGCATGTTGTCCACAGCTTCATAGATATGAGGAATGATATGACCAA
Source organism: Pinus tabuliformis (assembly GCA_031772625.1). Classification (NCBI taxonomy): domain Eukaryota; kingdom Viridiplantae; phylum Streptophyta; class Pinopsida; order Pinales; family Pinaceae; genus Pinus; species Pinus tabuliformis. Next base: position 1,197,593,845 of record CM062804.1, read on the forward strand.
CATCACCAACTGTATGAGCCTCTTGTACACTGTAGATTTGGGGTCTACCACCACTCTAATATTGCGAACAATCCCTCTTACGATGATCCTTACCACATATCCAACACTGCAATGGTTCCCTACCACCACCTCTAGCTTGCTTCCCTCCACGCCATTTCTTAGTTGTATTAAACCTCTTGCAAGGAACTACATTTTTTATCTCACTTGCATCTTCAAGTCTTCCTCTCTTTGGTGGCCATTTTCATTTAGCTTTCTCATTTATTTTCAAGTCATGCTTAGGCTCAAATTTTCACTTTGACAGCTCATAAAAATTCTTCAACATTTGGATGACATCCTCCAATGATCAAGGCTCATCGAACTCAGTCTAGTCTCTGTATGCAATTGGAAGTCCACTAATGAATCTTTGAACCTTGGCCTTCTCCTCCTTGAGGTAAGGCACATATCTCAACAAATCCAAAAATCTGCTAGTATACTCATCATCTATCATAGAACCCATTCGCAACTCATAAAACTCCTTAGCTCTATCATCATAGTACCTCCCAGACAAGTAATTCTTCTTCAAGATAATTTCAAATGCATTCCAAGTCAAATCTTCCTCATGTATACCTTTGACATCCTTCACGTCTTCCAACCAAATATCTACTTTACCTTTGAGACTGAAAGTGGCTACCTTTTATTTCATGATTTCTGAATAATCATGTAATCTAAAGAAATTCATCATACCAAACAACCATGCTTCTACATCCTATGACTTCTTCATCTCTCCATCGAAGGTAGGTGGTTTTGCCTTCTTAAACTCATCTGGCAAGTATCCCCTATCATTCCTCCTGTAAGGATGATGATGATGACGATCTTGATGCATGTCAGAACCAGAGTTGGAATAGTACCTGTGTCTATCACCTCTCCTATCCGGAGTGTCCAACAACCTGGAATCTCTAATCGTGTTAGATTTATCTAACCTGTGTCTACTAGGAGACCTACTTCCATATGCCCCAATAGTTTTGTCCTCATGTTCATGGCTGATCTGAAGTGTTCCCTGTCACTGTAAATCTGACAAACTCTGAAATAGTATCACATTCACCTCAGCTTGTTTCTCTTGTGCTTGCATGGTTTTGTCAGTGTCTGCTTTTCAACTCCTTATTTCTTCCTTCAGGCTTCTCAATGTGTTTTCCAAGTCAGAAGAGTGCCCTACACCACGCTGCCCATCTGATGCATAGGTAGATTCTATGTAGTCTACCACCTTACTAGCCATCTGATCTCTTTCTTGCAAGGGATACTATGTCAGCTAAACCAAATCACAATAATACCAACATACCTTAGCATAATTCGGGGAATATACCTTGTCTTCAAGATCATCAAATCAACATGATACATGTATAACATAATCATAACAACATATATACATATATCAAATAAGTGTATCAATGCATAAACATCATTATAGTAGGGTCCAATCATCAATGCAAGGCCATTTCAACAATGCATCCTATGGCCTCATGCATGACAACAACCATTACTCCATTGCACACATTGCCACATTCAACTATCAACATGCATGAGAAATTCCCAATCAACTACACATATGTATGAATGTATGTAGTCGAGCATAAGAGATCAATTCTTGTAATCATCCTACAAGACTGATACATGTAATCAAAACATTCAAGAATGCACCTGACCTACAAGGATGTAGTTAAGAGACATATAACCATATGCAACCAGTCATATACTTCCAACGGTGCATCCCAGACAATCACATCGGGTTCCTCATGGCAACCTTACTACAATCATGATCAACGTGATGCAATGCAACAAGCACATGGAATGCAAGTGTAAGAGACACACATGCAATTCACATGCATGCATGATCAACACTTTCACCCCAAGTAGAGCGCAACCACGCTATGATACCAATTTGTAACACCCCCTCCTCCCAGGTCCACCCAAGCAACCAAACAGCGAGGGAAAACATGTGATGAGAGAGGTCATTATAATGGATTCAATCTCCTTGGTAACCTTAAGGAAATGGAATGGACGAAACACATCAAACAAACCCATCCACATCAACAACAACATTGTCACGAGACATGTAAGCCACTCAGACTTCTTGCATCTAGGTCCCACTGATGTTTTAAGCCTTTTAACTCAAAGTCGCTCTCATGCTATAGGAAAGAGAACGACCAGAAACCAGAATTCACTCTCATAGGCCTACGTTCCAATGATTGTGGACTTGTCTTAACAGACCTATGCCAAAGACCTTGATATTTTAGCCACTTTTCTAGCTCAGAATCTTAGCCTCTTACCAGAACTTGATACAAACTTCATAATCCATCAAAGACATGATAAAAATGTTTATATAACAAAAATCAACCTTAGGACTATGCCTAAGCATCCCCAACTGGGACTAAAATTTTGTCAAACACTTGGCATCAATGCAACCTACAGGTCTAGGATACAAGACAGAGCATAAATGACTGAAAGAACTTATGAAACATAACCAGAAGGATCACCTCCTTCTCCATTGAACTATTATATCATCAATTAGGTCTTGCATCCATCCATTTAACAATTACAAGTAAATACATGAAATAACCATGATGTGAACCAGACATTTACCCAGGCTTATAACCAACATAAAACCATATAAATATCAGAGACATGAAAACAATTAAATACACATATAAACCAATGCAAAAGTAAGAGAACTTAGCTTTTATTAATTGTAAGAAAATTTGACCAAGTTCGGGACTTCCACGTACCACCCGACCATAGACATGGCTGAACCAAATCTCTCTCTTAGCTAGTCAGCCTCGTGCCATACTCCAAGAATGAATGTGGGATCTCATAAAACAACCAATCCAAGAAAAATAAAGGGAATCTAGAGGTTAAACCACCTCCACCCTCATCAAACCGTGATCACACCAAAACTAGTGCTCCAATCACAGCCAAATCGAACTTGGAATTCCATCCGGAATCCATCACTATCCTTGAGGAATTTTCCGTCTCCTTGTCTCTCAGGCTTTACTGCAATCCAATCCCATATCACTAGGCCCTAAACCAAGACCAGTCTCTCTGTCTTTACTGCAATCCAAACCCAAATCACTAGGCCCTAAACCGAGACTTCTGCCTCAGGCTTTATCGTGTATCCGTCCAAAACTGGTCAAGTGATTCATAGGCCTTTGAGTATGAAACTTGAGACCACCTCCACCCTGGATTCCGAAATCCATCCAACAAACCAAAGCTAAAAACTGAGATAAACATCCCAACATACCATGGCATCTGGAAAAATGCAAGGCTAGGATGAAAACCACTGTCATAACCTAGAAAAACCATGCCACCGACAACAAGAGAACCATACACCAACATGCAAAGAAATGCATGTCCAAAACAGCTAGGAAATCACACATGCAAAAGGTTACCTGCAAGTATTCCTACTGAAGTTGCTTGATCCTGCTTTCCTTTCCTTAATCCTTGCTTTCCTTCTTTTCCCTTTATCCAAAGCTAGAGTGCTCCAAGGAAACTCTAAGTGACCAAGAGTGAGAAAGAGAGATAAAATAATGAGAGAGATCAAAACTTGAACTCACAAAAAGTTACCAATTGATCCTCATAAGACTTTTTAGTAATGAGGCCTCTATTTTCTTCATTTTCCATTATTTTCCTTCAATTTCCTCCTCACATGAAAATTGTGACCTTCTACCTTCCTTTTCTCCTATTTTCGTTTATTTTCATAAATAAATGTGCCAAACATGCATTTTTTTTCCTTTTAATGCCTTTGCCTTGGCCTTTTCCAGTTTTCCTTAGCCAAAACACACATTCAGTGATGTGCACTAGGATATCTTTGCCCAACATTCAACTTGGAATACATGTCCTTTACCCATGGTCTTATTTTTCCTTTATTAACTTTTATTACATGAACTTTTCACCAAGGCTATTACAATTCCTTATTGTCATATCTTTCTCATAAGCCCATTGAATAATCCACTCAATGGTCTCGATGCATGAAATGGGTGGATGTGTCACTATCTTATGAAACCATGACTTATTGATACTAATATATACTTCACAGTGTTCCTCCTTCTTAGGTACCTCTTTCCTATGGAATTATTGATATATTTCTACCTATGTCATAGGTACTAATTTATCTACATAGTAGGTAGTATCAAGATAGACATGCTTTCTAACAAATGAACTTTCAACAACCCATTCGACACTAATTTTAGTTGTCTCCTTGCTAGGTATTTTTCTAGTTGGTGGAACCATATCTCCTGTTGATGAGGAGATGCTAAAAAAATCAAGATAAACCATACCTGAAATTTCAAATATATTCATGGCAACACAAATTTTTAGGAAAAAAAAAATTATTCATTTTTTAGCATGTGTCACATATTGTAAAATTACAATGTGAAAGGCCTAGTGGAAAACTGCATAGACAAGTTACAATATGGGAAGGTGGTATGATGGGATAGGTTTAGTCACAAACTATGAAGACAAGTTGTGTGGGAGAAAGTCTTAGTTGCAAAGTACATAGACAAACTGCCATAATGTAAGGCAACATGACCATAGGTGTATCACCATAGGTGTATCGTGTTCTAGGGAGATAGACCGCGCTAACGGTTATCACTATTGCAAGTTTAAGTGATAGGATGTGATAACAAGGTATCGAGACATCAAATTTTCTTTCATGGAAAATTTTTGCGAGATCAATAAAGGAAGTTCGAGAGGGATCTTGTAGTTGCATTTTCACATCTCAAAATGCGATAACACAAGTTAGATAATAGAATTGTGTTGTTATCACATATCTAGTATGTACATTTGCGAAGCGACTAGTTGACAAAAAATTGTGACAAGGTCCTTTTGACAAAAAATAAACAAGTAGAAGGGAGCTCGGATAAATCATTTAGTTTTCATCTTTTGGAGATTGAAAGAGGGGGGCTCCAAATTTTGGAAAATGTTTGAAATTTTGGGGTTGTTGTAGCAACTACAACAATTGGTGATTCACAGGTAGGGCCTCAACATCTCTATTTAACCCTTATTGTGAAAGAGTATAATCATCAAGAAGTATTGACCTAAGCCTTTTGGTTCCACTAATTTAGTTTTCTAGCCTCATTTATAGATTTAAGTTTTCCCATCACCTTCCTTGGTCTATATCATGAGATTTGAGTCAAACACTAAAAGTTTTGAGAAGGATAGAGATATTATATATGTGAGTTTAAGATTTTTATGGTTTTGACACAAGTCTTTAATGTTTCTTTGTTGCTAGCGAGCATCCATACCCCCTATAGAGTCACTCAAGAAATCACAAGCATTGATTCGCTGCTAACAAGTGTCCATATCCCCGACAAAGTTCCTCACGCCACCTCTTTGTGTAGGAAGCCTTTCTCAAGCCTTTACCATTTTTTATTACCTTTTCCTTTTTCATGCACTTTTGCATTATTAGGGTTTCCATTACACCACGATGGATGAGGGATCTCGACGAGCTAAGATATACCAGAAGCCTAAGGCCTTTTGTTGAGTAAAGAATATTGGTCCAAAAAATTCCAAGGTTACTTTGGTTTAGATTAGTCTCACTTGTGGCTCACTTACAAGGGAAAGAACAATCACATAAGAGTCAATAACAATCCACATATGAAATACAAAGTCATAGAATTGGAAGGCCATAATGAACCAATTGTCATTTCTCAAGAAGTATGGGGAATTATTTCCTTGAATCGGAAATTGGTTGCCACCAAGCACAACCATTTCGAGTCCTACCAGATAAACAATCTGAACTCCTTCCTCATAAACTAATTGGTGAAAATGAAACTTGTATTACAGATGTAAATAGTTTTAACTTAGTCAATAAAACTATAAATATTGATGTTTATACTCTTAATTATGATTGATCGAAAGCATAAGATATATCTGGTGTAGGATGCATTCTAATGGACCATAACAAGAACAAAACTATCATATTATGTCATTTAGAATTTTAATAACCAACAACTCAGTTGAATATGAAGTAATAATCTACGGTTTAAAGAAAGCCATCGACTTGCAGGGGGGATGTCTCAAGGTAATAGGTGATTCAAAATAATCACCAGGTGGATATGAAATACAATACATTAGCTTTCATCTCATCTCAAAAACTACCAACAAGATTTGTGGCCCTTATTTTGTCTTTTAAAGCTTTAAATATTATATCGACGCCTAGGATTAATAACATTGCGACTGACACTTTCACAAATGCAATAAATCGGTTCACCCCTCTTAGGGATTATTTTCAATTGAGATTTTTTATAAACCCATGGTTCCTAAAAATATTAATAATTTCCATGTTTTTAATGATGACAAAAAGATTTTTTATTTCCTCACCGACATGGATATGTTCAAGGACACAACCATTGATGAAGAATAGCATGATAAATATTTAGAGGAAAGAGCCAAGACATGAGAAGGAAATCTTATGCCAAAGGGCATCATATCATTACACAAAATCTATGATTTACATAATCATTTGATAGGAGTACCCAACACCAAGACACAAAGTTCGACACTAATGCACGATCAAATAAACCTAGGGACTAAAGAAAAACCCAAGTTTCTAAATCTCAACCCACTATACTCCTAATGAACATAAGTTGTTTATTCAAATTTTTAAACAATACTGATATGTTTTTACCTGGATATACAATGACCTAAAGGACTATTGCACCTGAATCAACATGTGATTCCAATCAAAGAAGGTGTCAAACATTTTCAATGAAAATTACAAAAGGTACATCCAACTCTGAAGCCTTTGATATAGAAAGAATTGAAAAAATTGTTGAATGCAAGAATTATTTTTAAAGAATGGAATTATACTTTAGATCTATAATATGGTTCTCGTTAGGAAAAAGTCCAACGAAATTCATTTATGTGTATACTTTTGCAATTTGAAATATGTGTTAGGAAAATATAATTATAATGTCCTAGTAATGGAGCAAATTCTTCAAACCATCTCTAGTTCTGAAATGTTTTCATTACTTGATGGGTTTCCAGGCTATAATCAAGTTTTAGCGTATGAGCCAAATAGAATAAAAATGACATTCATGACCAAATGGGCATGTTTTCATTCAGGCATCTTCCTTTCAGACTAATTAACGTTGTAGCTACCTTCCAAAGAGCTATGGGTATTCATTCAGGGGGATGATAGGATAAAGCATGGTTGTTTACTTGGATGACATAATTGTATTCTCTAAGAAAATATCTAATCCTTTGTGTTATCTTAGACAAATATTTGAACATTGTAGAAAGTATATCATATTTCAAAATCCCAAGAAGAAAAATTTTGTTGTATGAGAAGGTGACATCTTGGGCCATATCATCGCTATAAATGGAATAATTGTGGGCCTTAAGAAAGTTAAATCAATCATGCAAATTCCATTCCCAGATGCAAGGAAGGCAATGCAATCCTTCCTAGGAAAAATCAATTTTGTTTGGAAATTAATCTCAAATTTCACCCAAACTGGGAACCATTACAAGAAATGATAAAAAAAGGACACCAAATTTAAGTGAAATCAAAGAGAGAAGGATACCTTCGCTAAAATCAACGAATCTATCATCGAGCCTCATTCTGTTAAGCTCATTTTCTATAAATACTTCATGTTCTATACATTTTCATCATATTCTTCACTTTCCATCATTCTTATGTAAAATGATGATGAAGGAAATGAATGACCTATTTCATTTATGAGCATTGGGATGCAAGGATCTGAGCTGAGCTACCCTAACATGAATAAACAAGGTTTTTTAGTGTACAAAGTTTTCAAACACTTCAAGCCTTACATCTTGAAGAGTCATGTGAAAGTGATTACTCCTCACTTGGTAGTAAGGTCTCTATTCGTACAAAGGGAATTTAGGGGAATGAAGAGCGAATTGGATGATGACTTTTCAAGAGTATGACCTAGAGTTCAAACCAGCTCAAACAGTCAAAGATAATGGTTTTTGTAAGTTAGTTTCAAAAGTCGTGGATCTACAAGAAGAAGAAATGATGGGTTGGGAAGGAGAACTAGACGTGTGAAACTTTGATTCTATTCATGCACCAAGTACGTAGTCATACTGGTACAATGAACTAAGGAAATATTTAGAACCTGGTATGTCATTGGCTTCACACGTGACAATAAAACAAAAATGATCCATCAGACTTAAGTTTGTACCTTACCAATTTTTTTAGGGAATTTGTTTAGAAAACACTATAATGGCGTTTTGTTGCGATGCCTAAAATATTCTAAGGCCGAGAAAGTTCTAAAAGAGCTTCATGATGGACCACCTAGAGGTCATTATGCCAGTGAAATCACAACAAAAAATTATTTTAGCAAAGTATTATTGGTCTACATTATTTAGATGTTCTTATCCTTATGCTCGTAAATGTGATGTGTTCCATAAATGTGTTGGGAAAGAGAAAATATCAACAACCCCACTACAATCAATTACGGTAGGAAAACCTTGCCAACGATGGGGATTGGAAATTATTGGTGAGATTTTCCCACACTCATTAAAGAAACACATATATATTCTCACATTGACAGAGTATATCACAAGATGGGTCGAAGATATTCCTTTGAAACAAGTGAATGATTATATGGTGATGTAGTTTATTGAGCAAAACATTATCACCGGGTTCGGCATTCCAACTTCACTTTTTTTTTGTAATGCCACGTATTTATCATCTTTGAAATTGTATGATATTTCTTAGATAAAGGGATTGTGCTTAAACACTCGTCTAATTATTTTCCCCAAGGCAATGGATTGGTTGAGTCTAGTAATAAAAATCTGATCCAAATCATTAAGAAAATATTCTTACTCAAGAAAGGAACTAGCATAATGCCTTATCTAATGCCTTATGGGTTGATTGAGTCACACGTAAAATTCTCTAGGTATTTATCCATACTTCATAGTCTACAGAAAGGAGGTAATCCTTCCTCCACACCTCTACCTACCAACATTACAAGTCTCCCAATAATCAATCCATAGGTCTTTCCCCATCATGCAAAGGAGGATTAACACCCTCTAGAAACTTGAAGAGAAAAGGTAACGGACTCGCGCTAAGTTTTCCTCTCATCAGTTATGCATCAAATGATGGTTTGACAAGAGATCCATAGGTGATAAGGAATTTCATATAGGTGACCATGTTTTAAAATGGGATAAAGCTCATAGAAAAGGGTAAACACACTAAATTCCAATTCTTGTGGGTTGCTCCATTCTAAATCCATGAAAAAATTGGTCGACATACTTATAGATTGCAATCCTTGAATGGGGAGAATGAGTCACTCCCCATCAATGGCCAATATCTAAATTTTTACTTGCATTAGTAGATCTTCAATATGTTGTTATATTTGTACAAATTTCTTTCCTTGTGTCCTTTGTTTTGTTTTATTCCATTATTGTTTTTTCATATTTTCCCTTATGCACTACTCTTTTGATTTTATTTCCATGCCCTTGTACATAAATAAGTTAAAATGTACATTAATTAATTACTTGTGTCAATGACCCATGAGCATGTTTTGAATGTTTTAAATGAGATTGTAGTAATCGCTCGTCAATTTGTTTACATTAGAATTCCTTCTATTGGTTCAGTCTTGAAAATCCTAATGAATAAATGTTATTTGAATGGAAAATATGAATTGGATTATGTGATGGAACCCTAATAAGTGTCAATATCCCACATCCTTAGTAGGATCTATGTCACTTAAATTTGTCTTACATTGATGAATGGTGTGTTAAATGTGTCATCCCAATTGTTAGAGAAGGGATAGAGAGAAAATAGCAAAGCAGGCAAACCCATTCAAAAAATATTAAAGTCTCTAAAACACAAGGAACAACCTCTCTAGTCGTAAAATAAGTCGGGATACCTCATCCACCCTAGCACAATGAACACCTTAATAATGAAAATATTCATGAAAAAAAATAAAAATAAAGGGTAAAGGCTTGAGAAAGGCTTCCTACATAGAGAGGTGATGTAAGCAACTTCGTTGGGGTTATGGATGCTCACTGGTAGCGAAGCAATTCTTGTGATTTATTGAGTGACTTTGTCGGGGCTATGGATGCTTGCTAGAATAAGAGCAACAACAGGGACTTGTATTAAAACTATGAACATATTAAGCTTGCATATATAATATCTCTATCCCTTATCAAAAATTTTGGTGTCCGACTGAAATCTCATGATATGTTATAAACCAGACCAAGGAAGGTGATGGAGAAACTAAAGTCTATAACGGGAGCTAAACAACTAAATTGGTGGGACCCACAAGCCTGGATCAATACTTCTTGATGATTAGAATATATCCTAATAAGGGATAAACAAAGATGTTGAGGTCCTACCCATGAATCGTCGATTGTTGTAACTGCTACAATAAATTCTTAGTTTCCTCCTCTCATTCACAAGTTCCATCCCACAAATCATTGAAAATGTGCATTTTATTTTTATGGACCATTCTCTATAATTGTCCTTGCTTATCATTGCCATGCCATTGATGGAAATGAAAAAATGCATACTCAATAATACTCTAAGTAGAGATTCGAATAAGCAATATATTGGCAATAAAAAATATCCCTAGTGTTTTTTTAAATTTTCAAATGCAGACTCAATGACAACAAAAAATAACCTCACAAGCTCTAAAAACACTTCAAACATTGACAAGTCAAATATTTGGCACCTAGGAAATTATGGTATTGATCCACTCCATTTATACTAAGAAATAACCATGCACATAGGGCCTTTTCTCCTGTCTTGATTCGCTACTGCATTTGGGCGGAAATTTCGTCGGTAGAATCTGACAGAATGGCTAAAATCGGAAAAAGTGTCAGAAGTTAAATGATTTTTTTTGTTTTTTTTTTTTTGTTTTTAAATCCTTACTACTGTCGAATATCTGATGGAAGTTATATATCAGTCAAATATTTGACGATTGTCCTATCTCATTGATTATCTGAGGGTTTTTTATAATCCCTCTTGTCATTGAATATCTGACGACGTATCCAATATGAAAATGTGTTGTCAAATTTCCTACAAATGGTAAATAACAGTTGCATAATGTTCAATTCCACCATTAATGGATTTTTTCATTAACAATGTTTATTACGGGACTAGTTTGACTAATTAAAATAAATATATAATTCATATATATAGTATATTCATATTAATATAATATTATCTGATTATAATATAAATTATATATATATATAGTTATTAAATATATTATTATATTTATAATATATATATATATATATATGTGTGTGTGTGTGTGTGTAGAGGCCCTAATTATTTTGAGGTTAATTTTTGAACAAAATCGTCATTGAAAGTTTGGTGACAAAAAATGTCACATAACATTCCTCAAGGAGACCAAGGATACGTGGGGTCGACATCGAGAGCTTCTGAGCATGGAAAATGTTATTTCCCTTGTAGAAAATGTAATGACTTGAGGCCAAGGAGAATTATAATAAAATCAACTAAAAATAATTGTAGAGACTATGGAAATGTTGAAGGCGGACATGAATATCATCTATTTGTAATTTATTTATTTATTTTTTAACCAGAATGAGTAGTGTTTTTATATATATAAATTGTGCCCATTCGCATGCAAAATCAGGATTTTACATCATATTTTCAAGCTTGTTAAGGGCTTCTAATACATCCATTGTTCCCCATCCCTTCCCATAGAGTTTTTCCCATGCTTCTTACAAAAAATTCTCATTTCTGGTATCATATGGCTATACAATCAACAAAACTGACATAGTAAGTATATGCATTTATAGTGTGTCATTCAAAAAAAATTTACAAAAAAAAGTGAGTGAACAGACTATTCTTCCATTGGCACTGGACTATTCAGATCCAGGACAATGAATTCTTCTTCCTTTCTCTTGCTTCTCTCCTCCATATTGAGCTTCAATAGCTCAATTTGTTGATGCAACGCATCCACCTCATCTTCCAAATGTCGGATGCACTCCTTATTTTCCAATTGTTGCTCTTGCATGGCCATAGTGTCAAATTGTTGTTGTTGTTGTGTACAATGTTGCAGAATTGCCAAACCTTCCTGAATCATCAAATGTTCCTGGCCACAGTCGTTGCATGCCTTCCTTCTACTATTGCCTTCCCTGGATTTTCCATCCCTCGACCCCCCAGTCCTAGGCTTGCGGTGCCCCTAGGAGCCAGACAAAGCAATATCCTCTACAGTGTGCATGCTCATGGCAGTGACCAAAATGCCACAGTTCCTCAACTCCAATTTACCAAAGACCTCCAACTTCAAAATTCCCACATAGTTCTACTCTAGAACCCCCACCCAACTCTGATTATCCCCACAATTCGTGGGCTCTCTCAGGAAACCTTATCTCTGTAAATTGAGACACAAAAATAAGTCGACACTTAGGTTCCCTTTGTGGCTGCAAATTCCTCTAGAGACACCATCTGAATTTCGATGCTTTGACCCAAAACCCACAACAGATGCTCAGAGTTCGAAGCTTCAGCCGCTAGGCCTTCATAGAGGCCACCTGAGAAAAAATCATCCTTAACCCATAATAACATATCAAATCATTGCTCTTTAAATAGAAGGAGTGGATCTGGATATGGATGTTGTACTAGAGATTAGTACTAATGGAGCTGGGATCCCCATGCTCATCCTTAATTTCCCAACTAACAACCATAAATTCCCAGGTCTTCTCATGTTCCTTCATTCTCTCCCACAACTTATTCCCACAAGCAACTAGAGAAAATCTAATCAGAGGATATAAATGTTTCTCCCAATCTTCCATTAACCTTCCTTCGACTGTACTAAAAAAATCGGTCTTTGCAACAGAATTTACACTGAGGGGACTATATTATCATGAACTGTGATTGCCCGAGCCCAAGTATAGTACCTCCATGAAGGATGCAAACACGTTGTTGTGGTAGACTAAGGTAACCCATGCCATGAGGCACAAGGACAAGACGGTCCAAGCATTGGCCGATGCGATAGGTACCAAGGAGAGGGGAGGGGGGCCTAATGAAATGGAGAAGAGGAGGAGAGATAAGAATGAGAGAATTAGCGAGATGAGAGGAGGAAAGGTGACAAAGGATAAGGAGGAGAGGGAAAAAAGGAGAAGAGGGGAGGAGGAGGAAGGGGCATGGGAGGAGGATGGGTTGGAAGAGAGAGAGTGAGGCGAGTTGTAATGAAAACTTAAGACCAATTAATCTTGCAAAATCCAACTTTTGGAAACTTCTTGACCTCTTGGATGAGCCAATAATTCCCTTCTCAGACCAATAGTATAAACCCATGAATAATATTAGGGAATGCATACTGTTTCCTCAACCTCGTTCACTATACTTTTTTCTGCCTTCAACTGGTAAGCTTAATTTTCTTGCTTAACTACTTCATGTTTATTCCCTCTTAGGATATGAAAAAATGACACAAACTCAAATAAGGGGATCATCCCTTGGGATCTCTTAATTATTTGATTAAGGTTCATATTTTTTGTTATTGATCTATGGTTCATATACTTTATGATCAACATTGAGTCTCCTAGGATCTGGATCTTTCTAATGCCCTTTTTCTGAGCCAATGTTAGGCCGAAAAACAAACCATAAGCTTCAGCTTGATTGTTTTCCTTCTTACCCAGGCCCTAGGCATATTTGTCTTCAATGATTTCTTCGGGATTAATTAGAATCTCTCCCCCTCCTTCCACCCCATTTGTAAGTTATTTGTTATACGTCTTTGTATTGTAGATTGTTTTTGTAAATGTTTATATGTATATTGTATTTTAGATTGTAGTATTGTTGACAAGGTTAATCCTCTCTGTGGATAGAGATGATCCCTCTAGCCCAATGAGTGGGTATAGCAACTGAAGTAACAATCAACTAGACATATTCCTAGGTTATAATTGAAAAGAATAATGAAGGAGATGGCCTACCTCGTTCTGATGTTATTCCGATTTCCTTTATTGAGGACCTTGAACCACTTGTGTCAAGGACTTGTTCCTGCTTCTCTTAGTTTTTATGTACCTGCACAAGTGATCAAGAGAGAAAAAAGTATGCCAAAACCAATAGAAAATACAATAACAACCTACTTAATTAATCAAGGAATGTTAAGCTAAATAATACATGAACATATATATTTTGGGAAGATGAACCAACAGTTGCATATTATTAGGAAATAAAGGGAATATTACAACCAAAGCCTTGATTTTGAAAGGCTCTCCTTGAGTCGTAATCCAAGTCCAAGCCAAGAACTCTCCAAGCACTCCTTCTCTAAGTCTAATGAATAGCATCTAGGCACAATCTTAGCATAAGGGTCCAAATAGACATAGACCAACCAATTGGGAATGGAAGAAGATGAATTTATAGGATGGGAAATGGAGTTAGGATCTCTCCAAAGATAGGAATAGGTCCTCATCTCAAGGAGGTAGGTCATAGGGATAATACCAAGAGGCCAGGTTGGGAGAATTCAACCTCATCTATGCCAAACAACCTCTAGCTCGTCGCTCTGGAAGCTTCTAGATCATGAAGCTTCTCATCCACTTTGGTAAAATTACTTCTTTGGGATCATCACCGGTATGAAAGGGAACAAAGCAATTCCATCATGGGTCAAGCGTGATGCAACAAGTGACCATCGTACTTTTTAACCTCATAAGAGAAATGAGTCTCAAAATTATGGTTTTAGAGCTATTTCTTCAGGGGAAATCTCAAGACATTTTCCAATCAAAGTCTTAGTAGGGATCCAAGTTGTATACATGGATGAGTATATTGTATAATGGTAATGTTTTAAGCACTTCAGGGTATGTCATAGGGAAGTGCAGGAGGTGTGAAAAAATACTGTGTAACAGATCTTTGTATTGTAAATTATATTATCTTTCTATTCTAAATTTATTTTATAATATTATTTTGGGAGGTGTTTGAACTATGTTGTCATCTTGATGTGGACTAGAAATATTATTTGATTATTTTTGTTAGGGTCGTTTAAGTGGTTAGGTCGAGTTAGGGGTTAATTAATTTACGTGCTTAGGGATAAGGGGTTATTGTTTAAGGGTTTAGGGATTAGGGGTTAAGGGCTTATGGGTTAGCAGTTTAATGGATTAGGGGAATGGGGTTAAGGTGTTAGGGGGTTAATGTCTATTGTTTAGGGTGTTAATTTGGACCTAGAGGATTTAAAGGTTAGTCATGGGTTTTTATGGAGCATTATTAATAAGTTTTTAAAGTATATTATGAAAAATATGACATTACAATGATGAATGAAAAATAAGATCAATATGTTTTTTATTATGGTCGTGACTATATATCTCAGAAAGTGTCTCACTTCTTACATGTAAAGAAAAGTAACATCTCTCTTATATTTTTCAACATATTCTTAAATATCTTGATAAATTGCACAAGCATCATCATTGATTTGTTGTCTTTGTTTCTTGGTCTCACCTAAGTTGTCTTTCTCTTTGTATTTTTTGTCTTTGTTTTCCTTATATATTATATTTGTAAACTCTTGTTATCTATACATTTCAATATTTTCTATATATACTAATATTACTTTATTGATTGTAATTGTATAGTGTCGACCCCCTAGGGCATTGCTCAATGAGGAAGAGGTGGTTGTAGTACAAGCGCATGTTCAAGAACATGGAGTGATTAATATTGATGATCAAGCAAATGATCCTATGGAAGAAGAATGATGTTGATAACATAGTTAAAGAAGATGGGACAAATATATTGATCCAAACGACATTTAATAATGTTGGAATGGATGTTGATGACAACCAATATGATTATTGTGCTTATGATTTCCCTGTACTTGAGATGTAAACTAAATCTCTTTATGAAGGCTCAAAAACATATCTTCTCTTCTCTCTATTGTTGTTGGTCAACTTAAAGGTGGTGAATGGTTTGTCAAACACATGTGTGACATAACTCCTAAGGTATGTAATATATTTTGTGACATTTAGTACTATATACATGATAAATAAATTATTTGTTTCGTTGTTTTTAATGTTAGTACATTGATATACATCATTTCATTAATTTGTAACATTTGTATGCAATATGTACGATTAATATTGTTTAGTACATTAACCAATACTATTTTTTTATGTTGTAGATTACTAGGTGAATTTATGTTACCACTGTCAAATGTTTTACCTCGTACTTACCGAGATTTATATGCCATTATGAAAGACATTGGAATGGAGTATCAAGATATTCATGCATGCCCTAATGATGATATTCTCTATTATAAATAACATGTGTTGAAAGACAAATGCCCAAAATGTGATGAGAGTACATATCAAACTGACAAAGTAACAAAAAAGGTGCCTCACAAGGTTCTTCGTTATTTTCCCATAATTCCATGTCTGCGATAATTGTTCTAGTGTGAAAGCATAGAAAAACTTATGGATTACCATGGAAGGAATATAAGTGAAGATGGTGTTCTTTGAATGCCTACAAATGGATCTGCATTTAGGAATATAGAGGAAAAGTGGCTAGTGTTTAAATAAGAACCTCATAATCATAGGATTTCATTAGCAAATGACGATGTCAATCCATTTGGAGAGGCTAGATATACTTAATCGGTGTGGCCCGTTTTTGTTATCAACAATAACATTCCTCTATGGAAGTCAATAAAGAGGCAGCACATAATGTTAACAATGATTGTTTCAGGTATTAATTGCTTAGAATAAATCTTTATAGCACAATAAAATCTTATTTGTCTTGTTTGTTTCTGTTGAGGGCCCGGAAATTGGGTCAACAACAAGGGGGATACCCACCCGGTCCGGAACCTGGTTGGTGGCTCCTTGCCTATTTGGTGTAGCGGGTCCGACTGGGGATAATGGGACCAGATTCCCAATCTAAAGGGTGTGTGTGTGTAGAGTTTGATTATGATGATTCTAGAAGTATTTTAGAGCTTACTCAAATATAACTTGTAAACTGACTCTATGCTATTGTAATCTAATGAAAACAACACATCTAATCTACGCTAACCTGGGATATAACTCTTCCATCATGCGATCTAAAAAGATTTCGAACAATAACTGGTAATAAATATCATTCAGCTATCATAAGAGTATAAATCAATTAAAATAAACCATTCTGCATAAGAAGTTAGGAAAAACAGTTGTGAACAACATATCGCATAATAAGTTATTCATATGTCAAGCACAAACAAATGATTCCACCGTACAGAAGTGCCAAATGGTAACCCAGACATCCATACATTAACATATAAACAACTAAAACTGCATATCACTCTAAGAATATAAGCAGAAATTGGTCAAGAGATAAAAGTACCATTTATGACTGATTTTCACTCACAAACTTCAAGCAATAACGATTTATCTCTACTTACTTCTAACATCTACCAAGAGTACAGAAGTGCAACATCAGTAGCAGACATTAAAATGCAAACATAAATAAATCTCGATCCTTCCATTCATCAAAACCTCCTCTGAGGGTGCAGAAGTGCATGTTCCGAGGACAAGTTTTTGACAAATTTCTGGACCCTTCTCCAATGCAATGAGAAGGGTTAAAATACTACTTCCTAATTCTAATAATAGTATCATTACAAAATTTTAGGATACGGTTTTCAAATGACCGTCCTTTTTCTAATCTAGTTAAAATAAAAAAAACAACATTCTAAATGAAATCACTTATGAACTTGGTCTTTAAATTTGCAAGTGTCCAGCATAGGCTTGAGAAGAGTCGGATGACTGATTTCTGCGCTAAGCTGGGCTGCGAAAACGGCATCTACAAGAGTTGGCGCTAACTTCTCGGCTGCGTTTGTAATGCATTTCACCGTCATCCATTGGCTGTGTGGTTTAACCAAATACATCCAGTAACATTCCCAATTCAGCCTAGCCAATGCTTGGATTGCCTTCCCTTTTTCCTGTGCTTTCTGCCTCCATTCTATTCCAGTTGCAACTTGTTTGGTAGGTACCCCGGGGTGGTCTCTGCAATTAAATTTTCCCTGTGTAAATTCTCGTTTACACAGTCGATAAGAGTGCTTGCCTGTGTCGCTGCTGTCTCTGCTGCTTGCTCCGCCCGCGTGATTTGATCGTCCAATTTATTAAAGATCAACTCTTTATGATTTTCATTAATCCTGGGTGCACCTGCTCTTTTCCCTTCCTCATCATCTTGCCAAGTCAAATATTCTGTCACCCTCTTGTCGTTCTAATCATAGTCGCTCCGCAAATCCACCACTTGACTGGTGATTTTGTCGCTCAGCGCACAATAGTGACTCCACTATGATATTTTACGTCCCAACTCTTCCTGTTGCTGCAGTAGTTGCTCGTTCAGGCCGATAGATTCTGAGATAAACTCTGCCAGCTTAGGCTCATCTTTATGCGTTTCTTGCAAAGTCTGCAATTGTTTTTCTTTTTCTTCGAGACTCCTTTGATAGCCTATCTGCATCCGTTGAAAGTCTTCCTGTAGCTTTTCAAGCTGTCTGGAAGCTTCAGTGTTCGCGTTGGCTTGTTGCAACTGTTGTTGTAGCAGTTGTATATGATTTTCTTGTTCCTTTAATAGTTGTTGAACTTCAGAGGCTTTATCAATAGTTGCAGAAGCATACGCTCCTGCAATCTGAGACAGCTTCGTAAGATTTTCAGTTGGATTATTATTGGGGTCTTTCCATAAGACGTCCAAATGTTCAGCCTCTTGAGACAGTGTATTTTCAAGCTTTCTTTTCTTTCTCTATCTCCTTACAACTGCTTTGTGTTGGGGACTATAGAATACATCCAGTGGGGGAATTTCTTCTACGTTAAGTAGAAGTTCTGAGGTTGGAGCGATAGGAAGGTGTTCAGCTTCTGTGGCACTACTGACCATGGTCGAAACGACTTCTTGCACCACCTGTGTATTATTCACAGGTGTTTTCGGGATTTGCCCTTCAAGATTGATCAATTCATTGAAGGTTTCCCACTCTTTATCTAGCTCTGTCGTGACAAGTGGTGCTTCGATGACAGGAGGGGGGACATCTCTTGGTGGTGAGGCGATAACTTGCTGCTGAGACATTGCACTCGACTGAGCTGTGTCTTTGGTTGTTTCTTCGTTTTTTCTTTGTTCGTGACCAGACTCTTCAGGATGCTCAGATACTTCTTGTGCGGCGTTGGACTTAGACCTGGAAGTGTTGGAGTTTTCACTGAGGCTGATGCTTGGAGTTGGTTCCCTAGTAGGTAGTCGCAGCCTCTCTAGTGGTATACTGGCCAGCCTTCTTTCTCTGTATAACGTGAATTTTTGGAGGTCATCTGGAGACAACCTCGACTGAGCTTCCTGCAAAATTTCTTCTTGCGAACTTTTACTCTGAAACAGATCATCAAACGGATCTTTCTTTCCAGAGAACACTCTTATCTTGACGTTCGTTGTGAATTCTTGGGCCACATCATTTGGGTCGAATGGCCTCGCTGGGAACTTAAATAACTGAAGACACGTCACATTCTCCACTTCACCAAAAGCGTGTCCTACATCGAACAAAGAGAAGGCCCCACAAGTTACGGGAAATTGAGGCCATATGGCCTTCTTCTTGTCCTTTAGGTCTTTGGTCAGGCCGCCTTCAGAACAGGTTTGATAAGCGATTTCCCGGGCCAAAAGTTTATCAGGGATATATAGGGGTAGGACATGTGGAGGTACAGTGCTTCCAAAAACTCTAATGTAAGTAAACCATTCTTCCCCAAACCATCTCGCGACGGGGATGATGTCAATTTGGGCCTCGGGAGAGCACCTTGGGGGTCCTTATCATATATCATTCTATATAGGGGCAAAATAAGCCCATGGCAAATCTGGTAAAAGTGAGGGGTAAACTGGGAATCCCATAAGATCTTATGATAAACATGGATGGGCAATGGGTCTTGGGTAGTCCATTTCCAACCCATAATAGGGAATTCAGATACAAGACAAACAGAATCCATAATATAGGCAGACAGATAAAAAGGAGGATAGACCCTTTGAGAGAAGGATCTCTTAGACCGGTAATTGAGAACAGCCGTGTATAGAGTATCTGAAAGGATTTTGGCCCAATCTAGGATGTCGGCGTTAGTGGCAGCATCAATTAATGGCAGCCATTCAGATGAAAACTTGTTGATATCTGGCATCCCAAATAACCTACAGAGCATAGCCGCAACAAAACAATATGGAGAGGTGAGGGAACCAGTGCTGTACATACCGTTTTTATCCTTTTTTAGCGGCTCGTCTCTTCTAGACCATTCTTTAGTGGTGTCTGATAGATCTGGATTCTCCGCCGCGAACTTCTTAACAAATTGTGCATTATAGGTCGCTTGCGGTTCAGGAAGGTGATACATAAGCTTCAAATCTTGCGCAGCAAACGATCCTACGAGCCCATGTCCATGAACTTTGAATTGTCTGTTCTTCAATTCTGCATCATCCAGTATCCACTTGATCATATCTGTGTATGGTAGAATTTTGGGTCTTGCCGCTATCCTGTGAAGGAATGAACATGCTAGGTCCTCCAATGACGCCTCAGAAGAGCGTGGTGCACCCGCAACAGCAGTCACCTTCATTATTCTAGGCTTTTCTTCCTCTAGCAGCCTATACATGCCTTCCCATGTTGATATCCCTGCGTCTTTGTTACAGGCTGTGTCTGTGTACAGGGGCGCCATCTCCTTGGTCTTCTCCCTTGCTTCGGAGCTTTGAGCTTTATTTTTCTTTCCCATTTCTCTTTGCGTTTCTGTCTGAGTCGTCTTAGCGTTTTGTTCCTGCAGATTACGAGTGAAATGGAAATCACTGATCCAGAAAGGTGATGGGAGAGTTTTAAATGCAACAGATAAATCAAATATGCCACCTTACGTGAAGCAAATCTCTACCAAGGCACGCGTCTTTAATCCATTTAATAACTGACAACTAATTCATTTACTATCATTAAAAGCGCATGATTTTGGGTCAGATTATAGTAAGTGGCTTTTCTTTGAATGGCGCGCCCGAAGGATTCGTACCGCAGTGATTTATGATTTGATGACGTAACCTCGCATGTCGCGTGATCGCTAATCGCATCATCGCGAATCGCATGGATGTGGCATCGCAGCGATCGCAATATCACAGATCGCAAAGATTTGATGTTTACCAAATCTTGCCTGGCTCATTTCTGCGATATGCGATCTAGCGATCGGCGTGATCGCAGATCGACGAATCTTTAAGTTTTTCTTTATGAACATTACTATTTTGCGATGCGATGTCATTATTAACACAAGGGTGGTGCGCATAAAAGGGGAAATGAAGGTGTTTCCTATCTTTTGCAATGCGACCTTAAAGGTTTTCTCTTTTATCATAGACTTAGGCTTGAAATATCCAAAAGGCTTTTCCTAAGCGTATGATTGTGACTTCAAGAAGAAACTCTTGCTTTTCCAAAAAATTAACTAAGGGTCCCCATTCATTCAGTATCATGGTTGATACTTAATTGAATAAGGGGGGGTGTTGCTGGCCACAACAATTGGCGATTCACCTGGGAGAACCAGTTATCTCTGCTTTTATATTGACGCTTTCAAACCCCTGAAAAAAATTTCTTAAAGAAAAACTTGAACTTTATTATAAAAAGATAAAGCAAATGATACTTTAAACTGTCAATGATGTTTTGTTTCAACCTCTTTCTATTTCAATTACTTGCATCTTCAGCTTGTGCTTTGCATTTAAATCAGTCATTACTTGGTCTTGTAAAACATAAAATAAAGTCTTCTCTATGTATCAGCTCTTTTTAAATATGCTCCTTTGTCGCAGGTAGAGCCTCTGCTGCCAGCAGGCGTCCATAGCCTCGACAGGGTTACCTATTACCCAGCAATGATCCTTTATCCTGCTTAAGGTTATTTACAACTTTTTCAGAGGAAATCCCTTTTTTGACACTTTTTCCTTTTTATTCTCTAAAGAACAATGTCTTGGTTTGGTGGCCAAATTATGACACAGTCATTCACTTGATTTACACTTTTGCTGAACAAGCTGGCTCGTGATGAGACCCCTTGTCTTTTGATTGCAACAATCTTGAGTCATTGCCCTGTTTTGGTAGACAGTTTTGGCAAAGTCAGCAAGTTATAATATCTGTGATCATGATAAGCCGGCTCGCGATGAGACCTCTTATTCTTCGAGATATAGTGTCTTTTTGGATTATTCCTCTGAATGTTGCGCTTTCCTTTAGCAGGGAGGAAGTCAAATTTTCTTTCCTTAAGAAAGTTCTGGACAACAATGATAGGGCTGTTTTGGTAATGGCTGTTTCTACAGAGAATCTTTATTTTAATATTGATACCTTTCATTGTGCTGACCTAAAACAAATTCTCCACTGAGATAGCTTTCTTTAAAAATTTTGGCAGTTGAAACTATCATCATATCTGGGTTAAAGTTCTATTGATAATAAAGATCAAATTCCTAAAAGATTTGCTGTTCATAGAAGCAGAAGTTTCAAAAATCTTTAACAGAGAAAAGGTGTCTTTAGTAAATGCCAAATGCCGTTAACCAAAGCAAACATTATTATGGAGAAAAATATCTCACGCAATGAGAGGCAAGCATTCCCTAGGTTTATGTACAGAATAACTTTGCCTATCAATTATTAAAAGTAAACCTAATAACCTAGCTAAACTGCTCCTACTCCTATTCTAACTATATACAGAAAATCAACTATGTGAAATGATATTTCCAATGGAACCATCTATTCATTTTTATTCCTAGCCGTATGAAACTTTCAAACATCAGTGTAAAGAACCAAACTTTCCTTGGATCATAAATATTGGCTGTGGAATAAGAACATACGACCTCAATTGGAACTCTGTCTGATTTTCCTTTCTCATGAGAACTTTTTTCCAACTGGATACCTATTGGATCATAAAAATTAGGATGAATTTCTGTTGAGAATTGATGATCTCGCAATAGGAAGGATAACAAGTCAGATTGTGAAAATGATTTTTTAGTTTCAATGGCTTGTAGCCTGTTTTTCGTTAACGCTGGGCTTTTAGCGATGTCGTTTGAAACGAAAATTCTCATATATAAATCGCTAAAACACAATCTATCAAAAGCTTGAAAATTTAAAAAGAAATCCGATTTTGTACAAAATGAGTTCAGGTGATAAAGAAATGAATGATTATTTGTACAAATATTGTTACAGCACAACTGGGATTTACTTGTAACATCTTGCTCTTCACAAGAACTGGCCAGGTCTTGTGAATCAGGGAATAAGTTATGATTGCGAACAGGAGTGGAGTTTTCCTCATGATATGAATCATAGATCGGAGTATTGTCTTGGATAGTAAAATCATCCAAATGATTTTTTTCTTTGAAATGAGGGTCGTTTGATATGGTTTCTGATTCAAGCTGTTTCTCATTGTCTGAACCTAGTTGAGTTACTTGGGATAACTCAACAACATCATCGTTGTCAAAGTAACTATCACTAAAGACTCTACAGATTTCCCTAGGTTCCTCTTTTTCATTATATATTTTCAGACAAGGGAGGCCAAGCAGCTCTTGTTTGACATTAATCAAAGGATGTGCTAAAGTTGTTTCTTTATCTTGAAGACCTAATGATGAGTCGTTTGAATAACCCTCTGTGTTTTTTGAAATATCTTTAATGTTGAGAGGGGAAAAATTATCATCACTAAAAACATCAGGATAAAGAGAAAAATGTGAATCTGGAATAATGTATTTGAAAACATCATAAAAAAAACTTTGTTCATCAAATCCATCATAAAGATCGGGCTTTAGATCATACCTTTGTGCGCTGATACTTTTTGAAAGAGAAATAGTTCGCTGTTCTAACCTTGGCAGCTGCATTCGTTGATTCGTAATTATATTGTCTGACTTTGTGTCAGAGTCATCTTCTGGTTCCAAGGTATCTTCTCTTTCAGTATTTTCGTTTTTGTTCTCTGGCATCAGAGCATGCATGACTCCTAGGCTTTGCAGATTTTCTTCATTACGGATGATTTGTGTATTTGACTTGAAATGCTCATTCATATTAGAAGAAAATGAAACAAAGGTTGAACTAATTTCTGCTTGATCAGACATAGGAGGTAGGGAATACTCATCATAATCTGAAGATTCTTCATCCGTGAGCTCACTCTCAAGATCATATTTTAGGCATTTAAGATGAAATCGCATATTAAAATCCCTTACTGGTTCATCTTGCTTTCGTAGATAGTCAATTTCATCATATACCTGGTCGTAGTCATAACAATCAAATTCCAAAATGAAAGTTTTGACGAATTGGTCCCAGCTGTGGATTGATGCAACTGGGAGGGTTCTGCACCATCTTCTAGCTTCCGCTGTGAACGTAAGAGTAAAAATTCTGCACAAAACGCCTTCATCAATTCTCTGAATATCAGAACTTGAAACTTTTTGAATAAACTGAAGGGCATGATTAAATGCAGAAGAATTATTCTTACCGTTGAATTTTACCTGAGACAAGAGCCTTACCACATCTGGTGGAGTGTTGGAAGAGGTAGGAACATGGATGCAACTCCAAATAGGGATTCTATGAGCAGCCATCCTGTTTCAAGCTTTATAATTTGGAAAACATTCCAACAGACACTATGTTCATGCCCTCCTTCTAGCGCCAAATATGTTGAGGGCCCGGAAATCGGGTCAACAACAAGGGGGGTACCCACCCAGTCCGGAACCTGGTTGGCGGCTCCTTGCCCGTTTGGTGTAGCGGGTCCGACTGGGGATAATGGGACCAGCTTCCCAATCTAAAGGGTGTGTGTGTGTAGAGTTTGATTATGCTGATTCTAGAAGTATTTTAGAGCTTACTCAAATCTAACTTGTAAACTGACTCTATGCTATTGTAATCTAATGAAAACAACACATCTAATCTACGCTAACCCGGGATATAACTCTTCCATCATGCGATCTAAAAAGATTTCGAACAATAACTGGTAATAAAGATCATTCAGCTATCATAAGAGTATAAATCAATTAAAATAAACCATTCTGCATAAGAAGTTAGGCAAAACAGTTGTGAACAACATATCGCATAATAAGTTATTCATATGTCAAGCACAAACAAATGATTCCACCGTACAGAAGTGCCAAATGGTAACCCAGACATCCATACATTAACATATAAACAACTAAAACTGCATATCACTCTAAGAATATAAGCAGAAATTGGTCAAGAGATAAAAGTACCATTTATGACTGATTTTCACTCACAAACTTCAAGCAATAACGCTTTATTTCTACTTACTTCTAATATCTACCAAGAGTACAGAAGTGCAACATCAGTAGCAGACATTAAAATGCAAACATAAATAAATCTCGATCCTTCCATTCATCAAAACCTCCTCTGAGGGTGCAGAAGTGCATGTTCCGAGGACAAGTTTTTGACAAATTTCTGGACCCTTCTCCAATGCAATGAGAAGGGTTAAAATACTACTTCCTAATTCTAATAATAGTATCATTACAAAATTTTAGGATACGGTTTTCAAATGACCGTCCTTTTTCTAATCTAGTTAAAAGAAAAAAAACAACATTCTAAATGAAATCACTTATGAACTTGGTCTTTAAAGTTGCAAGTGTCCAGCATAGGCTTGAGAAGAGTCGGCTGACTGATTTCTGCGCTGAGCTGGGCTGCGAAAACGGCATCTACAAGAGCTGGCGCTAACTTCTCGGCTGCGTTTGTAATGCATTTCACCGTCATCCATTGGCTGTGTGGTTTAACCAAATACGTCCAGTAACATTCCCAATTCAGCCTGGCCAATGCTTGGATTGCCTTCCCTTTTGCCTGTGCTTTCTGCCTCCATTCTGTTTCCAGTTGCAACTTGTTTGGTAGGTACCCCGGGGTGGTCTCTGCAATTAAATTTGCCCTGTGTAAATTCTCGTTTACACAGTCGATAAGAGTGCTTGCCTGTGTCACTGCTGTCTCTGCTGCTTGCTCTGCCCGCGTGATTTGATCGTCCAATTTATTAAAGGGAAACTCTTTATGATTTTCATTAATCCTAGGTGCACCTGCTCTTTTCCCTTCCTCATCATCTTGCCAAGTCAAATATTCTGTCACCCTCTTGTCGTTCTGATCATAGTCGCTCCGCAAATCCACCACTTGACTGGTGATTTTGTTGCTCAGCACACAATAGTGACTCCACTGTGATATTTTACGTCCCAACTCTTCCTGTTGCTGCAGTAGTTGCTCGTTCAGGCCGATAAATTCTGATATAAACTCTGCCAGCTTAGGCTCATCTTTATGCGTTTCTTGCAAAGCCTGCAATTGTTTTTCTTTTTCTTCGAAACTCCTTTGATAGCCTATCTGCATCCGTTGAAAGTCTTCCTGTAGCTTTTCAAGCTGTCTGGAAGCTTCAGTGTTCGCGTTGGCTTGTTGCAACTGTTGTTGTAGCAGTTGTATATGATTTTCTTGTTCCTTTAATAGTTGCTGAACTTCAGAGGCTTTATCAATAGTTGCAGAAGCATACGCTCCTGCAATATGAGACAGCTTCGTAAGATTTTCAGTTGGATTATTATTGGGGTCTTTCCATAATACGTCCAAATGTTCAGCCTCTTGAGACAGTGTATTTTCAAGCTTTCTTTTCTTTCTCTATCTCCTTACAACTGCTTTGTGTTGGGGACTATAGAATACATCCAGTGGGTGAATTTCTTCTACGTTAAGTAGAAGTTCTGAGGTTGGAGCGATAGGAAGGTGTTCAGCTTCTGTGGCACTACTGACCATGGTCGAAACGACTTCTTGCACCACCTGTGTATTATTCACAGGTGTTTTCGGGATTTGCCCTTCAAGATTGATCAATTCATTGAAGGTTTCCCACTCTTTATCTAGCTCTGTCGTGACAAGTGGTGCTTCGATGACAGGAGGGGGGACATCTCTTGGTGGTGAGGCGATAACTTGCTGCTGAGACATTGCACTCGACTGAGCTGTGTCTTTGGTTGTTTCTTCGTTTTTTCTTTGTTCGTGACCAGACTCTTCAGGATGCTCAGATACTTCTTGTGCGGCGTTGGACTTAGACCTGGAAGTGTTGGAGTTTTCACTGAGGCTGATGCTTGGAGTTGGTTCCCTAGTAGGTAGTCGCAGCCTCTCTAGTGGTATACTGGCCAGCCTTCTTTCTCTGTATAACGTGAATTTTTGGAGGTCATCTGGAGACAACCTCGACTGAGCTTCCTGCAAAATTTCTTCTTGCGAACTTTTACTCTGAAACAGATCATCAAACGGATCTTTCTTTCCAGAGAACACTCTTATCTTGACGTTCGTTGTGAATTCTTGGGCCACATCATTTGGGTCGAATGGCCTCGCTGGGAACTTAAATAACTGAAGACACGTCACATTCTCCACTTCACCAAAAGCGTGTCCTACATCGAACAAAGAGAAGGCCCCACAAGTTATGGAAAATTGAGGCCATATGGCCTTCTTCTTGTCCTTTAGGTCTTTGGTCAGGCCGCCTTCAAAACAGGTTTGATAAGCGATTTCCCGGGCCAAAAGTTTATCAGGGATATATAGGGGTAGGACATGTGGAGGTACAGTGCTTCCAAAAACTCTAATGTAAGTAAACCATTCTTCCCCAAACCATCTCACGATAGGGATGATGTCAATTTGGGCCTCGGGAGACCCTTGGGGGGTCCTTATCATATATCATTCTATATAGGGGCAAAATAAGCCCATGGCAAATCTGGTAAAAGTGAGGGGTAAAATGGGAATCCCATAAGATCTTATGATAAACATGGATGGGCAATGGGTCTTGGGTAGTCCATTTCCAACCCATAATAGGGAATTCAGATACAAGATAAACAGAATCCATAATATAGGCAGACAGATAAAAAGGAGGATAGACCCTTTGAGAGAAGGATCTCTTAGACCGGTAATTGAGAACAGCCGTGTATAGAGTATCTGAAAGGATTTTGGCCCAATCTAGGATGTCGGCGTTAGTGGCAGCATCAATTAATGGCAGCCATTCAGATGAAAACTTGTTGATATCCGGCATCCCAAATAAGCTACAGAGCATAGCCGCAGCAAAACAATATGGAGAGGTGAGGGAACCAATGCTGTACATACCGTTTTTATCCTTTTTTAGCGGCTCGTCTCTTCTAGACCATTCTTTAGTGGTGTCTGATAGATCTGGATTCTCTGCCGCGAACTTCTTAACAAATTATGCATTATAGGTCGCTTGCGGTTCAGGAAGGTGATACATAAGCTTCAAATCTTGCGCAGCAAATGATCCTACGAGCCCATGTCCATCAACTTTGAATTGTCTGTTCTTCAATTTTGCATCATCCAGTATCCACTTGATCATATCTGTGTATGGTAGAATTTTGGGTCTTGCCGCTATCCTGTGAAGGAATGAACATGCTAGGTCCTCCAATGATGCCTCAGAAGAGCGTGGTGCACCCGCAACAGCAATCACCTTCATTATTCTAGGCTTTTGTTCCTCTAGCAGCCTGTACATGCCTTCCCATGTTGATATCCCTGTGTCTTTGTTACAGGCTGTGTCTGTGTACAGGGGCGCCATCTCCTTGGTCTTCTCCCTCACTTCGGAGCTTTGAGCTTTATTTTTCTTTCCCATTTCTCTTTGCGTTTCTGTCTGAGTCGTCTTAGCGTTTTGTTCCTGCAGATTACGAGTGAAATGGAAATGACTGATCCAGAAAGGTGATGGGAGAGTTTTAAATGCAACAAATAAATCAAATATGCCACCTTACGTGAAGCAAATCTCTACCAAGGCACGCGTCTTTAATCCATTTAATAACTGACAACTAATTCATTTACTATCATTAAAAGCGCATGATTTTGGGTCAGATTATAGTAAGTGGCTTTTCTTTGAATGGCGCGCCCGAAGGATTCGTACCGCAGTGATTTATGATTTGATGACGTAACCTCGCATGTCGCGCGATCGCTAATCGCATCATCGCAAATCGCATGGATGTGGCATCGCAGCGATCGCAATATCGCAGATCGCAGAAATTTGATGTTTACCAAATCTTGCCTGGCTCATTTCTGCGATATGCGATCTAGCGATCGGCGTGATCGCAGATCGGCGAATCTTTAAGTTTTTCTTTATGAACATTACTATTTTGCGATGCGATGTCATTATTAACACAAGGGTGGTGCGCATAAAAAGGGAAATGAAGGTGTTTCCTATCTTTTGCAATGCGACCTTAAAGGTTTTCTCTTTTATCATAGACTTAGGCTTGAAATATCCAAAAGGCTTTTCCTAAGCGTATGATTGTGACTTCAAGAAGAAACTCTTGCTTTTCCTAAAAATTAACTAAGGGTCCCCATTCATTCAGTATCATGGTTGATACTTAATTGAATAAGGGGGGGTGTTGCTGGCCACAACAGTTTCATAATTATGTCCTATATTTTTTTGTTAATTTACTCATATATGTTCAATTATGCCTTATAATTATGTCTTATAAAAAAATTATTTACTCATATATGTAGTAATTATGTATTGTATGTTCAATCAATTAGGTAAGTACCAGGTCAAAGATATGAATGTATATATCGAACCTCTTATCGATGAGTTAATGGAGTTATGGAACAATGTCACTATGTATGATATCTCTAGACCATTAGTTGCACAAAGGGAATTTGAATTCCATGCAATGCTTGTATGGACAATTCATGATGCCCCAGGGCTAACACATTTTTGTGGTATGTTATAACGTTACCTTGCACTTTAATAATGTTTAATTTTATGAAGTTCATTTCAATTATGTTTTTTAAATATTTCAACCTTCATTACATACTTAAAATAATTGATATAAAAATATTCCATCTGTTGCAGGTCTTCAAACAAAGGGTAAATTTGCTTGTCCAGTTTGTGGTCCTAATATTGAATCTCATTGTTCAAGAAGCTTAGGAAAGGAGGTGTTTGATGAGTATAGGTACTTCCTTTCTAAGAACCATAGGTACCGAAGTACGAAAAACATCTTTCCAATGGGAAAGAAGATAGTGGAGTAGGACCACAGAGAATGACACCTCATGCATGAAAGTTGCAGTATAATAGAGTTCTCAAGGTATGGATCAAATTGTCTATGTATCAATATACATTATACATTTGGATTATTTTATCTTTTTATGGGATTTTCTTCAATGTACTAATTGATAGGTTATATTGTTGTTATAATATCTCTATCTATGATTTACGTTGTAGGTCGTGAAGGCATTAATAACATGGAACTTCCACAATGAATGAAAAGTTATCCCGAGAAATTCAATAGACTCCCATACTACGAGCACCTAGAAATTGTCCATTTGTTTCATACAATGCACATCAGGAAGAATGTAACAAAGACCTTATGGCAAATCTTAGATGGAAGGAAATATAAAGAAAAATTTATCAAGATTTGTAATGACATTAAGGAGGTCGAACATGCATTGCAAAATGAAATTAATTCAAATAGCAATGGAGATGGCCAAAATATAAGCACCCTTCCATGGTTATTGACAAAGCAACAAAGCAAGCATGTTAAAGAGGTTATTGAAAAAATTAAATTTCCAACTAGATTTTCTTCAAACATAAAGAATATCCTAACAAAAAAGGTGGATTAGGTGGGGTAAAAAATCATGATTGGCATACGTTCATTAAGGTAATTATTTTGGTGTATATATATTTTATACATTGGTGAAACATCTTGTTAATTAGTGTTTTTTTTTCTACTAATTTGGGAAAAAATAATGATCGATCATTATTTTTGTTACAATATGTTATACATTTATCTCTCCAAGAAAACTTTGACAACAATGTCAAACAAGTTATGTATGATCTTGGAAAATACATGAGGTAAGTGGAGATTTATGTGCAAGGTGTAATTTTTTCAATAAGTTGTTGTGTCACATATTTTTCACTACATGTGTTTATTTTTCATCATGTACTATATTATTCTTTTTTTGTTGAAACCTGTGATTTTCTTGCTTCATTTGTAGATGGTTGTCATCTAAAGAAATCGATAAAGAAGATATAAAGTATTGGAGAAAAAAAATTCCTCATCTAATGTGTGAAATGCAAAAGTATCAACCTCCGACATTTTTCAATGCACAAAAACACTGCCTCATACACCAAGTCGAGGAGATTGAAAAGTGTGGACCTGTAGACACAAGATCAATGTGGATGGTTGAGAGGCACTTGAAATCATTGAAGGCTTTGGTCAGACAAAGAGCACGTCTTGAGGGTTCTATGGTAGAGGGATATATGGAATATCAAACCATGGTTTATATTCATCAATATAGTCCCGCAATAGGAAAAATTATTAATGTATTGGATCACATTTGGGATGTCAACTCCGTAATGGGCAATTTTGAAGGGGAGCACCTATTGGGGAAAGGTAGAATGAGGAAAGTGAGATGTAAGTAGATAGTGGATATTTATAGCACATTTGACTTATTTATTTTATGTATATCGTACTTATTTAATTTTTAGTCATCCTGCATAATCCATTATTATGAAGGTATAACATGGTAACTAATATAATATATGTGAATTGTTTTATTTTAATACAACCAGTTGAGAGTGGGATGCAATACATTTATACATTGCGAACAATAAAGATTGGATGAAGGTATGGATTGAACAATGCAAACAAGATAATAATTCGAGGTTATCATGGTATGGTGTGTCTTCATTGGTCAAAGAAGCTCAACATAGTGGAGATACCAATGTTACACAGTGGGAAATTGATTTAGCATATAGTTTAAAAGATTATCAAACAAGCATATTCTCCCATACTACTTAGTTTTTTTACTATTATATTGATGCATATGGCATGTTTTTTTCTTAATTTTCAAAATTTTCAAGTATAAATTAATATGCATGATTATCAATTGACAATGAATTTTTTATGTGTTTTATGCATTGTAGTTGAAACACCACAACAAAATGTGGTACAATGGCCACAAATTTCGCATCAAAAGGTTGGATGAAAAGATGAAAACTTATGATAGTGGGATAATTGCAATATTTTAAGTTATCAATGTTTCCTCTAGAGGTGACAGACATCCATAACTCTCTAAGAATCAATACTATGGGTATCTGCATGATATGATTGAGTCTAACTTTGAATCCTTCAAAATAGTTATGTTCGATGTCAAATGGTTTAGGCTATGAATCCATGAACGTGACCCTGATAGAATTGTTATTAAGCATGCTAACTTACCATGGTTGATACAAGGAATATTGAGCCAGGATCAGAGCGATATGTTCTTCCAAGCCAATGTGAATATGTATTTTATGTAGACGTTCCAAGTAGAGCAGGTTGGTCATATGTTGTTAGATATGATCCCATAGGAAGGCCTGTAAATTATAATGTAGAGAAAGAAGATGAAATTGAAGAAGAAGATGACGTAGAGGAGTAGGGGGTTCTGGTAGTGTTAGACGAAGATGTCAAATAAGTTCAAGGAATATATGTTAATCAAGACAATGCTAATTTGGATGAACTATATGATATTGACATTGTGTTAGATGAATAACTTAAAGGAGATGAACCAAATGTAGAAGAGCGTGTTCCAGATGATGATATAAACTATGATGATGATGATGACGTTGACGTTGATGCTGATATGGTGGATCCTTTGTAACCATATGAGCTTCCACCTTCACGTAGTTGGCCTTGTTAAGTAGAGAATATATTATTCTTGAAACGAAGAGAAGCTCATTTATGTTTATCCCAAATTTCCAATTTTCACTTTAATGGTTTGTTAAGAAGACATACCGATTGAGTTGGATGACAGGTGAAATAGAAGACACGATGGTCAGGAAGACATGCAAAGTAAGGCTAACCCATGACTTCATGTGAATTGAGTTCCCACTAGGGTGTCTCATAATTATTTTTAGAAAATTAACTAAATTAATGTTTAGGTGTTAAAATTCAATTTATAATTGATTGATTATGCAACATGGACGTACTAAAAAATCATAATATTTTGTTTTCGTTGATGAGATAATGATTTATGTTGACTGATTTGCATAGAAAGGTGATTTCCCATGCCCTATACGCACCGGCACGAAGGCAGAGTGCCCGGGAACCCCTGCGGGAAACGCAAGCTGGGAATGCCAAGACATCCGCCCAATAGGGGCACCTGTATGACAGGTTGGTGGGTCAACCCGACTTGGAAAGGGGATTCCACATAAAAGAAGTAAGGTTGGTCCATGACTGCGCATGAACAGAGTTCCCACCAAGGGGTCTCATAATGATTTTTAGAAAAATGATTAAAGTAATGTTTGGGTGTAAAAGTAGGTTTATAATTGATTTATTATGCAACATGGTACTAACAAATTATAATATTGTGTTATCATTAATGAGCAAATGAAGGAGGTGCGCCCAGGTGCCCATGGGGGCATCGTATGTTGGGCATGCCAGGGTGCCAGACACCCATGGGGGCATCGTGTGTTGGGCACGCTAGGGCACTCACTTAGCAGGGGCGCTCTGAGACAAGTTGGTGGTTCGACCCAACTTAGAAAGGGGCGTCTGCACAAAATAAGTAATTTCGGCCCATGACTACCCATGAACAGAGTTCCCACAAGGGGGTCTCATAATGATTTTTAGAAAATTAAGTCAAATAATGTTTAGGTTTTAAAATCCAGCTTATAAATGATTGATTATGCAACATGGGTGCACTAACAAACGATAATATTTAGTTGTCATTGATGAGATAATGATTTGTGTTGATTGATTTGTAGAACATGGTGAACACCCGCGCCCTAGATGCACTCGCATGAAGGCTAAGTGCCCAGGTGCCCCTGTGTTCGTTGTGATTTGGGCACGCGAAGACGTCCGCTTGGTAGGGGTGCCCATGCGACGAGTTTGTGGGTCGACCTGACTTGGAAAGGGGCTCCCACATAAAAGAAGTAAGGTTGACCCATGACTTCCCATGAACAGAGTTCCCACCAAGGGATCTCATAATGATTTTTAGAAAATTGACAAAATTAATGTTGACATCCCACCCATAGACATTAGCACTTGTCAAACATTGTATTTTCTTCCAAGGTCTTTTAAATGCTGAAGATTCACTTGTCGTGGATGCTTCTAGTGGCCCGACTTCCCTACCCTGGGTATGTACCATACCTCTCATTAGGATAATTTTGAGGTCTAAAATGGGAATCCTAAGAAAAATGTACAACCAAAATAAAATTTATAAGAACCAATACGATTCAAGATGATGATGTCAACCATGGTGGATGATTCACCATTTTTGGAGTAAAAAAGTAAAAAGATTAAAAAATAATAAAATAATAAAACCACTTTCTCATAATTTTTGGATTTCCATCTACTAGCCACTAAATCATCTTAGTCACTACAGGCAAATATGAGGTTTCAATATTATGGATTCAAGATGGATGTTGGAGACACTGTAGACTTGGAAAACAATTTAAATCTCATGGAGGATGGAAATTGAACCTGGTCAAAACCAAAATCATGATTCATATTGTTAGGTCCCTATACTACTAGTGTAGCTCCTTATTGTTATTAGTGCAACCCCCTTATTGTATTTTTGTGCCCATGTAGTTCCCATGTTGTTATTATTGTGCCCCATAGAAGCCCACTATTGTTATTGTTGTGCCCCTACAATATTATTGTTATGTAGGCTCTGATTATATTGGGACCACTTAGACTCCTATATATAGAAAGGAGGTATTGTCATTTGTATCATCCAAGAATTGTTCATTTGTGTAATGTAAAGGAGGTTTCCCCCTCGAAGAAGTTGATTTTGAAGTCGTTGATCTATCTTTTCTTCTATTTTGTGAGCTGGTTACATAACATTTGGTATCAGAGCTTTGGATTCTAGGGTTTCGCTGCTCCAAATAGGCCATTGAGGCATTTTCACTATAAAGTTCTTTCTACGATGTTTAATAAGCTAAAATTAAAACCCATTTGAGATGAAATCGTGATGAACCTTGGGTCTGAATTTCATATATTTATCACTATATTTTCGGAGATATGATCCAAGGAAGTTAGGGTTTTTGCAGGGTCCTAAATTACATCCCAAACAGGTGACCTTGGGAAAATCATCATAACTTTCTCTCTAAGCATCAGATTGAAATTTCATAAGAAGTTATAGAAAGAAGATGGATTGTAGTTTGTTTTGTATTGATGTTAGGTTCAAAGGTCAAAACAGTGACACGTGACAAGTTGTACAATTTCTATCTATTGAACCAGTCTATAATCAGGTCATCGTAGGAGATTTCACATAGCTCTTTATTGAAGAATCTAATATTGATTAGACTGGTGGGGTTAGAAAGAGGACTCAGAGGGATACCATAGGCCAAAATTGCAGAACTTGAAGACATGAAATTACAGGATTACAGTCGTTTAAATATCAAGCTCCTAAAAGCAAGAAAACTAATGATTCGAATCAAGAAAATAGGAACACCTAGTAAGCAAAATTGGATGGATGATTTGAAGAACACGATCAAAGCTAAGATAAATAGTTTTATATGTGCCTTGGAAACTAATATCGATGGTATGGAAGAAAATTTTAAGAAAGACAAGGAATATTTGAAAAAAGATATGGAAGGTTTGAAGGAATGTGGGACAAAGTTTCCACAAGAAAGGCCTCCTAATGACGAAAAGGTAGTAGAGGAAATCATGATGAGAAAAAAATAAAAGTTAATCATGATTTCATAGAATCTAACATTGGATTGAAGACCCACCATATTCCAAATATCGACATGAAGAATTTTGATGGCAAGGATCCCATCACATGGATACTACAAATGGAGAAATATTTTGATCTACATGATGTGCAACTGTTACAAAAGGTATGTATTGCATCTTTATATTTAGAACCAAATCAATTTTTATGGTATAAAGGGATTTTTTCTCATAACCCACTTGTCACCTGGTCAATTTTTACAGAGGAAATGATATCACATTATGATGATACAAAGAGAAACACCTTCTTTATCCAATTGATAAATCTCAAACAAAAGGGTTCAATGGCAGAGCACATTAAGGACTTCCAAAACTTGAATATAAGGGTAAATGATATTCTAGAGAAGCAGAGGATTGATGTCTTCATAGGGACTTTAAAGGATAATATTCAACATTAGGTTTGTCTTTGGGAACCCGATTCATTGGAGAAGGCATTTAGGTTGGCAAGAAAAATTGAAAGAAAAATTATGGCAACAAGAAATCCTACCACTCACAATTATAAAGATGGAAGTGTTGTTGTTCCTAGCCTTCCACAACCTACAAGGTTGACACCACAAAAATTGGAAGAAAAAGGAGAAAATGACCTTTGTTATAGTTGTGATAGCATGTACACTAAAGTTCATAATTGTGATGAGAAGAAATTATTTTACATTGATTGTCAAGAGGAGGAAGAAAAGGATCAAGAAACGTCAAAAAAAGAGGATGTACACCAGGAACCAACCCCAAAGAAAGAAGAAATGAATCCAACCATATCTTGTAAAGCATTAATAGGAATTACCACTCCTCAAACTCTCAATATAGAAGTACATATCAAGAAGAAAAAGGATAACCTCACTTTTGTGCAAAATCAAATGAAACTATAGGCATATCAACATCGCAGTGAAAGAAGTTTTCATATAGGTGATGAGGTATTTTTACAACTACAACCATACAAAAAAATTCCCTCAAGAAAGATAAGAAGGATAACAAATTATCACCAAAGTAATATGGTCCTTACAAAGTCCTGCAAAAGATTGGTACTATGGCATACAAATTGGAGTTTCCTGCATCTTCCTGAGTGGCCCTAGTTTTCCATGTGTCATGCTTAAAGAAGGTTATAGGTGAGAAGCTCCCAATTCAAACAATATTGTCGGAACTTGACGAGGAAGGAAAAATTATATTGGAACCTAAAGCATTCACAGAAACAAGAACCCAACAGATATGAAATCGATCAATTTCAGAGTATCTCATCAAGTTGAAGAAATTACCCGCTTAAGATTCCACATGGGAGGATGTGAATTTTATACAAAAGCATCCAGAACTACTCAAGCATTGAGGAAAACACTTTTTGAAGGAGAGGGGAATGATGTAGAAATTTTGAATAATATGACACATATTCACAGAGATTATCCCGATTATACACTATTGTGGAATACATGCACAATACATAATCTCCTCTACGTTGATCATCAATTTACAGAAGCAGAAACAATAACATGCGCACATAGAAGCATCAATCACACATATCAACACAGTATTTTCCCGGAGAAAGAATCTCGCTAAAAACCACAACTATCTGTATATTATATTGATTGAGAACATGTAACAATACATAGTACAATACTCCTCACAAGTATATAGCACTATCTCCTCCTGTTACGCACAATACAGCTCAGATCTGATCTCCAAATCTCCCCCGCTGCTTTGCCTGCCTCCACTGCACAATCCTGCAAGAGAATGAATGAGAATGGCTGATCCAAACTCCTATTTACCTTGTGAAAATCACCCACACTGTAAATCACGTGAGCACAAGCTATATTTCACTTGGTATTGGCCCACACTACGCAGATATCATTGGCATAACTCAATCCCATGCATGTGCACAATCTCATGCACAACTGATAGCAATCTCAACCTCTAACACCTATCCCTGCTAAATTGTACATGCACTGAGTTAATTGATGTATTCTTCAGTTGCATTATGAGTTAATAATTAGCGAATTAATTAATAACTAATTCACACAACTCATCACTTAGTCTATTGATCAGTTAGACTAAATACAACTAGTTCTACTAAGTCAAACTAAACACAACTCCATTAACTGCTCATCCAACTCCACAAAACTCAACCACATGAGTTCTAACTGATGTCCTGCATGCATTAGCTCAACTAACACATAAGAAAACATATTTCCTTCTGTCAGCTGCATGTGCCACATCTGTAGCTCAAACTGAAGTGCTCCAAGAGGATAAGATAAAGTTTATAGTCTAAATATTATTATGAGACAATAATATTTGACTTTTCTATTTTTGACTAGCAGTCTAAAAATAGACTCTGATCACTCCTGCTATGATCACTCCTGCTGTGATCCAAAAATATACTTTGTGCCATAATTTTCCTGCAGGACCACTTAGTGAAGGCGACTCCTTTCCACAAGGCTCCATCATCTTGTTGCATTCTCAACAAGCATTTCTTGTTGCACACTTTTCAACAAATGATATGTCCCTATACTGCTAGTGTAGCCCATTATTGTTATTAGTGTGACCCCCTTGTTGTATTTTTGTGCCCATGTAGTCCCCATGTTGTTATTATTGTGCTTGATAGAAGCCCACTATTGTTATTGTTGTGCCCCTACAATATTATTGTTATGTAGGCTCTGATTATATTGGGACCACTTAGACCCCTATATATAGAAAGAAGGTATTGTCATTTGTATCATCCAAGAATTGTTCATTTGTGTAATGTAAAGGAGGTTCCCCCTCGAAGAGGTTGATTTTGATGTCATTGATCTATCTTTTTTTCTATTTTGTGAGCTGGTTACATAACACATATAGTTTTGTTTCTGTATGAGACATGTTCTCAACAAAAAATCCAATGGATTAATATTTGGACACATATTGTCTAAGTGTTAGTGAGTTCATGAGTTCACACATTGCAAGGGAATGTTTATCCCTTCAACTATCCATTTCCTCCCCTATTGTGGACTCATAACCCTCTTTTATCCTAACAACCTTCTTTGGGAATTATATTGGTTTTATCCTTATACATTTTTAACATATGTCATTGAGTATCAAGGGGACATTGCCACATGGTATCTAAGGTAATATAAAGCACTGCTAAGCTTAGTTACAAACCCATGTCCAAACACTTCATCAAAACCTCTTTGGTGATGATCATATTGGTCATTTCTTGGATTGTACACTCCAACAACATCCAAAATGACATCCATTGTCTCCAATACCTTTGGATCTCGGGTGCATACAATTTGGGCCCCTACAAATTTGTGAGTGAGGCATATCATGAAGCATCCAAGCACCTCATCATAGTGAAAAGTTCCATTAAGTGTACCAATCATTTTCATGGTTTTCCCTATCTCTTCTTTAGACATATCCACAACATTCAACAAAGAAGCCATTATCGAAAAATGCTTGACTGAATACACACTTTTAATAGTGAAACTCCAATATGAGACTACAAATTTTATCATTAGATATAGTGGTAGAAGTGGCCATGAAAACATCTTCATGCAACAAGAGAACATTGATGTATCTTAGTAAAGACTTATAGTGTAGGTTTAACCCCGTACATAAATTACCTGCATACGAATTCTAAAATACAGAAAATAAACAATGCGAGAGCATAACACATAAAACATGTATACACATATTTTCCCCTGGATCCCAAAACCGGGACTACTAGCTTGATTTTTCATTATGTTCCTTTCAATGTTAAAATACATATTTATACATGTCGAAGCATCCAATACCATGGACCGAAAACCATCGCATCCAAAACCATGGAACAAAAACCATCACGTCCAAAACCATGTGCGAAAACCATGCACAAAACCATAAGTAGGTCTGTCGAACCTAATATAGGGTCCAAAAAAAATCCACCGAGGCACTGCCCCAGACCTCGTAGAGGGGGGCTACCCGCCCCCTCAAACCCCCTGTTACCCCCCCCCCCCATTGTGCAATCGACGCAACAAAGGGGGGGCTTTTCCCCCCCTCTAACCCCCCGGTTAACTATGTCGGCTAGTCGTGGAAAGAATATAACACAACCCAACATTCTCCCACTTGTTGTTTTCTTTCCTCAGGGGGCCATAGGATATTTTAGTCATTTATCCATCCCTGCAATGCCCATTGTTTCTCTACACCAAGATAACTTCTCAGAGCTCATAGATTTTGTCAATGCATCTGTAGTATTCTTCAAAGTGTCCACTTTTACCAATAACACCTTTTTTTCTTTTATCATATCCATCACAAAGTGATATTAAACATCATGTGCTTTGTCTTTGAATGGTAAGCAAGGTTCTTTGCCAAGAAAATTGCACTTTGGCTATCAGAGTCTATCATAGCTCCCTGTACTAACCCCATACTTGAACACAATCTCTGCAACCAAACTGCTTCCTTGCTTGCATGAGTGGCTGCCATGTATTCTGCCTCTGTAGTTGATAGTGCCACTACAGATTGTTTCTTACTCATCCAATTGACTGCACCTCCAAAACACATACCCACTTGTAGATCTCCTTTGATCCAGATCTCCAGCCCAGTCTGCATCAACAAAGCCACGGATATCCAAAACTCTATCCAATCCTAGTCTTCCTTGGTAGAACAAACCATAATCACTAGTGCCATGCAAATACCTAAAAACCCGCTTCATTGTTGTCCAATGCTCCTTCCCTAGTTTTGACATAAACCTGCTCAATACTCCCACTGCATGTGCAATGTCTAGTCTAGTATAGACCATTACATACATTAGGCTTCCAACTGCACTTGCATATGGAGCACGGGACATGTCCTCTTCCTCTTCTTGTGTCTTGGG
Organism: Pinus tabuliformis; assembly: GCA_031772625.1. Lineage (NCBI taxonomy): Eukaryota > Viridiplantae > Streptophyta > Pinopsida > Pinales > Pinaceae > Pinus > Pinus tabuliformis. The sequence goes on from CM062804.1 coordinate 1,197,634,170, forward strand.
ATGCTGTTCAGCAAATAACTTTACACCTACATGAATAGGAACCTTCACCGTTTTACTATCCTGCATATTAAACCTATGCAGTATTGTCTTGACATACTTCCTATAGTTTAACCAGAGCTTCCTCTTTGCCCAATCTCTTTTAATTTCCATGCCCAAAATATAGTTTGCAACATCAAGATCTTTCATGTCGAATTTGGAGGATAATTGGGTCTTCAAATCTTGGATAATTTCTTTGTCATTTTCAACCAGCAACATATCATCCACATACAAGACCAGATAAATAACACAGTCACCAATTAATTTAAAATACACATAGTGATCTGCCTTGCTTCTGGTGAAGCTAAGTCCCCGTATAAATGTATCAAATTTATGATACCAAGTCCTTGGTGACTGTTTTAACCCATACAGAGACTTCTTTAACTTGCATAACAGTTCTTTCTTACCCTTCACCGCAAAGCCTTCATGTTGCTTCATGTAGATCTCCTCTTCCAAATCCCCGTGAAGAAACGTTGTCTTCACATCCATATGTTCTACCTCGAAATCAAAAGGAGCAGCAACAAATAAAATTAATCTAATAGAAGCTGCCTTGGCAACAGGAGAAAAAATATCACCAAAATCAATTCCTAGCACCTGGGAATAACCTTTTGCTAGCAACCAAGCTTTGTATTTCTCCACCTTTCCTTCTGCATTTGTCTTCTTCTTGAACACCCATTTGCTTCCAATGGGTTTCCTTCCAGCAGGAAACTCCACCAGATCCCAAGCCTCATTTTTGTGAAAAGATGCCATTTCTTCAACCATGGCCTCTTTCCAAAGTTTTCCATCCTCTTAACCTACTGCTTCCTTCACAGTTCTTAGATCATCATCAGTAATAGATAAAGAAAAATTTGAACAGAAAGCAGATGGACTATACCTTTCTAATTACCTTCTTTCTCGAACTGATCTTCTCACAACCAGAGTTTGTGGCTCTTCATCTTCTAATTCCTCTTCTGTTGTAGAGTTTGATTCTTCCTCCTTTAGCTCAAACTCTATCTTCTCAGGTTCCTTTGATGGGACTTCATGTTTAATAATATTTTTCACCTCTCTGAACACCACATCTCGGTTGTACACAACCTTCCTTGTTACTTGGGTTCGAAAGTTTACAACTCTTTAAACCATCCTTATACCTAATAAAGAAGCACTTTTCAGATTTACTATCTGACGCAGTCTAAAACCCCGCTATACCCACAGTATGCATATAGAATGCATATTCTCATTTGTCCTAGGAATTTCTATGACCATCTTGGTCAAACCTTCATAAGCTAAGGTTAAGGCCCCTTCACTCAAACCAAATCCAGAAACATTTCATTAGACTTTCAATAGTCTAACCCTTCATCTATCTTTCTATTGGGACTTTATAACTCAACCCTTCATCTAAACTTCAATCAATCCTTAAGCCCGTACATATATAACCAACCCCACTCTATAACTATGATTATTCACGGACTTACCCATAAACTTCCTATTGGCGCTTTATTTCTATTATAATTTTTACATAATAGAATTATTCCACAACAGACATAAACCATACCTTTTAGCCTTCTCCACGGTCTTCGCACATTACCCGATTCTTTCCTTTATCGCAATAGCAATCTTTCTCCACCGTTAGAACATGCCTTTGAAACTCTTGACTTGCAATATGCGACTGCCTTCCCCACCGTTGATTTCATTCACCAGATCAACAACTGTTGCTATATCGCATTAAACCATCCTGCGACTTCATCGCCTCTCGCATGCGAAATGCGATCACAACCAGACTTAAAATAAAATGAAATTGTGCCTATAACCTCTTCGGGTCCGCCTTTTCCAAGTTCTTTATCACTTCAATCTCCACCGTCGATCTTACTCTCAATCTGATGGTTGTACTTCTTCCTGATCAACGGACTTGTCCAACACTTTATAACTATTGATCAAGATCCGCTTGATCTGACGGTCCACAATGATATCAGGTTTAACACTTACATGATGTTTTAATGTCTTTTCTCGGAACCGATGAGAATTATAAGCACTTGATCTATAGAAGTTTGGGTCTGCCCTTTCCATTAAAGCTCGATCTCTTTACGGTCTGATATCTGTTGGATGACGAGGCTTTTAGATCCTATGATCTGCGACCCTTCAACTAGCACATGGTTTATCCGCTCACTTAATCCCGCAGTTGACTATGTTATGAGCATTGACTTTAGCGATCAACGATCAGGATTTACTGCGAGACTTCAATTATGATCAAAGGAATTTGTTCTTTCCTACCCTGCTGCTCTTTAATTTGGATTTGTGTCGTTTCTTCAATGTCCTTCTGTGGACTCGCTCTCTTCAGGGCTTCGGTCCTTCGTTGTTCCGCCACAACTCTCTCCTTAACTTAACTCCACTCACGCCTTTATGCTCTTTCACCTCCACTGTAACACTAAAGGCTTCCTCCGATGTATACAAAGCTGAAACACAACTCTATGGTTCTCTCCTCAAACCTCTTGCTAACAACAATTCTATCCAACATTCCTTTTGTTGGAATTGTTATCTCCAAGACAACTCTACCCACAATCGCAACTGTGGAGCTGTCTCAACAACTTCTACCCAACCGCAGTTGGAAGTTGTTCTGTTACACTTCTCTGTATCTCGCCTCCCTTCTGGCTCTGTACCTGCAACCTATGTTACACTGAATTACTCTAGCCACACACAGATTATAATTCAGTTACACAGTACACATTATACAAACTCTGAATCGAGTTGTCTGTATTAATAAACGAGTATTTACACAAGAGCCTCTCTCTCTAGCTTGATTTTCTGATCAGTGGCCTTTCTTCTCTTGCTTGTAGGCTTACAATCTAACTCTTTGACTCACTAGCTACTCATCTAACTACTGACTAACTAACTTGCTCTCGCCTTTTAGGCTTACCTTTATACAAAAAGGTTCTGTTGAACTAATTCTAGTTCAGATCCTTAATTTGTTGAACTAACTCCTGAAAATCTTCTAAATCCACTTTTAACTCCTACTTATCCCTAAGAATCCTCTCTAGTTCCTCGAATCATGAGACCTATAAGAGTTACAATTGATTTCCAACTCTCTCATCATCATTAATCACTCATGTTCTCCTACATTCGAGAGCATTTACAAATATCCTCACACTTATCTAATTAATTCCTACTTTAACCACTCAAAACATTAATAATTACATACATAGGAATCCAACTTCCTTGAAAACACAAGACCCCTAAGTTAACTAGACTATGATGAAATTGTTAAGCTGAATGCTCCTACATCAGACTCCCAAGGTTAAAATAATCATGATCTCCTGATCATGTGTTCTTATATGTTGACAGAAAACCTCCAGGGTCCCAAACTTTAGTTTGTAACTGCCCAAATTCCTTATACCTTTGTTGTTGTTGTATGTCAGATGTCTTTTGTTTCATCTTCCTCTCCTTGTCAATCAGTTTCAAGTTATGATTGATCATTCTTTCTGCTGCTATCAATCTCCTCCATATGGACTGCTTCATCATTAACTTCCATAACTCTTCAATCTCCATCTCTAGCACATCCTTGGGCTACTCCATACTCTGCCATTTACTGCTACCTCTTTCTCTCTACTTTAGGTTGTTGTTGTTGTCCACTAACTCTTCAAACTATTGTTTATTATCTTCTCTTTGAAGTTGTTGGATTCTTACTGCCACCCTTTCATCCTTACCCTCTTTCATGATTATCTCTTTCTGCATTGAATCCTGACTTTCCAGCATTCTCTCTAGTAATCTAACATCTCTGTTCCATGGATTAAATACTTCCACAGAATCTTCCTCTTTCATTTTTATTTGGCTGCTCATCTATGCCAAATTTTCTCCAGCATCTGCAACTAAACCTGCACTCACAAAACAATTATTAAAATAAAAAACATAAGGCCTCAATGCCTCTTCTTCCTTTGGCAACACATCAGTATGTTGCTCTGATTTCTCCTCCTCTATCAGCACATCAGTATGCTGATTTGAATTCTCAAAAGAATTCATGAGACTGTCAGCTATTCTCTCATCCACACCATCTGCTTCAATGGTTTCTTCCTACTCTTGTCCACTGTAGTGAACTCCTTCCTCTGCAATGTCAATTTGTTGAACTTTCATTACCATCTCCTTTTCCTTATGATTGTCATTCATGACAATTTCTTTGTCTTCCTTTTTCAGCAATCTATCCTGAGTATATATCCTCTGCTTTTCCAACTCCCTTCTTTGAAAGTCTAATTTTCCATATAACTCAATAATTTCAATTGGAGTAGAATTTGGAAATTTCACACAATTTTCCATACCTTCCTTTGTTATTGACAAATCATGAGATTTCCTTTCTCCCTTTGCTAAATCTTTTGCATAGACTTCTTCTTTATTAACATCTTTCAGTAGATGTCCTTCTTCTTCAATACATTTTGCCTTGCTGTCCTTCTATAACCCTTCTTCCACATTCATCCTTGTCTCATCATCTGCATTAATATTCTCTTGCATTTGTTCTTCATCAATAACATTAATCAAATTCATTAGATTACCTCTCTGAGACAATATTCCTTCATTTTTGATCAGAATAAGATCCATCTCTATGACAGCTTTAAATGACTGTCTTTTCTCACTGAGTAACTCATCCATAGACTCTTCTTGCTGTGTCCAGTCAAATTCTTCCTCTCTTGAGAATTTTTCTTTGTCACCTTTTACTTCTAGATCTTCACCTATTCTGAAGACATCTTCAAAAGGTTTATTTTCTTCTGTAGTACCTACAATCATACACAAACTATCAGTTTTAAAAACATAAGACCTTGTGGTCTCACTTGATGCTTTAGTCGTCATATCTCCTTCTTGTTCTAAATCCTTCATATGATTCATAATATATTCCACAGATCTCCAGTCTTCATCTTCATCCATAACTCCATCTTATTCTGTTTCACAAATGGGAACTTCTATTCTTAACTCAGCTTCTCTGAGTTATTCCATCATGCTCTTCACTTGCCTCTGTTGTATTCTTCTCTGTAACTTAGACCACTTCACTGCCTTTTTCCTCAATGCCCAACCTCGTCTTTGGCTTTCCTCCTGTATCATTCTTAATGCATCGAGTTGTTATTTTAACTCTGCAATCTCCTTGTCACGTTACTCTTGACTCATCCTCTTGCCACTTACCTTGGCATTCTCCTTCTTCACATTTCTTTTGTTGTGGTCTTCTTCAAAACCTCTGTTATCTCTGTTATGACTATCAGTAGTCATCTTCTTCTCCATCTTCATGAGTTCCTCAATCACTTACTATGAGCTACATTAAAGGCCTCTACAGCAGCAAGTCCTCTCTGCTGCCACTTACCTCACCAAGATTTCCTCTATACTTGGTCTTTTGGCAAGCCCTTGGTTCTCTATCTTTGGAACCTCTTTTGAGCACTTATCTCTGCTCCTTCTAGGTTTCAACTCATCTACATTTTTTAAGAAAATAATTGTCCTCTTGTATTTCAAACACAATGAAATACTTGGTTCTAACCACCTCTTCTTTCACTTAGAAACTCTTACCAGTTTCCTTCATCCCTTAGCAATTCTACCCACACCCTTTGTGGAATTGCCTTTGTGAGTTGCAACAATACCTCTGCAGTAACAAGTCTTCTTCTTGCTACATATGCCTCACTAAGATTATCTCCTCTGAGCTCGGTCTTTTAGCATTTATCTTTTTCTTTCCTGTAGAACCAATTGAGCACTCTTTGCTCTAGGTTGCTGCAATCTTCTCAACTTCCTTTGTTGTCACCCGTATACCAATGTTATTCAAACCAAAGATCATTTCCAAGCTTTCAAAAGCTTGCTTTTCATCTTCCTTCTGAGAACACTTCTTATTCTCATTGTCCAACCTTTAATTGGATTCTTCAGGTTCACTACCACTGCATGGCTCCACAAGCAATCTCCATCCATTCTTCACATTCGAGTGAATCTCCATTTTCCTCAAGAAAACAAACATCATTGTGTCTTCCTTATGCTTTTGCAATCTCTTCTTAATATTATCACATACTCTCATCTAATCTCATGCCTTCTACTTATCAGATTCAAATAACATGATCTCCTCTTTCTTTAGCAATCGCACTTGTATTCTGCACAATTCTGCTTTAATTAAAAAGAGCTTTAACATACTCTGATACCACTATGATGCAGTCTAAAACCCTGCTATACCCATAGTATGCATATAGAATACATATTCTCATTTATCCCAGGAATTTCTATGACCATCTTGGTCAAACCTTCATAAGCTAAGGTTAAGGCCCCTTCACTTAAACCAAATGCGGAAACATTTCATTAGACTTTCTATGGTCTAACCCTTCATCTATATTTCTATTGGGACTTTATAACTCAACCCTTTATCTAAACTTTAAACAATCCTTAAGCCCGCACATATATAACCAACCCCACTCTATAACTATGGTTATTCACGGACTTACCCATAAACTTCCTATCGACGCTTTATTTCTATTATAATGTTTACATAATAGAAGTATTCCACAACACACATAAACCATACCTTTTTGCCTTCTCTTTGGTCTTCGCACATTACCCGATGCTTTCCTTTATCACAATCACAATCTTTCTCCACTGTTAGAACATGCCTTCGGAACTCTTGACTTGCAATATGCGACTGCCTTCCCCACCATTGATTTCATTCACCAAATCAATGATTGTCGCAATATCGCATCAAACCATCCCGCGACTTCATTGCCTCTCGCATGCAATATGCGATCACAACCAGACTTCAAATAAAATGAAACCGCGCCTATAACCTCTTCGGGTCCACCTTTTCCAATTTCTTTATCACTTCAATCTCCACCGTCGATCTTACTCTTGATCCGATGGTTGTACTTCTTCCTGATCAATAGACTTGTCCGATGCTTTATAACCATTGATCAAGATCCACTTGATCTAACAATCCACAATGATATCAGGTGGAACACTTACTCAACGTTTTAACGTCTTTTCTAGACCCGATGAGAATTATAAACACTCGATCTATAGAAGTTCGGGTCTGCCCTTGCCGTTAAAGCTTGATCTCTTTACGATCTGATATTCGTTGGATGACGAGGCTTTTAGATCCTACGATCTGCGACCCTTCAACTAGCACATGGTTTATCCACTCACTTAATCCCACAGTTGACTATGATGTAAGCATTGACTTTGGCGATCGACGATCAGGATTTACTACGGGACTTCAACTATGATCAAAGGAATTTGTTCTTTCCTACCCCACTGCTCTTTGCTATGGATTTGCATCGTTTCTTCAATGTCCTTCTATGGACTCGCTCTCTTCAGAGCTTCGGTCCTTCGTTGTTCCGCCAAAACTCTCTCCTTAACTTAACTCCACTCGAGCCTTTATGCTCTTTCACCTCCAATATAACACTAAAGGATTCTTTTGATGTATACAAAGCCGAAACACAACTCTATGGTTCTTTCCTCAAATCTCTTGCTAACAATAGTTTTCCACAATCGCAACTGTAGAGTTGTCTCAACAACTTCTACCCAACTGCAGTTGGAATTTGTTATGTTACGCTTCTCTGTATCTTGCCTCCCTTCTGGATATGTACCCACAACCTATGTTATACTGAATTACTCTAGCCACACACAGATTATAATTCAACTACATAGTACACATTATACAAACTTTGAATCGAGTTGTATGTATTAATAAACAAGTATTTACACAAGAGCCTCTCTCTATGGCTTGATTTTCTGATCAGTGGCCTTTCTTCTCTTGCCCGTAGGCTTACAATATGACTCTTTGACTCATTAGCTACTCTTCTAACTACTAACTAACTTCCTTCCCTCTCACCTTTTAGGCTTACATTTATACAAACAGGTTTTGTTGAACTAATTCTAGTTCAGATCCTTAATTTGCTGAACTAACCCCTGAAAATCTTCTAAATCCACTTTTAACTCTTACTTATCCCTAAGAATCTTCTTTAGTTCCTCGAATCATGAGATCTATAAGAGTTACAATTGATTTTCAACTCTCTCATCATCATTAATCACTCATGTTCTCCTACATTTGAGATCATTTACAAATATCCTCACACTTATCTAATTAATTCCTACTTTAACCACTCAAAACATTAATAATTACATACATAGGAATCCAACTTCCTTGACGCTCCGGGACACATTGGTAAGCATCATCTACCGTCTGCACCAACTGTTGATTCTGTGACACCAATTCGTCACACTGCAAACTGAGTTGTTCTATGCTTATTTTCTGCTTGTTAAAAACTTGGATTGTGTGGCTCTCCCTGGCCCGTAGCTCTGTCGTTATCCCATCCTGTATCTGATACAACATTTCCCGAGGAAGGTAAGCCAGATTGAGGCCAAGGCCTTTCATCATGCTAATCGACAACCGATCCATCGCATTAGATGACACTAGAGCTCCCTTTGACAACACTATTGTATTTTCCATCCTTGTACGCAACATCTGCTCTATTGCTGAAGTTCTTTCTGTGATGTGTGTTAGCAGGGTACCTTCCTGAGGGGGCCGCACCTGTAACTCCTGCAACTGTGCCCTAAGGGCCCCCAACACAGTTTGATGCTCCTGCATGAACTCCTGAAGTGCTTCACTTGTGACATCGCGGACCATCTCGCTGATGTCATGGAGATCACCTTTGGTTAAGGTGATCGGGTCAATGGCCAACTTCGAGGCCTTGACCTTCTTCCTTGGGCCCGATCTCTCTGCGATGCGCGGGCGCTTTAACTATGTGGACGCAACCCCTAGGTCCACGCTCCCTTCTGTTATTTTTGTTTCCTCTGCCTCCTACCCTGAGGACGTTGCTTGGCTCTCGCCTACCTGTGTTGTTGCTACCTTTGCTACCTACGATGCTGCTTCTATGGCCTTCTTCTGCTCTGTGGCTTTCTGTTCCACTTCTCGCGCTGCCCTTATATTAGCTGCTGCTTTTTCATTCTGCCTTTTCTCTGCCAATTGAGTGATGCGCAGCTTAGCATTGTCCTTTTTCTTCTGGGTTGTCGCCTTCTCCAGTTCTTCCAGGTCTGGGGTGCGCCATTCGAGAGGCCATGTCTCCAAGACAATAAAAATTGCGTCATCAGTGGCTACAAACAGTAGCTTCGTCCACTGCTTCGCCAGATCCTTTCGCGCCCTGATATAAATGTTGTGCATATCAGCTTTGAAGTTTGCAAAACTTTGCAGACTATTGTGCACCATAGGTGACAGGCGTAGCCTCTGATTGATCCACATCCGAATGCTCACCTCCATGAGCACCCAGAAAATTTTGGTGTCACGAATCCGTTTCGCGTCCTTTGTGGCCCAGAGCGAAGCGTACTTCACGGCCTCTAGTAACTCTCTGTCAATGTTGGGGATTAACTTTCATTCGGCAGTTCTCCCGCTACTAGAAATATGGATAATAGCAACCACACGTAGTGGAAGGTTTTACCCTGCTTTTGGGATTCGCGACAGTTTGTCAAAAATTCCTTGCAGAGGAATTAAAACCAGTTGAACTAGACACACTCCATGCACTGCTCAGCCAATGCGACCACTGGCACTAGTACCTCATCGGCGCAGCACTTTCTCATAATTTTTCCATCTAGGAGTTGGGTTTCTACGCGCACCCCTTTTTGCTTGATGCTATAGATGGCATAGCCCCTCTTCTTATTCTCCAACTTATATTTTTCCTTCATGGCTTCTGCAAGAGCCAAATCGCTACCTTTTTCGGCTATATCTAGGGGAGCCAAGAAATATGGTGAATGAGGTCTGTTGTGATGGGAATAGGCTCCTCCAGCCATAGATACCCTTCATGCACCAGGCAGGGCAGCTGCCTGATGAAGAAAATGGTGATGGGCACACGGTGGAAATGTGGTATCCATAATAATTGTAGCAACGTGGCCTTTTCCACACTGTGCAATGATTTTCGCGGCTCTAACATTATCACCGCCCCCTCAGTATTCTACTTCATCAGATGCATGGTCTCTAAGTGCGGGAACTTCTCGCAGTCAGTGAGGTCCCAGTCTTCAAATTTCAAGGTTGGCACATGGCCTAGGTGCATGCCCTCAAATACAATGCCATTGGGGAGGAGCGGGGTCTGGAGTGAACTCTTTGTTTCGTCCAAATCCTTCAATACTTTGGCTTTCCCTTTCTGTAGAGGGACATACGCAGGCAGTTTTGTTGCAAAGCGCAACGGTTGGATATCCTCCTCCACGTCTTCTTCTTCTTCTGCTACGGCGATCAGGGCCTCTAAGTCTTCTTCTTCCTCATCTATTTCTATTGTGATTGCTTTCCCCTTCTCTTCCATGGATATTTTTTTATGCCGCGGATTCCTCGGGGACATGTGTATTGGACCCATTGCCTGTTTATCCTTCTTAGGCATCAATATTCACAGTGGTTTGGGGATTTTTCTCACTACCCTAGTGCCTTCTAGAACATCCTCCACCATTTGAGTCTGTGCGGCCTCGCCGACAAGTACCTCTTCAATTCCCAACCCATCCTTAGTGAACTTCATCATGTCTAGGCTATATTCTGTCTCGCATGACCTTAGGGGCTCAATTATTGCTCGGCTCTCAATGCTTTGTGCTCTGCTCAAGCACTCAATTCTCAAATGACCAAGTGTTGTTCATTGGCCATCCCTTTGAGTTTTATAGCGCCTTTCGAATTCGAATTTGACCGTTCCCCCCAATTTCGGGCCATTAATGCTTTCTTGGCGGCAGAATTTTCCCAAATCTTGCCCATAACTCGTGCCTTAAATGCCTGTTGCTCGCTCCATTTGGCCTCAAATCGAACATCCCATCATGAATAGTGACACCAATGGTCACTTCCCACCCAACCTGCACGACAGCACAGCCCTCTATGCGCAGTCACGAACCCTTTGACATTCTGATTTTGCGCGCATTTCCAATATCGTGCAGCCCCCAGGGAGAATATTTTATAGTCCCGTGCTCCCTTTCAACTGCCTGGAGCGCTAAGACTGTTCTTTCTAAGGCTAGTCAAGTGGTCTTGCCACCCGTGCAGGGCTCCATCCTGTCCTCTAGCACGGTTCGTGGAGAATCCTCATATTCCATTGTGGTGATTGGCATTGTGCACTCTACTATTTGCAATGCACTACCCTGGTCACTACATTTGGTGATATGCGGTCCAAGCCAAGGTAGCAGACTAACCAGTTCACGACGATAGTTTTCCAATTTGTCAATATGACTGTACGCACCTTGCCTTGCCATCCTTGGTTTTTCAATGAGAATTACTTCCTTTATTTCGTTTTCCAACTTCTTGACCTCTGCATCCATTAAAGTGCTTTTCTCCCTTAGTCGTACCCGGTCTTTTTCAAGTTCACGAAGTCTAAATTTTGCCCTCGGATTTCTTCCTCAAGTATTATATGTTTTGTTTCCCACAGCTGTGTGATTTCTTTGTTCCAGCCTGCACGAATCATCATATCTATGGGTGCTATTATGTGCGGACTCAGCTTCACATGCTCCTTAGGGACTACAGCCCTTGCTTCATACTTCAGCTTCAGAAGTGCTTGTGCAGTCAGAGTTTTGCACATGGTCCTATAATCCCATGCAACCATTGGTACGCGCAGGTCCCAGTCGGTACGTCTCACATGGTGGACCTTGTTCAGTACTTCGCACACCTTGTCAAAGGCTTCCCCGTGGATGGTTTTGGCACACTAGGTTTGATCGTACTTCGTCGTTCGCGCACTTTTCTTGCCTTCTTCTACTTGTTGTTCTTGTTTCCTATCGTGAGAGCGATGTGAATTTGTACGCGCTATGTACCATATGCATGTACCCATCTGGAAAGGTGGGTGCGCAGGCTCTTTCATCCATCATGTTTGGATTCCATCCTCATTTGAGGCCTCCCAAATCGTAAGTGCATCATATTTTTGCATTCTTTCCAGTCCCCGAAATTATGTTGGTGTGTACCCCACCACTTTGTGGGCATAGCGCGCAGTGCCCATTTCAGAGCATCAAACTACTATTGTTCTAGCACTTCTCTTTCAAATTTGTTTAGGAATTCATCCACCGTTGTCAACCCATCATACATAAGTAGATCTCTTGCCTCTATTTCTACACAGCATAGTGACCTTATCATCATGATGCAATTTAGCGTGGTTACCTCATGTAACCGGTTTTTCCATCGTTCTATTTCTTCGTCCGAATCTGAAGTGTAGGAGCTCTCGTGCTCCCACGAAATCCTGCCATCTGTTATAGGATTCACCCAGTCCTACACCCGCGTAGTTATCTTGTAGATACATTCTAGATCATCATCACTAACATCGTCATGCACCAGTTCGGTGTAGTGCGCTCCTTCCATAGGGTCTAGAGGTACTACTGCGCATAGTGACATTTTCTCAAAAATCATCTTGTGCTTCTTGAGATTTATTACTCCGTTCATATCAGTGGCCCAATCTATTCCTAGTAGCATGTGATAGGGATTGTTGTCATCAAAAATCTCTATCACTTCGAAATCTGCAAGCGCGCTCGCACCTTCAATATCCATCGTTACTCCCTGTAATCTCCCCATGGGTAGGATCTTTTGTTGGTTCGCCATTCCCAATTGAATAGGAGACCACTGTAACGTGGGCCTACCCATGCATTCCCATGTATGCTTTGGCAGTACATTCGCGTCCGTTCCTAGATCTAGAATTACTTGATCCATTTCCTACTCCCCGATTTGCATAGTCAATCTCATTTCCCTTCCTATTCGCGATGTATGTTTTCCGAGCTTCCAGACTACGCACGGTTCTCCTGTCCTGGGCACCTAGTAATAAGTTATTATAGTCCCTTTACAGCCTTGCTATCGTGCGGTAGCTTCATGCATGTCTCCAGAAAGGTAGTGAGCATTGAAGGATCCATCTCTGGTTCTAGTTGATCGTTACTACCTGAAGTGGAGGCCTCCATGAAGCTCTTCTTAGCTTCCATGAATGTCTCCTTCGTGCGTTCCAGATCAAATTTAGGTTCCTTTGTAGGAGCCTTACGAACCCATGCACTTTCTTTAGGCTGCTTACCTTTGTCATATCCCGTTGTGATACCACTTTGAAGCACAACGTTTACATTCAGGTCCTCTTTGCACGGCTCAGACCTCATCATTTGTAGGTTCTAAGTCGGGGGAGGCTGGAGTGCTCCTTTATCGCGCAACCTTGTTATCAATGTAGGGTAATCCTCTATCTCATGATCAAATTGGTTACAATATAAACAAGATGCCCTTGTCAGATTTGTACAATCACGGGCATAATGGCCTGGCCCTCCACAATTGTAACAAATCAGTTGTCCGCGACCCCTTCTTGGTCCCATTCCACCTCAACCTTGTCCGCACCCCTGAAATCCAGAGCGCGCCATCCCTACATTTTGATCAAGGGCTCATGTTTCGGTCTGCACCCTGTAGGTAGGGGTCTAATTCATCATTATTTCATAACTTCTGTAGGTGCACTCATCATGGCCTACCAACCTGCAGAAATTACAGAACAATTCTTGGTACATCTGCATATACTTCTTTAATAAGTGACAGTTATAAGTAGCGTGTTTTCCTCCTATCTGACAAATCGTGCACCATAATCTAGGCGTCGCGCTTGGTCCTACTTGTGCCTCTGGTCTTAATGGCATCAACCCTCCTCCCGCCAAGTAGTTTGCGAAGACTGGACAATGGTCCTTGTCATGCCCCTAGCCTTTGCATTTTATGCACCATACCTCCTCACGCGCTTCTAGTCGAGTTGTCCTATCCTGTTTAAAAATTTGCATTTCCACACATAAATTTTGCAGTTGCTTGTGGATTTGTTGGACTCCCAGGCCAGGATCTTGTATTGGGGTCTCGTGCAGTCTCATTGCAATCTCCAAAGCTTTGGCCTCGGTGGAAAACTTCTGCTATGATAGCGTCATCCTTAGATGCGATGTTAGTGATGCTACAAACCATGTGTGGTGTTTTCCATCCGTCAAGGTCATGTTGGCTTCGTGAATCATACTCTTCAGTCTCTGATCCACATCCCATGGCGTTTCGCCTAGAAGCATTGCAATTTCCTGAAACCCCATAATCGATTGTGTCTCCAATTTTGGGCTGCTAAATTCCCTATTCAGTGCGGCCTGGATATCTGCAATCAATGGTTGGATGGTCATTAGAATGCTTAATGTACCATGTCAGTGCACGATCCTGCAACGTGTTGACCAGCGTTGCCTTATTTTATTTTCATCCATGACTCCTTGTGCTTCCCATATAGCTTTTACGACGAACCAAAATTGGTCTGTATCTTCATTCCTTACTCCTCTAAATACTAGCAATTTTATTGCACTCACCATATTGAACTATGGTGGTGGCAGAGGTGGTGTGGGCGGAGATGGGGGTGACAATGGTGAAATCGGTGGCGGTGTAGGTGGGGGCGGTATGTGCAAAATTCGTTGCCTTATCAAACTGATCGCGCTTCTAAGAGAAACTTTCGTGGGCTCTTCCTCACTTTCCCGCTGAGGCGAAATCAAGGGGCTATTTTCTGTCTCTACACTACCTTTGTTTCTATAGATCCTCCCACTTCGCGTAGCCCCAAACATCAATTTATTCGCATAACCCTCTTTTCACACAATATCATTTTAATCCAAGTGTTCAACGATTTAATGTACTTACCTCGCAGTCCTTTGAGGAAGCGTTGTTCTGCCTCGTTGTAGCTGACGGTCGTATCTACTGCGAACTCGGTGATAAACCCTCCTATAATTCGATCGAGCCAATGGTCCACAACGCGCGCAATCTTATCTTCCGATGCTTCTAGTCTGCACACCAATTCTGGAGTCCACACAATCAGTTTGTTGAGCCTACACCTTCCCTGACTGTTTGCTAGCTTTGCGATCCACTCATACAACTCAGAGGGGAAGGATGCAAAGAAAATTTCATGGATTTCCATATATAAGTAGTGCTATAACCACTGTTCTTTTGATACTTTCGAATTTATGTTTTCCTGCACCGCGAACTCGTGAATCTTTCTATCCAACCACCCTTCAATTTCTTTCTTTGTTGGATTCCAGTGAAATGACATCAGACATCCCTTATGCAGATCCCGGTCCCGGCAATGAAACCTTATTTTTGGCTTGTTGGGGCCTGACCCAAGTTCAGAGGTGATTTAGCCAAACAAATCCCAGTACTAATGGCCCTTTCGGCAACAGTCCGTGGAACGTGGACTGAGGTCTCACCCGAAGTAGTATGGAAGGGTGCTAGAACCAGGTTTCCACACCCTGGAGATGTCTGATGGTTTTAAGTGGTCCACAGTTGCACACGTTGCTACACGCACTTCCCTGTACATTGCAGCCTAACATATTGCCTTCGCGCAGCCCTACTTGAGGGTCGAACAATGTTATTACCCAAGTCCTTACTAATCATCCAATATTAGTTGATTAAATTTGTTGATTTGTAGGCTTTCAGTTATACTTAACAATATTCATAATTCATACAAGTGTGCACAATAAATAACTAGTATAATGGAAAATGATATCAAACATTTAATAACTCAGAACAGATGCACAGAATTGGTAACAAAACCTTTCTTTATTAATCTCTTCTCCGGTTACAGACTCAACTCTACCCTGCGCACTCAGTTGTAGGGGTCTGCGCACTCACCTGTGGACTCTACTAGGCCTCTGCACACTCAACTGCAGAGCCTCTTCCTACTCCTACGACCCAAGACACACTTAGACTTTTCTCTTATGCTTCGCTATCTCATTCTATCCATTAGGTTCCATATTATGATGTCTTTAAAACTCAGAGCCTCGCTCTATTTATACAATCCCATGGTCCGCATACCATGGGGTGGACCATGGGTAGGCTGACATTACATTCAAACTTAGGGCGGACAGCCCTATGACTCTAACATACATTTCATGCCAACTTGGGCTTTGAGCCCCAAAACATGTTGTGGGGGGATTCCATGCCCAACACCCCACTATACCCATAGTATGCATATAGAATGCATATTCTCATTTTTCCCAGGAATTTCTATGACTAGCTTGGTCAAACCTTCATAAGCTAAGGTTAAGGCCCCTTCATTTAAACCAAATGCGGAAACATTTCATTAGACTTTCTATAGTCTAACCCTTCATCAATCTTTCTATCAGGACTTTATAACTCAACCCTTCATCTAAACTTTAATCAATCCTTAAGCCTGCACATATATAACCAACCCCACTCTATAACTATGGTTATTCACGGACTTACCCATAAACTTCCTATAAACACTTTATTTTTATTATAATTTTTACATAATAGAAGTATTCCACAACACACATAAACCATACCTTTTCGCCTTCTCCTCGGTCTTCGCACATTACCCGATGCTTTCCTTTATTGCAATCGCAATCTTTCTCCACCATTAGAACATGCCTTTGGAACTCTTGACTTGCGATATGCGATTGTCTTCCCCACAGTTGATTTCATTCACCAGATCAACGGTTGTCGCTATATCGCATCAAATCATCCTGTGAGTTCATTGCCTCTCGCATGAGATATGCGATCACAACCGGACTTCAAATAAAATGAAAATGCACCTATAAACTCTTCGGGTCTACCTTTTCTAATTTCTTTATCACTTCAATCTCCACCGTCGATCTTACTCTCAATCCGATGACTGTACTTCTTCCTGATCAACAGAATTGTCCAACGCTTTATAATTGTTGATCAAGATCGGCTTGATCCAACGGTCCACAATGATATCGAGTGGAACACTTACACGACGTTTTAACGTCTTTTTCGGACCTGATGAGAATTATAAACACTCGATCTATAGAAGTTTGGGTCCACCCTTGTCGTTAAAGCTCGATCTCTTTACAATGCGATATCCATTGGATGACGAGGCTTTTAGATCCTATGATCTGCGGCCCTTCAACTAGCACATGATTTATCCGCTCACTTAATCCCATAGCTGACTATGTTGTAAGCATTGACTTTGGCAATCGACGATCAGGATTTACTGCAAGACTTCAATTATGATGAAATTAATTTGTTCTTTCCTACCCCCGCTGCTCTTTACTTTGGATTTGCGTCGTTTCTTCAATGTCCTTCTGTGGACTCACTCTCTTCAGGGCTCCGGTCCTTCGTTGTTCCACCACAAATCTCTCCTCAAATTTACTCCACTCACGCATTTATGCTCTTTCACCTCCACTGTAACACATACAAAGCCAAAACACAACTCTATGGTTCTTTCCTCAAATCTCTTGCTGACAACAGTTTATCCAACATTCCTTTTGCTGGAATTGTTATCTCCAAGACAACTCTACCCACAATCGCAACTGTAGAGTTGTCTCAACAACTTCTACCCAACCGTAGTTGGAAGTTGTTCTATTACACTTCTCTATATCTCGCCTCCCTTCTAGCTCTGTACCTGCAACCTATGTTATACTGAATTACTCTAGCCACACACAAATTATAATTCAGTTACACAGTACACATTATACAAACTCTAAATCGAGTTGTCTGTATTAATAAACAATTATTTACACAAGAGCCTCTCTCTCTGGCCTTATTTTTTTATCAGTGGCCTTTCTTCTCTTACCCGTAGGCTTACAATCTGACTTTTGACTCACTAGTTACTCTTCTAACTACTGACTAACTGCCTTCCCTCTCGCCTTTTAGACTTACCTTTATACAAAAAGGTTCTGTTGAACTAATTCTAGTTCAAATCCTTAATTTGTTGAACTAACTGCTAAAAGTCCTCTAAATCCACTTTTAACTCCTACTTATCCTTAAGAATCCTCTCTAGTTCCTCAAATCATGAGACCTATAAGAGTTACAATTGATTTCCAACTCTCTCATCATCATTAATCACTCATGTTCACTTAAATTTGAGAGCATTTACAAATATCCTCACACTTATCTAATTAATTCCTACTTTAACCACTCAAAACATTAATAATTACATACATAGGAATCCAACTTCCTTGAAAACACAAGACTCCTAAGTTAACTAGACTATGATGAAATAGTTAAGCTGAATGCTTCTGCATCACTATCTAAATTTGTTCTTTTCTCCTTTGGAACATGTACATATGCATCACATCCAAATACCCTTAAATGTGAAAGAGAGGGTTTCTTACCAGTCGATAACTCTTTTGGAGTCTTATCCTCCAACGCTGATGAAGGTGATCTGTTGACCAGGTAACATGCTGTCTCCACCGCCTCTGCCCAGAATTCTTGTCCTAATCCGGCACCACTGAGCATGCTTCTTGCCCTTTCCATCAATGTCTTGTTCATTATTTTTGCAACTCCATTTTTCTCAGGTGTGTATGGAGTAGTCTTTTCTCGTGCTATACCACACTTCTTATAGAATTCTTCAAATTCCTTGCTCCAAAACTCTCCACCATTATCTGTCCTCAACACCTTTATCTTCTTCTCTGTTTGGCTTTCCACCAAAGCCTTAAATTCTTTAAACCTGTCAAAAACTTCATATTTCTTCTTGAGGAAATATATCCATGTATTCCTTGAGAAGTCATCTATAAATGATACATAGTGCACAGACTTACCCATTGATGGAACCTTCACAGGTCCAAACACATCACTATGCACAAGCTCTAATATATGTTTAGCCCTCTTACCACTAGAGGGGAAACTCACCCAATTCTGCTTCCCATATACACAATTTTCAAAGAAATCAAAATCCAGAGAGCTACTATTCATACCTTCTACCATACCTTTACCATGAAGTATTCGAAGGCCCTTCTCTCCAATATGTCCAAGCCTTTGATGCCATAGCATGGTCTTTTCTCCAGAGACCCCTAGATTTTCTGCTCCACTTTCAAGAACAACAAAATTTTTACACCCATCAACAATAGTGCTACCTTGCAGCTTGTACAGAGTTCCAATCCGAACTCCCAGCATCAATACGAGTGCTCCCTGAACCATCTTGCAGGTATCTTTCTCAAACATTGTTTTTACAACTACATCATCCAACTTGCTTACAGAAATCAGATTTCTGGCCAATGCAGGAATATGCAGAACACACAGAAGTGTTCTAACCCTTCCACCTTGCAATTTCAACTTTAATTTTCTACGACCAATGGTTCTATCCTTCCTGTCATGCCACAAAAAGACATCACCACCATCATATTTCTCATACTCACCGAACCACTCTCTATGGGGAGTGAAGTGAAAGGATGCACCTGAGTCAATCAACCATGCCTCATGATCTACATGTGTACTTGAAGAAGCCAAGTACACATCCCCACCTTCATCTGAGGTGGTTTATGCCTCTGCAGAAGGAGAATCATCAGATCCCTTTCCTTTGTCATGAGCTTTAGATTTACAGTCCCTTATGTAGTGCCCTTCCTTTCCGCATTTCTAGCACACCATCTTTACAGGTTTTCTTGGAGATTTAGATCTCCCTCTAGATTTAGATCTCCCACTCAATGACTTATTTTTGTTTCTATTCTAGGACTATCCTCGTACAGACAAGGCATCACCATTCTGGCTCTCCATATTTTTCCGTCTCATATCCTCCGTCAGCAAGGATGAGACTATTTCATCAAACTGCAAGGCAATTGCATTGCTACCTATTGCAATAACCAGACTATCCTACGAATCTGGTAGGGAAAACAACAAACTAATGCACTTATCTTCATCTAAAATTTTAATATCAACATATAATAACTGACTTACCACAGTATTAAATGCGTTCATATTCTCTGTCACTGAGCCTCCATCTTTCATCCTCAGGTTATACAGCTTTTTCCGTAGGAACTGTTTATTCACCAGAGACTTATATTGGTACAAATTCCCTAACTTGTCCCACAAAGCCTTAGCCGTAGATTCCCCTGATACATTCAGCAATACTGAATCTGAGACACATAATCATATTGTGCTCTTTGCCTTTCGATCCAACTTCTTCCATTATTCATCAAACACTCCTATTGTTTAGTACCCCGAATCTACCGCAATCCATTGACCTTTATCAACCAACAGATCCTCCATCTTGAGTTTCCACAACTCAAAACTTTGACCATTAAATTTCTTGATCTCTATCTTTCCACTGCTTTCCATCTTCTTTCACGACCAGAATCGATCCCGCAGATCTCCCACTGGACAGGGTCTACCACAGGCCTGAGCGAAACCCCTTAGCAACAAAGGCATCTCCTTGAAGCCAAAACAGCTCTAATACCAAATGTAGGTTTTAACCCTGTACAGAAATTACCTGCATACAAATTCTAAAACACAGAAAATAAACAATGCGAGAGCATAACACATAAAACACATATACACAAAGATTTTCCCCTGGATCCCAAAACTGGGACTACCAACTTGATTTTTCATTATGTTCCTCTCAATGTTACAAGACATATTTATACATGTCGAAGCATCCAATACCATGGATCGAAAACCATTGCATCCAAAACCATGGACCGAAAACCATCGCGTCTAAAACCATGTGCGAAAACCATGCACAAAACTTTAGGTAGGTCCATCGAACCTAATATAGGGTCCAAAAAAAATTTCCCCAGGGCACTGCCCCGGACCCTGTAGAGAGGGGCTACCTACCCCTTGTGGCCCCCCCACTGCGCAATGAAGGGGGGGCTCCGCCTCCCCTCTAACCCCCCGGTTAACTACGTGGGTTAGTCGTGGAAAGAATATAACACAACCCAACATATAGTATATATTACATTTATCAATGAAATAAGATGATTTTGGTTGGACTGGCCAACATGTATTGAAGTGAAGGACCAACATACATTCTTTTCATTTGTCTCCTATAATGCTACCATGTATCTAGACCCTTAAATGTATTATATATAATCTTGTCATGCACCATTCTAAAATCGATTAAGCATTTATTGTATATTGAAAGTAGTTACCATAAAGAAGAGTTCCACAAGTCTAAATCTTTAAAAGAAACAAATCTGAACTTGTTTGTGAGTTGTAGGCACTGACGTAGGGCTGATCCCTTACACTCAAACTATGTAAGCTCAAGATCCATACTCATAATTTCTATTAGTTGCCAATTATGGACTTCCACTAGAAGGTATTGATCCCTAAAAACAAAGCAATAAGATCATTATTTGTTATGCTACAACATTTGTGCCAAAATCATACACACACACACACACACACACACACACACACACATATATATATATATATACCTCTAACATATTAAGGTATATATGCTCCAAAACTAGACCTTGTCACCTACATGATTTTGAAGAATCTACTATGGATGCCCGTTGAGTAGTCCTTGTAGTTTCTCTTCATATTTTAACATATAGAACTTCGTCTGATATAAAATTTCTTTCATACCTACTATATAAGGTATTTCTAGTAGGTACGAAATATATTTTATAGTAGACGAAGTTCTATATGTTAAGATATGAAGAGAAATTACAAGGACTACTCAACGGGCATCCATAGTAGATTCTTCAAAATCCTGTAGGTGACAAGGTCTAGTTTTGGAGCATATATACCTTGATATGCAAGAGCACCATGCATAAGGACATGTATAGTTGATATCTAACTAATATTCCATGTTATTCCACATTGGCCAGTTATGAATTTTTTGTCACTGTGATCTGGTTTCTTACAATGTTTCCTAACTGTTCCAACAAAAAGAAATGGTTATGCCATAATAGCGCAAAATCCTTTCCTAGGTCGATTTGCATATGGTACTTTGGACAAAACCCTTATAAATTTCCTTTTTTATTTCTTCAGGAAAAAAAGATCCATGCATCCTATGGTCAAAGACGATCATGCCAAAAGTGGTATCTTAAAGGAAATGCCCCAAGTTACCCTCATGAAGAGGATGTAGGTGGTCAGATGAGAATGAAAGTGTATTCTTCTCTTGTTGGAAGTTCACAACTTGAGGATGGTCAATATGGTGGGGAGGGACCCAAATTTCTTTAATGTTCTAAAGCAAATCTGACACATTTCATTGCAACACTTAAAGAAGCTACCTAGAGTCAAGGGTTGACTTGTGACGTTGGGAATTCACATCAAATTTGACGCTAACGGAAAAATAATTTTCCACTTAGCCTTTTATTGCAGAGGTAATTCAAGAACTTAAAGATGAAGATTGACAAGCTCTAGGAACATGCCAAAATTTCACGGATTGTGAGTGATTGTATTTGAAAACTGGTATAATGTAGAGATAATAGAAAAGATGAAATCTTTTGATGACAACACTTGCAGCTGGTGGACTCCTCTAGCTTCAGCTCTGCGTGATCAACAATGAAGGATGTTATGTTTGATGGCATTCTTATAGTCTTGAACATATGTGTGTGTGTGTGTTAAACGCGTATATCTATCAAATATTCGACGTTAGACGCAAGTAATCAAATATTTGATGACTTCTAGTCAGAGTAATCATTGAATACTCAATGACCGAATCGACGAAAGGAAGCATTAGTACCACAACACTGTCGTCGAGCATAACTCTCTCCCTCCAGATGATTCACCATCAACTTGAAAGCATCAAAGTGACACTCCCGTTGAACATAACTCTTGTGGATTGCATATTTGACGATTCACCACCGACTTGAAAGCTTTGGAGCGACAACACTTTTTCACACAATTTACTTATTTTCTCGATCATCCCATGCATAAACATCGACTTGTTGCGTCAAACAAAACGACCTATGTGTCAAATATCTAACAGCGAACTGGTGTGTGACCTGTTGGATATCCAACATTATATACGTCAGATATCTGATTATTTGTAGCATCGCAACTCCGACTTATAAACGTCATTTTGTTAATGGCTATTTGGACTTTTATGTATCGGATAATCAACATTTGTACCATCACATATCCGACAGTAACTAAATTGTCGACTATTCAACCGAATTCCAACAAATATTTGATAAGCACCAATGTGTCGGATAATCGACGCTAATAAGTTGCATATCCAACTAACAATCATCATATTTTGGCCCTACTTGTACTCGTGATTGGGAAAATTCAATCTTGGGACCAATCAAAACACTTGAATGCAAATAGAGATTTATAATTAATAAAGCTTACAACTAAAGATATCCATGCTCATATTACATCACAATATTTATTTGAAGCTATAATTATAGAAATTAATAATGTAAAATATTATGCCATACTATCTGACAAATTATATTGTCTACTCACTGAAATGGTCATTTAATAACACTAAAAAGTGTTGGAGAACAGTAGATAAATGTGGGTAGGTTAAATAGAGATTCTAGAGATTCAAGCTATTCAATAATGCAAATGATTAGTGTTAATAATTAACATGGATGAGAGGAACAAGAAATAGAAAAAATGAAGTCTTTTGATGACAACATTTGCTGGAAGCCACATTTGTGTGACGAATAGACAATTGCTAGCAATATCAATCGAAAAGTCTCTTCTCTCGCAACTCTATGAACAACCATTTGCTGGAAGCCACCACAACCATAAAAGAAAATAACCAGCAGCAACCATAAACACATAAACACACATGTTTATCTGGGAAAACCCCAAATCCGGGGAAAAACCCAATCATAATGAAATTTCATTATCCTTGGCCAAAACCCTGGCCAATCCAGCCAAGTGAGCCTTCACCGCTCACCTCCAGGCCCCTTGCATTACAATGAACTCCTTCCAGTCTTTTATAGGCTCCATTACATATAATACCACGGGCAGAATACCATGGGTGCACAATACCATGTGCCCCAAAACCATCACTGTTTAACTTCCTTTGACTCTATCCCGAGTCAAGTTTACTTAACATCTTCTAGATCTATATCTTGTTGGCATTGATGATGTGTTGTAGAGGCATTGATGATGCAGGTGTTGTGTTGTAGTGTTTGATGGTTGGAATTGATGTCAACCTAGACATGTGTTGCAGTTTGCTTAAGTGTGCAGATGATTGTGTTGTAGGTAGATGTACTCTTTGATGGATGGGCTTACAGATGTACTCTTATGTTGCTTGGTTTGGGTGTTGGTATTACCATGGTACATGTATCCTTTGTATCAACTTAACCATGGTATATGCCTATGGTATTGGCTTGCTTATTACCATGGTACAAGGGTATGTGGTATTGTCTTAACCACGGTATCTGCCTATGTTATTTTCTTACAAATTACCATGGTACAAGGTTCCATGGTATTGACGCATGGTACTTCCCCAGAATTTAATTTGGTACAAATGTCCATGGTATTGGGATAACCATGGTATTTTCCCAAGGTATTGATTGGAGATTATTTATGATATTTTGACATATATTCTTGTGATTATTTTTTAGTGTGTGGATTGATTTGGTGAGTTGTGTGACTGATGGAGTGAGTGAGTGCTACAGTTCTTTGCATAGATAATTGAACATTTGTAGCTGAGTTTAAAGTGCATATCAGATTTTATTATTCAGATTACAGATGTTGTTGGGTTGCCCATGGTGAGCAAGTTTGAGAACCCAGTTTGAAAATGCATGAAACACAGTTCACATGGAGGTGTTGAAGGCATGAGGCTTCATTATAGACAATGTGGAGATAAGGTGGGGGCCTTCTAGTAGAAAAATCATAACGGGAAGTAGATTTCTCCAGAGTCCAGTGTTGTTGGGTGACTCGTTCGTTGTGGTGGCTTCCAGCAAATGGTTGTTCGTAGAGTTGCGAGAGAAGAGACTTTTCGATTGATATTGCTAGCAATTGTCTTAGAAGTCGAGTCTTCCAACTACTAGGTGGTAGCTCCTCTATGTAATAATTTTTTCATCATAATAGAAGAATTGAGCAGTAGCAATGGGGGTTGTTTCCTTGGAGAGGGTTTTCCATTGGAAACATCGGTGTCCTCTTATGTGCATGATTTCCTTATTGATTTGTTATGGTGATTTTGCATGCTTTGATACATTAATTTCATGTTGATTCCGCAAGTTTAGATGATGAATTATTGAATCTTGTTCTTTCCTAAAAAATAGTTAAAAATTAAATTATCATAGTCACTACTGATTCACCCCCCCCCAGTAGTGAATTCATTTCCAAGAATTAGTATCAGAGCGGCGTTCTTTTGGTGAAGCTTAATCTCTTGAGAGCATATCATGGGATTATGGTGAAGAACAAGAGGAAACAATCTCAAAAGAAGAAGGGTTGCAAGAAAATCTGAAGTGCTGCAAAATCTGGAAAACCTCTTCTATTGGTAAAAGGCATGGTAAACAATATTTTTAGTCATGGACATTTTCCTTGCCAATCTAGTGGTGATGATTTTCGGATTATAGAAGATGAAACTGATCAGTGTTTTGAAGTTGATCCCTTAAGATGTGAGGAAGGTGTGTTTCCAATGTAGGAATATGAGGATGATGAATTTAAAATATTAGTAACCCTTGAGGCTAAAAACAAAGCTCAAGCAAGGCCAATTGGGCAGCTCACTTTAGAGATAAGAGATTTAAAAAAATTGCTCCAAATTCTTGAGGAAAGAGAGTTTTTTCTCAAAGAATAAAATTCTAATATAAAAACCTAGTTGGAGAAGACAAGGAAGACTGGAGAAGAGATTGAAAACCAGCTAAAGAATCAGATCAGAAATTGTAGAAAATTTGAAGTAGAAAAAGATGAAAGTATATCAATCCAAAAAGGGAAAAATGAGGCAAAATTTGAAAAACCAGAAATTTGTAGCAGATCTAAAGGAAGTCACCATCAAAATCAAGAGCCAAAGAATGTGACAAAGAAAAGCATAAGAAATGTAAGGTATTTATTTTGTCAGAAGTTTGGATACATTTATGCAAATTGTAGAAGAAAAATGACAAAACTTTCCTAGCAAAAGAAGAGTTGAATGTGCATACCCTTTAAGCAATCAGTCAAGGAAAAACAACCCCACCAATATCCAG
Source organism: Pinus tabuliformis (assembly GCA_031772625.1). Taxonomy (NCBI): domain Eukaryota; kingdom Viridiplantae; phylum Streptophyta; class Pinopsida; order Pinales; family Pinaceae; genus Pinus; species Pinus tabuliformis. The sequence goes on from CM062804.1 coordinate 1,197,659,928, forward strand.
GTACAAAATTTCTTTCACGCGTATTTTTATCTATGTAACGATTTTGGGCATAAAGGTATTCATTGTAAAAATTTATCATTTCCACCATTTCTTAGACACATTACATGTTTTATCTGCAAAAATATTGGCCATAGAGCCAAAGATCGTTTGTTGTCTGTAGCCCTGTTTCGGGTGAAAGCACCCTAGGGCTTTGGGTTAGAACCCTAACAAAGCAAAAGAAAACTACAACAAGAAATACTCAAACAGCTCAGGCAAAATGCTTAAATTATCAAACTACGTAAGAGTGACCGTACCCGGATTCCCTTCATTTGAGTAGGTCCCGTAGGGTTCAAACCCTCTACAACTCCCGATGTTCTTCAAACCTGAAAATCATTCAATTCGAACATACATAGCAGCATAGAAGTAAATCATATTCAAGAAATTGACTTTATATCATATAAACAAATGATGGATCATACATCAAAACGACATCCATATATGAATTAAAACATAATTTGATGCATAGACATAGTTAATTTCGGAAACAAGATAACATTTATTTTATTGCAGTAAGCTATAAATAACATGGAGAGAATTCACCTGAGTCTTTCTCTGGCTCCAAGTGGAATCGTCCTCCGAATTCATCCTATCCCAGCCTTCAACAATCTTCTTCCATCACCAACACCATGATATCTCAAGCAAAAGGAAGGATATCTATAATCAAGGAAACAAGGGTTCCTGAAGCTTGGGGAAGTGCATGAGGCACAGGGATTCATCAAACTTAGTTAGGGATAATCTCAGTATAATAACTCTATCTCTTCTCCCCCTTAAGCCTTCCCATAGAGGTCTATTTATACCTCTCCCAATTAGTTTTTTAGTTGGGAAACAGTTGGGCCACAGGCAATAGGAGGTAATCAAAAAGTAAAACCTCTGAACTCCGAGAAAAATTAAGGAATTTTAATTTTTTAAGTGTTTTAATACATATACGTGGGTTTGGTATTGACTAACCTGCGTGTACACACTTTTAGCTCAGGGCAAAGTAGCATACAGGGAATAAAACATAGTTTTTTATATATTTGGACCAAGTCTAGAAGGAGGGGTTTCCCTAGGCCATAAACAAAGAATCATATATACCAAGAGTGGTAAATGGTGTTATAACAGGTGCCCACTAATATATGAGGTCAGAAGGGGTACATGATGGCCGAAATGTATTAATTGTATGGAAAGAATCATGTCGAGACTGAGAAGGAATTCACCAGAGTTCAGCCTGCCAAGCCATCAAAAGAGATCAGAAAGAAATTGTTGTCTGAGGTGAGCATACCCATGCTCAGAGAAAGTAAAGCATGTGTACATATCAAGTATAACCAGATCCAATATGTATACTAGTATAAAGGAACTGAAAGTTCGTAATGGATCATCTGATCGTGATCGGAAAAGTACATGTCTGAATATCACATATAAGAAAACGATCAATGATGTTGAGGATGACGCTAATCACTGATGTCAAAAACTTATCACAATAGTACCAAATGAACATGATGGAATAAAATGATACTACATCGCAACTCGGATGTCAGCATATAACATGTTGTTGTGAATAACTGCAACACATAAGGTGGATGGTGTCAACTAGCAGTAACAGGAGCAACTGACAAGTGAACCAAAACATGTTGATGCAACCTGAGGTCTTCACCGACCGTCGCAGTACATTTCTACACAATCGGAATGAATGATCTAAGGTCGACCACATGAGAAATCGTTTGATTACCGGTCATTGTATACCGTTAACAAACGTGAGACTACTCACCTGATAATGATAATGAGAGTCAAGGTACCCAGTACAATCTAACAAGTGCGAATGAATGATCTAAAGTCAAACACTTGAAAGAATCTATCAATCAGGACACAATGATGGTTTCCCACTATCGATAGCGAAGGAATCTACCACTGATGACTGCAAACTCCAAGGTACTGCCAAATGGACTCTAGATCTTTTTCCCAAAGAAAATGAGTTGTAGCTGATAAGAAAAGATCCACTAGAAGGAAGACATTAAGGCATCCTTCATAATATAGCGCGAATGTAACCCGTAGGCCAATAATGTGGAAGGAATCAGATGAAAAAGATGTAGTAACCCAACTGAAGCACATTTCTGGCATACACAAGATGTAGCTAGCGCACGATAGAAACCCTCTGAACCAACCAATAATGAAAGCTGACACAGAGGCGAGGAATCCACCAATAGGGTCAAATGGAAACCAAGGCACTACATGAATCCCAATGTGTGATAATGAAAGATGATGTCGAACACAAGGGAAACCACTCAGTCAAAGACCCATGATATTGATCGATGTTGAGCACAAGGTGACCTATCAATAATGAAAATAGGGCCAGGGTGCAGCTCTAGATCTTCCCTCAAAGCAATTTGTCGTAGTCGATAAGGACAAGACCCACTAGTAAGAAGTCAATGGAGACCTTATCAAACCGGCACAAGCAAATGACCAATATAACTGATGTGATGACAAACATCACACTGACAACCAGGGATGGCCGATTGAAAAATAGGTTAAGAGACACCACAGAGAGGCTGACTCAGGTTTAATTCCCTTGAACAAAAGCACGACTCAATGATGACTATATGGCAGCATATGATAACTTTGTATAAGTTTGTCATGCAAGAGGCATAAACAAACTCTCCACATGATTGGAAGAGGTAACCAATCGAAGGATTACTGACTCAATAACTCCTAAGTCAAACTAAATCCCACCACAATGGAGGAGAGACTTTCTTTTGAGTGCTTTGTTCAAGGGTGACACGACTGACTCTAGCTGCCAACAAAATATGGAAATGTCGTCTTGTTCCCGCTCCTTTTGGAATATATAATTTTTTTTGTCTTTTTCTTTAAGCTGGAAAAAGAATAAAAGAATGCTATAATACAGTGGAAAGAACGAGTGTCAGACAAACATATGATCTAATTCCTGGGAGGAGAACTTTCCTATGCTCAATGCAGGGAGGCGAAACTAGTCAAGGACACTCAAAGGGATGCTCTTTCCACGAGTAAAAGGATGCTTTTAGTTGCAAAAGCTAAGTGATTGTGTGGTTGACTTTATAGAATACATGGTCAAATAAGTGGCTTAAACACGAGTCCAAGTGAAGCCGGCTCAAGGCCAAAAGGTGAAAATAGTCAAAATGCAATGCAGCAGTACAACTCAACACAAAGGAGCCTCTAGGGTATAAGGCCAGAAATTAGCGCGGAAGAAAGGAGAATGTTTCTTCAATGCATCAGTCATGGCGAGACTAAAGAGGACTCCTGAGCCTACTCAGTATAGCAGCATGGGCAACCAATGTCAGTGAGGATCTAAAAAATATGCCCATGTAAAGGATGGCTCTACCAATGCATCATGATCTAAAAAATTGGCGAGTGAAAATGATTTTCTGACCAAGATACGATGGGGTCAACCCTACGGCTAATGTATCGCTGAATGAAGGCTAGTATGCAAGATGCAGCGGAAAATGGTTTCCCCTAACCTAAATGCTAGTGAGAGAATGATACATGCCATGGCGGGTCAACGGCCATGAGACCGAAACAACATTTCGAAGAAGTCTCCAAAATTTCCTATAAAAACAACCCACTCTCGACAATCCAAACCCACAGGTCAAAAAATCCATGAGACAAAAATCAATTTTTGAAAAAATATTTTGCAATTTCAAAGTTATATAATGACTTTTGGACTCAAAGTTTTTTCATTTTTGTTTGGAGAAAAGAGTTGTGGAGAAAAACTAAGCAAGATTTCCTCTGAACAATTGGACTATTCACCCCAAAGTCTCCAGGTAATACTCAAATCCTAATTGTAATGCTTTATGATAGTTTTTAAAGTTTTTTCAAATTTTTGACCATGGGAAACTATTCCCAAAAATTCAACTCTGCGTACACGCGGGTTGGATGTGAGTAACTCATGTATATGACGGCCCTACACACGATTGTGTGTAAATGGAACCTGCGTGTACGCAAGTTAAAGTTTTAACATATGAATTAACAGTTGAAACTTCAATTTTTTGTAGGATGACTATCGCTTGGAGGGAAAGAGAGCATACCACTATAGATAATGAGGTAATGAATGATCAAGATGCATTGGATGCTTTGAGAGGCTATGGCTTACTCAAGTTCTTCAAAATGCCAAATATGAAAGCCAATACGCGCTTGATAGAACTTTGATCCACTACGGGAGCACAGAGGATGACGCTTTCATGATCAACCAGATGCCTCTATGGATTGAGGTTGAAGATATCTATTTTATTACCGATCTCTCCCAAAAGGGGAGGTCGTGCACTCAACAGGCAGGATGAGAGGTAGTCTTTCGGTGGAAGACTATGTCCATATATATTGTCCTGGACATCTAGAGAAGATTGGGAGTCAAATTCCAATCAAACATGTGGAAAGTCTATCCTTGAGGATTTTTATTTTTACCATTGCACGAGTAAATGGGTCAACTTCTCTGCATCAGGTGTCATGAGTATTTATGAGCCTGGTAGTGGAATGTCTTACCACAGTATTTGACTGGTGCACGCCTCTTCTGACTAACATGAAGAGTCAATTGACCTCTATACAGAAGGGTCAAATGAATAATTTTGGATATGGAACCATCTTGTGTTCATTCTTCTTTGAGAAGGTACCTGGGCTATGTCCCAAAGTATCAGTGTCCATCAGCAGCCCTAGAGATCCACGAATTGGTAGATGGGTGGACCTAATGAAGCACCTTGGGGATAATGACGTGCCCAGAACGACTTTTGATGATGAGTTTTTCACCTGGTGGGATCAACATATGATGGCCGATGACTACCCATATGTTGGCATGGATATATGAGGAGATTGAGACTTAGTGTTACCACCAAATGCAGCATGGGGAGACATAGGTAACAATTTTTAAGTTTTTGTGAGTTTTTTAAAAATTTTGGATTTTTTAATATGAAATGAACTTAAAAAATATTTTTGATGAGACAAAATACTGACAAAATATAATGACCATGTTCCAGATGTGGGTCCAGTGAGACCTGATGGATTTCTGAGGCACAGGCATCGCAGAAGAGGGGCCAAAGAGGCGGCAGTCGAGACAGAGAGAGTCCTTTATGTTGTTAAGAGAAACTTGGTGAGACTAACTCACCATGTACTTATGACAGTTGTAGAGGATCTTCTTGAGGAGATGCAATGCCGTGTGGTAGGGGTACCACGGGACTGGATCTAGATACTTCAGCGTGTAGCCAACGTTGTGGTTAAATTTTTAGCCGCTCATCCTAAGCCAGCTCGATAGATAGATCTATGAATGACTGGACATGATTATGGGCATAAGCCCAAATTTTGGGGGCATCCTGTCCCAATTTTGTATATTATTTTTGAACACTCCATCTATATACAGGCGATTTTATGATATATCTACATATTTGACTTTTTTATTTTTTTATGTTATTTAATTTGATGAATGATTAATGTGTCAATCTAATGCTTGATTGGCAATAGAGTCTGCTAATGAATTCTCATATCGTGGAATGTGAACATATGTGATATAAATAAATGATCGTTGCAAAGTCCTAGGGGACTTATTCCCTTAACACACTCTCACTCTCAAGAATTGGCGATATCAATAAGGATCATGAACCCGATAAGTGTTATTTAACTGCGACACCACCAGTTGTGAGTCTAGATAAACTTCCAATGAATCAATCCCATAAGATATTGCTTCAGATAGTAAAATAAGAATGACAGTATATTCAGCAATTTTGTTCGAAGTAGGGCCAATACATACTCCCCTCTACACCATCAACTAGCCAGATGGATAATAAAGCACCCAAGCCGCGGAAGCAAGATTCTGAATGTGCCTATTTGCACCATCAACGAATCCAAAATATATCAAATCGTCCATCAAATACTTGCGAAAGCAGATAAAAAAATATTGATATCACAAAACGCCAAACATATATGTACAAAGATACAATATATACAAACAAGCAACTACTCGGCCGAAGCCTAAGAAAAATACTTCTTAAGTTAGAGCCCATTTCTGGACTCTGCCAGCTTGTTCCCTTCAAATTCAATTAACTCATAAGCCCCTTTTTTCAAAACATGCTTAATTATAAAGGGACCATACCACATGGATTTGAACTTGCATAAGCCCCTTTTTTCAAAACACGCTTAATTATAAAGGGACCATACCACATGGATTTGAACTTGCTTGCCCCCAGGGCGTCTTTGTCTTGGTCATAGACTAAGACAAGGTCACCTTCATAAAAAACCCGAGGATGGATAGCTTTATCATATTGAATTTTAATCCTTTTCTTATGGGCTTCATTTATTATGGTTGCATCTCGACGTTGCTCATCAAGATGTTCCAAATGAACGAGGCATTCTTCGAGACTAGATGCCTCAGGAAGAAGTTCTACAACTAGCTTAATGGATGGAATTTCATATTCGATAGGGACGATAGATTCCAACTCGTAAACTAGTTGAAAAGGAGTAAAACCAGTGGCAGTTTTAACTGAGGTTCGGTATGCCCAAAGTGCCAGATACAACATGATGTGCCAATTGGATCGAGTTTTATCAATTGTCCTTTGTAGGATGGTCTTAATGGACTTATTCACAGCTTTAACTTGCCCATTGGCCTGAGGATAATATGGAGATGAATGCTCCTGCCGGAAGCCCAACTTGAGAGCCAATTTGGTCGTTAGTTGATTTTGGAAGTGATTGCCATGGTCAGTGACAATCTCTCTCGGATACCGCATCATGAAATAACATGATTGAAGAGAAACAAGGTTGATGTCTCACTATCATTTTTGAAAGTAGGCACGGCCTAAGCCCACTTCATAAAGTAGTCTGCGGCCATAATGATGTACTTTTGATTCCTTGCCGAAGGAAAATTACAAGTAGTAAAATCAATGCCCCACTTCGTAAATGGACCAACAGTGATAACAGGAAAAAGTGGAGCTAGATGTGCCCGCATTTTCCAAGTATAAACTTGACAACGATGGCAATGTTTGATCGCTTCAATACAGTCTTTGAAAATTGAAGGCCAAAAGTAGCCTACTCACAAAAAATTTTGCGTTGTTGCGAGCCGTGATAGATGACCGCCACAAGCTCCATTGTGGCAATCATTAAGTACTGACTCAGCTTCTTCCAAATTTAAGCAACACCTAAGGATTGAGTCAACCCCTTTATGATATAATGTATCACCAATAATAACGTAGTTTTTGGCAAGGTGATGTAACTTTCGACGCCCATATTTGGAGAAAGAAAGTGGAAACTTCGAAGTCTCAACATATATAATGATATCTCCGTACCAGGGATCCTGTGAAGTAATGAGGAATAAATGTTCGTCGGGAAAATTTTCCTCATAAACAATAGCTTCCTCACAAGGCAACTCTGAAATCAATTCCACAAAAACTAATGACTTCTTATATTTAGCTTACAATAATTCGAGATCTAACTCTTGCAAAATAAAAATCCATCGATTATACTTGCCCCTAATCACTTGCCTACTGAGGACAAACTGAAAAGGATTGACAACTGCTAAGACAAACATTTTGCAAAGCAAAATGTAATGACGAAGCTACTGAACAGCATGGACAAAAGCCAAGGCCAATTTCTCGATGGGAGAATAGCGTAGCTCAGGTCCTACTAAGCCTCGACTCAAGTAGTAGATTACATGCTCACTGACAGCATCATCTTCCCGAACCAGAACCATACCGATGGTTGATTCTGCCGCAGCAAGATACAAAAGGAAATCTCTGCCATAATCTAGTGGACTCAATAATTGAGCAAAGGTTAATGTTTTTTTCAAAGCATCAAAATATCGTTGTGCGAAATCATCCCATAAAAATGGAACTTCTTTCTTAAGAAAACGCATAAATCCTTTGGTAATCTCAGCGTAATTTTCTATAAATCTCCTCAAGAAATTTGCCTTTCCTTGGAGACTTTGAAGTTGACGAATGGAAGACGGGGGAAGCAACTAAATTATTTCCTCAACCTTGAAAGCATCAACTCGAATCCCTTCAGTCGATACAATGAATCCTAACAGCTGACCGGATGTCACCACTAAAACACACTTATTCGGATTCAACCAGATTTTATAAAAACGACATCTCTCAAAGACTAACCGAAGGTAAATAGGATGATCCATTCTCTTGCAAGAACGAGCAGCTAAGTCATCCAAGCATGCTTCGATAACATGTTTGATGTCGTGGAAAGCATAAGACATAGCCTGCTGAAAAGTAGCTCCAACATTTTTAAGGCCAAAAGGCAACTTCTTGTATGCAAATGTGCCCCAAGGACAAATAAACGTTGTCTTGTGTTGATCCACTGGACGGATAGTAATTTGATTGTAACCAGAGAATCTGTCCATGAACAAAAAAATTTCATTACCTGCACATTCATCAGCAATTTGATCAATAAAAGGCATGGAGTAATTGTCTTTTGGACAAGCTTTATTTAAATCCCTAAAGTCGATACATACTCGGATCGTTCCTTGCTTCTTATCTACCGGGACTGGGTTGGAAACCCACTCAGTTAGAGGAATGGGGTATATGAAACCCACCTTAAGTAGCTTTTCAACTTCAGCTTTAATAGTTGCCGCTTTCCGAGGATTGATCGATCGAAGTTTTTGACGAATAGGTTTGGCATTTTCGTATGTATTGATCTCATGTTGGACTATAGATGGATCAATTCCAAGCATTTCCTCATAAGACCAAGCGAACACATCTCGAAATTCTTTGAAGAGATCGGTGTAGATTTGAATTTCTTCAGGGGAACAGTCAGCTCCGATGAAGACATTTTCAATTACGTTAGGATTCCTAGAGATGTTTACAGGTACAGTTCGTGAGATAACCGACATGTTACCTTCAGCAAAAAATTGTGCTAGAGCCAAAGGGTTTGAAACTGTATAAACATCACTAGTAGATAGATTGGACAAACTAGATTCATCTTCACGCAATGGAAGGAGAAAATATGAACGATGATGTAAATCATCCCATGGTCGATCCACACCCATCACTACTTCCAAAATTCCTTCTTCGGATGGTAACACTGTATCCAAGCAATCCAAAGCTGAAGTAGAATCGAGGGTCCAAGCCAGAGCCACATCACCATCTAACTCCTCTAGTGAAAAAGGAGTGGGACGGTTGTCTGCAGAGTTAATGATAGATTGATAAGTGAGTTCCACTGCAGACATGGGAAATGCCATTCCACCTACTTTCCCTCCATCTAATGTGGTGGTCGATTAAGGTAAGGGCCAAGGGTCCAAAAAATAATGAGTTCGAAAGAACTCTTTCTGAGAAGGTCCCCTAGAGGATGAAATCGCATTAATTCTAGTTGTAGGAGCAGGGAGGTCGAATATACCCATTAACAAAGAGTACATCCCAACTCCTAAATTCTCTATAGGTTGACGGGGATTTTCCACCAATGGAACGGTAGAATCCAAAGTTGCGTGTGAGTCACCCGGAGAATAATCTAACTGATCAACTCTAACAATCCTCCCCTCATGAGGAAAATAGAGGATGTGGAATAATGATGAAACTATGGAATCCATATCGTAAATCCAATTCCTACCTAAGAGGAGGTTATAATCCAGGTTCGCATCAATGATTTCTACCTCAATGTTCACTACCTCTCCCCCAACACAGATAGGAAAGGTTAGGATAATCCCATGCGTCCTATGAGAATGTCCATCAAATGTTCTCAAAAGAGTCAGTGAAGGAATAGCTAAAGGTGATCCAATGGCCTTCCAACATGACATAGACATCATGCATGTGGAAACTCCCTCATCTATAATTGTCTGAAAAATATTGGTCTTTCGGTATGTGGACTTTATCTAGAAATCCATATGGTGAGGAAGTCCCTTTTTGACATTCAACATATCAAAAGTGAGCACTAAAGAATTCTTTGGATCTACTGCACCAATTTCCGAAAGCGAAGCACTTCTCTGAGCAGGGTACGACTAGAGTACCTCAAATGCTGAGATAGTGCAAGGACTTTGAGCCAGATCTTCTACAATCAAGTAGTTCTGGGCTACCTTAGCATTAGGGTTAATAGTCGAGCATTTTGTGGAGCCTTTCAGTATCCGAGGTATAGACTCAATAGAGGGTCACTCAATATGAAGTGGTTATGTGGCTTCAGGAATAGATTTAGCCTTAGATGTTTCTGATTCACCATAATCACGTGTTCGCATAGCGATGTCGATATGAGAGCTCATCATATAAACATTTGATGAATTTTCCCCTTCCTGGTTTCCCCCGACGGAGGTACCAGCATTAGAATTCGTGCCAGCAAGTAATTGTTGCCCTTGGGGAAAAGGGTTAGTCAGAACAACTTGGGAGCTAGAGGACCCTTGCTGTACTAATAAGCGCTGAGCATCTTGCATCTTAGAGCATAGGTGAGTCAAATGATCTCCATTGCGTGACTTGCATGGAAATTTTACCTTTTTCTTGGACTCTTTCCTACCCTCTCCGGCATCATTGTCGGGTTTGTTTGCATTGCCTTTTCCTTCCTAGTTCTTCTTCTTACCTCATCCCTTCCTCTTCCCATTGGATTGTTGATTTCCTTTGGTATTAATGGTCTGGACGGTGTTTATAGAGGTAGGTTGGGAAGGTGTAGGTACAGACGATGTTGCCTGGGTAGAAGAAGCAATTTGTAGAGACAATTGTTGTAATTGATTTAATAGGTTCACCACGTTAACATCAATCGATTCGACTATACCATTGGCATGGGGACCTGGTTTTGGTTTAGCTAAATCGACCTTAGATCTAGGAGCATCAGGTAGAATTTTCTAAAGAACCCCAAACTAAGAATATATCAGTTCCAATTGCTGGGCTGTAAAAATGGCCTGCTCTTCTGTATAAACATTGGAGAGAGACACATCCTTTGAGATCTCAGGCTGTAATGATTTGAGAAACCATTCGAGAAGGAACTCTGGCAGGATTTCAGCTTTGATAATCCTTTTCCTCCTCCTCTATTCCTGGATGTGATCCGAAATGTGAGTTGCGGTGTCTTGCTGAAAGTTAGCCAGAAGTTCAATTCCAACTTCATATTGGATAGGAAACTGAGAATGGTTCAGAAATACATTAGCCAAATCACAAAAATAAGTATAGGTGCCCCCTAGCAACTCTATATACCATTTGGCCACATTTCTAGTTAGGGTGCATTGAAATAACCTCAACCTGACCGAATCATCAATCAGGGAGTTCTATGAGCACCATAAGTGAAATGTGGTTACGTGGTCTCCTAGATCTTCACCACTCTTCCCTTCGAATTTTGGGATATCCAAGGAAAGTTTAGTTGGGACCGGAGGCCAAGCCGGATTGTACCAAATCAGATCATATGTCAATTTAGTTAAGTCTGGCATGTTCAGTGTGGCCAAAAAAGGGAGTCGTGGCAGACATTGAGAATTCCATCCAATGCGAGCGGGGTTCCCAAAGGTCTGAAAAGAATGACCCGGATTTTGAAAAACACCAAGTTGCCTAAAGTAATTCGTAGAGCCTACCGAACCAAAAGGTGCTCCTTGTGGTCCAGTAAAATTTGGAGTTTGAACAACTCCTGCCGAAAATCCTCTGTAACCACTGAAGTTACCCCCTAACGAAGTGTTAAAAGGAGCTGATATCCCCTGATAAGGATTACATGCATTAGCAAAGGGCGGAAAATTCTAAAACAAATTAACTGAAGAATACGGCACATTCCCTATTTGGCTGGAATAAAATTGATTCCCAACTCCTATCCCACTAACCGCAGGGTTTTTCCAACTCTGGAATGGGTTATTACGTTGACCTGTAAAGTAAAAGGCACTGACCCTATTGTCAGGTTGGAGTTTGGTATATGAACACTTCCAAATGGGAAACCCTGAAAATAAGTCGATCCACTCATCATGGATGTGGAGGCGGTCGATGGTATGTTCAAAGGAACTGAAGGAATCCCGTGAGATGGTATTCCAAAAGAAATAAATCCAAAACCAAATGCAGTAGCCTGAGAACTTCCACTCATTGACGAAATGGAAGTAGACCCAAATATAGTCGTGCTAGGAGTAATAGAAGAGATGGAAATAGTTCCTCCTCCTTATACAGATATTGGAGTCTGCAGACTCCCAACACTCGTCATAGATGCCATGCTTCCAGTAGTGGTGATCGAAGGAATAGATGGGTGTAAACCTGGGCTCAAAGGCCTATGAGTCGAGGTTCCAACGTACAATAGAACGTCTAGATGATTAGGAGGAAGAGGAGAATTCGGAGCCGCAACTGACTCTAAAAGCTCTTCAAATTTGATATTATCTTACGACTGAAAAAGTACATGAGAAAGAACTGGTGTGTTCCTCTAACTCTCTACTAGTGCCAGGTCTATCTTGTGCATTAATGTCCCGAAACGGAGGATCAATCTCCGATGCGCCTGCTGCCACTGTTTGAAAACCACTAGCAGAATTGCTCCTACGCCTTTTAGGAGAAGGCTCAGGACTCCTAGGTGATAGCCCATAAATTCTCCCAAACCATCAAGATGGTCGATCAACCACTTTGAATTATTTAAAAGATCTACTTAAAGACTCAAAAAATTATAAATCTAGGCTGACTAGGAGCAAAGAACAATCACTAAAAAGTCCCTAAAGATATCACAAATCAAACAACTCTTGAGTATTTCCACTCTGGGTGAAGGGGGCCGGACACCAAAATACAAGAAAGTTAATAACAAGGCCTTCCAAAAATAGACTCGGGTAATAAATCCCCATGCCTACTAGCAAAGGTATCAAAGGAAGTTACGCTGACCTCCAGACAACAGTCAGTGCAAGCACCCAAGCTTCGCAAGGGTACCCTCCAGAAGTACTGTTGAACGTGATACAACATCAGCCTCAGATGCCACAAGATTCCCCTTCGTAGCCACCTATGTGATCCCTAGGATAGGAAAATATGGTCACCAACTCGTATCAGAAGTCGGGAGGAACAGTCATGAGGTGGGATCTGATAAGTAAGAGAGGGGGTATCTGTCGTCCTTATCTTCACTCTCCCTCTTTCTTTACTCCCAGTTACAGAGCTTTCCAGGTCTCCCTAACGCTATTGGATTTCTCTCATTAATCAAACTTCTATGTTTTGTAGTTTTGAGTGGCCTTGGAGAGTTAACTCTCTTCTCGCCTAATCCAAGGCCCTAATAAACCTAAACTTGTTGGTGTATTCTGATGACAACATCAAATTTCTAATTTATTTTAATTAATCGCTTGATTTTAATGGCTATTATTTAAGTCAAGGGTAAAGATGGGAGTGAACCAATGATGTTCATATGACGCAACAGAAATCAATGAAAAACTAACTACATGCATGCAATCATTTTTCTTTGATGAAAAGAGATCTCTATATGGGTTCTAAAAAACTTGTACAAAGCAAGTACTTTTTCTCTTCTTTTCTTGAAACGCACTTCACACGCCCAAAAACTAAAAGACTATGAATGCTTTAACAATGAAAACTACCCTAATGCAAGATATAATGGAGATGCAAGATCCTAAATAACACTCAAAAAGCCAAAAGCAATTGCTTAAAATTAACAATGAGCCAACTTAAGTACTGAAGAGGATAAAAATTTTGAACACAAAATTCTCTCCAAACAAGAAGGACAAATTGTAAAAGATCGCAGTTCACTTCTAATCAACAAAAAGAAACCATAAACCATTCTTTGCAAAAGAAAAACAAAAACAATTTTTTTTGAGATCTTTTATGTTTTATAGAAGCAACCAAAACAAGTTTTTGGAATCACCACAATGCTACCATAACTCAAAAAATCGAAAAAAGAGCACAAGGAGTCTTTGCAAGTTACAAACTCGAAAATGAACGAAAACTTGAGCAAAAAGACTTCAACTTGTACAAAACGACCCAAATAGCAGCAAAGAGTTTGACAAACTAACCAAGAAGCCGGGAAAGAAATACTTCCAAATTCGTGAAAAAGACTTTCAAAAAGCAAGAAAAGCTATGAGGCCACAAAACAAAGGAGAGCAAAGAAAGTAGATTTGAAATCCGAGCTTGACACTGAAACTGAAAACAATCTTGTGTTATGGTGGACCAGAACAATCAAGAACTTCAGGACGAAATTTTGTGTGCCAAAACACAAATTACAAACTCGCTAAAGAAGAAAACCTAAGCCAAATCTTTTCAATTAGGAAGAGACTTCGAAACAGTAAGCTTGCATAATAATTAAATTCTTCAAACAACAGTTGACCACACAGAGACTGAAAAGACCAGGAAACAAATCTATCAGGGCTGAAAGATTTGAAAAAACAATGCAAAAATCTGCATATGCGACTGTGTGCAAACACAGAGGCATTCACACGCGCTCCTAATACAGCAAAAATCGTGTATACGCGAGTTCACTTTACATAAACAAGTGTGTATACGCCACTGTAAACAAAGTAAAGAGCATATACAAAGCTTTGCAAGAAAAAAAAAACACAGTCTGATCCAAAAGATCAGACTTGAGGCCTGGGACTCTATTAGACTAAATAAGACTGTAACTGCAAGCAAACCAAAGACTAAGCCCTGATTGAAAATGAACAACCTAAACCAGGAATAACAAGATTGTTATCCCCAGTGGAGTCGCCAATTTTGTTTTGGGTGAAAGCACCCTAGGGCTTTGGGTTAGAACCCCAAAAGAGCAGAAGCAAACTACAACAAGAAATACTCAAACATCTCAGGCAAAATTCTAAAATTATCAAACTATGTAAGAGTGACCGTACCCAGTTTTCCTTCGTTCGAGTAGGTCCCGCAGGGTTCAGACCCTCTGCAACTCCTGATGTTCTTCAAACCTGAAAATCATTCAATTCAAACATACATAGCAGCACGGAAGTAAAGAATATTCACAAAATTGACTTTATATCATATAAACAAATGATTGATCATACATCAAAACGACATCCATATATGAATTAAAACATAAATTGATGCAAAGACATAGTTAATTTCGGAAACAAGACAACATTTCTTTTATTGCAGTAAGCTATAAATAATACAGAGAGAATTCACCTGAGTCTTTCTCTGGCTCCAAGCGGAACCATCCTTCGGATTCGTCCTATCCCAAACTTCAACAATCTTCTTCCATCACCAACACCATGATATCTCAAGCAAAAGTAAGGATATCTATAATCAAGGAAACAAAGGTTTCTTGAAGCTTGGGGAAGTGCATGAGGCACAAGGATTCATCAGACTCAGTCAGAGATAATCTCAGTATAATAACTCTATCTTTTCTCCCCCTTAAGGCCTTCCCATAGAGGTCTATTTATACCTCTCCCAATTAGTTTTTTAGTTGGGAAACAGTTGGGTCACGGGCAATAAGAGGTAATCAACAGGTAAAACCTATGAACTCTGCCCAAAATTAAGGAATTTTAATTTTTAAGTGTTTTAATACATATACGTGGGTTGGGTATTGACTCACCCGCGTGTACACATTTTTAGCTCAGGGAAAAGTAGCATACAGGGGATAAAAGACTATTTTTTATATATTTGGACCAAGTCTAGAAGGAGGGGTTTCCCCAGGCCATAGAGGAGGAAAAAAGAGCCAAAAAACATTTAAGCAAGAAGTGGTACATCAAGGTTTGGAGAAAGAAAGAGAAAGAAGAAAATTGAGATCATCTTAGTCTCAAGGGGAGCATGAAGGAGAAAATATACAGTTTTAGGGGGATCCTCCAAGAAAATGAGGTTTGATCAGTCTCATTATGAGTTGTTTCAAAGGCTTTGATTCACTAACTAATCTCTGATCTATTGTTGGAGCTACTGTAAGACATTCATCCATAAATAAGGTTGTTAGAACTATGCATATTGAATTCCTATTAGTACCTACACCAAACAACGAAATCAATGTTTAGTTTAAAAAAACAAATAAAGAAAAAAAAGTAAAAAGATGTGTGCAGATTGCAATTGCTAATAGAATGCATATTTTCAAAAATGACAATTGTTGGGGATATATCAAGGCCCATGAAATAAATATGAATTTGTTGATCTGGTCCAAGGGAGAGTTAAGCATCAAGTGAATTGATCTTATTTTAGTGGTTTGATATGTGTGAACACATTAGAAGTTTGTTGGTCCTCTAAAAATGACATGATTCGATCCTCTAATGAGTTTTAAAAAAAAATCCAGTGATCAAGTTAACTAAAAGATCTGCTCCATGCATTGTTGTTTTGGTCATAATTATTTACTAAACCCCCAAAGGTGTAATAGAGTGAATGCATTACATTTTTAAACTGAAAGTGGAATGTAATTATTGAAATTGTTAGTGGCTTATGAATTGGTCTAATCCAATCACATTGCATGTTGATTTGATTTATAACTCACCCATTAACCTAGTCAAAATGAATTCGATTTGATTGGTTTAAATGTGTTATGCGTTGGACAGAGAGATGGTTAGGCAATGCATAACATGTAATGGTTGAGGCCGAGAGAACCTGTAATGAATTAATTATAATGGTTGAGGTCGCAACTGTGTGTTTTGGTGCCAGTGGTGAGTGTGCATGGTGCCAGTTTTAATATTTTGTTGAGAGAAGCAAACCAAGTTACAGCTGAGGAATCTGGTTTGGGATACCTCAAATCATGATGTGTACCTGATGAGTAAATACTCAATTATGCATTGGTGTTCATTAAAGCAAAAAAGCACTGAAGTGCTCAATGTTGATGGATCATTAACACCTTCTCGAGAGGTAGAGAAAAATCCTTGGGAAATACATCATGCTCTTGGGAGAATCCAAATCAATACAATGTGTTTCATGGATAATCTTTTGGTTGTTTTTGGATTTGAGAGAGAATCAGTTGCCAAGAACTTGGATAGCCATGGAGTATCCTTTTGTGAAAAAGGTCAATTGTGAAGAGAATGTCATCAACAATGCCATTGAGATCTATGATAGTGCAAGTGGTACAAAGAAGTTGATGACCTCAAATAATTATTCAGTTGCCTAGATTTTTGATATTGAAACATTTTCCATCCTTGAGAAATATTTCTATCCTTGGGCTGTGAATCACACTTCTGTTAGTCAAAATAAAAATCATGTTGTGGTTATTAAAGACAATGTTTATGGGTTGCTTGTAGATCACTATACATGGAAGGTTGTAGATACTCTAAGAGGGTACTTGGATTTCTCCTTCGCATTTGTTTGGCATCCATATGGTCTTTATTTTGTGACAAGAAATCAGGACACCGCCAACTGGATCTAGGATGTTGGGAACTATTGACGGTGCTGGAAATCTGTCAACCAAGGGGATTTCCCCGATATGAAGTCCCAATTAGACCTCACACTGTTTGGTGTGGGATTCTGTTGTAGCGGCTACAACAACCATCCAAAATTTTTCCTTAGCCTGTTTTGGACCCTCCCTACCAACCTTCACAACAGCTTGCCTTGCTTTGTCAAGTCCTCAAGCTTCAGTGTCTTTCTTGCTCAAAGGCAATCTGTCGATCATAGTTTGATCTTTTCCCTTCACAAGTTTCTCACCCGGACTTGGTCCAGCTGTAGGTTGAGTAGCTTCCCCTTGAAAATTGCACATTTCTGGAGGGAACCCAGCCTTCCCTCCAGAAATTGCACAATCCTCTCTAACAGCCTACTGGGGTCCAGGATTGTGCAACATTTCCATCCAACCTTACCAGCAGCAAGTTGTTCAGCCCAGGATTTTCTCAAATCTAGGCAGCAGTCAGATGCTCTACCTAGAAATTTTGCAAATCTCCTAGGCAACCAGCCCAGCTCCCAGCCAGAAATACACATTTTTCTCCATCAGTCAAGCAGTCTCTTGCATGTGCAGCTGAGTTGATTGGCTCCCTCTGGAACTAAGAAAAATAGACTTGCATGCATGGGTTGTTTCTCCCAAGGTAGCATGCAAAGGCATCCCTTGTTTCAGGGATCTATGTTTAGCAGTTGGAGGTTACATGCAAGAAGCAATTCCGAAACCTTCCACCAAGTGTCGCTTCCCCTAGATTCGTGGCTTGCATGTCACAACCTCAATGTTATCAAAAATCATCAACCAAACACCGCAGATCTCATTCCTCACATCAACCTTGTAGCTCTGACATCCCACATCACATCTAGGAGTAGTCGGCACACTCAGCTCAGTTGTTTTGGGGTAATTTCGCTTCCCATGCCTTGTGCTACATTTCTGTCACTTTTTTTGTTTTTGCTTGTGGGAGTACTGCTTTCTTGTTTTATTTGAATGCTTGTTGTTGTTTATATGTATACTAGCTTGTCCTAGCTCTGTTTCAGTTTTCGTTGCTATCTCACTAGTGTTGCATGCATGAAACTGTTTTGAACAGACATTCGCCCAACCAGCGAACTGCCTCACCCACATGCATGTTGATCTGTTTTCTAAATCTTTCATTCATGTTTCACATGCATTTTCGACCACTTCTACTATCACTTAGTGTCGCCATGCATTCACTGACTTACTTGCTTTCAGTTGCACATCGGCAAGTCAGGCCAACCTTGGCTCGGGTTTTGCCTTCACCAAGGTTGCATTGCACAATCTGGGAAAGGAAGGCTCACATTCCTCTCTATATTTGTGCATTCCAGCCTAGCATTGGCCTCCAGGACTGCTTTGCACATTTCTGGAGGACAGTGGCTACTTGGCCCAAGAATTTGCGCAAATTTGTCCCTGGGCTAGTAGTCCTTCCCAGCTGAAATTGCGCATTGCGCAATCCCATCAATCAGCAGCTAGATTGGACCATGCATTGCGTTGTTCCAGTAGTCAGTTAGTCTCCCAGCATCCCGAACTGTGCCTTGTGTAGTCTTGGCAGTCGGTCTCCCAGCTGAAATTATGCAACCTTCATGATCATTCACCCAGGTATGATACAAGTCAATTCTCATGTTCATTTTGGTTTTCAACTGACAGATTTATTTCCATGAGTGTTTCCATGTCTCCAAGTATCACAGGTGTTCATCTGCCTCTCAACAATACAGGTACAATGGTTTCCAGGAGAGCAGAGACGAAGACACCATTTAGAGCACGCCTGGGGATGTAGTCGATCAAGTGTCCATGGACTTGCCTACCCATGAAGACATCAATTTGTTCGTAGACAAGGACATCAAGATATGACAATAGCAGCATCACAACAAGAAGCATCATGAACAGAAGTTGAAGATAGCATACCAAATGCAACAAATGCAAGAGGAGGGTTGTTGACAAAACGGAGGCGGAACAAGGCTGCAAGCTCAAGCAAGTGCATTGATGATGAAAGCAACTTTGGAGACTCCGGCTATGAAGTGATGGCGTGACATGAAGTTCGCATGAAGGAAAAAGATGGAACAAATAAAGAGTTGCATGTGTTGAAGCAGCAACTCAGGAAGAACATGAAGCTACACAGACAGGCGAATGAGTTGCAGCAAGAACAGGAACAACAGTGGGCGCAACATGCACTCATGGATGAAACTGCGCCCATACAAGTTAAGGATCCATCCTAGTAGCTGACACAAAGCAGACATGGTGAGCAGTGTTGTTGATTGCATGTAAGGGATTTAGTAGCATGCATGTCATTGAGTGCGCGCATGCAATCCAACCCATTCAACACACTCACCAAGGTGAAGACAAGAAGCAAGTCCAACTGGATTTGAACATGTACTTTGGAAAGTTGATGGGCATGACCACCAGCAAACACTTGAAGATCAGCATGGACACCATGCATCAGTGTGTTGCTGGTTCAGCCGCACCTAAGAACACCATGCGCATGTTAGCAGACGATTTAGATGAAGGGGTCGAACAAATGCACTGGTTGCAATGGAGGCAAGAGTTCGCTTTAGCAAGGTGTCACCATGAGGTGCATGCACACCATCACGGACGACCAAGTTTGGCATCATCTCACCACCTTCACCATCACAAGCATGTTAAAGAGTTGGTCTCATCAGAGCGGACCAAGTGTCAGTGATGTCTTGCAAGGTTTTCTCAAGCCATGTTATCTCACATGATTACATGTGCATTGTAATGTTGATTCATGTCAAGTGTAATTCAAGTGTCAATGGTTGGATGTAACAGTCATAGAGTAGGTGAAGAGTCATGAGGGTAGTTGAACTATCACAAAGGGGAATGTCAAGGGTCACCACACCCTTTGCTATAAATAGTCCCTCATAACTCATTACAAGGGCTTTTGTTCAACCAAGCTTCTACTAAGATTATTTTGAAGAAGGCTTGGACAGTGTTGTAACGCACCTTGGCTTCTCCACTGCACGGAGCTAGTACATCTCTTTTGAGGAGCAGGCAGATGTGGTTGTAATGTTCCACTGTTGGGGCTAGTAGGTTTACATGGTGTATGCTAGTAGTACTTCTTTATATAATAAGAGCCAACACATTTTCATGCATATGTTATTATTATAGTTGGATTGTTCTGGTTGCCTTAATGATATATGTTGTTTAACTTACATAGTTGTGTATGAACTGATTTGTATGCAATTATATGAATCTTGTTGTTAATGTATTGCATATGTTATTAATGTTGTCACCGTCCGTGTTGACTGCTCTACCGGACATCAAACAGACCTTTCTCATGAACCTTGCTATATCAACTGTCACACTCGTTTCGGACTGATCCGTGAGTGTTGTTCATGTTATCTTACCTTGTATATTGTGATTGTCGCATCTGAGTAGACTACTCCTCTAGAAGCTGTGCATGCCCTTTGTGTGGTGTGTTCCTAGCTGAGTTGGGACTGATCCCTTTCAACTTGGAACTCACCTTCACCTTCCTCTCCCTTCAAAGTGTTGGAACCTCTTGTACACATTCCTTGACTCTCTGCATCACACCCTTGCTACTGACAGAGTTATCTTACTTGCCTCTGTGCGACATCACGGTCAAGGCATTACCTTACGACCACTATTGGGATTCCTACACCAAACGGTCTGAGGTCTAATTGGGACTTCTTACCAGGGAGATCCCCTTTACATGTTGGCAGGTCCAACACCATCAACATTTCTAGCACTTGAAGGAGGGCCTAATGACAAGCTGTTTCCTCTCATCTTTTTGAACCTTTGCATATCTTTCATGGAGTCTTGCACTCTTCTTACCCCGAGTTGTTTTTCAAATCATGAAGATGTCTCCATCTTGGGGAAGATTTTTGATCTCTTGTCCACCCACACGTATGATGGTGAAGGCAAAGTAGCCTTGCATACAACTTTCTTTTCATGATTTATGAGGAAGATGAGTTTTCTGACGAACAGACTAGTTTGCTGCTTGCATACACACTTTGTGAATCTCCATTTCATTGGGTACTCATCCTACCGGCTGACACCGCACTCATTTCTTCACTTCTATGATCTCATTGAAGACACGTTCTATCATTTTGATCCATACTATCTTGACCGGAAACTGTTACAGCAACGGAGGGCTCCGCATGAATCCGTTATTGATTTTTGGCAGCACTTTTGTGACTTGCAGTTTCAAGCTCCGAAGAGCCAAATGAAATATTTGGGAATGGTTCAATTATTGCCTTAATAAATATGCCCATCCCAAGAGGAAGCTTGATATCAAGCCTCGCTTAACATTCTTCATTGTTGGAACTGCGCAATCTCATGTGGGAGCAGGCACTGTCTCAACTAATTGTCTGCCTCCCTCTCAATCAGCAACTCCAACACTGCCCAGTGATGTTGAGGATCATGCTCACACACTTGTTCATCCTTCGCACTCTCCCAACATCACTCCACTTGATTTTCATGCAGATTTGGTTGTGAGTCCTTCAAGTTCTCATATGCAATCTTTTCTTCAACCTTCGTCTTCACACTTAGGTGTTCCTCCGAATGATGTTGTCTTGTGTTCATCCATTCCAAAGTATTCACTTGTTGTGAACGAGGAACAACCCACTGACAAACTCGGTGTTACACAACCAACATGCATTTTCATTCATGAAGAGTATGAGTGGGAACTTGAATATCAACACTTGATGAAGGATGACTCCCTTCTGTCTGAGTCCCCTCCGTTCTTTCCTAACCTCTTTGGTGAACATACCATCCATGATTTTGTATGTGTATCTTCATCCACAGATGCACCCATTGTTGATCACTCGCAAGAATCGCCAGATGTTAGTCCATCATTCAACAATAGAGAGGATAAGTTACTCATTGAAAATCCACTTGATCCTTCATCTGTCTTTTCTGAAAACACAGAGGATGAGTTTGTTTGCTTTTCATCTACCCCTCTGTGTGATTCATCCAACCATGAGGATGCCGACCAACATCCTGAATTTTCTGATCTTGGTTGTTGTGATCTCTTCACATCATCATCCGATCATGATGTTGGTTCACTCATTGTTAATCTGTCTAAGTCACTGGTCTACGAAGACCCATATATCAACAAAGTCGAAACCCCACAGACTGTTAAGGAACTTCAACCCGAGCTGATGGTTATGTGAGGCCCTCATTGTCCTAAGTTTGGTTTCGCTTCCGATCAGAAAATTGTTCAAACACTCAAGGTTCCCCGTCACTCATCTATATTTACTCAAGATCAATACAACACTCGGGTTTAAATTCCTCCACTCAAACTACACAATCCCATTGCTCATGCATTGAAGGAGTCTTACATTTCAATCACTCATGTGTGATGCAAGTTATATTTGTTTCTTTCGTTTGCTTTCATGTCACAGTCAAGAGTGTGCTTATGCTTCAAAGTTGCACATAGTGTCACACAGCACCATGATAAGTCTGCGTTGCCCATCATGCACATGCACTCACTTATTTCTTGTGGGCACTTTGAATCACGAAGTTTGGTTGTCTTCATTGTTATATATTTCTTGCTTTTTGGTTTGCCCAACTGGGCTGCTCGAGGACCAAGCCTTCACCAACATGGGTCTACCAATGCGTCGGTGGTTGCATTAGAAGTATCACTTCACGTGATCAGGCCCATGTACCGTTAGTGTAGGAGTAGGAGTAGTGTTTTCTTTCAGTTGTTTGCTTGCATGATTTTTTTCTTACATGCTTTTTTTGCTTGTTTATTTTCTTGATTATTTGTTTACTTGCTTCGCTTTCATTTCTGCTTATGCTCTTGATTTGCTTTATTGATTGTTAATTTGTTTGCTTGTTTCATTCATATGTTAGTTTTGCATGAAACCATCTATGACTCTTGAAGCGAGCTGGGTAAAGTACAAGAGGGCTTGTACAGCTATCACTACTTGGTTATCTATCATCTTGCCTTTGTATGATGGGCTTGTTACTTTTAGTCCATGATACATCGAAGTAAAATACATATTGTTTGAAGTGAACCTTGGTGTAAACACAATGCTTGTGCGCTAACTAGTGTCAGCTTCTCTAGTCAGTTGTTTTTGGGTTAACCCTTGTCATCTCAGTCAAGTAGAGTAAGGTGAGGGGGAAAACTTTAATAGGCGCATCAGAGATACAATAAACTACTTCTCTTCTGGAACAACCTCCTCCTCTCTCAATAAGTCAGGATCCCTCTTCCGCCTCTGAAACGAATAAGTGATATGCAAAGCGAAAATGAAAAAAAAATGAATGAAAAGTCAAAAAATTCAAAATAAAAAATGAATAAGGCGAAATAAGAGAAATACTTCCTACGCGGGGAGGTGATGCAAGTAACTTCAGGGTACTAACTAGGCTCGTTGCCAGCGGAGCCATGCTTGTGTTCCTATGTGACTCCATCGGGGTACTGTCCAGGCCTGCTGGCAGTGGAGCAACACCAGAGATGAAACTAAGACTGACAACTATATTGCTTGTGCACCTATGTACCCCTCAACCCCAATCGAAACAATTGTGTTGCCTTGGCTTGGAATGTGTGTCAATTGACTAAGAGTCTTGTAGATGCTATATCTTACAATCAAACTAGTGTGAATCCAAGATGAGATGAGAGCTGAACAATACTTTCAGAGGTGTTAGACTTGTTTTTCACGAACAAGGTCCATTCATAGAGCTAGAGTTATACGAGTGTGTCGTCAAGTGTTCTAGCGGCTACAACCACCCTCCAAAATTTTTCCGTAGCCTACTTTGGAGCCTCCCTACCAACCTTCACAGGAGCTTGCCTTGCTTCATCAAGTCCTCAAGTTTCAGTCTCTTTCTTGCTCAAAGGCATCCTATCAATCACAATTTGATATTTTCCCTTCATAGGTTGATTACTCGGACTTAGTCTAGCTACAGGCTGAGCAGAAACCCCTTGAAAATTGCACATTTCTGGAGGGCGGCTAGCCTTTCCTATAGAAATTGTGCAATCCTTTCTAACAGCCTGCTGGGCTCTAGGATTGCAAATCCTGCCAGCCAACCGTCCCAACAGCAAGTTGTTCAACCCATGATTTGCACAAATCTGGGTAGCAGTCAACTGCTCTACCCAGAAATTGTGCAAATATCCTAGGCAGTTAGCCGAGCTCCCAGCTAGAAATGAGCATTTTTCTCCAACAAGTCAAGTAGTCTCTTGCATGTGCAGCTGATTTGATCGTCTCCCTCTAGGACTGAGAAAAATAGACTTGCATGCATGGGTTGTTTCTCCCAAGGTAGCATGCAAAGGGATCCCTTATTTCAGGGATCTATGTTTAGCAGTTGGAGGTTACATGCAAGGAGCCATTCCAAAACCTTCCACCAAGTGTTGCTTCCCCTAGATTCGTGGCATGCACGTCACAACCTCAGTGTTAACAAAAATCATCAACCGGACACTGCAAAGCTCATTCCTCACATCAACCTTGTAGCTTTGACATGCAACACCACATCTAGGAGCAGTCGGCACACTCAACTCAGTTGTTTTGGGGTAAGCTCACTTCCCATGCCTTGTGCTGCACTTCTGTCACTTTTTGTGTTTTTGCTTGTGGGAGTATTTTTTTCTTGATTTCTTTGAACACTTGATGTCATTTACATGTATACTAGCTTGTCCTAGCTCTGTTTCAGTTTTTGTGGCTATCTCACTATTGTCGCATGCATCAAATTGTTTTGCATGGACGTTCACCCAACCAGTGAACTACCTCACCCACATGAATGTTGATCTATTTGTTGAATCTTTCGTTAATGTTTCGCATGCACTATCGATCACTTCTACTATCACTTAGTGTCACCATGCATTCAATGACTTACTTGCTTTTATTTGCCCGTCGGTGAGTTGGGCCAACCTTGGCCCGTGCTCTACCTTCACCAAGGTTGCATTGCGCAATCTAGGAAAGGAAGTCTCACCTTCCTCTCCAGATTTGTGCATTCCTACCCAGCACTAGCCACCAGGACTGTTTTGCACATTTCTGGAGGACAATGGTTGATTCGCCCAAGAAATTGTGCAAATATGTCCCTGTTCCAACAGTCCTTCCCAACTGGAATTGCTCATTGCACAATCCCAGCAATCAGTAGCCAGACTGGACTGTGCATTTCACAGTTCCAGTAATCAGTCAGTCTCCTAGCAACCCGAACTGTGCCTTGTGCAGTCTTGGAAGTTGGTCTCCCGACTTCCCAGCCGAAATTGTACAACCTTCATGATCATTCACCCAGGTATGACACAAGTCAGTTCTCATGTTCATTTTGGTTTTCAACTTACAGATTTATTTCCATGAAATTTTCCATGTCTCTAGGTATCGCAAGTGTTCATCTGCCTCTCAGTAGTACAGGTACAATGGTTTCCAGGAGAGAAAAGATGAAGACACCATTCAGAGCATGCCTAGGGATGTAGTCGATCAAGTTTCCATGGACTTTCCTACCCACGAAGACATCAAGTTATTCATACACAAGAACATCAAGATATGACAGTGGTAGCATCACAACAAGCAACATCATGAACAGTAGTTGAAGAAAACATACCAAATGCAACTAATGCAAGAGGAGGGTTCTTGACAACACGGAGGTGGAACAAGGTTGCAAACTCAAGCAGGTGCATTGATGATGAAAGCAAATTTGGAGACTCCGGCTATGAAGTGACGGTGCGACATGAAGATCGCGTGAAGGTAGAATATGGAACAAAGAACGAGTTGCATGTGCTAAAGAAGCAACTCAGGAAGAACATGAATTTGCACAAACAGATGAATGAGTTGTAGCAGGAACAGGAATAGCAGTGGGTGCAACATGCACTCATGGATGAAACTGTGCCCGTAAAAGTTAAGGATCCATCCCAGTAGCTGACACAGAGTAGACATGGTGAGTAGTGTTGTTGATCGCATGCAAGGGATTCAATATCATGCATTTCATCGAGCGTGTGCATGCAATATAACCCATTCAACACACTCATCAAGGCGAAGACAAGAAGCAAGTCCAACTGGAGCTGAACATGTACTTCGGAAAGTTGATGTGCATGACCACTAGTATACACTTGAAAATCAGCACGGACACTATGCATCAGTGTGTTGCCAATTCAGCCACACCCAAGAAGACCATGCGCATGTTAGCAGACGAGTTGGATGAAGGGGTCGAACCAATGTCACCATGAGGTGCATGCACACCATCACGGATGATCAAGCTTGGCATCATCTTACCACCTTCACCATCACAAGCATGTCAAAGAGTCGGTCTCATCAGAGCGGACCGAGTGTTAGTGATGTCTTGCAAGGCTTTCTCAGCCATGTTGTCTCACATGAGTACATGTGCATTGTAATGTTGAGTCATGTCAAGTGTAAGTCAAGTGTCAATGGTTGGATGTAATAGTCATAGAGTAGGTGAAGAATCACGAGGGTAGTTGAATTGTCACAAAGGGGAATGTCAAGGGTCACCCCACCGTTTTCTATAAATAGCCCCTCATAACTCATTGTAAGGGCGTTTGGTCAGCCAAGCATCTACTAAGACTATTTTGAAGAAGGCTTGGACAGTAATGTAACGTGCCTTGGCTTCTCCACTGCACAGAGCTAGTACATCTCTTTGGTGGAGCAGGCGGATGTGGCTGTATTGTTCCACTATTGGGGCTAGCAGGTTTACATGGTGTATTGTATGATTGTGAGTTACGCTTCTTTATAAAATAAAAGCAATCACATTTTCATGCATATGTTGTTATTGTAGTTGGACTATTCTGGTTGTCTTAATGATATATGTTGTTTAATACGTACTTGTGAATGAATTTATTTGTATGAAATTACATGAATCTTGTTGTTAATGTGTTGCAGATGTTATTAATGTTGTCACTGTCCGCGTCGACTTCTCTACCGAACATTAGACAAACCTTTCTCATGAACCTTGCTATATCAACTGCCACACTCATCTCGAACTGATCTATGAGTGATGTTCGTGTTATCTTACTATTAGAAAGTTATATATTACAGAGCAACGAAACACATAAAATATATTGTGGAAATATAAACACAAAAAACACATAAAACAAGAGAGACACAGATATACGCGGTTCACCGAATTTGCTCTACGTCCACGGAGAAACAGCCAGTCCTTCCTTTTATATTATCCAGCAAATTGAAGAGATAAAACCTACAGCAGATCCGTTGTAATTTCCTCTTCGCTCTTACACAATCTCCTCTCTCTTTCTCACTCGGAATACAGAGCTACATAGATGCAATATAATTCCCTCATATATAGTGAGGGAGTTGCCTTCTAGGGCAAAAAACCCTAAATTAAACATAACTTCTACCGTTAGATCTCCGCCTAATGAATGGCCCAGATTGACTACGAAATTACAACATTTTACAAGGAAATTTTAAATCTATTTTTAGCTTCAAGGGCGTTGCCCGCGATCCCCCGCCCTGTTACGAACTGGGGTCCAATGCGGTGATACCTCTGAATAAAGAAGATAATCAAGCTCCACACCCAACATTTACCTTGTATGTTGTGATTGTCGCATCTGAGTGGGCTGCTCCACTGGAATCTGTGCATGTCCTTTATATGGTGTGTTCCTAGCTGAGTTGGGACTGATCCCTTTGAACCTAGAACTCACCTTCACCTTCCTCTCCCTTCGAAGTGTTGGAAATTCTTGTACACATTTGTTGACTCTCTGCATCAGTCACACCCTTGCTACTGACAGAGATATCTTACTTGCCTCTGTGCGACATTGCGGTCAAGGCATTACCTTACGACCCACTTTTGGGACTCCTACACCAAATGGTCTGAGGTCTAATTGGGACTTCTTACCGAGGAGATACCCTTGACATGTTGACAGGTATAGCACCATCAACAAAGTCCCATTCGATATAAAGGCTCGATCGCCAAATCCTCAAAGATATGCCTTGGCTCTAGTTGTCAACATAGGAGAGTGATGCAATGGTATCTTTGAAAAGCAAGGTGAGTGTGCCTGGTGAGTGTGCAGCGCAACTATGTCTAGGTTCTCTTACTACAAAAGGGGGGAGAAAAGTGAGCCTCTAAGTGAGAGGTAATAGTACCACCCAAGAAGAGACACACATGAACCAAAAGGATCTGTCTAACATCCAGAGGAATAGTCCACAACAGATGAGATAGTCGTTACAACCAATGAACAAAGGAAGGTCCATCTAGCACCCAGCGGAATAGTCCACAGCGAATGTGACGGTCATTATAACTGATAAGAAAGTAAAGATGTGTCTAATATCTCACAGAATATTCCACAAGGATGAGACAACAGTGACAACCATTCCAACACATTCCCAACAAGATACGCACTAAAATAACTGAAATAGTTCAACTATCTTAGTACATGTGAAAACAAGCATGAAATACAAACGTTCAAAGAATAGTCTTACAATAATCCAGATGGATGTTTGTGGCCACCCGCCTATTCCACTTGCACCCCCACTACTGTCTCTTTCAGTTTTTCAATTTCCATAATTGTAGCACACTTTACTATTTTTGGTAGTTTTTTGGGTCCTAAACTTATGGAGCCGT
This sequence comes from Pinus tabuliformis, assembly GCA_031772625.1. Classification (NCBI taxonomy): domain Eukaryota; kingdom Viridiplantae; phylum Streptophyta; class Pinopsida; order Pinales; family Pinaceae; genus Pinus; species Pinus tabuliformis. The sequence continues at coordinate 1,197,688,617 of CM062804.1, forward strand.
TTTAAGGCCCTAAACAATGTTTTTTGGGAAACTTGAAGCCAAAATGGGTAGTTTCCTCATCTTGGCCACCTCAAAGTTGTATTCCTCAGATATATCTTTTTAATGAGGTATTGTTCACGTCAAATGGAGATCGTATGCCAAAGTTTTGTCCCCGAGAAGTTGATGTACCAATTTACCCAAACGGGGCCCACAGTTTTGGTGCTTCATCTCCTAGGGTTAGGTTTTTGTATGTTTAGGGTTTTCCATTGTTTCTCAATAACAAATAGGCCTTAGAACCTCATTTTAACACAATTTAGAGGCATGTAACCACCACATCTCTTCATAGAGATAAGCTACCATTGCCCGAGCTAGTTTATTTCCATTATGTATGTAAGCATATTTCAGTGTTTGATATTTATGAAATGAAGTGTTATTTCCACTGCATCTTTGTATTTATGGTTATATCTATAATTTTTTGTGTTCGCGTTTAAGTTCAAATCATACAAACATTCATAATTCATGCATGAAAACATGCTAGCCTGAAAAGGCTTCTGTAATGAAGCAAAAATTCCAAGACACATATTTACATTGTACATCACTAGTCCCAATAGTGGGACATTGGAACCACTCCTTGCTCCTCAAATAAATAATTGATCTCTCCAATGATTTTAGGGAGGAGCCAAGGTGAAAATTCCTTTCCTCATGCAATGAGGGGGTATATATAACCAAGGGTGATGCCTTCCCCTTTGTGACTCTTTGACTACCCTCACAACTGCTCAACTTCCTATGACTTTTCAACTTACATGACCCTTCATATTCTTATGTGTCCATTACAATACATTTGATTTACAATATACATGGCCCATGATAGTGATGTGGCATATGAAAACTCATGACATGACTTGACACGACGCTGCTGACATGGATTGACTTGATGGTGTGGCAATGTCAAGTCACTATTGTTGTTGAGTGATAGATGTGTTCTTGGGTATGCTTTCTCTTCTCCTCCACATAACTTGATGATGTGGGGCCTTCAATGATTTTTGATCTTGGGAGGTGGTTGCAAACTTGTGTCCCTTTTCTTTCTCTTGACAGGTTCACTCATTCGTTCAACTACAAGTGAGTCTCTAGGCATGCTTCCCTCCTTCTTCTCCTTCTTCATCATCTCGCCATGACTTGATAGTGTACATGTTCCTACAATTCACTCATGACGAGACGACATCAATATGAAAACTCCCTACTCTAATATGGTGCATTATTATCCATGAAATGAGCTTGAGACAAGTCACAGGCTAGGAGGTAGGGCTCAGTGACTGCCCATTGTGAAGTTCCAGCTAGCAAGGAGAGAGCTTGATCACTGAGGCCGTGTAGAGCACAGCTCAAGCTTGACTGAGGAACTTTTGAGAACAATCCTCACTAGGGAGAAAAATTGCGTAGTGGCCACTGGGAGTCAGGATTGCGTACTTCAGACAAATAATGGCTAATGCAAGATGAGACCTTGGAAGATAGATTTGCGCATTTTACAGAGGCAAGGAGGACTAGACAGCAGAGAGGCCTGGAGGACCAATCTGCGCAGTTCTTGAGGACAATGACATCTGAGTGAGGGACGATCACTGGAGGACACATCTACAAATTTTTGGACGCCAAATGAAGTTGGGCTCTTTGTGCATTGCAGGTTTCCATCAAGCAAGGGAAAATCTTGAGGACTAAAAGTGTGAAGTGTGCAGTTCAAGCAAGCTAGGAGGCACAACTATGCAATTCTAGGGGTCAAGGAAGGCTGTTGGACTCGGGAAATGCACTACACAGTTCCAAGCAGCAAGATCACATCAATGAGGGTTGATACTGCAATGCACAGCTCAAACAAGGCTCAATGAAGTTGATTTTCCCAGTCAGGAATATTTCCGAAAATGGCTAAGTGCAAGAGGAAGATAGACTCATGATGAACTTGAACTTGGATCGCACACTTAACATACTTCAACGAGATGACAACATAGACCATTGGGACATCAAACAAATCATTGCTAGAGAATTATATATTATAGATAAATGGAACACATAAAATATTGCAGAAATATAAACACAAAAAATGCATAAAACAAGAGAGACACAAATATACGTGGTTCACCCAATTTGGGCTACGTCCACGGAGAAATAGCCAGTCCTTCTTTTTTATATTATCCAGCAAAATGAAGAGATACAACCTACAACAGATCCGCTGTAATTCCCTCTTCGCTCTCAATCTCCTCTCTCTTCCTCACTATGAATACAGATCTACATAGACGCAATACAATTCCCTCATATATAGCGAGGGGTTGCCTTCTAGGGAAAAAACCCTATATTAAACATAACTTCTACCTTCATATCTCCGCCTAATGAACGGCCCAGATTGACGATGAAATTACAACATTTTACAAGGCAATTTTACATCTATTCTTAGCTTCGGGGGCACTGCCCCCGATCCCCCTGCCGGGGGTGAGCTCCCAAAGGTCGAAGCCGCCCCCCCTGGACCCCCCCTGTAGCGAATATTTTACGAGTGGCGTTGCCGTCCCACTACGAACTGGGGTCCAATGCGGTGATACCTTTGAATACATGATATAATCAAGCTCCACACCCAATAATCATTACCCTTTGTGTGACTGTCTCAGATCAAGAAGCGACAAGTGTGACACTTGACATAGAATTTAGGATGACTGTGACGATACTTCTGTGATAGTGCGTGAAACTCTGGTAATAAGTATAAAACATGTCTATATGATGAGAACAACTCATTTTCACAAATATTTCCCCTTGAAGAAAACCAAAACTTCCCTTTGCATGACAAGCGATAACTCCCATGCTCGAAGATGACACTTGTTATATAAAGATAAAAGTGTGAACGACTCTTGAGATCAAAGAAGGGAGCTTGAAATCATCAACTTACCAATAAGTGACTAAGGAATGACCGATCATAGGATCCACAGTAGGCTCCAAAATTTGAGTGTAGGCCAAAATTTTGGAGGGTTTTGTAGTTGCTACAACATGAACCCGAGCTCTTCTTTGACAATATTGAAAGAGTGTATGGGTGTTATCCATTCATTATGCTTCATACCATATGGAAATTTCTTAGCAATAGGCAGATCTACAGATTTTGTACATGTTTTTGATGTTTGTCACAACTACAAGTGGTGTCAAGAAATCGATTTATTTGGTGATATTTCTGGAGTGTCGTTTAGTCCAAACATAGAATCTCTTTTCATTGGGATAGTTGATCGAACATATGAAAGCAAGCCCAGAGGATCAAGATTTTTTTTCACTTTACAAATGTGTGTACAAGATAATGGAAAAGTTTCCTTAGAAAATACAGAGATGGGAAAAGTTTTAGGTGACGAAGGTTTTGTATCATCTATTCTTGCATCGCTTCCTAGGGTAGATCCAAATGATCCTTCTATGGAGGACTTGTTGGCAACATTACAAACAAAAAATGAGGAGAAGAAGGGGAAGGAAATCTCTCTCTCTCTCTCTCTCTCTCTCTCTCTCTCTCTCTCTCTCTAGATATATCTATATATATATATATATAGATAACGAAAATGAATGAGTTCCAATTTGAACCTGAGACTCACTTAAAAAAATAGATGATGCAATCCTTACATCCTTTTATGATGCTCCAAATAATGATAACTAAACAATGCAAACCATTTGTGTGGAAAATGATTTTAAAATATTGGTGTTACTACCTTATATATCGTCCTTGCTATGAGGCAAAGGCGACTGGAATCGACTATGTGAACACCTTAACATTGAAAGCTTATTGGAAGATAATTGATATAGTTGTTGGGATTCTACTATTGATGTTGGCATTGCAGGGATTTATTTTGGTGGTGAACTGTTCATGTTTTCATATTAATTCTTGTAATGGGAATGTATGCACACATATTGTCATGGGCTATGCTAAAGTATTCATTGATGTGAATTATGAGTTCTTTGTATTAAAGAAGACATTCACATATGGGTATGATGTCAAGTGCCATAGTCTCATTTTTATTATGAAGCCTTCTAAAAGTATGTCTATTGTCAAGAAAAGAATTATTCAGCCATGGAAGCATGCTTTAGTGTCATTTTGTTGTGATAGAGAGAGTCTAGTGTCCATCATAAAATCTTAGTCGTGAATGGACTTATGAAGTCTTAGTGATTATTATGCTTGGTGCCATTTGATTACTACAACCATGTAAAATTCCTATAATGCTCTGTAATTTATGGTCAAGTATTTGGTCTACAATCACTCTTCTGGAGTATGAGGTGTAGTCTACAGAGAGAGTTTTCATTGTAGGTTGATGATTATGGTGATGCTCAGGGGGAGCATGCATAATTCCTGATCAAATATGATGTTGAGTTGTTGCTTTGGTTGACAGTGATGTTGATGTGGTTAGAGTTGTTGGTTATCTTTTTTGTTGTTGCTTATTATGTTTTTCTATTGATGGTTATGCTGCTACTTGGGAGTATATTGTTGTTGCTACATTCATTTTCTACTTTCATTTGTTGTTGCTTTATGTTAGTGATCAGATGTGCTTTGTTGTATGATGAGTGATGCTTATGATGTGTTGTTGCTCATTTTTCATTTGGAGAGTAAGTGTTGCTACCTTATTGCCAATGGATATGGTTTTTTGTTGTTTTATGCTACCCTGAGGAGTGTATTGTTTGTTGTTGCATTTTGATTTGACCCAGATAGTGTTCAAGGGGAGCCACTGATGATCAATAGAGTTATGATGTCATGCCCGTTTCCATTGATGTCAAAGGGGGAGTGTCTACATGTTTCAATTTCAAAGGACAATATCGATTGGTTAGTTAAATCAGGGTTGCCATCAATGCCAAAGGGGGAGATTGTTGGCATCGATGATGTGTTGCAGAGGCATTCATGATGCAGGTGTTTGTTTGCAGTGTTTGATGGTTGGCATTGATGTCAAACTGGGCATGTGTTGCAGTTGGCTTGAGTGTGAAGATGTTTGTATTTCATTTAGATGTACTCTTTGATGGAAGTGTTTACATATGTACTCTTATGTTGCTTTGTTTGGGTTCTAGTATTACCATGGTACAGGTATTCTTGGTGTCGTCTTAACCATGGTATCTGCCTATGGTATTGGCTTTCTGATTACCATGGTACAAGGGTCTATGGTATTGGCTTAACCATGGTATCTGCCTATGGTATTTTCTTACATATTACCATGCTACAAGGATCCATGGTATTGACCTGTGGTATTTCCCTAGAGTTTACTTTGGTACAAATGTCCATGGTATTGGGATAACCATGGTATTTTCCCAAGGTATTGATTGGAGATTATTAATGATATTTTGACATATATTATTGTGATTATTTTCGAGTGCCAGTGTGGATTGATTTGGTGAAATGTGTGACTAATGGAGTGATTGAGTGTTACATTTCTTTGCATAGATAATTGTACATTTGTAGCTAATTTTAGAGTGTATATCATATTTTATTATTCAGACTAGAGATGCTACTGGATTGCTCATGATGAGAAAGTTTGAGAACCCAGTTTGAAAATGCATGAAACGTGGTTTGCATGGAGGTGTTGAAGGCGTGAGGCTTCATTATAGACAATGTGTAGATAAGGTGGGGGCCTTCTAGCAGACAGATCAGAACGAGAAGAAGATTTCTCCAGAGGCAGTGGTGTTGTTCGAGGCGCAATGGTTGTGGTGGATTCTAGTGAATGGTTGTGTGTAGAGTTGTGTGAGAAGAGACTTTCCAACTGATGTTACTAGCAGACTGTCTTAGTAGTCGAATCTACCAGCTACTAGGTGGTAGCTCCTTTATGTAATATTTTTTTCAGCATAATAGAAGAATTGAGCAGTGTTGGGTGTGGATCTTAATTATCTTGTTTATTCAGAGGAATTGCCGCATTGGACCTCAGTTCATAATGGGGCAGCAACGTCACGTGTTTTTTAGCCGCCAAGAGGGCCTAGGGGGACCAATGATGATTTTTATGAGCCCCCCCTGGCGAGGGTTCAGAGCAATGCCCCCAAAGCTAAAAATAGATGTAAATTTTCCTTGTAAAATATTGTAATTTCGTAGTCAATCTAAGCTATTCATTAGGAAAATGATCTAAGGGTAGAAGTTATGTTTAATTTAGGGTTTTTTTTCCCTAGAAGGAAACCCCTCTCTATATATTTGCTACTATGTAGATGTGTATTCTAAGTGAGAAAGAGAGTGCGGACTATGTGAGAGCGAAGAGGAAATTACAACAGATCAGTCGTAGGTTGTATCTCTTCATTTTGTTGGATAATATAAAAGGAAGGACTGGTTGTTTCTCCGTGGAAGTAGCCAAAATAGGGTGAACCACATATATCTGTGTCTCTCACCTGTTTTATGCATTTTCTGTGTTTGTGTTTCTGCAATATTTTATGTGTTCCATTGCTCTATAATATATAATTTTCTAACAAGCAGCGGCAGTAGTGGATGGTTTTTTTCCCTGGAGAGGGTTTTCCACTAGAAAACATTTGTGTCCTCTTATGTGCATGATTTCCTTGTTGATTCTTTATGGTGTTTTTATATGGTGATTTTGCATGCTTTGATACATTGATTTCATGTTGGTTCCACAAGTTTAGTTGATGAATTATTGAATCATGTGCTTTCGTAAAAAAAGTTGAAAATTAAATTATCACAGTCACTATTGGTTCACCCCCCCCCCCCCCCCTCAATAGTGAATCCATTTCCAATGGATTTAGATCACATTGACAACTTAGTGGATCATGACAACATTTCATTAAGATAAGGTCTACAACTCATGGTCTTGGACTTTGTGATTGTCTAGGTACTCACGGTCTAACATTCCCCCCCCCCCCCCACCCCAATCACAAGTCTAAATAATTGAACCAATAACATTTGTTATCTTTAATATGAAACTTTTGAACTGAGTTTCGATGAACATATGCCTGAAAAACTACCAATATTTAAAAATTTGGAAGTTATCAATTGTTATGTTTGAACATATCCATTGAGCTTATTGAAATGACTAATTAGACTTTGAAACTTGAAGCATGATATTTGATGCTCCCCCCTTATCAGGTACTATAAAAGTTTTTTTTTTAAATAATTGATTATAGAAAGGATCCAAGATGGGGCTTTGGATTCTTTAGGTAATGGTTTTTGTGTTTGACCACTACAATTTCATGGAGATTGGAGGTTTCTTGAGACATATTTATTTTTACCACTATCTTGACAAGCCTGTAGGACTTATTCAACTTCTTTACTTCTAGACACCATCTCGAGGAATTTATCATTCCATAATTAACTATTTTCTTAAATTTATTTTGCTTTCGACATATTTATAATAGATGATTTGTCCTCCCACAATGAAGTCAAGGATGGAGATTAAAACACTGACTCTCCATGTGACCATCTCTTTTACAATATGAAACATTTTAACAAAATTCTAAATATCTTCAAGGAAACCTACACTCACAAATTGTACTAGTTTGGAGAAATATGGAATATAAAAGTTGTTTTCTAAGTGTAGCCCAAGCCATGTCTACCTTTATTGAATGAAATTTCTTCCCACGGTTTGATAACCATCTTAGAAAGACAATTTTCTTCTTGTTTTTCTTTACAACTGCAATGGTTGTTGATATTTTGTGCTTGATTCATTGATTCCATTAAATCATTTGTATCACATTGTGCATCAATCACCTGTATTAAGTCTTGGGTATCACAAGTTACATCAACTTTTTCCATTATTTCAATTGTATCACATGATGCATCAAACTTTTGGATTAGGTCTTCAGTACAACTTGTTGCATCAATTTTCTCTAGTAGCTCCATTGTGTCACAACTTTCATCAACCTACTGGATGAGTTCATATGTTTCAAAAATTGCATTCACTATTTGGATGAGATATTTTGTGTCATAGATTGCATCTATATTTGTTGTAGATCTTGCATCAATCATATCATCAAGTAGATCTTGCTTTTGCCTCAATTTTATTTGGAGTGCATCAATCAATTGTTCTTTCATATCTATTTCCTTTTGAAGATATTTTGTCATTGCTAGTGTGTCAACCATTTGATCAATTATGGTTTGATTTTGTTGTAATTTCCACTCAAGTAATTTTATTTTATTTTGGACTTCATGGTTGAACTCTTGAAATTATTTAATTTCTTGAGATGCATTTTGTAGACACTTTCCACTTTTACCCATTTTTCGCTTGACTTACTTTCCTATCACGCTCGCTTGTAGTCACTCACTTGATCATGCTCGCTTGATTTTTAAGTTTATAAAGGGTGTCAGGTACTACTGATCTTGCACCCTGAAGTTCAATTACAATCTTGAATTTTGACAACAATGATTGACTCGCTTAACTTGGTTGACCCTCTTATTCAATTTCAAGTAGGATGTTTTGCAGTAGATCTTCTTGCAATTCCTCTTTTATACAATCACACACTAGTACAAATGTTCTTATCTCCCTTAATTCAACATGGAGATTCTACCTTTGAGGTTTCAGTAAGCCTTTTTCAACTCTCCTCTCTTTTTCTTTACAAATTAAAAAGATTCTTTCTAAATAGAATTAAAATATAATTCATTCGTCACTTCTTGTACCCTAAGGTGACAACTTCTATTAAGGTTTTTGTTTTTTAAATGAAGATATAAAAGCACATGCTTTCTCCTTAATTGAAAGGAAGCTCCTTCCTCACAAGAACACAATTTCACCCCTTCTCATTTCTCTATGTGATACCATGTTAAGAATTAACATGGGCGAGACGAGACAAGTAAGATGGGAAAAAAGGCTTAATGTTTGTTTCTTATATTTTATTGATCTCAAAATCTAAATTTATAATACATCATTGAATATTCTAGATCTTCTAGATATAAATCTAGATCACACTGGAAACTTATTGGATCATGATGACACTTAATTAAGATAAGGTCTATATAATGGTCTCAGACTTTGTGATTATCTAGGGACTCACGGTCTAACAATTAGCTTGAATGGGAAAACTATTATCTCTACTGCCTTTGGCCTGAACATTGTATAGACATGACCACCTGGCTCAAACACCCTCAAGAATACATTGAGACAACAAACACAGGTTCAAACCACATTGTTAATCCTCTATCACTTACTTTTGCAAGATAAGTCCAAAGTATAAGAAATAGAGTCACATATGGATAAGACTAAAGAAACTTTATTCTTATGGAAATTTTTCAAATGGCACAAAACAAGATGAAGCAAAAAATATATCAACATTGAACTGAATGATAATTTGAAGAGAGTGATTGGGTTTTTCGAGACTACAACTTTATAGCAAATCTACACTCAAGCAAAAGAAGAATTCGAAAATTAGCTCTAAAATTTTATGGACCCTACTAGATTGTTCACGAGATTGAACAAGTGGCATATGAGTTGAATTTTCCTTCTTCTCTCATTCATAATGTCTTTTATGCATATTTCCTAATAAAGGTTTTGAGACAAACTATGTCAATGTAAATAAAACTTCCAAAATTAAATGAAGGGAAATTGGTTCTTGAAGCAAAAAAAAATTATAGATTAGTGTTCTCTATCTCTTCGGAAAAGATCCATTGTGGAGTACCCAATCAAGTGGAATACTATGCCTCTAGAAGAAGCTACATGGGAAAATGAATAGTTTGTGAAGAAACACCCTCAATTAAAATATTTGAGGGAAAAAAAAAAAAAATTTAATAGGCGAAATATGTTAAGGCCTTTAGGCTCCTATATTAAAGCCCTAATAAACATTCAATATTAGTTTATTTGTTATATTTTCAAATCAGATAGAACCTTTCATTAAACCCTTTCATTATAATTGAACCCTTTGTCTCCTGCATATAACAAGGAGACCTAGTCTTAGGATCATCATACATTGTCTTTGTTCTCACTTTGAAGTGAAAAATATTCATTGAATTTTCCTCTATTTTAACGTGCCTGTTCATGACAATTATTCTCTCATTGAATGTTAGAGGGGTCAAGGGTACCCTAAAAAAGTTATCCCTAAAACAATTTTTTCATTATATACTCTAGATCTATGTATTTGGGTTCAAAAATTGTTGAAGTTATTTCTTCTTTTTTGAAGGGTTGGATTTTTTGTTCTTTGAATGTTGAGTTTATTTCAAGGGTCCTTGTCTCAAATCGAAATGTTGGTAATGATCCCATCTCTACTTCTATATTCAATGCATGTATCTAATTAAAATGTAGATAAAGGAATTAGGAAAAGTGTTTAGAATTATAAATTTTATTGGGCCATATGGGGATAGGAATCCATTAAGATAAAGGTTCCTTGGAAAGTGATAATGCCATTATAGGAGGTGATTTAAATCTGAGTCTGAATTTAAGATAAATATGGGGAGAATCCACTAGGCCATATCCTTTGGCTAGTTATTTTAATCATACATTTGAATATTTGAAGAGTAACGTGGTTGAGCCAATCCAAGTAGTCGCCACTTGGAGAAATTATAAAAGAGGAATGGAAGGTAGTTCTAAAAGGTTAGATAGATTCCTAGCTATTGAGAGTATTTAAGAAGACAATATTAAAATGAAGCATTGGGTAGGTTATGGGGGTTTTTTAAAGCATTTACCCATTCTATTTCTAATTGAAATAGACTTCAAAAATACCTAATTCCTTTTTAAATTAATTGTTTATAGTCAAATGAGGAGGATATTAAAAAATTAATGGTGTCCAATTAGAAGAAGTATGGTGGCACTTTAAGAGACTGAAGAATGAAATAATTTACAAATAATCTAAAAATAAGTGAACAATATTGCACTTAAGTGAGCAAGGAAAAATTAAAAGAGAATCAAAAGGAACTAAAAGAAATTGTTAGGCTTTTTGAAAATACTTTAAAAGGGTGTTTTAGAAGAGGAACATCAAAATCTAAGAGGTCTTGAAGGAAATAATAAAGACATATTTCATAAAGAGGAGATACATTAGAGGCTCAAGAGTAGAGAAATATGGTTCACTGAAGGGTTAATACTAAGTAATTCAAAAATAAAACAAAGCTCAAAAGGAATGTGAATAGTATTTTGAAAATTGGGCTACATAATTGTTCTAAGGTAAAATATTTTTCAGATATCATTGAAGTGAGTAAAAGGAAATTTTTATCTTTGTTTAATGAGCCTAAAAGAGTTAATATAGTAGAAATACTAAAAGTGGTTATGGTCTTTCACAAGCTTATTGATGATAGAATGAATGATTTGAAGTAGAATTCTCAAACTATGAATTGAAAGTAGTGCTAAATCCCTTCAAGAAGGCCAGAATTCCAAGCCCTAATCACTACACAATTGATTTATGTTAGGGATTTTAAGAGATAATGGAGGAAGATATTTTAAGAGTTTTAGAAGGATCCAAAGCCACTAGAAAAGTTCCAAGGGAGCTAAATTACACTTTTATAACACTAATTCCAAAAGAAACAAAAAAAAAAAAAGAACCATCCTCTTTTAAGGAGTTCAAGTCCATTTCATTATACAACATAGTTTATAGGTCCATCTAAAAAATTACATCTAAAACCCTAAAATATATTTTATCACGTCTTTTCTCTATTTTTTGTCTAGTAGAAATGTCTTTATCTTCCACTAGGAGAATACACATTGTTATGTCTACTTGGAACTAATCAAACAAGGCTTGAAGCGATTACCACAATATGCTCAATAAGAGCTTAACATGTGACTTATGGGAATTGAACTTGGGTGGGGAGGATACCAATCATTCCTCCCAACCACCTGAGATAAACCCAATTGACATGTTGTATCAAGTATTATCTCATATGAATAGTTAGGTTTTTATTTTAATAAACAAATTGATGATGCAATTAGGACAACCAAAAAGAGATGCAAAAAATTAAGTTGGACAAGTTTCTTGCTATTGTAATGAAAATTTATCTAGCTAAAGCATATGACAAGCTTCAATGACTTTATCTTAGGATGGCCACAACTTCAAATTATCATGAATCTTCAGACAATAAGTTGGATAATGGACAATTTAATTTATTTTCTTGTCCTTATAAATGGATCTCCTTCAAGCTTTCTTTCATGCTTCAATATGCCCAAGAATAAGATATCCCTTCACACCCTTTAAGTTCTTATGGGTGGCAAGTGGATTGGGTAGATTGATTTCTGAGGCTAGAAGAGCAGGACATATAAGAGGAAGTAAGATAGGAGGATTGGTCGCTATCTTTCTATTGATGGTGCTCGACCTGCCAACATGTAAGGGGATCTCCCTGGTAAGAAGTCCCAATTAGACCTCAGACCATTTAGTGTAGGAGTCCCAGCAGTGGGTCGTACGGTAATGCCTTGACTACGATTTCGCACAGAGGAAAGTAAGATGTCCCTGTTGGTAGCAAGGGTGTGACAACTATAGTAAGTCAAGGAAGGTGCATGAGAGGTTCTAACACACTGAGGGTGAGGTGAGTGCGCCCCTTAGAAACCTGTAATAGTACGCGGCTTGGAAGGGAACACACGAGAAAAGATGCATCACAAGTTGGAAAGCAAGTTAGCAAGCAATCAAAAGTGATGGTTAAACCAACAACACATTTCATAAAGATTCATACATACTTATATAGAATAGTCCATACAAGCATGCGTAAGCAAACAAATACATATATCATTTAGAGTAAACCAAATAGCATGTAATACAATACAGCATATGCATGAAATGTGTTGGCTCTGTTATATTAAGAAGTGTAAGTCCCAGTCATACAATACATCCATTTCTAACCACTAGTTCCGACAGTGAAACGTTACAACCACAACTACCTACTCCTCCAAAGAGATATACTAGCTCTATGCAGTGGAGAAGCCAAGGCTCGTTACAATATTGTCCAAGCTCTCTCTAAGATAGTCCTATCGGAAGCTTGGCTGACCAAAAGCCTTTACAATGAGTTATGAGGTTCTATTTATAGCAAAGGGTGGGATGACCCTTGACATTCCCCTTTGTGACAGTTCATCTACCCTCATGACTCTTCATCTACTCTATGATTGTTACATCCAACTATCGACACTTGAAATTCCACTTGACAAGATGTTTCATTACAATGCTTATGTGCCCATGTGAGACAAAATGGCTTGAGCAAGCCATGCAAGACATCACTAACACTCAATCCGTTGTGATGAGACCAACTCTTTGACATGCTTGTGATGGTGAAGGTGGGGAGATGATGTCAAGCTTGATCATCTGTGATGGTGTGCATGCACTCCATGGTGACTGATGAGCCTAGGTATTGCAATAAGAATTTTGCAACTCCCAGGGCTACCAGCTTTACTTATCAACCCGGGGTTCGTACAAACTTGGAGGTGACAATGCTATATGCATAAGTAAAATTGAAGGTACTGTCTGTTGTCACTGCTCATCTTGCAAGAGACCCCAGGGGTTCCAAGCCAGACTTTTATAGGGTCAGAAGAAGCTTAATTCTTTGATGGAAGAAGAGCAAATCTATTCTAAGAGAGAGATACTCTACTTGTGATGTAGGTAAAGTTCCCTCTGCGGACAGAGGCAACCCCTCTAGCCCTAGAGTGGGTCTAGTCACAGCAAGACAAATACAACAGCTAATTCCTTAAATAGTCATCACTGAAAGAGCCTACTTTATACTGGTGTTCAATGCAGTCTTCGTTATGCTACTCCAGCTATCGTTTTATTCTCCTTGATGAGTGATTCACCTTAAACAACACAAGAGAACAATGAAACACATAACAGAGCACAACAATGAAATATTCACTTACAAAGTCAAGGAACCATAAGCTATCAAATATATTCATACACGATATAGGAAATAACCATTGATTATATTCATATGAGCAAAGTAAAGCTTACAACCATGCCTTGACATCGCAAGCTTCCTCGAAGGGTCCAGTCAGTATGTCTCCACAAGCATTCACTCTCAAAAGGTCTCCCAGAAAGGCTGATGACTCTCTCTCTCACCCAAAAGCACTAATATAAGGCTAAGGCAATCCACAACCAATTGCTAGACTATCAGCAATTCACACTGCAAACTATCAATCTCACACCAAAACTAGCTAATTTGCTCACTACCAAAAACTATCACTAACTAGCTGATCATAGTCATGGAGGATGCTTTTATAAGAGGAGGAGCCTCCAAAAATGAGGGAGAGGAAGCTTATCTTCATGGGAGGTTACTCAAAAGGCAGAACCACCATCTCAAATGAGGAAAGGTGAACTTCCTTGACCCAACAACCAGTTCCAAAACCATCCAGAAGCATTATGTTTGAACTAATTCACCATATCTAGGTCGTCGTGAGTCAGACACTAGGACTTAGAGACAACATCACGAGGCAACAGTGCATTCAGAGCTATCGTCACAGGCAGGATACTGATGACTTGCGACAATCCCTAAAATCTGACCGTCGCAAAGAACAGATGTACTCTTGCGACGGTCTAGTTCACTTTGGTCCATCGTCGCAGACAAGATATTGATGTCCTATGACGATCTTGAAACATAGGTTAAAAGGGTCAAATTCAAGATTAATGAGCATGGTTGATCTTCTTGAGTGATATGGAATATGTGGACACATATTTTGATGTATGACATAGAACAAATGCCATTCAGGGACCGACTCTACCTGGGATCAGGGGATGCGGGGTCGGTGACAAAATACTGTGTAACAGATGCCCCCTAAAGCATGAAGGCCGAGAGAGTGGGAGGGGTGAAATGCTTTACGAAACCATAACTGAACCAGAACACCATCGCAGAGAACCTACAGACGCAAGTACAACTGATATCTCTGATAGTGAAAGAAATACATGTAGTCGAGGTATGGGTGCAGCCATCCAAAAGAAAAATAGAATTGGTCTGTGGTATGGACGCAGCCATCCAATTGATAAGACCATATGAAAACATAGGTATGGTCGTAGCCATCCAGAAAGACTCAGGTATGGTCGCAGCCATCCAATCAAAGAGTCATGTATGCAATCACGAACCAATCCACGCAACCCGAACTTATGTAATCTGAGTCTGGGGTCTTGAAGCCAACTCGATCATAGTACAATTTCTAATATGCAAATAAATGTGTCGAAGTCAAACATACTAGAAAATCACTTGATTACCGGCCAATGATGTGAACTGTTAACAAGCACGAGAGAGACCACCAGTAATGTCAATGGTTCTCAAGGTACTGCTAGTACAATCCACAAAGTGTGAAGAATGATCTAGAGTCGAACACTTATGGAATCACCCGATCGAAGACCAATGATGTAAGTCTGTCGTCGAATGCGAAGAACTTGCCATTAGGGCATGCAAGCTCTAAGGTACCTGAAAGGAGTCTCTAGATCAACTTCCTGGATAATGAGTTGATGTTGAAAGGAAGCGATCTGTCACAGGAGGGCCATAATGTTTCCCACATCAATGACGCTAGACAAAGGAACAATATGTAGATGGATGAAATAGAGAATCAGAGGAGGATGGAAGGGTGTAAACTGCAGAAGGATTAAACTCTTGAACATATCGGCGACATGACTCTGGAATGTTGCAGCACTTTGGTACCAAGGGATCGACAATCATGTGAGGACAATAGGGATCGAATGGAATGAGACAAAATGAAGAATCCAAATCCCAGAAGACAAATGATGAAGTGAGGATGTCCCAAACCAGTGAGAAGCAAAAGTGTCGATGTTCAAGAGCAACAAGCTATCGTAGGTAACCAACAAAATATCTCCAAATTTTCCCCCACCATTGCTGGTGAGTACCCCAATTATTTTTGAAAAACAACCTTGAAGGGGATAACATATGCTTGCAATATAAGTTTATCCTTCGGACGAATCCAACCCAGTGAAATTATAGCGAGCCCTAGGGAGGAGAAGCTCGGGTCTCATCATGGCGACGAGTCCAATGTCGTCAGGTTTTAACGAGCCCGACATAGGTAAAACTAGGAGTCTTTTTCATGTTTAGAGAGTTTGAAAAAGACACAGAAAAGAAAACTCCAGATGAGCCCTTTTCATAAGTTTGTGTCTCTCAAGCCCGAAAAGGTAGAAAATGATACTCGAGAGAACTTCTTGACCATTTCAGTCAAGGAGTAATTTTCGTAAATAATATCTCCAGCCCGAAAAAGTAAAAAACTTATTGGGTACAAGACGTTTCATAACCATTAACGAACTCGAAATGACAAGGGCTCGGCAATCTTTTCATATTTCAAGAGTCAGAAAAGAGCTTAAAGTTGACTCAGAAAAGGTTTTTCAGTACTGCTTGAGTATACAATTCAGCATCGATCACCACTAGCGCTTAAAACACCTGTCATTGCACAAGGAAATTCAAGCATAAGACATGTTTCACAAAAATACACGACTAACGCTCAAAACCCTAATTCAAAACCCTAGAAAACTTTGAATTTTGAACAAAAAGGCTATAAAAGAGACATTATGGTAAAAACAATTCACTTTGTGCTTTTCACTATGGTAAAAAAATTTCAAACCTTGTGTACCTATGAAACTGAACAATCGATTCCGAGAAACTCAACAGTCCATTGCTTCTCATGCTTCCTCCAGGTAAATACCCCATCCCTATCTTTGTTTTTCCACCAAATTTAGATGCAATTTCATGTTTTAGATCGGCATTTGAAGAGGTTTTTTGGGGAAAATTTCCACCCCGGTCGTCGCAGGTTTCCCCATCGAGGTTGCGACGACCGAGAAATTTGCAAAGGGAAAAAACGGGATCGTCGCAGGAAAGTGATGTACACCTGCGATGACCCGAGAATTTGTGAACTGTGCAAATCGGCCCGTAGCAACTGTTTTAAAAACAGCTGCGACGAGCGCCGGAACCAAAAAACTTCATTTTTACACAGTTTTAAAAGATGAAAAATGGTTGAATGGCTTTAATAAAAGGATGTTGGTGCATGCAGGGGTACAAAATGGCTTTCTCTTGGCAAGAACGCACTCACGATGATGATGATGAGATGGGGGCAGCCGATCCTCATTGCTAGAATATCCTACGGAATTGTGGGCTATTAAAATTATTCTTAACAACACTACTGAGAGCTCAATTGGATCTCTTGGAGTACCTTATCCGTGCGTGGAACCCAACAGAGGGAAAATTTATCATCCGTGGACAAGAAATCGAATTGGATGCCACGAACATCTACTTCTTGACTGGATTGTCACGGCAAGGGGAGAGATCTCGCATGATGGGTACTTGAGTTATTGGAGACTTGCTAGACACTCTTATTGCAAGAGTGTGCCCAGGGGCACAGAAATCATCCACTAGTGGGAAACTGTAGATTACCTCGGTGAATGATTTGTCATTATGGGTTTTGTTATTCACTATCACTAGGGCAGCTGGCTCCCAAGCCCAACATGAGGCAACTAAAACTCAACTGTGGTTAGCCTTAGACTGTCTAAATCCCACTATGTTTGACTGGGCAGAGGCCGTGTCTCTTAACATGAAGAGACAATTGACCAAATTCCATAATGGTGAGACAAAATAGTTTGGTTATGGCTCAATCTTGGTACCGCTCATGCTGGAGTGAGTATCGATCCTTCAGCTACAGGACATGCAGGTTGGGTGGCCAGGACCACGAGAGACTCGAATTACTTGGTGGGCTCTTGTGATGCCGCAAGGAGGCAGTGGCCAGCCAGTGTCATGGGGTCCTGAATTTATCGAGTGGATAAACTGTCAGCAGGTTGTAGTCGAGGATTGGCCATACGCTGGGATGGAACTCAGAGGCAACCCAGACATGCTGCTTCCTTCTGGAGAACAGTGGGATGAGAGAGGTACAATACTCAGTTTGACGGACAAACTTTTTGTAATTTGTTTTTCATTGCTTTTGGATTTTAAATATACATGCCCTATTTATTATGTTCAATTCTTTGAAGATGTTGGACCTGAGAGACTTGTAGGTCTCGCTCCTACTGCACAGAGGGCTGCCAGAGAGGTTGATTTACCACCTCCAGGTGAAGATGCTGAGGAGGAGATAGCTCGGAACCTAGAGGGCTTGACTGTGGGGATCCCAGATTATAGAGGATTCAAGGAGATCCCCAAACAGTACCAACGACATGCCACGGGTGTGTCGAATAGGATACACCTGCTGCTTAGACGGGTGGTCTGAGCAGTATTCTTTTATAGGGAGCATCATCCATAGTAGACTTATAGGTTTTGTTTTCTGCAAATTTTGAGAGACATGCGTCTCACGATGTAACTTGAACACACACATATTTTTTGGACATATACATATATTTTTAACCGCCTCAGTGCGCAACACAGGATCTATTTATGTTTGACTATCTCTGCTTATTATGTCTGTATGCTTATCTATGATTTATAATTTGCATAAATGTCTACCTAATACATCATTCACTAATGCATCAATCAATATACATAACATCTGCATAAAATAAAAAAGACACAATAAGCAAGGAATTACTTGACACACCAAACCAAAAAGGCTACGTTGGCGCACGGGTTCATTTTTACACAAGTTTGAACCATGGAAAACTATGCATGGATTCGGTTTCATTGTTTACACAAGCTTGAAACGAAAAACTATGCTTGAATAAGGTTAACATGCCCCCAACATAATGATCCAATCGAGGTACATGCCCCCCAAGCTTCATTGCATTCAACGAGGTGGATGTAATGAAGGTTCAATCACGAAAGCCAGGAAAGACTCGACTGGGATTTGACGAGACCTTAATCAAAGACTCGATTGGGAAAAGGGAGTTGTTTCATTTTTTAACAAGGTTGACAGAGTGAAAGAATTATCCTCAAGACATTTGTTTCATTGTTTAACGATGTTGACACAAGATCAAGAACTCTCCTCAAGATGCCTTGATTCATTTTTTGAACGAGCTTGACACAAGACAAGGAATTTTTCTCCATAGTCCTTGTTTCATTTTTTTAATGAGGTTGACACAAGATCATGAACTATCCTCACGACCCTTGTTTCATGTTTAAGGAGCTTGACACAAGAAAAGAACTATCCTAGGGACTCCTTGTTTCATTTTTTAATGAGGTTGACACAAGAAATGAACCGTCCTCAGTGAACTATTCACGGGCCATACGAGAAAATGACTCCCAAGAGGTCTTCACTGGAAGGAAGAACCATGCTTTGGGAGGAATACATGTCATTGGGCACCAATGACAGATCGGGTTCCAATGCCCCCAGTACATGATGTACGAGACCATCTGTATGATCATCAACAAATGCGGAGACAGAACGAGTAGCCACATAATTGACCTGTGGCGGAGAAGGTATTGCTGGAAAACAAGAGCCGATAGGGGATGATGGATGTACAGGAGGTACCTGGTGACCAAAGAATGACAATTGATCGACAGTCACAATTATTCCGTCATGTGGAAAACAAACCACATGGAAAAGCGAAGAAACAAGAGCCCCCATGACATAAATATAGTCGTGGCCAAGGAGAAGAATGAAATCCAACACACCTTGGACGACCATTACATCTATAGAGATGGTTTTACCTCCCAAAGTAACCGGGAACTTCGGAAGGATCCCCAAAGGTTGACTAGTTCCTCCGCCAAAAGCCATCAAATTCTGGGTGATAGGCACAAGTTGTGGGGAGCCCAAAGCTTTCCAAGTAGTGGAAGGCATGGGGCTAACAGACGCACCCTCATCCAATAATGTTCCAGGTACTGCCATCTTATAGGCATGCACGATGATCTGGAAAGGCACATAAGATGGGAGGCAGAAAGCAGTCAAGTGACTCCAATCGAAGGAAACAACAGAACTACTTGGTGGGGGTATCGTAGGATTGCCCCCATGCTCTACAGGAATCGAAGAAGGAATCTCTTGATCAGTCAAGATAGGAGGGTCGTTCTTTGATTCAGGATAATCTGACAAGACAAGAAGAACATGAGCAGTATGATCATTATGCTCTTCAGGAATAGAGTGAACAACTAGTGGTGAAACCAAGTCGACACTCTTTTCGACCAATGGTTGGTTGGAAACAGACATAACACAGCCAGGCTCAGGAAGAGCAGGATGGGCAAGAGATGAATCCAAGTCAATCTCTTTGTCAACCGAGAGAGGGTTAGAAGAAAGCCTCTGATAACCAACTGGAAGTTGGGGTGAAGGGGCTGTAAGATTTTCCAAAACGGCAGAAGCTTTATCCATGAGCGGACAAAGGTGAAGGAGATGGTCACCTTCACATAACCTACAGGGGAATCTAATCTTCCCTTTCTTCTTACCACTGCCAGTTGAGGGTGTAACATCGACATGAGCTTCAGAGGGTGATGAGGGACGAGCCAGATCATGAGACCATACTTCTAAGATCCTAGGAATACTAGGACAATCATGAAGAAAATGGTCACCCTTGCACAACTTACAAGGAAATTTAACCTTTCACAGAGGATCAGAAGGTTTTCTGACCAGAGGTGCACTCAGAGCAATAGTTGCATGGGTGGCCTCTCGCTTATCTAACTTCTTCTTCTTCGTCTTCCTCTTCTTCTTCTTAGCCTCCTAGTTACTGGATTTGGAACTTTCACTAGGCGAAGTAGGAGAGGAGGGTGAAGAAACAGGAGAAGAAGATGAAGGCTCAACCCTAGAATCATCTTGTCGTGATTCAAATAAAGGGGACAGCGGAACAGGAGTCATGATGCTCGAGACCACCGAGGTTGAAAACAATCAAACGGGTAAACCAATGGTTAACCTATACAAGGACAATGTTGCCATATACAGAGCACCAACATTTTCAAAAGAAGGAAAAGGACCAAGACTCCCATCCGAGGGGAGACCTTAACTGGTAGACTACGGAAAGGTTGCCATTGGGATCGACCTTGAAAGGAACTCTAACTGTAACTAGGAATATTTCGTGGGCAGTTAATTTTATGACATTGAAACAAAACTTGGCCTTTTCATATTTTAAGAGTCGAGAAAAGGACGAAAGGTGACTCTTATCGCTTTCGAGATTTAATGAGCCTGAACGGACAAGTGCTCAGATGATCCTTTTACTTTTAAAGAGTCGAAAAGGAATGAAATTGACTACTCTAGAGTACTAGACAAGAGGTTCACCAGACAAATCACAAAATTGCATATACACCTTGGTGATCAAATGAAAGAGAAATGACCAAGGACTTTCCATACGGCAGTCAATATTCCCAAATGTTGTGTTAGGTGCGTTACGATTCGTAGGGCGGCAAACTCGGCTTCCTATTGATAATAGGATTATAACCTAGTGGGGTCTCCCAATATATACTCGACGGTACGAGGAGCACAAATTCGTACTAGTACCTATTGAATCACAGAAGGAGGAATCACCCAACCTTACTGAATATAATAGCAACTAGGTTTAATGATGCCAAAACACGTCTCTAGACTAGACCTCTAGATATGTGTGCATTAGGTTCCAATGCATTTTTAAGTTCATTGAATAGATTTTAACAGTTAATCTTGAATTAAGTCTCGATTTCAAATCCCTACCAAATGTATTTCAACAATTCCTAGGATGCAACTACAATGAGTAAAAAACCATTATTTTCGATGAAAAACTACCTAAATGAGGGTAAGGAGTTCATTTCCAAGCGAACGAAAACAATAACAAGCAAATGCAAGAACAACAGTGCATGCAAGAAATCCAATCACTAGGAAACACGATGCATCAATTTCGCTTATCTCGCAAATACTATGATGAAAAAATGAAAGATGAAAATTTCACTTTTCAATTCCTAATCATGAAGAATCTACTAATGCAAAATGCTTTCACTTTCGCATACTAAATGAGTGCAATGTTTTTGATTTTTTGGATTTAATAACAAACAAGCAAATGCAAGCCTGACTGATCAAAACAAATGTAATCTATGTTTCAATAGTGAACGGAAATCAAATCAACACATCAAACTGGTTCGATGACCAATCACTACAGACCAATCAGAAAGAATCGACAAGCAGTAAGGGAACAACTTCAAACAAGTCAATAAGATGGTTGTGGATGTAGTTTAGAATCTTAGAAGGACAAGCAACCCAAAACAAGTGACTTCTTGACGAAACCTCAAAAGACTTAGGTCACAGAGCCCAAAAACCCAAAACTCAGACAAACGGAACCAAGAAGGATATACCTTAGCAAACACAATCAAAACAAGCTTGATAAGATGTAAGAGACAGTAGAGGACAAGCAACACTGGCCTATTTAGGAGGCAGGGTTGTGAAAAGCAACCCTACAGGAATCATCACAGGGGTTAGACTAGCAACATGAGACGAAAGCCAAATCGTCGCAGGCATGACGTTAGCAACTAAGCGACGTCGTCGCAAGAGTACACCTGTCTTCGGCGACGGTCCAATTTTAGGAATCGTCGCAGCTGTATGACGAGATATGCGCAACGTACAGCTTGGTCAAAGAGGATAGGGGCTATTCATCGTAGCTGTTAAGGGCTAAACAACGATGATCTTAAATAAGAGGAAAAACAAGGCAAAAACAAGGCAAAAACAATTGAAAGACACCAGACTTATCACTCAGACAGTGAGCTGGACTACCAGATCGACTCAAGTGATCCAAAACACTAATGGCTCAATCCCAAACAAAGATACACTATGTAATTCAATCAAACACAAATCAAGAGCAAAATGAGAGACAACACACAAAGGACTCCAAGCGGAGTCGCCAACTTGTGATGTAGGTAAAGTTCCAGTGTATTCAGAGCTATCGACGCAAGCAGGATACTGATGACTTGCAACGATCCCTAAAATCCAATCGTCACAAACAAAAGATGTCCTCTTGCAACGGTGTCGTGAGGTTCTAGTTCACTTTGGTCCATCGTCAGAGACAGGATATTGATGTCCTGCGACGATCTTGAAACATAGGTTGAAAGGGTCAACTTTAGGATTAATGAGCATGGTTGATCTTCTTGAGTGATATGGAAGATGTGGACACATATTTTGATGTATGACACAGAACATATGCCATTCAGGGACCGACTCTACCTGAGATCAGGGGATGTGGGGTCAGTGACAGAATATTGTGTAACACTACTGCAGTAATGAAGAAAATAGCATGTAATGCTAAACCACACCATAACCTAATTAACCAATTAAACAGTTATGCTAAGCAAAATTGATAAATCAATCACTAACCTAATGCTACTATCTAAGTTGCAGAGGTAAAGAGAATCAAACTATATTAAGGTGTAAGCAAAGAAACTTAAGCTAAATCAGTTTTCAAGCGGAAGAGCAATCGGAGATTGAAATCAATGAAAGGAGGACGTAAGGAATCAATAGTGCATAAGAACCGTTGGATTAGCCAATGAACATAAGATGAACAGTAGAGATATTATTGTGAAGGCTTAAGTGACTAAATGGATGAACAGGGTGAACACACAAGATGAACGGTTGAGGTCTTGTTACACAAAAATATCGTCACCATGATTATTTGCAGTCAGTATGAGTCTATCATCACTTGTACTATCCTCCTAAGCAAGTCTCAGACCTCAGCTCTTCAAATCAAGCTTTGGAAATGAGAGAAAGACATTAAAAATCAATGTAACTCTAGTTCCGCACTTTCTCTCATGGTCACCTGTGGTCCCGCACCTTCTATGTACAAAAGCTGCGTACCTGCCCGCTCTGTCTCTAACGGTGTAGGTGTGGACCCCTGTGAAAGTCAAAAGGCACAAGTTTTATCTTAAAAAACTCACTTTGGGTTAATTCTAGAGGTTTCTAGAAGGAATTTTGACGTGGATTGTTTGCTCTGAGGTGGTTCATGTATCCCAAAAGAGAAGGAGCTAATCCCTTGATGAGAGGAGCTATCCCTTTGAAGGAGGGCTTTATCCCTTTGAAGGAGGACCTAGTAACCTCCCTCCATTGCACTATAAATACAGGCATTGGGCTAGTTGCTAGAGAGGTTAGAAGCTGAACATTTTTGAGGGTAAATGCTGGTGAAATCAAGACTTCCTAGTTGAGCTTAAGAAGAGAGATCACACATCTTTTTGGCTTCATTGGGGAGTGACTGAAACTTGTCAAAGTAGAGGAGACTTCTTGCTGGACCCTGGGAGGAGCTTGTACAGCATCAAGGCAAAGGTTGTAAAGTTCTTCTTCTTTTTAATTAATACAATCAAACTCATTTTTCTCAACAAGTATCTTATGTTATTTGTTTCATGGACTCCTTGACTTTCATGTTAAATATGTTTTATGCAATTGGCTTTTCAGGTGCTATTTAATTTGTTTGTCTTGTTTGTGTTTGCAGATTTGCGAAAAAGAGCTCATTTGGATCAAAGAAGCGAGGGCATCCACAAGCTTGCGTTGGACCTAAGGTAGGCCCTAAAAACACTTGTTTGCTATTGTTTGTCAAAGCATATTTAGAGAATGATAGTGTCTAGTTGGTTTGCTTGTCATTAGGTCTTCTTTAGATTCTAGGAAGGTCTATCTTGTCCGCAAGATCGACTTATTCCGTGTGACAAAATGGCGACTCCATTAGGGACTTGATTGTTTTCCTTGTTTTTACTTTGACCTGAGAAACTCTATTTTGTTTCTGTTTTTGGCTTGTTGTGTGTAAAATTGGGTAGAGTTTGTAGATCCAGGGTTATTTTTAGTTTTTCATAGCTTTGGGAGAGGACCGCACCCTAGCTGTTTGACACAGTGCGTACTTACCCACAGCTTGGCTTTTAGCACAGAGCGGGACCGCACCTGTGCCAACTGTGGGCCTGCGGACCCTGTCAAAATTTTGAAAACCCTAAGATTTCCTCTGTTAGTCAGCTTAGTTTGTCTTTAGAAATTGTTATCCACTGCCCAGACCTGCATATAACTTGTCAGAAGCTTTCCTTGGATTGATTTCGTTAGTGTTAGGGTTTTAGGTGAAATTCCTAGGAGTTTTGCTTGTTGGGTTTGTTTTTCATTTTGGTTGTGTAGTGGCTCTGAGCTTAGAGGCTGTAGGGACTTCAGATCACCTTAGTGTCTACCATCTTTCTTATGAGTCTGACCATTTATGAAATCTCCCCTTGTTTGAGGAATCCGCTTTGAGTTTTCTCTTTACAAAACTTCGAAAAGCTTGTGTTTGAGAGTTTGGATTTTCATTTTCAAAAAGAAAACGAAATTGGTTGTTCTTGACTAATTTGTGATTCTGCATAAATTAGTCCTTAGCTTGCATCTAGCTGAGTATAACATCCTTAAAAAGGACTTTTAGTAGGCTTTGACTTCAAATAGATTTTTATAGTTTGTAGATCTCAAAGTTAGTCATTTTCATTAGTTTTGAGTCTTTTATTAAAAAATATAAAAAATCTCTTTTGAAAAAAAAGTTTGTTTTTGTAGTGATTGAGTGCTTTGAAACGAAAAAAGGGAAATTCTTGTGAAATAACTAGTTGTCTCGTTTTGAGTGCTTTGGAAAGGAAAAGCTCTTCTTTTAATTTGTTTAATTGAGAAAGATTTGTGTTTACAAAGTATTTGCATTCTCAAACTCTTTCTTAGTTTAGAAGTTCATCGAAGAGAAAAAGATTGTTTAGATCATCTTAGGTGCATTTTTAGTGATTTTGAGTCGAGTCTTCGTACCACAAGTTTCATCTCCGCACCTTTGGACTTAAACAAAAACCACTAAAATTAACGCTTAAAGTAAAATTCACCTAGTAACATTTTTATTTCTAGGGCTCTGATACACCAACTTAGCTTAGGCTAGTGTCTTGGAGTAGGAGAGTAATTAACTCTCCAAGACAGTAAAAACAAACAAGTAGTTGTATCTTGTGGTAGGGAAGAAATCCAATTGTTGCATTTATGCTTTGGGAAAGCTCCTCTTATAGGAGAAGCACGAGATCGTGTCCGAACCAGTGTGGGAATCAATCCTTCCTCATTGGTAACGACGCTAGATATTCACGTATTAAAAACGGTAAACCTCGGATTAACCATTGTCGAGGAGCCTGGGGTCACTTGTTGGTAAACCTTGGATTATGTCAAGGAGCCTTCAACGGGATTGAGCTTGCTACTCTACCCTTGCGTGCGTATCGGATCATAGACTGTTCCCCCAGGTGTATTTGTCTCAGTTGGTAACCTTAGTGGCCATATTCTTTAGGACTCTTCCTAAGGTGACAGTGGTGGGAAGATCCCACTGTACCTAGAGCAGACGTCGGCTAGACTCACTTGGATTTTCTGGGGGGTTCACTTCACTCGAGACGGTTAAGTGGAGGAACTTGTGCCAGTCTATTCATTAAGCAGGTTTCCGGGGTAACTGTTCCAACCGCCATTTCTGTATTGAACTCTGCGATGTTGGATTTCATCACCAACTAGTGTTTGCAGTCCGAAAAGTTATTGTTTGTGTGTGTTTGATCTCCTAGATTCTTTAGGCGTGTGATTCAAATTTGTTTGGTTCTTTAGAGACTTTAGGTGCTTTTCATTGAGATTTTACTTTGTTTGCGTGTGAAGTAGTTAAAAGTTTTTAACTGTGGCTGAATTACCAAGACAGTCCCGTAGACTTCAGGGCCAGTCTCCTGAGATTGTAAACGTGGCTGAGTTACTAAGGAAGTCCCGTAGACTTCGGGGCCAACCTCCTGAGGAAGTACCAAGCCAGCTTGAAGGCTTGAAAGTCCTCGTAACTCCTAGAGACAGTAGAGTTGGGTCACCAGAAGAAGGAGAATCTTCTTTGATAGTACATCCTGATTTTCAAACGCCAGTAGCAGATTATAATCCGCAGTCAGTGTCTGTTTCCGAAATTGCTGGTAGCTTTTCATCTACTAGTGATATAGGTGAGGAACCTGAAATATCTGAGCCTGAAAGTGAATTTGCTGCTACTCCGACATCGGGGTTTGTTTCTCCAACTTTTAGTGGTCCTGGTTCACCTAGGGTAGAAAGAGTAATCACCCAAGATCTTCCTTCTGGACTTATTGCTATTGAAGAACTTGCTCCGGAAGAAGAAGAAGTAGGCATCCCTATCCCTGAAAATCAACCGGTTATTGAACTAAGGGAGCGTGAATCAATTTTTTACAGTCCACCTAGGAGCAGTTCTTGGTATCTTTCTTTGACTAATTATTTAGAAAACTCAGGGTTAAGTTTTTCACCACCTCGTGCTCCTTATCACTCAACACCTAGAGGTTTTATACTCCCGTCAATATGGCAGGACAGTCATCCATGTTTACTCAATTGCCCGAATCTTTTTTGTACGACAGTCCTTCTGTTCCCTCCGGGTATCAGTCTCTTTCTGGTACTTTTTTGGGAGCATCTCCTCAACCCATTGAGCAAGGGTTATTAACTGGAAGCAATGGTACAAAGTCGTTGAGCGTAGAAGACATTCTTATGATGTCAGGTTCTATTCCCAATCCTAAACCTCAAGGTGGCCAGTTACCGCCTAGGGGGCAGCCTCAATTAACGCCTGGGGGGCAACCTCAAGGTACACAATTTGCATCTGGGGGGCAACCTCAAGGACAGTACATACCTATGGGATAGTATGTTCCTCAAGGTCAACCCCAGACTCAATACGTACCCCAAGGTCAACCCCAGTATCAATTTATACCTCAAGGTCAACCCCAGTATCAGTATGTGCCTCAAGGGTATCAACCCCAAGGTCAGTACTCGAACCAAGGTTTCCAACCAACCCAAGGTCAAACGTTTGTTCAAGGAACGGGAAATGTACCTTTCAATTATCAATCCTACCCTCAACCTGGTTATGGTCCTCAATATTCTCAACAAGTTATGGGCCAGTACCCCGGAATGAATATAGTGTGGGATCCATCAAACCCAACAGGTGTTGCAGCCAAGTGTACAGTTGTCATCTCAAACTGGACAACCCTTAATTTCTGGTTCATCCCAGCAACCAGTCCAGTCTGACATTCAAACTTCTGTACCTCCGGTAGTTTCTCAGTCTGGGCCTAGTACACCTCGTACTCCGCCTCAAACGACTGTTACAACTGCCGCAACATCTGTTCAATCTACCCCACCTACTTCTGGAGTATCGAGAGCTCCAGTTTCTACTGTTCCTATATCTACTCCTCAGACATATTTACCACAGTCTGGATCTACGATTCAAACTTCGGTTCAGATGCCTGTAGGACAACCTGGTTTAAGTACGGTTGTCACAAGTCAACCGCAATTCACTTATCAACCGTACCAGGGATAGTACCAATTCGGTCCTGCTGTGCGACAGCCAGTTTATCAGTATCAACCATACCCTGGGTACACTTATCAACAACCTCAACAACCCCAGTACGGTCCGGTTAATCCTGGTTTTCAGAGAGGATACAATATCCCGAACGCCATTCCCATTCCTAGTTATCCTGGATATCCTCCTCCTAGGGCTGGTCTCAGGACCCAGAGTTTTAGGGACCCTAATCGGCAGTTACCGTTTATCGCAACTTTGGACTTACCTGACTTGTCGCGCCTAACAAACGATCCCATTAATTATCTTCCATTTTGGCCGCCAATGCCGAATAAGTTTCCCAGTGACATTCCCAAGTTCGAAGGTAAATCAGGAGAGGACCCGTCGAACCATGTGATGACTTACCACCTCTGGTGTGCGTCTAACTCCATCACAGATGATTCAATCCGTCTTAGACTTTTCCAGCACACTCTAATTGGTCTCGCGGTGAAGTGGTACATTGAGTTACCGCGAGGCACTTTTTATAATTTTAGTCAGTTAGCTACCTCGTTTTTAACTCATTTTCAGTTGCCAGTCCGATATGACAATGGCACGGAATTGTTAACTTCGCTAAAATAATCGACATCCACTTAAATTTCAGATCACATTCATGAGTGGAGACGTCGACGTCGTTTAGTGAAGGTATTCATTCCAGATCAAATTTTGGCTGAGTGGTTTGTAAAATCTTTGTTGCCAAAGATCACTGAAGATGTTGCTAAAGCCGGAGTTGTTACTGAGGAGCAAGTCATTGCTCAAGCACAGTACCTTGACTTGGTCTATACTCAGTCAGGTACGTTACACGAAAAAATCCCCGATCTTCCCAAGCAAAATCAAATCACTGCAGCTCCTTCGGGATCTCATGCCGCCGATGTATGATTGGCACGGTTAACACTAAAAGTAAGAAGAAGTATTCCAAGAATTCTTCTCCCATTATAACCTTGCCTGATTCCCCAATAGGAGATTCTTCTGCAGAGATTTCTGCCGATATTCATGTTGTAGAGTCATCTACAGCCAAATCAAAATCCGGTGGGAAGAAGAAAGGAAAGAAAAAGAATAAAACGGACAAAAGTTCAAAGGAGAAACCTGAAAAAGCGGAATCCAATGATGAAAAGTGCAAACCTCGTTATCCTTGTCTCATTTGTGATGATGAAAATTTTACAAGAGACTGCCCTCATCGTGCAGAGGTTGCGAAAATTGTCAAGGGTTCCCAAACTCCTGCTGTTTTGAAGGATCCTTTTCTGGCTCAAGACAATAAGATGATAGGTTCATCCTTAAGTGCCAATGAAGAACCCATACTGATGATGTCCCATGTTAGGATTGCGACTCGATCGCAAGATTATGGTAGTAAGAGTCCTGTTGATGGTAAAGAAGCAGAATCTTCTCATTCTAATCCATCAACCGCAGCTCCCGGTTCCGATCCACTACAGATCGAGAAACCTAATCCAGACTTGGTAATCAAACCACCCACCAAGGGTATACTTCGAAAGTCAACTTTCAATCCACATGCGAGAGCGGCTCAGAATTATAACATTGTTGAGGATTTAGCTGTTTCACCCTCAGCAATGTCGGCTTTGGAAGTGCTGCAATCATGCCCAACACAACGTAAATTACTTTTGTCGGCTATAGGAGCTGTTGATGTTCAGGACCCAAACCTAATAATTTTCGATCTAGAAAATAGTACACCGCGTTTTCCTCATCAAATGGCTTTCCAGATTCCAATGATAGTCAAAAACAGGCCTATTCATCGGACTGTAATTGATGAGGGAGCCTCAACGTGTATTATGTCAATACAGTGTTAGAGATCGCTTGGTTCTCCTTCGCTAAATCAATGCCCGATGATTCTAAAGGCCTTTGATGGCCGTGGGTTTCATCCTTTTGGCATTCTACAGGATTTGCCTATAGGGGTTGAAGGAAAAACCGTTAGTCTAGATGTGGAGGTGGCTGATGCCCCTCTAGATTACAACCTTCTCTTGGGTCGAAGTTGGTCTTACGCTATGACAGCGGTCGTTTCATTGGTCTTTTGAGTAATAAAGTTTCCACACAATGGAAAGATCGTAACAATAGACCAACTGGCTTACTTTTCATCCGACCCAGCCTCTTCGGAGAGTATTCAGCATGTTGGTAAAATGATTATCCCATATAAGGATGTTGGAGTAGGATTAGTTAAAGATGTCGGTTTACTGGGAAATTTTCTTTTTCCTCCAATCAACGCATCATCTTCATTTGCAACCATTCATATGATTACATCAAACACCATTATTTATGATGATCCTTGGATCATCCCTTCTGAATCTGAGATAGACTCATTTGGTAATGTCATGCCTTTGAGTCCATATGAAATTGCCTATGAAGCCGTGCAGTCTTTTGCCGACCCATGTTCAACCGAAAATGACTTAATGAATGTGGTCCGTGAGGAATCACTTTTCACATCAACCTTGGATTTAACTACATTTTCTGAACTTGTTCACTTTGATGAGCAAATTCGTGAAATCCTATGTGTAGATGATTTACCATGGGAAGATCTCAATCACAGATCTTCGTTTTTACCTGAGGATGATCGTTTTGAAAATGATTTCTCATCAATTTTTACAACTGAATATGTCAAGGAACCTCAGAATCCAATGAAACATCCTGATTCAGAGTTAAATTTGGGAAACATCTCTCGAACTATTCCTATTGACATTTCGGTTAAGCCCAGAATTGTTGAGAACATTCATATAGGTGCCTCGTGTACAGATGACGAAATCCAATTATATAAGGCCCTATTTCAAGAATTCTGCGACGTGTTTGCCTGGTCCTATGAGGAAATGCCAGGAATTGATCCCGCAATTGTTGTTCATGAAATCAAGACTTACCCGGACGCTAAACCCGTCCGGCAACGTTTGCGTTAGATTCACCCATGAAAAGCTGCTGCAATTAAAGCAGAAGTTGAAAAGCTATTGAAAGCAGGTTTCATTTATCCGATCCCGTTAACAGATTGGGTATCGAATATTGTTCCAGTTAACAAAAAGCAAGGAACAATAAGAATATGCATCGACTATAGGGACATTAATCGAGCCTGTCCAAAAGACAATTACCCAACTCCCTATATCGATCAAATCATTGATGATTGTGCTAGCAGCAAAATATTCTCCTTTATGGACGGTTTTTCCGGATACAATCAAATCAACATTCTACCTGCCGATCAACCAAAAACGGCTTTCATTTGTCCATGGGGGACATTTGCTTATTGCAAATTACCTTTTGGGCTTAAGAATGCCGGAGCAACTTTTCAAAGGGCGATGTCTTATGCGTTTCATGACATCAAGCACATTGTGCAACCCTATCTCGATGACTTGTCTGCTCATTCATTACATCGAGCTGATCACCTTGTCCATTTACGAGCAATTTTTATGAGGTGTAGGCATTATCGTATTCGGTTGAACCCACACAAATGTGTCTTCTGTATAGAAACGGGTCGATTGCTGGGGTTTGTAGTTTCGAGAGCCGGCATTTGCGTTGATCCCTCAAAGGTCGAAGTTATCATCAAATTGCCTCCTCCTTCGAGTCTTCACCAACTCCAAAGTTTGCAGGGGAAAGCAAACTTTTTACGACGATTCATTCCTAACTACGCCGAGGTTACAAAGGGTTTTACCCAGTTGTTGAAGAAAAACACTCAATTCTATAGGGATGAGATAGCTCAAAATTCTTTTGATGCACTCAAACACGCGTTGACCCATGCACCGTTGTTGCATCCTCCCAATTACGACTAGGATTACTTCTTGTATCTCGCTGCCTCTCATTCCACCATTGGAATGGTCTTAGTTCAGGAAGATGAATCAGGAACTGAACATGTGATATATTACCTTAGTCGAAATTTAAATCCAACTGAGCTAAAATACTCACATGTGGAGAAATTGGCATTGGCAACCGTTCAAGTTGTCCAACGTTTCCGTCACTACATTCTACTACGTAAAACTACGGTAATTTTGGATTGCAACCCTATGATCTACATTTTGACCAAGCAATTGCTAGGGGGCAAGTACTCTAAATGGATCTTTATCCTGCAAGAGTTCAACTTGGAATTTGAAAAATCTAAGTCTAAGAAATCTTTAGTTTTTGCGGAGTTAATGTGTGACTTCCCGCGTGCTGACACAGAAAATGTGGCGGAGGAGCCCATTGCGGACGAATCCTTGTTTCTAATCAGCACTTTAGATCCGTGGTATGGGGATATCATCGTTTATCTCTAGACCCAATCCTTTCGGCCAGAAATTTCAAGGTCAGAACGTCAAAAAATTCGATTCCAGTCCCAACAATTCAGGATTATTGGAGATACTCTTTATCGCCGTGGGGCGGATTCTATTTTTCGACGTTGTTTAACTCACGAGGAAGCTGAAAGGGTTCTAAATGACTATCACTCTGGAGCATGTGGCGGTCATATGTCTGGGTTTACCACAGCCCAAAAGATATTGCACGCTGGCTACTTCTGGCCGTCTTTATTTAAAGATTGTATTACGGCGGTCCGAAAATGCCACAACTGCCATATTTTTTATCGTAAGATGCGCGCTCCACCTGCTCCTCTCCACCCTATAATTGTCGTTGGTCCTTTTGCCAAATGGGTTGTCGATTTTATTACATGTAACCCTCACTCAGACGACGGGCATGCGTATATCATCCTTGCGGTAGATTATTTTACTAAGTGGGCCGAGGCGATGCCTACATTCGAGGCAGACGGCAAGACAGCTGCAATTTTCGTGTTCAATCATATAATTGCTAGGTTTGGTGTCCCACAAGCAATAATCACTGATCATGGGCATCATTTTCGAAACGTTATGATGACCGAACTTACAGGCCAGCTTGGTTTACATCACGATAGTTCAACCCCTTATTATCCACAAGCGAATGGTCTGGTTGAGTCCATCAACAAAGTTTTAGTTATCATG
The DNA here is from genome assembly GCA_031772625.1 of Pinus tabuliformis. NCBI lineage: Eukaryota > Viridiplantae > Streptophyta > Pinopsida > Pinales > Pinaceae > Pinus > Pinus tabuliformis. Next base: position 1,197,721,511 of record CM062804.1, read on the forward strand.
ATCCGACGAATCATTGGGATTCATCGGTCAAATTGGCACAACATGCTATTTTCAGCACTTTGGGCGTACTGAACTTCAGTAAAAACATCAACAGGGTTCACTCCTTTCCAACTAGTCTATGGTTTGGAAGCCGTGTTACCCATTGAATGCGAAATCCCGTCACTGCAAATGGCCATCGAGTTACTTCCAGCCACTTCCGAAGAGGAAAAGTGTTTGTTATACTTGGCTCAATTAGATGAGAATCGACGTGATGCTGCATTGGTGATTGAGACTCACGCAAAATGGATGAAAGCTCAGTATGATCGAAATGTGACCCCTCGAAATTTTTCGGAAGGAGATCTAGTCTTAGTTTATGATCAAGCTAATGATAAATTAGGCGCTGGAAAATTTGTTCCTATGTGGCATGGTCCCTATATTGTCAAGCGAAAGCTAGCCAAAGGGGCCTATGAATTGGTAGACTTTGATGGGGACTCTTTGGGTAAACCCAGAAATGGCCTTTACTTGAAGAGGTATTATGCTTAAAAGAATGGGTATGGAGATTTAGTTAGGATAGTTTTTCTTTCTAGCTGGTGTGTTTTAGTTTAAATAGTGTGCTTAGCTTAGAGAGTGTTTTTTCATCATTATTCTTGCTTATCTTGGTTTTACTCTTGATATTGCAGATGTTGATGCCTCTCCAAACATACATTGGTTTTGCTGATGGTGCTTGTCGTAATACACGGAACATCTCTTCCGCAGCTTGGGTTATCTATTCACCCTCTAACGAGTTAGTATCTATGCATGGGGTAAGCCTCGATCAAACAATGAACAACATTGCCGAGTATAGTGCAGTGATTGAGTTATTATCTTAATCTATTTCATTTGGGATTCGGAGTTTGATAGTGAGGTTAGATTCTAAACTCGTTGTATTACAGCTTAATAGAGTGTATGCCATTAGAAATCCAGTGTTATTAAGATTATTTTTGAGAGTGCGTCTCTTGGAACGTGAATTTGATTACATTGAATATCAGCATATTCCAAGATCTTTAAATACATTAGCAGATGCAATTGCTTCTCGAATGTTAAATAGACATTTGCAATAATCATACATGTAAATTTAAAACCATTCCATAACATGATTTACAAGATAAGTCGGTAATAGTGATATATATATATATAGGAGTGTGTCAAAAAATACATCGTCCTCGATCATAGGTTGAAAAACACCTTATGATCGGCAAAAATGATAAGTACAAAAAACAAAAATGTCACATGTGCCCACAATAGGCGATCATCTTATCACTGGCGATGATCTCTATAAGAAACCACTGCACGGGCCACCTTGCAAAGGAACCTCCTAAAAGGTCCCGGGACCCCAATCACATAGCGCTGAAGTCGACGAGGAATGTCGTCTATAGTGGTCTCAGGAATATCTCCTGTCAAGCGCTCGAGATGACCCTCCAACTCGGCCAAAACCTCTGCTGATTCGTCCTGTGGGGCTAGCGCGGGTGCAACTGGTTGCCTCCTCTCGAAAGGCCGGAGAGCGGCTGGTCGCTGTGGACCCACATCTGCATTTTAAAATTTTTACTATCAATTTTGAGACGATGGAAAAATAAAAAAATAAAAATAGGAAAAATGTTGAAAAGGATTTTACCTGACTCGTCCCACTACTCTCCTGGTGGAAGAACCATGTCTGGGTCACCACGAAAATCTATCCCAGCGTAAGGGAAGTCCTGAATAGAAAAGACCTGGTTTTCTAGCCATTGGAAATACTCAGGTTTGAATCGAGCAACCTCTGTCCTCTCGTCCGGGTGACGGGCCATGACTGCGACCCATCGCATCAGTTTGGGCTCTCGAGGAAGCCCAACTCCAACAGTAAGGTGTTGTGGGATCAGCATAGGAACCCTCTCCAGGCCAAAACTCACAACTAAAGCCCCATAACCAAAGGTCTTTAGTCGTTCGTTCTTGGCCCTGGTCAGTTGGCCTTTCACATTGGCCAACACGGCATCGCACCAGTTGAAGATGGTGCCTCGAAAGCAATCAACTGCCATACGCATCTGGGATCCAGTGGCAATATGTAATGCGGCAGCTCCGCAAAGTCTGGTGACAGTGAATGCAATCACCATGAGCTCAGGACGGGATATCGTCTTTATGTCTATCCCTTTGTCTCTAGCCTGGCTGTTGCAGTACTCTAGTTGGAGGCTATCAACAGACTGGCCACCTGGCCTAGTCCCGTGCAGAGTCAAGTCTTCGCCTCTCTTAGGCAAACCAGTCAAGAAATATATGTCCGCCAGCTCGATTTCGAGCTGGTGGCCGCCGATGAAAAAGCACTGGTCCTGTATGCTCCATCTGTCAACCAGCCACTGTAAGAAATCCACCTGAGCCCTCATGCCAGGAATGGCCCAGAATTTGTACAATCCACACGCCCTCAAAGCATCAAGTGAAGGCTAATGACTCCATGCGGTGGCATCCACGTCCTCATGCTCTCGTTCATGCCAATCTAGCATGATGTACTCTCTGCATCAAGTATAAAGACAAATTAAAATGCTAGAAAATATTTTGTGTGGTCCATTTTTGAGAATTTTTGGGTTCAAAACCCTTGCGGCGGGGTACGCACCCTCCGGGTTAGACACAGTGCGTGGGACCGCACTTTGTCTACACAGAAGGTGCGGACCCTGAGCTTTTTCCCAATGGAGAAAAAGTCGGGGTCCGCAGGCCCGCAATGGTAAACCTGCGGGCCCCCACACGCGGGTTTTGCACCTAAAAACCCTCCCAAAAATGAAATAAAGGACTAAAACAAAAAATTAAACAGTTAAAAATGAAGAGTGGGATGATGTGGATTACCTGGAGAAGACAGCGTTCGATTTCGACGGTTGGATTTTCCGCAATCTTCACGGGAAGTTTTCTGAGCAAAAGCACTATTTTCTCACCCAAACTCAAACGGTAAAAATGAATTGACAAAGGCCCTTTTTATAAGTTTTTTGAGTAAATAAATTGCAAATTTGTTTATGTTTCACTTTGAAAAGGTATTTTGCGACATTTTTATCCATTTCAAACAGGTATGAGTAATGTTTGTGTTTTTGTGCAGAATAAAGGATTATTCAGGCGAAATCTATCATTTTCAACGAAAAAACATGTAGAGTCATCTTTAAGCTCTTTTCTGACTCCTAAAACATGAAAAGATCGCCGAGTGTTTCTTTTGAACTCGTTAAAACGGAATTAAAAGACGGTCCACTTACAGCTCTTTTCCGACCGTAAAAACATGAAAAGATTGCCGGATTTTTGTCGTTTCAAATTCGATATTGGTCATAAAACAACGTGTCATTGATCGCTTTTTTACTTTTTCGGGTCAAGGGCACTAATGACGAAAAGTACTCCTTGGTCATAAAAGATCAAGCGGTTCTCTAAAGTATTATTTTATACTTTTTCGGGCTTGGGAGACACAAATTTACGAAAAAGGTCAACCCTGGAGTCTTCTTAAGTTTTTTCAGACTCTCTAAAACTGAAAAACGCCAAGTTTCTCCTATACTGGACTCATTAAAATTTCACAGTAAAGGACCTGTTCAATTACAAACGGGAACGAACCACTCCTTAGGGTTCGAATTTAAACTAAGTTGGACTCATCCGAAGGATGAGCTTATAATCAAGCAAATGTTATCCTCCTCAAGCTTGTCAAAAATAAAGAGGTACTTGCCAGAAATGGTGGGGGAAAAGAGAGGAAAATGAGCCTGTTTGTCATACTTTGTAACCACTCTTGAACACGACACTTTCATCCACCTGGGTTGGGAAATCCTTTACCTAATATTTGATCAAACCACATTGAAAGTCTTCAGCCGGTTTCTGGGTATTAACTTTGGGTCAATTGTCACCAAGACATCTGTCGTGTCGTTATGTGTTCAAGAGGTCACTACCAATAAGCCATTCATTTGCAAAATATCTGTCACTCATCTTGACCATCCCTGAGTCAGTCCTTGCAACTAAATTTCTTCAACTTGATCCATGATTTCGTGTTGTGGACTTGCCTACGACAGATCGCTTTCTATCGACATCAGCTCATTATCTAGAAAGATGATCTAGGAATCGTCAGTACCTTGAAGTCTGCATGCCTCAATGGCAGGTTTCTCGCCTTTGACGACAGTTTACATCGTTGACTTTCGATCAAAAGATTCCGTGACATGTTCGACATCAACACATTTATTCGCATCTCATGGATTGTACTGGGTACTTTGAGAGCCATTGACATCACTGGTGGTTTCTCTCACACTTGTTAACAGTTTACATCATTGACTGGTAATCAAGTGGTTTCTACCATGTTCGACATCAACACATTCATTCGCATGGATAGAATCGTACTGTTTCGGGAAGTAGGAATGAAGACCCTGGATCTAGTTTCCACAATCCAGGCTGCGAGGAATTTTGTATTCATTATATAATGGACTATTCATAAACAGATGGCTGCGTCCATATTGTGTCCACATGAGTCTATACTTGTGATGTTTTACAAGATCATTCCTGTATCAGAGCAGTAGTTAGTTTTCTAGTTAGTTTTGATCTAAGAATGGGAATGCCTACCTCAACGATGATATGATCTCATATATATATTTTGCATTGAATGTTTTTACAGGTTCCAACCGGGTTCTCCACAAGATGATCCTCGAAATGATAAAGTACTTCACTCTTCCTAAATGATAAGAAATCCTCATCTACTACAGACTTCACACTTTAGGGGGCAATCTGTTACACAAAAATATTGTCACCATGATTATTTGCAGTCAGTATGAGTCTATCATCACTTGTACTGTCCTCCTAAGCAAGTATCAGACCTCAGCTCTTCAAATCAAGCTTTAGAAATGAGAGAAAGACATTAAAAATCAATGTAACTCTAGTTCTGCACTTTCTCTCATGGTCACCTGCGGTCCCGCACCTTCTATGTACAAAAGCTGCGTACCTGCCCGCTCTGTCCCTAACGGTGTAGGTGCGGATGCTTGTGAAAGTCAAAAGGCGCAAGTTTTATCTTAAAAAACTCACTTTGGGTTAATTCTAGAGGTTTCTAGAAGGAATTTTGATGTGGATTGTTCACTCTGAGGTGGTTCATGCATCCCAAAAGAGAAGGAGCTAATCCCTTGATGAGAGGAGTTATCCCTTTGAAGGAGGGCTTTATCCCTTTGAAGGAGGACCTAGTAACCTCCCTCCATTGCACTATAAATACAGGCACTAGGCTGATTGCTAGAGAGGTTAGAAGCTGAACATTTTTGAGGGTAAATGCTGGTGAAATCAAGACTTCGTAGTTGAGCTTAAGAAGAGAGATCACACATCTTTTTGGCTTCATTAGAGAGTGAGTGAAACTTTTCAAAGTAGAGGAGACTTCTTGTTGGACCCTGGGAGAAGCTTGTACAGCGTCAAGGCAAAGGTTGTAAAGTTCTTCTTCTTTTGAATTAATACAATCAAACTCATTTTTCTCAACAAGTACCTTATGTTATTTGTTTCATGGACTCCTTGACTTTCATGTTAAATATGTTTTATGCAATTGGCTTTTCAGGTGCTATTTAATTTGTTTGCCTTGTTTGTGTTTGCAGATTCGCGAAAAAGAGCTCATTTGGATCAAAGAAGCGAGGGCATCCACAAGCTTGCGTTGGACCTAAGGTAGGCCCTAAAAACACTTGTTTTCTATTGTTTGTCAAAGCATATTTAGAGAAAGATAGTGCCTGGTTGGTTTGCTTGTCATTAGGTCTTCTTTAGATTCTAAGAAGGTCTATCTTGTCCGCAAGATCGACTTATTCCGTGTGACAGGTCTTATCGTGAAGGTTAAGTGGATAGATGGATGAACCGGACGAACGAACAGGATGAATGGCAGAGATCTTATCACGGAGATTTAGTCAAGAAATGGACGGACAGGATTAATCAGAGGATGGACGATGAAGATCGTATCACAGGAAAAAGAAAAATGTAGAAATTATGGAGCGGGTTTCGAAGGCAGTAAGTAGTTTCTCGCGCGCCCTCAAGGCTATAAGCTGTATTTTGAAATTTCACGCGATTAGCCTAACTGCGTGACACGTAGCACGAGAAAACCACTTTTCTCGTGTGCTCTTGGGTGGATAACAAACGTGCAAGAGTCTACGCGAGACTGCGTGATTGCCGTAGGATCAGGCGAGGCAGATCAACGGTGGGGGTTTAAAGCGCATAAAGTGTTGAGGTGACACGATAGCCGTCAGATCAGGCGAGGTAGATCGACGGTGGGGACTTAAAGCACATAAAGTAAGTGGAATACTTCACGCAAGGCAGTAATTGGATAAACAAATGAATCAAACGGTGATTGGGGAGGTTTGTCGTGGATTGGACAGTAATGAAACGATGCATGAAGAACGTTTTGAAGGTGGTCTCAAATGAAAAATGATAGAAAAACTAGTGAGGGTGGACAAGTAACTGCATCAAACTACAAACTCCATATCTCATGCGAGAACCAGAAACCTATGTTTTTGGGGTTGTTGAAGGGTCTCTTCCTCAAGTCATGGTCCCAGAGGGAGGAGAAGAGGACGAGACACCTGAGGACAACTTTGTGGTGATCTTTTCCTCCTAGCTAACCTTTGAACTAAAAGAAGGCACAAATGGAAGTAAATGAAAGCATAACCGATATATTCTAAACTACTGTAAGCGGAATGTGGCTACTTAAGAAAATGAACAGTTAAACCATAAATCTACACTATACTGTTGTAATGAAAGTGCAGCTACTTAAGAAAATGAAAAGAAACAAAAACCTATGCTAGCATACATGTACAATAAAGAGGAGCTTTGGCTACTCGGGTTGGGCCCTAACCCAAGAGCTTCAACCCTCTAAGTTAACTCAGATCTGGCTCAAAACAAAACTCATTCTCATGATCAAAACCATGGATTACATAACAAACTGTCACAAGTCTTGCAACTCAGAGATAAAGCATATTTTTTCAATAAAAATCTGAATCCTATTGAGGTCCTAAGCCTCTCTACTTATACATCTGAAGTCTCCAACGACTTCCTTCCCATTAGGGAGGCTTGGCTCCCCACTCAAGATAAACTGGTTTTTGTCACTTTCACTTGCTCGATTGTCTTTTAGTCCTCATGATTTGGATGTTTGCACTCCGAGCTGATGGAGGAATATTCGAATGGAGGGGTAGTAAATGAGGAGGATTTACCTCCTATAATTCCTCTCCCTTGTCCCATTTGAGTTTTGACTAACGTCTTTGTCATAGTTCCTTGCTTTTATCCTTTATTCGTGCATTACATGCACATTAGACCACAAAGCAAAATATCCAACTCTAGCTCATCTCATAAACAAAATATAATCAAAAGTATGTAATAAGTTGTGAGAATAGTTGGTTTGACTAAGCTAGGAGGTGAATTATGGCCAATTAAGGCCCATATAATTACCCAATGATGAGGCTCATCATTACCCCACTACTGAAAGTGTTGCTCATCCTTTGAGCAACTTAGTCAATGTCCATGTCCTTCGTGGCTCTGGTAGCTTCTCTGACATCCCATGCTTCTGTTGTGGTCTCTTCTTCTTGCTTATAGAAGCATGCTTTCCTTTCTACTTCTTCCCACTGCCTCTTTTCCTCTTCTTCTTTTCTCCCCTTCTAGCATCCCTAAGAGTAGTGGTGGACTGAGTTTTAGGCCTGTCTAATTTGACCTTCAACCTTTGCATTGATTGCTTATACATAGGTGTCATGTTGAGTGCCTCTCTCAACCTTTGAGGGAAGTGATATTCTTTGATCTTCAATTTGTGTGGCAGTGTGTTCCATATCCTTTAGTAGGCATGTATATTATCATCTCTTAGCAGCCTAAACATATCCTCAAAATGTGAAATTGCTTGCTCTTTGGCAGCAAGATATCTAGGTGCTAGCTAAAGATCATTTGCAATTAGATTATGCGTGCTGATTAGGGCCATGGGATTTGATTGCTCAGCTCTGATGAAAAGAGGTTCATTTTTCTCTCTGGCTAATATTCTTTTCATCTCTATAACCCTTGAATTCTCATGGTTCATCGATGATGCCAAATCCATTAATTGTAGATATCCTAGATCTACATTAGGATCCCAAATATTCATGTCTGTGAGGGCCATGTTGTGCAAGTAAAACTCAACCATTTTGGCCCTATCCTCTTGTGCACTTTGATCACAAAGATCAATAAACTGCCTGCAGTCCTAAAATGGCATGGTGACCCTTTGTGCTAGAGTTTTAATCTGAAATTGCAGCCATTGTTCTTTGAGGTAAAGATCATATGATTTAGCTCGCATCCTACACTGGATGGCCTCCAAGAAGAGGCTGGCCATATATGCTAGTTGGCTTTCCCTTTCCTACAACTGTCCTCTCAGGGACCTCTGGAGACACCCTAGGTGACTCCTCCTTATGTTCTTCCCCTTTTGTTTCAATGCCTTCTTCCTCTCTGTTTCAGTATCATCCTCCTCCTCTTATGCTTCATCATGTTCCTCTGTATTAGTTTCTTCTTCATCCATCTCATCCTCTGCTGGTAAGTCTCTGAAGACTGACCATTTTATAGGGATCCTGAGGTTTTTGGAGGGCATCCTCAATGAGGATCCTAATCAACCCATGGTGAACTAACTGTTGGGAATTTCCTTTCTTCACTTTTTTGCTGGAGTCAATGAGTGATTGCAATAGAAAATAGGGTATTCTGAGTCTTTGGTGAGCTGGTGTTTCTACCCCAAATCTTAATTCTTCAAGCATCCTAAAATGGTAGCCATAAACAACAATGTATCTACCCTCACATGAGATGTATTTGATGAGTTGGTAGCCTACCTCACTCCATGGGTATGGCATATTGTCCCTTTTTACTCCATTTTTATCCTCTGTGGGTTCTTCACCTATTAAAACCTCTTGTTGGAGAGGTAAATCCCCTCTACGGATAGAGGCGATCCCTACTAGCCCAGCAGGGGTCTAGCAACAATCAATCAATGCTACTCTGCAAGCTCCTAATTGCAATTAAACAAAGTAGGTAAAAACGCCTACTTGGATTCCAACGCTCTTGTTTGACGAAGAGATGCCACACTCGCTCCTTTGCTCTGGCCGGTCACGATCCTCCACTATCCTCGTGGTTGGACACCTGCACATACAAAGAGAAGACAAACACAAGCGTGAAATCTAATAAAAGCAACCATACATCAGTCAGAAAGGATGTAATTCACATTTAACCATTGCATAGACAAATGAGAATGGAACTATAACAGTAGTCATCTATTATTAATCAATAATCAGAGAAAGATACAACCATTGTTCTGACGCTGAGTCCTTCTCGAGAGGGTCCAGCCAGCAAGTCTCATAAGCATTCACCCAAGAAGTGGATCTCCCAAATCAAGTAACTCTCTCTCACACAAAGCTCTAAGACTTCATAACCTTTCTCTAGCTCTCTAGCAATCCACACTCTAGCACACCATACTATCTACTAGCAGCACACAAAACTATGAATTCCTTAGTGTCAAAGTCTATTCCCCCAAAGTGAGAACTAGCTGCTGATAGTAATGGTGGAGGAATATATAGGAGAAGGAGTCTCCATGGAGGGTGGAAGGATAAGCTCATCTCCAAGAAAGGTGGCCCATATGACGAACAGACATGCCATAGAAGGGAGGGCGACACTCACAAGGCCAACAACCAGGTCTGGAGTCATCTGGAAGGTTGGCTGTTAGAACAAATTCGCCCAAACAGGATCAGCGCGGATTATAAAGGAACTGTCGCGCTGACGTCGCACCTCAATAACTGAGAAGGCCATGTCAGTGCGACTCAATACAAGGCAAGACGCGCTGGCTCATGAAATTCGATCAGCGCGGAAAACAAGTGTACTTCCGCGCTGGCAGCGCATTTGGTCTGTTATGGAGCGCCCATCAGCGCGGTTATTTGGACAAAAGTCGCGCTGATAGCAAAAACTTTGGCAAAGTGGGTTATTTGGCCAGTTTAGAGAGCATGAGCATGATAAATTTGATTTCATGACACAGTAGGGATACTGACTGGATGACAGTGACAAATTGCTGTGTAACAAATGCCCCCTAAAGCATGAAGCCCGAGAGAGTGGGAGGGGTGAAATGCTTTACAAAACTGCTGAACTAGAACACCACCAGGAAGGACCTGCACGTATGTACAACTGATAGCTTGATTACATGTAGTCTAGGCATGGGCGCAGCCATCCAAAAGACATATGAAGAAAGGTCTGTGGTATGGACGTAGCCACCCAGCTGAAGAGACCATGATGATAACAAGGTATGGTCGCAGCCATCCTAAAAGACTCAAGTATGGTCGCAGCCATCCATCAACGAGTCATGTAATGATCATCCACAAATCGCAACCTGGACCATAACAGACAAGGATCCAGGGTCTTGCGCTCCATCTCGACCCGAACAAAGTACAAGTCCAGACATGCGAATACATGAGTTGAAGTCGAACATGTGTGGACATCGTCTGATTACCAGTCAATGATGAAAACTGTTAACAGACGCGAGAGGTACCACCAATAATGACAATGGCCCTCAAGGTACTAGAGGTACAATCCGTGGCGTGTGAATCAATGAGCTGGTGTCGAACACCCACGGAATCATTCGATCGGAGGCCAATGATGCAAACCTCACGTCGAACACGAAGAACCTGCCATTGAGGCATGCAGGCTCCAAGGCACCCGAAGGGAGTCTCTAAGTCACCTTCCCGGATAATGAGCTGAGGTCGACAGGAGGTAACCTCGATCGAAGGTGGGCCATAATGTTTCCCACATCATCGACACGAGACAAAGGAAGATTAGCGTGATGAATCAGAAGTATGTGAGGCGTCAAGGGTAGGTTGTAACTCTGCAGAGGTCAACTTCTCTTGAACATATCGACAGCACAATAGCGGACTTTGGCAGTATTTGACATCAAATGAGCGGAGGTCATGGTGACAAGGCAAACGAGCAGATGAGCGGTCAAATATGGTAACCCAAAACCCACGGAAGCTAGTGAAAAACGAGATGAGATGGTCCCACCCAGACACGAAGCAGAAGAGTGCCATGTTCAAGAGCGACATACTGCCGACGCAATAATTGCAGTTCCATTTTCCCCACCATTTCTGGCAGGTACCCCGGTTATTTTTGGATGACAAGCTTGACGGGGATAGCATATGCTTGAAAAGTTTCATTTCGACAACGCCCGATGTCATCAAGTGTTTAACGAGCCTGACAAAGGAAAAACTCAGCGTCTTTTCTTGTTTAGAGAGTCTGAAAAGACAGCGGAAAAGGAAACTCCAGGGGGGTCCTTTTTCGTAAAGTTGTGTCTCTCGAGCCCGAAAAAGTATAAAACTATGCTCGAAAGAACCGCCCGATCATTACGATCGAGGAGTACTTTTCATGAGTAGTGATATCGATCTGAAAAAGTAAAAAAGTAATCGGTATCACATCGTTTCGTAACAATTAACGAACCGGAAACGACAAGGGTCCGACAATCTTTTCATTTTTACACGGTCGGAAAAGGGTTTAAAGACGACCGCCTCATTTTTACTTTTAACGAGTCAAGAGGGATAACTCGGCAATCTTTTCATATTTTACGAGTCAGAAAAGAGCTTAAAGGAGACTCATCCTAGAGGAACGAGTGGTATAAAGGGTAGCAACTGGTTCCGGCAATGGTGGAACTGCTAAAAACATGTAATGGTCAAGAGGCTGGCTATCAAAACCACTCATAACTGCGGTCCCTCAGGAAAGGTAAAACAACCAAGTGAAAGCATATGATCGGCCAAAGAGATGGTGGCGATGGAATGAAAACAACCAAGGCTCATCTAGCAAAATTCAGCGGATAAAGATAGCAATCACAAGATGTAAAATGGGTATGGGTTCATTTTTACACAAGCTTGAACCATGGAGAACTTTGCTTGGATTATGTTTCATGTTTACACAAGCTTGAAACGAAAAATTATGCTTGTTATAAGTTCGCATGCCCCCAGCATAATGACGCACATGCCCCCAGCATAATGACGCACATCGAGGTACATGCCCCCCAAGCTTCATTGCATTCAACAAAGTGGGTGGAATGAAGGTTCACTCTCGAGATCTATGAAAGACTCGACTTTTAGTTTACGAGATCCTAATCAAAAGACTCGATTTGGAAAGGGAGGTGTTTCATTTTTTAATGAGGTTGACACAACAAAAGAACTATCCTCATAACCCTTGTTTCATTTTTTAACAAGCTTGACACAAGATCAGGAACTATGCTCGACCACCTTGTTTCGTTTTTTAACGAGGTCGCCACCAGATCAAAACTATCCTCGGAACGTCTTGTTTCATTTTTTAGGGAGCTTGACACAAGACAAAGAACCGTGCTCCGACCAACCTAGTTTCATTTTTTAAGGAGCTTGACATAGGAAAGTGAACTATGCTCCACCAGACCTGGTTTCATTTTTTAAGGAGCTTGACACCGGAAAGGAACTATGCTCCATCCAGACTTCATCATAATGAACGGGAAGCGGAGGCCCCCAAGAAAGTGGCTTCGGAGGGAAGGCCGACATCTTGGAAAGCAGGACCTAATGCCCCTAGGACACTATGCACGATGGTGTCATCACTGGGTATGGGCATGGGGTGGGTGGCCACGTAGTTGATTTGCGGCGAGGCAAATGCAACTTGTGGCTGAAAGCCAGGAGGGAAGGACGAGTGTGCCGGAGGGGCTTGTGGACGAACGAACGATAATTGATCGAACGTCACAATTCTTCCATCGTGTGGAAAGCAAACCACATGGAAAAGTGAAGAAACAAGGGCTCCCATGGCATACACAAAGTCACGACCAAGGAGAAGACTGAAGTCTAAAGATCCTTGGGTAACCGAGACGTCGATATAGACAGTCTTGCCTCCCAAAGTGATAGGAAACTTCGGAAGGATCCCTAACGGCTGACTCGTTCCGCCGTCGAACGCGGTGAGATGCGGTGCGACAGGTACAAGCGATGGGGAACCCAAAGCTCGCCAAGTAGTAACGGGCATAAGACTAACCGATGCTCCTTCATCTAACACAGTGCCAGGCAGCGCCTTATTGCAAGCATAGGCGGTGACCCAGAAAGGCACATGGGATGGGAGAGGAGGGGCAGTCAAATGACTCCAATCGAAGGAAATGACCGAACTACTTGGTGGGGGAACCATATGGTTGCCCCCCTGCTCGGAAAGAACCGAATCTAAATTCTCCGGAGAGGTTTCAGGAGAACCTTCATCAAGCTCAGGAGGATCTGCCGAGACGATAAGAACATGAGAATTTTGCTCTTCCGAAACAGAGTGCTTGAGAGGAGGTGAACTCGAATCAACACCCTTTCCGACCAACGATTGGTCTGGAACAGGCTGGACACAGCCGGGTTCGGGAAGAGGGGCCTGGACAAGAGAAGAATGTGAACCAATCTCATTGTCGGGAGGCGAATGATCTGCAGCTGCAGAGAGACGTTGATATCCAACGGGGAATTGGGGTGAGGGAGCTGTAAGACTTTCCAAGACACTGGAGGCTTTATCCATGAGCGGACAAAGGTGAAGGGGATGATTGCCTTCACAAAGTTTACAGGGGATTCGAATCTTCCCTTTCTCCTTACCATTCCCAGCTGATGAGGTAGCATCGCCATGATGTTCAGCGGGCGATGAGGGGCGGGCCGGATTGCGAGACCAGACTTCTAATACCCTGGGAATGCCAGGACAATCACGAAGCAGATGGTCCTCCTTGCATAATCGACAAGGAAACTTGACCTTCCGCGGAGGAGCAGAAGGTGACCCGACTTCAGGTGTACTGGAGTGGATAGCTGGACTTGAGAGGGGGACTGTGTGTGTAGGCCCTCCCTTAGGGGACTTCTTCTTCTTGGTCTTCCTCTTCTTCTTCTTAGCCACCTGGTTACTCACATCAAGAATTTCACCAGGCGAAGTACAAGAGGATGACGTAGAAGTAGGCGTCAAAGGGGAGAGATCCACCTTAGGATCAACATGATGTTGTTCAGGTGGAGGGACTGATGGACTAACAGCCGATACGGTAGGAACCAAAGAGGTTGAAAACAACCAAACAGGCAACCCAACAGTTAACCCTGTCAGCGCGACTTTTGCCCAAAAAACCGAGCTGATCTCAGAAAAACACAGTCATCGCGGAATTAAGCTAGAAAGTGGCGCTGACATCGCGGATATACACGTCTTTTCCGCGCTGATCCGATTTTCAGCGCGACTGTTAAAATTAAATCCGCGATGGAGCTCAAAAATAGTGACAGGAAAATCAAAACTCCCAAATCAAAACAGCCAATCTTTCAATCAAACAGGGGCATTTCCCAGATCAACCCAGGAAATGCAAAAGACTGATAATTAATCCCCAAAATTTCAAAAAGAGAGCAATCAAACAAACTCAAAACAAGGATGAATGAAAAAGGACAAAGGCCAGGTACCCAGTGGAGTCGCCAAATTGTTGGAGAGGTAAATCCCCTCTACGGATAGAGGCGATCCCTACTAGCCCAGCAGGGGTCTAGCAACAATCAATCAATGCTACTCTGCAAGCTCCTAATTGCAATTAAACAAAGTAGGTAAAAACACCTACTTGGATTCCAACGCTCTTGTTTGACGAAGAGATGCCACACTCGCTCCTTTGCTCTGGCCGGTCACGATCCTCCACTATCCTCGTGGTTGGACACCTGCACATACAAAGAGAAGACAAACACAAGCGTGAAATCTAATAAAAGCAACCATACATCAGTCAGAAAGGATGTAATTCACATTTAACCATTGCATAGACAAATGAGAATGGAACTATAACAGTAGTCATCTATTATTAATCAATAATCAGAGAAAGATACAACCATTGTTCTGACGCTGAGTCCTTCTCGAGAGGGTCCAGCCAGCAAGTCTCATAAGCATTCACCCAAGAAGTGGATCTCCCAAATCAAGTAACTCTCTCTCACACAAAGCTCTAAGACTTCATAACCTTTCTCTAGCTCTCTAGCAATCCACACTCTAGCACACCATACTATCTACTAGCAGCGCACAAAACTATGAATTCCTTAGTGTCAAAGTCTATTCCCCCAAAGTGAGAACTAGCTGCTGATAGTAATGGTGGAGGAATATATAGGAGAAGGAGTCTCCATGGAGGGTGGAAGGATAAGCTCATCTCCAAGAAAGGTGGCCCATATGACGAATAGACATGCCATAGAAGGGAGGGCGACACTCACAAGGCCAACAACCAGGTCTGGAGTCATCTGGAAGGTTGGCTGTTAGAACAAATTCGCCCAAACAGGATCAGCGCGGATTATAAAGGAACTGTCGCGCTGACGTCGCACCTCAATAACTGAGAAGGCCATGTCAGTGCGACTCAATACAAGGCAAGACGCGCTGGCTCATGAAATTCGATCAGCGCGGAAAACAAGTGTACTTCCGCGCTGGCAGCGCATTTGGTCTGTTATGGAGCGCCCATCAGCGCGGTTATTTGGACAAAAGTCGCGCTGATAGCAAAAACTTTGGCAAAGTGGGTTATTTGGCCAGTTTAGAGAGCATGAGCATGATAAATTTGATTTCATGACACAGTAGGGATACTGACTGGATGACAGTGACAAATTGATGTGTAACACCTCTTGTCATCTTGCTTGTGGGGCTTAAGGAGGAAATGAGAGGTATGACATAAGAATTTTAAATTCAGGAGAAAACAGAGTTTCTTGTGTATGTAATCCACTAGATTTTAGAGCACTTCTAGTTCATTTTCTTGTAAATGGGGATGGATTTTTAGATCCTACCTCTTTAGAATGGTGATATTCCCTCTTGAACCCTTCTCTACCTATCCTGTAGACTGCCTCTGTAGACTGTTTCTGTAGGAATTCTTGTGCATGCTCCTGTAGAAATTCTCTTGCAGAACAATGGATCCTTGCTTCCAGTGGGTGGCCAGAGTTATGAGAGCTACTTGAGTGAGGGAGTTTCAAGGAGGTGGAATGCATGAATGCATGCAAACGATGTTTTGTTTCCCTTTATACCACCTCATCATTCCCTCTCCTCGAAATCAGCTCCCACGGTTGTTAAATCCATAGTTAACCACTTCTTGTCCTACTCCTCTGTTCTTTGAGTTGACTGTAGCCACGTGTGAAAGGACACCCTACTTTTTATGTGATGACTAAACAAAGGTGGCCAAGTTAACTAGCCACATTTTCACTTACAAACCAACTACCTCTTAACCTTTACAACTTTTGATCAAATGATGCATATGAGTGAGTGAGTGGGAGACTTACCTGTGGTCTTGATGCCATGCTGCAATTGTCAAAGATCAAAGGTGTTGTGTTATCTATTTGATGCATGGTCATTCTTCTTCCTCTTATGTTGTATGTTGATGGTTTATTAGCTTTTGGAGGTGTCTATGACTGGAGATATGATGTTGTTGCTGTTGTGCAACTCCTGGATTACCACTTGGCAACGTTTGGTGTCTCCCTTAGAATTGCTTGACCATGTTGCTGGCTGGTGCTATGAGGATGTTGTAATCAATGGATAGAGGGAGTAGGAGTGTGTGTGGATGCAAGGATGATGGTAATGGATGAGGTGAGGGGTTAGATCATGTCTAGAATGAATTTTGGGGACCTAACCAAACTACCATTCAGGGGATCCTGTAGAAAACACAATCTTCACCTGAATTGAAGCAATGAAGTGAAAACTAATGGAATTGATGGAGGGATGCATGGTAAGGAGTGGAAGAGATGAATATATGTGAGGCAGGGTTCCCTTTGGATCTTCTCTTTTCTCCTTGATTGTCTTTCTCACCCACCTGCAAATAACAATTATGTATTTTTTATTTTTTCTTTTATTATTATATTTTTTATTTTTTTTAAAACACCTAGGCTGACTCAAAGAGGTTTTCACCCTAGATATCTGCCCTGGGTGCCTCAAGGAAAGTTTTCACCTAGGGATATTCTTACTCTTTTTCATTTTTTCTCATCCTTGGGCTGCCTCACGAGGTTTTCAACCCAAAGATGGGACTCAGGCACCTCATGGAGGTTTTCACCTGAATCGTTATTCTTTTTTCTCTTTTTCAATGCCCTGATGAGGGAGGAGTTGGAACTTGCTCCACCATCATCATTGTCTTATTGATATTGTCAATGAACTCTTATTTTGATAAAGGCCTCTTGTACATTTTCAATCGATGTCCATTAACAAGCAATGGAATGGCTTCTTCATCTATAGTTCTGATTTGCACTAAACCATTATCATGGCACCTTTCCACCACATAAGGTCCGAGTCATCTTGTCCTTAGCTTGCCCTTGAAGTCTTTATAACTAGATTCATATAACAATGCCTAGTCTCCCTCTTGAAATTGCTTCCCCTTAATATGTCTGTCATGCCAGATCTTCCTCTGAAGCTAAACTATCTTTGTATGTAGGAGGGCATGCATTCTGAATTCATCCAAGCCATTCAAATGGAACAATCTTTCTTTTTGTGCGTGACTGAGATCTAAATCTAGTTGGCCCGCCATCCTCAATGTGTTATATTCAAACTCAATGGACAGCAAAGCCTTTTTCCCATAGACCATCTCATAGGGTGTAAATCCAGTGGTGGTCTTCCATGTTGTATTATAGGCCCAAGTGGCCTCAACTAGTCTCTCTACCCAATCCTTCCTGTTGTTGCTCATTACCTTGGTTAAGATGTTCTCCAGTGACCTGTTGTCACCTCCACTTGCCCATTAGCTTGTGGATGATAAGGAGTGGAGGTTCGATGCTTGATTTTGTGATGGCTAAGCAGTTCTTCAATCATGTTGGAGCTAAACTAGTTGCCTTGGTCTGTGACTAGCTCTCTAGAGTACCCAAATTTGTAGAATACATTCTCCCTTAGGAACTTAGCCACCTTCTCTTATGTTGTTGCCTTAATCACCTTGGTTTCAGCCCACTTAGTCAAATAATCAGTGCACACAATAATTTACTGCTTTTTCTTTGAAGCAGGGTCGATATGCCCAATGAAGTCCATGCCCCACTTGTCAAATGGCTCAAAAGTCACTTGAGGTTGTAGGGACATTTCATCTCTTAGAGTAGACTTTCCCATCCTCTAGCACCAATCACATTAACTAATGTACTTTTTCACATCCTGATGAAGAGTAGGCCAATAATAGCCTTCTTGCAACACTTTGAACGATGTCCTCTTTGTTGCAAAGTGACCTCCACAAGGCCCATCATGACAGGTCAAAAGGATGTTAAAGACTTCCTCTATCCTTACACACCTTCTTAAGATTTGATCTGGGCCAAGTTTGAAAAGATTACCCCCAATCCAGGTGAATGGAGCGCTCTTCCTGACTATCTTGCTCTTTTCTTTGAAGGGAAAATTTGGTGAAAACTCTGATGATACCAAATAGTTTGCTATATCAGCAAACCATGGGGAGAGAACTGAAATATCAAACAAATGCTCGTCTGGTAACTGGTCATCCACCATTCCTTCTTCACATGCAGGTAGATTCATCCTAGATAGAAAGTCTGCAACAACATTTTCCTTACCAGGCTTATCAACAATAGTTAGATCAAACTGTTGTAATAAAAGCAACCATCTTATAGTTCTAGCATTCACATCTGTTTTGTTCATTAAATATTTGATTGCAGCATGATCAATATGCACAAATGTTTGATAGCCTATAATGTAATTCCTAAAAAATTTTAATGTATGCACAACAGCCAGGGGTTCCTTTTTGGTCCCAGTATAGTTTAGCTCAGCCTTTGATAGGTTCTTATTGATAAAATATATGGCATAGGGAAATTTCTCCTCTTCTTGACCTAAGGCTGCTCCTATGGCTTTGTGTGAGGCATCACCATGAATATGAAAAGGGAAGGCCCAGTTTGGGCCTCTAAGGATTGGTGCAGTGTTTAACTTACTCTTTAGAATGTCTACGGCCTCTTGACAGCTCTTTGACCATATAAACTCAGAATCTTTGGCCAACAACCCAAACAAAGGAGAGGTCAACCCTCTAAAGTCCTTTATGAAACTTCAGTAGTATCCAGCTAACCCTAAAAAACTCCTAACATCTCTCTGCTTTTGTGGAGGTGGGACCCTTTGGATGATTGCTATTTTGTTTGGGTCCACCTGCAGTCCTTGCTGAGATATTGAATGACCTAGCATGGTCCCTTCAGTCATTAAGAATTCACATTTTTCTGGACTGAGAGATAGGTTCATTTCAATGCATTTTTGCAATACTTTGCCTAGGTTAGTCAGGGCTTCTTGAAAATCATAGCCATAAGGTGTAAAGTCATCCATATAGATTTCCACAACATCATGTACTAATTCAGCAAAAATACTCAAGACTACTCTCTGGAAAGTGGCAAGAGCATTGCATAGGCCAAAAGGAAGGACCCTATAGGCAAAAGTACCCCAAGGATAGGTGAATGTGGTCTTATCCTAGTCTTCTGGGCAGATTTGGATTTGGTTGTACCCACTGAATCCATCTAGGAAAGAAAAGAACTTATTCTCTGCCACGCCATCTAACACTTGGTCAATGAAGGGTAGGGGAAAATGATCCTTCTTTGTGGCTTTGTTCAACTCCCTATAATATACAAAAATCCTCCACCTACCATTTTTCTTGGTAACTGACACTAAAGGAGAGACCCACTCACTGTCTGAGATAGGGTAAATGAATCCTGCATCTAGCAGTTTTTGCAGTTCTTATTTGACTATGCCTTTAAGAGTTGGATTCATCCTCCTTTGTGGTTGCTTGACTGGCTTGCAACCTTCTTTGATGTATATGTGGTGAGTACACACTGAGGGGTGTACTCCATTTCCTTGTAACTCCAAGCGAAGGCTTCTAGGTTTTCTCTCAACATGTTGCATAACCCTTCCTCTTCAAGAGCAGACAGAGATGGATTAATTTTTAAAGTTTTCTCTGGGCCGAATTCTATGGTTTTGACACGGAGTGGGTTGTAATTGGCCAAGCATAAGTCAATTGGATGATTGTTTTGGGTTTCCCTTACTTCTTCTTCTAATGGTAATGAACTAGGAGTTGGACTTTGGAGCAGGTGGTTGCTTCCAAAGCATAAAGTTGGGCAAAATAAACCTCATCTTCTTCCTCCTCCTCCAACCATAAAGGTAAATCATGCTCTAGGGAAGGTTGAGCAGGAGGGTATAGGACTAACTATTTGGACATATGCCCATTCTTGATTGTCATATTCCCAACTCTGCAGCTAATGTAAGCATCAGTTGTGGCCAACCATGGCCTCCGAAGGATGAGAGGGTAACTAGTAAGCTTAGCCTTAGGCTGGAGAACTAGGAAATCTGCAAGGTACTCCCAGGAGTCAATGGAGACCATCACATCCTCCACAATTCCCTCAGGGGTGACTGTGGAACGGTCTGCAAGTTGTAGAACTGTTGTGGTCTTCCTCAATGACCCTTGGAGGTTGAGCTTGAGCATGGTGTCCTTGGTCATCACATTAATGGCAACCCCAAGATCAATCAGAGTGTGTGGGACAATGGTGCCATTGATGTGCACATATACTACAGGGCTTCCAGGGTCCAAATATTTTGGACATATTACCTGCCCCAGCATTAAGTCAAACAATTGGCCAATGACATTAATGGTAGGGGCATCCTGTTTTCTTCTTCTTGGATGCTTGAAGCACTCCTCCTTAATCAACTTATTGTAAATGGGAACATCTTTTATTGCATGGAGAAGGGGGATCTTTACACAGATTTTTCAATTCTCCCAGAAGTTTAGTTTCTTCCAGGGTAGGCTAGAGTGGTTGGGCTAATATCTCAAGAAAGGGTGGATTTAGTTTAAGGTTGCTTTCCTCTCTTTCTTCCTCAACCTCCCTATGTGGAGAGGGATGTTGGTTATCAAGGAGAATTCTCCTATACCTTAGGTTGATCTCCTGGATTTCTATAGCATAAGCTGGGTATGATGTCTCTCCACTGTACACTTGTTGAGCCTGCCTATTATTTGGGTTTGGATTTGGATGGGCAAGCATCTGGGGTTGCTTAGGTGGAGCAGAGTGCAGGAGTTGTGGTTGGGTAGGTGGTGGAGGCAATAGGGCTGGAACATTGTTGAATTGGGGCCTCCACCCCTGGAGTGGGGTATTCCACTAATGTTGTGGTTGAACATAAGGTTGAAATGACTGGCTGGCTGGCTAGGAATGATACTGAGATGCATAGGACCAAGGAGGGGGTGTAGAATAGGAAGGATGAGCAGGGGGTCCCCAAGAAGGTATAGATGTGGTTTGGTTGAGGTTTTAATATGCATGGGATGGCCCTTGCATACCCTACTGGTATGGTCTAGGCCCAAGAGGTCTCCTTTGGTTGATGTAGCAAAGCTACTCAGTGACCCCTTGAGCTCCTTGATATACAGCTTTGAATCCAGGTAAAGAAGGGCACTTGCCTGTGGAGTGGTTTTCTCCACAGATTGAGCAAATCTTAATACAGTTCAATGGACATTCATTCCTAGAATGCCTCATGGTGCATCTAGGATGAAAGATGGCCAAGGCTCTGTCTAATTCCTCTTGCTTCCTTTTGATGTTCATGGTGTCGAATTGCAAGGCAAGGGTTTGCAGCATATCACTTTTGAAATCATCCAGCATATTTCTAATTTCTCCCTTGATGGATGAGTTGGAGGATGATGTACTGGCCATAGGTTGACTACCCCTACCCTTTTTCTTGGTTGCCCTAGAATGGTTTCTAAAGGCAATCTTGATATCCTCATAGGGTAATTGGTAGATATCTCCTCCTGCTATCATATGTGAGGTATCTAGAAGATCCTCCCTTACTGCTCTATGCAGGACTAGCTTCAGTGACTCAGGGTCAAGTGTGCACCTGACCCTTTTGTAACTAAGCTAGAATCTTTCTTCATAGTCTTCTAAGGATTGATCTTGGCCTATGGTCATCCTGAAAATCTCTTCTTTAGTATCCTTTGACCTATAGTTGTCCCTATATTTTTTTTTTTTTAATCTTGTTGCATTTGAACCCAATTTGTGATGCTATCTCCAAGTAAACCCATGAACCAGCGCAATGTTGCATCCTTAAGGGTAGATGGAAACAATTTTAACTTTTTCTCATCATCTGTATAGTCATAGGTTCGGCATATAACAGCAAACTCAAATAGGAAAGTGTCAGGGTCCTCTGTGGTCAGGCCATGGAAATGAGGTAGAGCAGAGGGGCTTATATTCTTCATCTTAGTATCCCCATTGGTTTCCCTGATGGGGAAGCACCCTCAATTCTCTCTTTATTCCCTCTATCATTTTGGTTTTCAGCCATTGGTTCAGTAAGAATGGGTTCTTCCTCTTCTTCTTCCCCTGTAGGTTCCTCAAATGTGTAAGGTTGCTCACCAAAAGGGTCTTCCAATTCACCGTCACTAAAGAAGAGAGAAGGTTGACTGTTTGATGCAATGGGGGTATTTGACAAGAATTTCCCTGAATTATCCCTATTCTTGTGAGGCATGAAAGGAAATTTTTTAGGGTTGATTTTTGTAAGATTTTTTTTTTAAAGCTGGAAAGTACTTTGTAGAAAGGAAATTGTTGATTGAATGAAAAACCACTAACAAGAAAAACTACTTGCAGAATGAAATTGTTGATTGAAGGAAGACTATTGACAGAAAAAGACTACTTGGTGAATTGAAATTCTACTTGCAGAATGAAAAGGAAAGATAATAATGACAAATGAAAGAAAGGAAGTTACTAACAAAGAAACTACTTGCTGAATTGAAATTCCACTTGCAGAATGGAAAGGAAAGCAGATAATGACAACTGAAAGAAAGGAAGAAACTAGATTAATTTTGTAGAAATAAACTAATGGAAGAAAATTGGAGACTAGAAATATAAGAAAGCAGTAATCACATTCTTCTTAGACACCTCCCCGGCAACGGCGCCAAGAAGTGATGAGCCTAGGTATTGCAACAAGAATGCTGCAACTCCCAGGGCTACCATCTTTACTTATCAACCCGGGGTTCATACAAATTTGGAGGTGATAGTGCTATATGCACAAGTAAAAGTGAAGGTACTTCCTGTTTTCACTCCTCATCTTTCAAGAGACCCTAGGGGTTCCAAGCCAGACTTCTATAGGGTCAGAAGAAGCTTAATTCTTTGATGGAAGAAGAGAAAATCTATTCTAAGAGAGAGCTACTCTACTGCAGTAATGAAGAAAATAGCATGTAATTCTAAACCACACCATAACCTAATTAACCAATTAAACAGCTATGCTTATCAAAATTGTTAAATCAATCACTAACCTAATGTTTCTATCTAAGTTGTAGAGGTAAAGAGCATCAAACTATACTAAGGTGTAAGCAAAGAAACTTAAGCTAAATCGGTTTTCAAGCGGAAGAGCAATCGAAGGTCGAAATCAGTGAAAGGAGGACATAAGGAAGCAGTAGTGCATAAGAACCATTGGATCAGCCAACGAACAGAAGATGAACGGCGGAGATCTTATCGCGAAGGCTTAAGTGACTAGATGGATGAACAAGGTGAATGCACAGGATGAATGGTTGAGGTCTTATTGTGGAGGTTAAGTGGATAGATGGATGAACCAGACGTACAAAAGGGATGAACCGCAAAGATCTTATCGCGGAGATTAAGTCAAGAGATGGATGGACAGGATTAATCGAAGGATGGACGACGGAGATCGTATCACGGGAAAAAGAAACGTGCGGAAATGATGGAGCGGGTTTCGAAGGCGGTAAGTAGTTTCTCACACGCCCTCAAGGCTGTAAGCTGTATTTTGAAATTTCACGCAATTAGCCTAACTGTGTGACACGTAGCACGAGAAAACCACTTTTCTCGTGTGCTCTCGGGCAGATAACAACCATGCAAGAGTTCGCACAAGATTGCACGATAGCCAAAGGATCAAGCAAGGCATATCTACAGTGGGGGTTTAAAGTGCATAAAGTGTTGAGGTGACTCGATAACCATCGGATCAGGCAAGGCAGATCGACGGTGGGGACTTAAAGTGCATAAAGTAAGTGGAAGATTTCACGTGAGGTGGCATTTGGATAAAAAAATGAATCGGACGATGATTGGGAAGGTTTGTTGTGGATCGGACGGTAATGAAACAATGCATGAAGAACATGTTGAAGGCGGTTTCAAATGAAAAATGACAAAAAAAAACAGTGAGGGTGATCAAGTAACTGCATCAAACTACAAACTCCATAGCTCATGTGAGAACCAGAAACCTGTGTTTTTGGGGTTGCTGAAGGGTCTCTTCCTCAAGTCATGGTCCTAGAGGGAGGAGATGAGGCCGAGTCACCTGCAGAAAACCTTGTGGTGATATTTTCCTCATAGCTAACCTATGAACTGAAAGAAGGCACAAATGGAAGTAAACGGAAGCACAACCGATCTACTCTACACTACTGTAAGCGAAATGCATCTACTTAAGCAAATGAACAGTTAAACCATAACTCTACGCTATACTATTGTAATGAAAGTGCAGCTACTTAAGCAAATGAACAAAAATAGAAACCTATGCTAGCATACATGTATAGTAAAGAGGAGCTTTGGCTGCTTGGGTTGGGCCCTAACCCAAGAGCTTCAGCCCTCTAAGTTAACTCAGAGCTGGCTCAAAACGAAACTCATTCTCATTATCAAAACCATGGATTACATAACAAACTATCACAAGTCTTGCAACTCATAGATAAAGCAGAGTTTTTCAATAAAAGACTGAATCCTACTGAGGTCCTAAGCCTCTCTACTTATACATCTAAAGTCTCCAACGACTTCTTTCCAATTAGGGAGGCTTGGCTCCCCACTCAAGATAAACTGGTTTCTGTCACTTTCACTTGCTCGGCTATCTTTTAGTCCTCATGATTTAGTTGTTTGCACTCCGAGCTGATGGAGGAATATTTGAATGGAGGGGTAGTAAATGAGGAGGATTTACCTCCTATAATTCCTCTCCCTTGTCCCATTCGAGTTTTGACCAAGGTCTTTTCCACAATTCCTTTCTTTCATCCTTTATTCCTGCATTACATGCACATTAGATCACAAAGCAAAATATCCAACTCTAACTCATCTCATAAACAAAATATAATCAAAAGTATGCAATAAGTTGTGAGAATAGTTAGTTTGACTAAGCTAGGAGGTAAATTAAGGCCAATTAATGCCCATACAATTACCCAATGATGAAGCTCATCAGTGACATCTTGTTGAAGCAAATTTTTGCCTTCGTTGCAACCTGGTGCATTGGTGTGGCTCCTCCATCCAACTCATCCACTAACATGTGCATGGTATTCTTGGGTGCGGTCGAACTGGAAAAACACTGATGCATAGTGTTTGTATTGATCTTCCAATGTGTGCTAGTGGCCATGCCTATCAACTGTCAACTGCATGTTCAACTCCAGTCGGACTTGCTTCTTGTCTTTGCCTTGGTGAGTGTGCCAAATGGGCTAGATCGCATGAATGTGCACAATGACATGCATGCTTCAGAATTTCCTTGCATGTGATCAACAACACTGCTCACCTTGTCTGCTCTATGCCAGCTGCTGGGATGGATCTATAACTTGTACGGGCGCAGTTTCATCCGTATTTGCATATTGTGCCCCCTGATGTACTTATTCCTACTGCAACTCATTCTCTCGTCTATGCAGATCATGTTCTTCCTTGAGTTGTTTCTTCAGCACATGCAACTCCTTCTCTGTTCCATTCTCTGCCTTCGCGTGATCTTCATGTCGTGTCATCACCTCATAGCCTAAATGTCCAAAGTTTTTTTCATCACAAGTGGATCTTCTTGAGCTTACAACTTTTTTTCGCCTCTGTATTTTCAAAAACCTTCCTCTTGTGTTTGTTGCATCCGTATGTGGCCTTCACCTGCTGTTGATGATGTTTCTTCTTGTGATTATGTTGTCGCCATATATTGATATCCTTGTCTATGAACAACTTGATGTCTTGGCCAGTAGGCAAGTTCTTAGACACTTGATCGAATGCATCCCCAAGTCTACTCTGAATGGTGTCTTCGACTCTACTCTCCTAGAAACCATTGTACCTGTGCTACTAAGAGGCAGATGAACACTTGCGATACCTGGAGACAAGGAAACACTCATGGCAAGTAATCTATCAGTTGAAACCAAAACAAACTTGAGAACTAACTTGCAACATACCTGTGTGACTGATCATGAAGGTCACGCAATTTCTGTCAGGAGGTCAGGAGAATGATTGCCAAAACTACGCAAGGCATAGTACAAGCTGTCAAGAGGCTAACTAATGGCTGCAACTGCGCAATGCATAGTCCAGCCTGGCCTTCTGAGGACTGAAACTGCACAATGCGCAATTTCATTCAGCAGTGACATGCAACCAGCTAACTGCATTGCATAGTTTCTGGGGCCAATAGGACACTGCCTCCAAGAATTGCGCAATGCAAGCCTGGACGTCAGTGCCTGGCTAGCCGGGCAAGGCACGGTCTGGGCCAAGGTAGCCCAGTCCAGCTGACGGGTGACTAAAAACATGAGAAGTGTGAAAGAATGGTGATATGAGTACAAACAAGAGTGAACGATCATTCATGCAAACAGCACGTGCAGGATTCGAAAAACAAGAAAACATGCATGTGTGTGAAGCGAGTCGCCACAACGACGATCGTCCATGCAAAATAGTGTTATGCATGTGACAGCAGTGAGATGTTAACGAAACCTGAAATGGTGCTAATACAAGCTAGTATGTATCAAAACAACAACAAGCGCTCACTGAAATCAAGCAGACAGCATTCATACAAAGTGAAACACAAAAAGCGCCAGAAACACAGCGCTAGACATGACAGCGCTAGATGCAATATGGGATGTCAGAGCTGCAAGATCGGTGTGAGGAATGAGCTCTGCAGTGTCTGGTTGATGAGTTTCAATAAAATCAAGGTTGCGGCACACATGCCATGAATCTAGGGAAAGCGACACTTGATGGGAGGTTTCTAAAATGATCCTTGCATGTAACCTCCAACCGCTAAAAATAGATCCTTGAAACAAGGGATTCCTTCACATGCTACTTTGGGAAGAGCATCCCATGCATGCAAATCAGTTTTTCTCAGTCCCGGAGGGAACTGGTCAACTCAGCTACACATGCAATAGTCTGGTCAGCTTTGAGGAAAAAAATGCACATTTCTGAGAGGGAGTTGGGTTGGCTACCCAAAGGGATTGCTCAATTTCTGGGTAGAGCAACTAACTATTGCCCATAATTGCATAATTTCTGGGCCGAGCAACTAATTGTTGCCTAGAATTGTGTAATTTTTGGGCTAAGCAGCCTTGCTGGGAGGAATTGTGCAATTTTCTCAGTGAATAGTGACAGGCAGATTTGCGAAATTCTAGATCCCAGTAGGCTGCCAAACAAAATTACGCAATTTTTGGAGGGAAGCTTGGTTTCCCTCCAGAATTGTGCAATCTCTTGAGGGAGTTTCTCAGCCTGTAGCTAGACCAAGTCCAGAGAAACAACCTGTAAGGGGAATGCAACAAGCTTTGATGGACAGGTTGTCATTCTGCAAGAAAATCACTAAAGACAAGACATGTTGCTATGAAAGGTTGGTAGGGAGGCTCTAAAACGAAGCTGAGCCAAAATTTTGGAGGGTGGTTGTAGCTGCTACAACACATAGTAACACAATGGTAGAAATCTAGCTCTCTGAATGGACCTTGTTCGTGAAAAGCAACTCTAACACCTCCGGAAATATTGTTCAGTTCTCAATTCGTCTTGGTTTCCACACTAGCTTGATTGTAAGATGTAGCATCTACCAAGCCCTTGTTCAATCGACACACATTCCAAGCCAAGCCATCACATTTGTTTCGATTGGGATTGAGGAGTATATGATGCACAAGCAGTATAGTCGTCAGAGTCTTAGTTTCATCTCTGGTGTTGCTCCGCTATTGGCGAGGCTGGACAATACCCGATGGAGTCACGTAGGAACACAAGCATGGCTCTGCTACCAGTGAGCCTGGTCAATACCCGGGTGGAGTTACTTGTATCACCTCTCGTGCAAGAATCCTTTCTCTTCTTTTTCCTTATTCATTTTTCATTTTTTCAAACTTTTTTCACTTTTTCATTTTTTTCATTTTTCATCTTCATAACTGTGCATAGAACTTATTCATTTCAGAGGTGGAAGAGGGATCCCGACTTATTGAGAGCATAAGAGGTTTTTCCTTCAGAGAATTAGTTTATGTATACCTTTGACATGCTTGTTAAGGTTTTCCCCCTCACCTTACTCTACTTGACTGAGCTGACAAGGATTAACCAAAAAATAACTGACTAGAGTAGGTGATACTAGTTAGCGCACAAGCATTGTGTTTTCACCAAGGTTCACTTCGAATAGTATGTATTTTCCATTGATGTATCATGGAATGAACACAACAATTTCTTACATAAGAGAGCGGGCAACAGATAACCAAATGTTGATAGTTGTACAATTCCTCTTGTTCTTTACCCAGCTTATTTCAAGAGTCGTACACGGTCCATGTGAAACTAACCTACAGATAATAACAAGCAAACAAACCAAAAAGAAAAGTAAGAAGCAAAAGAAAAAGAAGAAGCAAAGCGAGTAGGAAAAAAACACACAAATAAAGAAGCAAACATGCATGCAAGCAAATAGCTCGAAATCAAACACTACTCCTACTCCTCAGCTAACAGTGCATGGGTCATCTCACGTGATGTGATACTTCCAATGCAGCCATCGGCACATTGTTTGACCCATGTTGGTGAAGGCACAGTTTGCGAACATCGCAATTGTTCAAATCAGCAAGCCTGAAAGATATAACGATGAAGACAGATACACTCTGAACTTACAAGTGACCACAGAACAAAGATGAGTGAAAGCGCATGACATGAACTTTGTGGAGCTACCATGGTCCTGTGCTACCCTGCGTGCAGATGTTGAGTGTATGCATTCTCTTGATTGTGACATGCAAGCAAACGTGAGAAATGTAGACCACTTACGTTGTGCATGTGTACTTGCTATGTAAGATTCCTCTAATGCATGAGCGATGGGATTGTGTAGTTCAAGTGGAAGAAGCGAAATCTGGGTGTTTGGTTGATCTTCAATATAAAGAAGAGAGTGATGAGGAGCCTTGAGTGTTTCAACAATTTCCTGATCGGAAGTGAAACCAACCTCAGGACAGCGAGGGCCTGACATAACCAACAACTCGGGCTAAAGTGCCTCGACAGTCCGCGGAGTTTCGACTTCGTTGGCATATAGATCATCATAGACCAATGTCTTAGACATATTAACAACGATTGAAACAACATCATGATCAAATGAAGAAGTAGAGAGATCACGACAACCAATATCAGAAAATTCAGGATGTTTGTCGGCATCCTCATGATTTGATGAATCACGAAGAGGGGTTGATGAGCAGCAAAGATGTTCACCCTCTATGTTTCTAGAAATAAAAGATGACAGATTGGACGGATTTTCGGAGGAAGATGTGTCCTCTCCGCACTGTGATGACAAACTCACATCCGACATATCGTGTAAATTATCGGAAGTAGAAACATATGGAAATGGATTTTCACAATGGGAATCAATAGTGGAAGAATCACAAGGGATGTCAAAATAAAGAGGATGAGGCATGGCTGGAAGTGAGTTATCCTTCATCGTGGGTTCTTTTTTAGATTCCCGCACACACTCATCATGAATGATGGTGCAGGTTGGCTGCATAACACCAACTTCGTCAAAAAATTGATCCTCATTCACAACAGGTGAGGAGTCCAGAATGGAAAAACACAAGACAGTACAATCCGGAGGATCAACATAACGCGGGGACAAAGGTTGAGGGAATGAATCCATGTGACAACCAACAGGCTTGCAAGCCAAATCTGAACAAATATCAAGAGCAGGTGGGGTGGGAGGATGTGATAGTTCAATAGATGTGTGTGTATGATCTCCTACATCACTCCGCAATGGTGGAGTTGTTTGATGAGGTGAAGGCAGACAGTCACTTGTGACAGCAACTGTGTCTGCCTATGATTGCACATCTCAATCACCGAAGTCTATTGAGTGGGGTTCAGATATGCAAAGAAGATACTCAAATATTCCATAAATAAATTCCCAACCAATTTCATCTTCAGGAAATTGGTATGCAAGATTACAAAAGCGTGTGTAAAATTGATCAACGGATTCATCGGGTGCTTTTCGTAATTTCAGAAATTCTTGATCCAGTTCTTTATGGTTAAAGTGATTGAAAGCACCGTCTATATCTATTACCAAATGAGCAAGAGAATGAATAGATTTTTCGGGAGCGTGGCACACCAGTGCATTGGGTGCCCTCGAAGCGTGTAGACGAATAGCGCACAGATCATGTACTCTTCAAAGATTCCATGTATTTCGCATGAGCCTATAACGGCGATCGAGTGCCTAACCAAGGCTACGTGGCCTCCATTATCAAATTTATTATGTGACAAGTTATCTGAGAGCTATTCTAAGATTATGAAGTCGTTTCCATAAGACATACACTCTGGAAGAGCAACTCTATAGATAGTCATGATAGATATGTAGAGATTCAAAACAGATGTGAGGACTCAACTTGTCATCTCACCCTCCTTCTAGCGCCAAAATGTTGACGATGTTGGACCCAAGAACATGTAAGGGGATCTCTCTGGTAAGAAGTCCCAATTAGACCTTAGATCGTTTGGTGTAGGAGTCCCAGTAGTGGGTCGTACGATAATGCCTTGACTGCAATTTTGCACAGAGACAAGTAATATGTCTTTGTTTGTAGCAAGGGTGTGACAGATGTAGTAAGTCAAGGAAGGTGCATGAGAGGTTCTAACACACTAAGGGTGAGGTGAGTGCACCTCTTGGAAACCTATAATAGTACACGGCTTGGAAGGGAACACACAAGCGAAAATGCATCACAAGCTGGAAAGCAAGTTAGCAAGCAATCCAAAGTGATGGTTAAACCAACATCAAATTTCAGAAAGATTCATACATACTTATATAGAATATTCCATACATGCATGCGTAAGCAAACAAATACATATATCATTTAGAGTAAACTAGATAGCATAGAATACAATACAACATATGCATGAAACATGTTGGCTCTATTATATTAAGAAGTGTAAGTTCTAGTCATACAATACATCCATGTCTAACCACTAGTTCTGACAGCAGAACGTTACAACCACAACCACCTGCTCCTCCAAAGAGATATACTAGCTCTGCACAGTGGAGAAGCCAAGGCTCGTTACAATATTGTCCAAGCTCTCTCTAAGATAGTCATATCGGACACTTGGTTGATCAAAATCCTTTGCAATGAGTTATGAGGTTCTATTTATAGCAAAGGGTGGGGTGACCCTTGACATTCCCCTTTGTGACTGTTCATCTACCCTCATGACTCTTCATCTACTCTATGACTATTACATCCAACTATCGACACTTCAACTTCCACTTGACAAGACATTTCATTACAATGCACATGTGCCAATCTGAGACAAAATGGCTTGAGCAAGCCATGCAAGACATCACTGGCACTCAGTCCATTGTGATGAGACAAACTCTTTGACATGCTTGTGATGGTGAAGGTGGTGAGCTGATGCCAAGCTTGGTTGTCCGTGATGGTGTGCATGCGCTCCATGGTGACATCTTGCTGAAGTGAACTTTTGCCTCCGTTGCATCCTGGTGCATTGGTGTGACTCCTCCATCCAACTCGTCTACTAAAATGTGCATGGTATTCTTGGGTGTGATCAAACTGGAAACACATTGATGCATAGTGTCTGTGTTGATCTTCCAGTGTGTGTTGGTGGTCATGCACATCAACTATCAACTGCATGTTCAGCTCCAGTCATACTAGCTTCTTGTCTTTGCCTCAATGAGTGTGCCAAATGGGTTAGATCGCATGCGTGCACACAATGACATGCATGCTGCTGAATTCCCTTGCATGTGATCAACAACACTACTCACCATGTTTGCTCTATGCCAGCTGTTGAGATGGATCTATAACGTGTATGGGCACAGTTTCATCTATGAGTGCATGTTGCACCCCTTGCTATACCTATTCCTGCTACAACTCATTCTCTCGCCTATGCAGCTCATGTTCTTCCTTGATTTTCTACTTCATCACATGCAACTGCTTCTCTATTTTGTTCTCTACCTTCGTGTGATTTTCATGTCGCATCGTCACCTCATAGCCTAAGTCTCCAAATTTGCTTTCATCACAAGTGGATTTGGTAAGCTTGCAACTTTGTTCCACCTCTGTATTATCAACAACCTTCCTCTTTCGTTCGTTGCCTCTGGTATGTTGCCTTCAACTGTTGTTGATGGTGTTACTTGTTGTGTTGTTGTTGTCGTCATATCTTGTTGTCCTTGTCTATGAACAACTTGATGTCTTTGCGGGTAGGCAAGTTCATAGACACTTGATCGACCACATCCCCAAGTGTGCTCTGAACAGTGTCGTCAACTATGCTCTCCTGGAAACCATTGTACCTGTGCTGTTAAGAGGCAGATGAACACCTATGATACCTGGAGACATGGAAACACACATGGCAAGCAATCTGTCAGTCGAAAACCAAAACAAACTTGAGAACTGACTTGCAACATGCATGTGTGATTGATCATGAATGTCATGCAATTTCCGCTGGGAGGTCGAGAGACTGGCTGTCAAAACTACGCAAGGCACAGCCCGGGCTATCAGGAGGCTAATTGATGGCTAGAACTGCACAATGCAATTTCAGTCAGCAGTGACATGCAACCAGCAAACTGCATTGCGTAGTTTCTGGGGACAATAGGACACAGCCTCCAAGAATTGCGCAATGCAATCCTGGAGGTCAATTCCTGGCTAGACTTGCACAATTTTGAGGGGGAAGGCAGAGCCTTTGCTTCCGGAAATACACAGTGCTAGCCAGGCAAGGCACGGTCCAGGCCAAGGCAGCTCAGTCCGACCAACAGGCGACTGAAAACATGAGAAGTGTGAAAGCATGATGAGATGAGTGCAAACAAGAGTGAACGATCATTCATGAAAACAGCAAGTGCAGGATTCGGAAAATGGGAAAGCATGCATGTGTGTGAAGCGAGTCGCCACAACGACGATCGTCCATGCAAAACAGTGTCATGCATGCGACAATAGTGAGATGTTAACGAAAACTAAAATGGTGCTAGTACAAGCTAGTATGTATCAAAACGACAACAAGCGCTCATTGAAATCAAGTAGACAGCATTCATACGAAGAGAAACACAAAAAGCGCCAGAAACACAGCACGAGACATGAAAAGCAGGCTTACCCCAAAACAGCTGAGTTGAATGTCCCAACGACTCCTAGATGCAATATGGGATGTCAAATCTGCAATATCAATGTGAGGAATGAGCTCTGCAACATCCGGTTGATGAGTTTCGATAAAATCCAGGTTGTGGCGTGTATGCCACGAATCTAAGGAAAGCGACACTTGGTGGGAGGTCTCTAAAATGATCCTTGCATGTAACCTCCAACCGCTAAAAATAGATCCCTAAAACAAGGGATGCCTTCACATGTTGCTTTGGGAGGAGCAGTCCAAGCATGCAAATCAGTTTTGCTCGGTCCCGGAGGGAACTAGTCAACTCAACTGCACATGCAACAGTGTGCTCAGCTAGGAGGAAAAAAATGTGCATTTCTAGGAGGGAACTGGGCTGGCTTTCCAAAGGGATTGCACAATTTTTGGGCAGAGGAGTTGACTGCTACCCAGAATTGCACAACTTATGTGTTGAGTAGCCCTGTTGGGAGGAATTGCACAATTTTCTCAGTGAATAGTGACAGGTAGATTTATGCAATTATGGAGCCCAGCAGGCTACCAGACAGAATTGTACAATTTCTGGAGGGAAGGCTAGTTTCCCTCCAAAATTGCACAATCTCTTAAAGGAGTTGCTCAGCCTATAGCTGGACCAAGTTCGGAGAAATAGCCTGTGATGGGAATGCAACAAGATTTGATGGACAGACTGTCATTCTGCAAGAAAATCACTAATTATTTATCTTAGTGATGTACATGCATGAGTTATCAATAATTATTTATCTGATCACCAGCTCATCACTTTACAATGGAGGCGGGCTGACATTAGACATGGGTTTCCTTTTAAATTCAACCGGACTTGGTTAGGTGATCTGGTCTTTATTTCATTAGTGCACAATATATGGACCTGAGACTGTGTCTAGGGGTCATCTCCCATGGTTCGCATCCTGGATAAGCAGGATATCCTTCGTGGGGAGGTTAAAATATGGCAGAAACAGAAGTCTAAATTATTGCATAAAGAATTAATTAATATCCAACTTGAACTAGATACTATTCGTCCCCAGATGACTTCACATTGTCTTCTTGTATCTGTCTAATCACGTATACAGGAATTGGAACTCAAAAAGAAGCAGATCCTTTCATTCAATGAATCCACTTGGCGCCTGAAGAGCAGGGCGTTATGGATTAAAGAAGAAGACAGAAAGAAACAAAAAAATTTCCTCCTTTTGCTAACCACATACGTAAAATAAATTCCATCTGGGAGATATATGATGATGATGGTCAATGCTTTCAGTCGCAGGAGGATATAAGTAATGTTGTTGTATCACATTTTCGAATGACTTATGGATGCAATGAGGGGATTGATGTGGGGGATATTTTATGGGGAGTGGATCTTTATCCCACTATGTTCAATGTTGAGGCAAATGAAACATTGTTTAAAGCAGTCTCTGAAGATGAGCTACTCGAGGTTTTAAAATCCTTTAAGGGTGACAAGAGCTTGGGACCAGACGAGTGGTCTGTAGAAATTTTTACACACTTTTTCAATATGTTTAAACAAATCTCCTGGATATGGTGGAGGAGTCGAGGATCATGGGGAACATCCACCAGCTTATAAACTCCACATATATCGCTCTCATCCTGAAGCAGCGCCCTTCTACAAGTTTCTCTGATTACAGGCCTATATCACTATGCAACCTTATATATAAGATCATTTCAAAAACTATTTCCAGTTGTATGAGGTGTACATTGTCACGCTATATATCACCTGAACAATATGGCTTTCTTCAGGATCGCAAATTCATGATGATGTTGCTATAGCACAAGAATGTATGCATTCGATTCATACAAAGAATCTAAATGCCACCATTATGAAGGTGGATTTACAGAAGGCTTACGATTGTCTAGACTGGGGATACCTCAGACTGGTTTTGCATAAGATTGGTTTGTAGCCCAGATGCGTGGCTTGGATTATGGCTTGTGTTACTAATGTAAATTATGTGGTGATCATCAATGGATATCCAACACATTTCTTCAGGGCTAGTTGGGGACTGAGACAAGGTTGCTCTCTTTCTCCACTCTTATTTATCCTAGCAATGGATGGACTGAGCCTACACATCAAAAAAGCAGTGGAGGATGGTCAGTTCCAGGCATTTATCTTTGGGGAAAACATCAAAATATCACACAGTTTCTTCGTCGATGATGTGCTTATCATGGGTATGTTAAATTGTTTTGCATGGCTAACTCTCTTTCATATTTTTAAAAAATTTGCTAACGCCACTGGCCTACATATGAATCTACATAAGTCAATTGTTTATCATGATATGTGTGATATGGAGGTTATTGATTATATAAAAATCCTATTTGGAATTGAGGCAAAGCCGATGAAATCTGGTATGAAATATCTTGGATACCACATCAAACCATGTTGCTACAGGAATGCTGATTGGCAGTGGCTTGTAGACTACTTCTACAAAAGGATTTCTGGGTGGGAATTTAGATGCCTGTCTCTGGGAGGTCACACTATCCTTACACAGGCTATCCTTACGCAATTGGGGGTATACTGGGCTCACCTATTTCATATCCCCCAATACATTATTAACAGTCTTAATCACATTATGGCCAATTTCATTTGGGCGGGGTGCAATAGACAAAATAAATATCATTTGGTTAAGATGTCCCACATTACATGTCCAAAGCAATTGGGGGGTTGGGTATTATGAATCTTCGGCGCTTTGGATGTTCTTTGCTGATTAAATCTTTATGGGAGGGTTTATTTGGTTCTGGTATATGGAGTATGGTGCTTAGACATAAATACTTAAAGGATCATGATTTTCTATACTGGTACCGGAAGGATTGCATAGGCACCCCGACTGGCTCGGCTATATGGCTTAGTTTCCAAAAGATTGCTAAAGTATTCTTACATTATCTTGCCTGGTCTATGGGGATGAATCACAGGATCCTCATTGGCGCTGATCATATTCTGGGTGTTGGCATGGAGTGCAACATATCAGAGGCGCTCATTCGCTGTTTAAATGGGTACGAAATATATTTCTGGAATCAAGTTATATCCACATGGAGGGACCTTTCTCCTGTATGGAAAACTACACAAGAGATGGGACTGGATGGGCAATCGGCGATGGATTGGAACTGGATTTGTGCCAACATGAAAGCATTGGGTATATGTAGGGAGGGTCAACGAGACAAACTTGTTTGGATGGGGAAGATGAAGGTGGGGAATATCATGGTTGCTGATATATATTACACCCTCTATGGTAGGGAGGCACAGTATGTGGAAAATCCTATATTATATGCTTTCTGGAAGACCAATATTCCTATCAAAATCATCATGTTCTCCTAGTTAGTATATCACAACAAAAATCTCACTTGGGAAAACTTGCAAAAGTGACAGTGGCACGGTCCCAGTATATGTTCTATCTGAAAAATGGAGGAAAGCAATTGTCATATGTTTCTCCAATGTCACCTTACGATCCAGGTATGGGACAAACTGGCCCTTCACTTTGGTTTTCCTAATAAACATTTTCACAGTATTGCAGATTGTATGGAGTGGTGGAGCAAACAGAAGATCACATGGCGGATCATTCCCACTCTACTATTTTGGGCCATATGGAAATGGCGGAATAAACATATTTTTGAGAATTCAGTAGAAGACTTCATACAGGTTTATGAGAATATTATATCATATCACTCATTGTTTCTTGTACAAGATACCAACAATATAAAACATCATCAGAAGCGACCTAATCCACAAATGGAGTACCCGTTTGGTTTCTTCGACGGTGCGGCGCAAAGGAACTATTGTGGTTGTGGCTTTTGGATTGCCATATCCAAAGATTTACAATACATGATTCACTGGAATGCGGGAAGCGGCACAAACACTAGGGCAAAAGCAATGGCCTTATGGGGTCTATTATGGTTCACATGTTTCCTCAATATTCTTGATATTCATATATTTGGGGATTCCAAGATTATCATGGATCATGTAAATGGGTATGCAAATATCAATCAACCAATGCTCCTTGGATGGCTAAGGAGAATTGATAATCTATGGACACAGCTCAGGAAACCTTCCATCAAGCACATAGGCAAAGAAAACAATCAACTTGCTGATGAAATCTCAAAGAAAGGACTTCAAGGAAATCTGGGAGATATGCACATTGATATAATTTTGGATGGAAATGTTCTAAATGTTGGGGAATTTCCATTCCCTTGGTAATTTCTAGGCTTATCTTTTTGTATTATCTTTTTTGTAAAATTTTGTACAATATTATTTCTCTTTCTGCTGGCCATACTATCAACTTGTTGGTGATTGGATTTTATATATATGAGTTGTAATCAGATATTAATCCAGGACTTTAATGATAGCTCAAATTTCAAATTGTTCTAAAGAGTGTCAAACCCGAGCGATCAGATAGATCTCATCTTTCTGATTCCAGTGCCGCAAACGGTTCGAAAAACCGACACTGTATGAAGGAGTTATCACAATTTGAAAAAGTTCAGTAAACTGCAAATTATGGACATTTGACCAAGATTACGTGCTAAACCTATCCTTAAGTGTTTTACTTAAAAGTGTGAATTAAGCACGTGTGCAGTTTTTGGAAAGTGGGAAATGGTTTCTCGCGCAGACAAAAAGTTGTAACCGGTATTTCTGAATTCTACGCGATTACCCTTAGCGGGCGACAAATAGCACGAGAAAACCACTTTTCTTGCGCACTCTTGATCTGATATCGATCGAGCAAGATTTCACGCTAGATTGCGTAACAGCAGTTTGATTGGACAAGTCACATCGATGGTGGAGATTGTCCGGGCTAGTTGGAAAGCAGATGACGCGATAGTCGTTGGATCACGCGAGATTGATCGACGGTGGAGATAGGCCAAGCTAGTTGGCAAGCGGACGACGCGATAGCCGTTGGATCACGTGGGATAGATTGACGGTGGAGATTCCGCTATTTGAAATGTTTGAGGATTATCCCTAACCGCCGGGATTATACCGCCTCATATGCGCACTAAACAGTTAATGTAACAATCACCTATGATGGTTTAGTTTGGCGGAATGGACAAAAAGGCAGAAATGCTATATTTAACTGGAGTTAAGTTCAGTTCACCAAATTGAGTGAATATTGACTAAATGCACTCTAGGAGCAGTTTTTATCCAGAGCCAGAGGTAGAACCAGAGAGCCGGAGAGCCAGAAGACAAGAGGGAGAGTGAAACAAGAGGCTAGCTAGGCTAATTGGAGCCTTCTGAAGCCAATGGAATGGTCTAGAAAATCTGAAGAAGCCATCTTCATGGAGATTTCCATCCAAGGATATTTTGGAGCTCAGGGCCACCAAGGGTTAGAGGCAACTGTAGTAGCTACCAGTACTCATTCTCAGTGAACCAATAGTCATTCTTAACTGTAATGAGCCTTCTGAATCCATTGTAGGGATTTGCAGAAGCATTTAGAGACTTCTAAAGGCTGAGATGCTACAGGGAAGTTTCAGGCTCATTTTGAGAAAATGATCAGTCTAATTTCGGTGTCTGATATGTGCTGGAAACAGTGAATGAAGTTTTAGAGACAATTAAAGAATTTTGAAGGAGTTAGTGCCATCAAGAAGCTCAGGGTAGCTCAAAGCACTAATTAAAGGAATCAAGTCTAAGGGAGCTTAGATCTGTTTGTAGAGTGAAGAAAGCCATGATAGGGATATAGATGGTATTGTAAGCCCATTGGTTTAGTTCAGTAACCTTTTAGAGTTAATTGTGGAACATGTAAAAGAAAGTTTGCCATAATCCCAAAGAGCCAAGTCAAGATGACAAAAGCTCAAGGAGATGTAGCCCATGATATCCGGGTGAACTCCTAGATTAAATTTGTTGTTATGTGTGGTTGTTTATTTGTTGCATCTATATAGATGTTATATGTGTTTAATATCAGCAGAAACAAATGGACTTAAAGAACTTAAACAGTTAAAAGTAAACATACACCTGTTTCAAGTATTTAATTAGGCAAATGTCATATATAAGCTAGATCATTTATTTGTTAAGCTGAGTGGGAGGTACTTGTAAGCATAACAAGTAATCAAACCCCCATTTCAGATCAGGTGGTATTAGAGCAGTTTTCTTGATTATCATAGCATAGTTGCTTGATTGACAGAGAAAAAGGTTGTTTGTTTGACTTGAAAGGTGTTTAAACAGTACAAAGGATTTGACTATTTGACTGTTTGTAAACTCACTATTGTTTGAGTTTGCAAAGTCGAAGGGAAAGCTACCGATAGCTAAGTCTAGGAAAGGACAAGAAGGAAGAAGGGCTGAAGGCATTCTCCTTACCCAAAGGACCTCAAGGCAATCCTTGAAGCACAAGAGGATTCGTTTGCAAAAGGTTGCTTGAATAAGAGTTTGACTCTACAGTCATTATTTCTTTGAAAGCTTTGTGAATTTTGTTTCTTTTGTTCATTTTGATAATGACAACTTCTACAAGTGAGTTTTCAAAATCCTCCTCCTTCATAAGATTCTTCGATGAAGACATGAAGCATGACTTATCCATCATGATGGATATGGTGAAACAAATGTATGAGGATGAAAGGAAGAGCACTAAACTTCGAGAGCAGTTGAGTTCCATGAAGGAAGAGAAGCAGTTGCTTGTTGACAAATTGCAAGAAATGGAGAGCCAGCTTCATATTGCAAATATGAACCTATAAAGGATGCATGAGTTGGAGACATAACTCCTTGTTGCCAGAGAAGCCTTAGTCAAGCATCAGTATGAAGAAGAGGTAAACAATCTTAGTTTGTCTTCAATTTCCTCTAAGAATGTTTATGTTGGTTCTTTTGAAAAACATACAAGAGGTATAGGGTACAAGTTGATGTTAAAAATGGGTTATGAAGGAAAAAGATTGGGCAAACATGCACAAGGCATTGTTGAGCCAATAATGGTTTAGGAAAGGCCTAAGTATTTGGGTCTTGGCTATGGACAATCTTATGGAGAAAGTTCCAAAGCAGCCATGAAGACAATTGAAACAATTCCTAGAAGGAGTTTCATTTTAGGTTCTCTACCTTAAGTTTACAAGGATTGTATTCATGAGGAATACAATTGTTTGAAACATACTTTGCAAGAAGAAGGTGTTCATAAGTATGCACTTGAACAAGGGAGTTGTAAAAGCTCTAAAATAATTGAAGAGATTGATGGTGTTCCGAAGGGATCCACTTCTTCATTCATTTCACCTCCTCATGAAGGTAACAAATGTGAAACAGGGAGGTATAAATATGATTTCAATCATATTTCTTTTTATTATGTTAAGCATGGTAAATTTCCACATAAGCATTGGAAAAAAAATTGCATGTTCCTTTTGTGGTTTGGTTAACCATAATGTTTCTAGATGTTGGAAGAAAATGGCCACATACAAAAAACTTTTGAAGAAAAGGAGGCAAGAAGCTAAAGGTCCATTGGACAAGGAAAATTATGTTGTAAAGAAGATGAACATGTGTTGCAATTATTGCCATAAGCAAGGACATATTGTTGAAAAGTGTTGGAAGTTGAATCCAACAATGCTTCCACGAAATTTGAAGAAAGTGGAAAGAAAGAATGGAAACGAAGTTTCCATAATTGATGTGTTGCAGGATGATTCACATGTTGATGTCGATGTGCAGTTAAAGGAAGCGCCTTTGATGTGGATTGGTAAGAAATGGTTAGAGTTCTTATCCAATTAAAGTTGCATGTCTTTTGATTTGATACATTTATTTGCCAATGGAATGCAAGTTGTAGGGTTTTACCAAAAAGGTGAATGAAATACATACATTGGAATGGTATGTATGAACAAAGGAATGTTCAAGATTTCATTGTATTTGAACATGTATGTGGAATTGACTTGATGGTCGATTGCTTTGTTTAAACATGCATGCAATGTCATATCGACTTGGAAAAGTTGATTTTTTTCTCCAAGATTGAAAAAGGGAGATAATGATGGAGCGTTTCACAAGAGGTGGAATTCTTTCTACTTTGAAAAATAATCGTCAAGTTCTTTTTGTACATGCTTGACTTGGAGAGTTAGATGTTTGAAAAGGTATGTTTTTGTCAGCTTGTGATTTAGTTGATAATTTGTACACAAGATGTAAGAGACATGATGATGATTCATGTGATATGAATTTATGTCGTCAAGTTGTTTTTTTTGCATTATGTTGTTTTTGACAAGATGTCAAAAGAAGATTTGCAACAGAAAAAGTCGCCATAGACTTGGCTTGTTAAGAATTGGTTGGACTTCTTGACACAATAAAACATACTTTCATTGATACATATGCATATATTTGTGATGTAATCTCATGTTTGTTTGAGCCACCTTGGGTCGATGATCAAGGAAGCGATGTTCAGTTCTCTTCTGTAAACTTCTTAACAAAAATTTTGAATGAGTTCAAGGAAGACAATTCTTAACAGGAGGACAAGCGCATCCAGGAAGGGAAGTGTCGACTACCTTCAAGTTTTGGTTCAAAGGCACTAGCCATGCAAGGCAAGTGTATGGAGGCTGAAAAGAAGAGGGTGTTGTACTCTCATCTACTGTACAGATCAGTATATCAGTCTTTTGGGGTCCAAAAGATTCCTAATGGGGAGGAGTGATCAGATATTGATCCAGGACCTTAATGATAGCTCAAATTTCAAAGTGTTCAAAAGAGTGTCGAACCTAAGCGATTGGATAGATCTCATCTTTCTAATTCTGGCGCCACGAATGGTTCGAAAAACCGACACTGTATGAAGGAGTTATCGCAATTTGAAAAAGTCTAGTAAACTGCAATTTATGGACATTTGACCAAGATTAAGCGCTAAACCTATCCTTAAGCGTTTTACTTAAAAGTGTGAATTAAGCACGTGGGCAGTATTCGGAAACTAGGAAATGGTTTCTCGCACGGACAAAGAGTTGTAACTAGTCTTTCTGAATTCAACACGAGAAAACCACTTTTATTGCGCGCTCTCGATCTAATATTGATCGAGTAAGATTTCACGCGAGATTGCGCAACAGTCGTTCGATTGGACGGGTCACAAGGACGGTGGAGATCGTCCAGGCTAGTTAGCGAGCAGACGACACGATAGCCATTGGATCACGCAAGATTGATCGACGGTGGAGATCGGCCAAGCTAGTTGGTGAGTAGACGACGCGATAGCCGTTGGATCACACGGGATAAATCGACGGTGGAGATTTCGCTATTTGAAATGCTGGAGGATTATCCCTAACCGCCGAGATTATACCGCCTCATATGTGCGCTAAACAGTTAATGTAACAATCACCTCTGATGGTTTAGTTTGGCGGAACGGACAAAAGGGAGGAAATGTTATATTTAATTGGAGTTAAGTGCAATTCACCAAATTGAGTGAATATTGACTAAATGCACTCCGGGAGTAGTTTTCATCCAGAGCCAGAGGACAAGAGGGAGAGTGAAACAAGAGGCTAGCTAGACTAATTGGAGCCTTCTGAAGCCGATGGAATAGTCTAGAGAAGCTGAAGAAGTCATCTTCATGGATTTTTCCATCTAAAGAGATTTTGGACCTTAGGGCCACCAGGGTTGGAGGCAGTGGTAGGAGCTACCAGTGCTCGTTTTGAACGAACCAACAGTCATTCCTGACTGTAATGATCCTTCTGAATCCATTGCAGGGATTTACACAAGCATTTAAAGACTTCTAAAGGCCGAGATGATACAGGGAAGTTTCAAGCTCATTTTGAGAAAATGATCAGTCTAATTACAGTGTCTGATATGTGATGGAAATAGTGAATGAAGTTTCAGAGACAGTTAAAGAATTCTGAAGGAGTTAGTGCCATCAGGAAGCACAGGGTAGCTCAGAGCACTTATTGAAGGAATCAAGTCTAAGGGAGCTTAGATCTGTTTGCATAGTGAAGACAACCATGATAGGGATATAGATGGTATTCTAAGCCCATTGGTTCAGTTCAGTAACCTTTTGGAGTTAAGTGTGGAACTTGTAAAAGAAACTTTGCCATAATCCCAAAGAGCCAAGTCAAGGTGACAAAAGCTCAAGGAGACGTAGCCCACGATATTCGGGTGAACTCCTAGATTAAATTTGCTATTATGTGTGGTTGTTTATTTGCTACATTATATGGATGTTATATGTGTTTAATATCAGCAGAAACAAATGGACTTAAAGCACTTAAACAGTTAAAAGAAAACATACACCTGTTTCAAGTATTTAATTCTGCAAATGTCATATATAAGCTAGATCATTTATTTATTAAGCTGAGTGGGAGGTTCTTATAAGCATAACAAGTAATCAAACCCCCATTTCAAATCAGTTGGTATCAGTGTAGGTTACTTGATTATCATAGCATAGTTGCTTGATTGACAGAGCAAAAGGTTGCTTGTTTGACTTGAAAGGTGTTTAAACAGTACAAAGGATTTCACTGTTTGACTATTTGTAAACTGACTGTTGTTTGAGTTTGCAAAGGTGAAGGGAAAGCTACCAATAGATAAGTACAGGAAAGGACAAGAAGGAAGAAGGACTGGAGACATTCTCCTTACCCAAAGGACCTCAAGGCAATCCTTGAAGCACAAGAGGATTTGTTTGCAAAAGGCTGCTTGAATAAGAGTTTGACTCTACAGTCATTAGTTCTTTGAAAGCTTTGTGAATTTTGTTGAATTTCTTTTGTTCA
Source organism: Pinus tabuliformis (assembly GCA_031772625.1). Classification (NCBI taxonomy): domain Eukaryota; kingdom Viridiplantae; phylum Streptophyta; class Pinopsida; order Pinales; family Pinaceae; genus Pinus; species Pinus tabuliformis. The sequence goes on from CM062804.1 coordinate 1,197,765,187, forward strand.
TTTTGATAATGACAACTTCTACAAGTGAGTTTTCAAAATTCTCCTCCTTCACAAGATTCTTCGATGAAGACATGAAGCATGACTTATCCATCATGATGGATATGGTGAAACAAATGTATGAGGATGAAAGGAAGAGAACTAAACTTCAAGAGCAGTTGAGTTCCATGAAGGAAGAGAAACAGTTGCTTGTTGACAAATTGCAGGAAATGGAGAGCTAGCTTCATATTGCAAATATGAACTTACAAAGGATGCATAAGCTGGAGACACAACCCCTTGTTGCCAAAGAAGCCTTAGTCAAGCATCAGTTTGAAGAAGAGGTAAACAATCCTAGTTTGTCTTCAATTTCCTCTAAGAATGTTTATGTTGGTTCTTTTGAAAAACATACAAGAGGTATAGGGTCCAAGTTGATGTTAAAAATGGGCTATGAAGGAAAAGGATTGGGCAAACATGCACAAGGCATAGTTGAGCCAATAATGGTTTAGGAAAGGCCTAAGTATTTGGGTCTTGGCTATGGACAATCTTATGGAGAAATTTCCAAAGCAGCCATGAAGGCAATTGAAACAGTTCCTAGGAGTTTTATTTTAGGTTCTCTACCTTAAGTTTGCAAAGATTGTATTCATGAGAAATGCAATTATGTGAAACATACTTTGCAAGAAAAAGGTGTTTATAAGCATGCACTTGAACAAGGGAGTTGTAAAAGCTCTGGAATCATTGAAGAGATTGATGGTGTTCCAAAGGGAGCCACTTCTTCATTCAACTCACCTCCTCATGAAGGTAACAAATGTGAAAGAGGAAGGTATAAATCTGATTTCAATCATATTTCTTTTGATTATGTTAACATGGTAAATTTCCACATAAGCATTGGAAAAAAATTGCATGTTCCTTTTGTGGTTTGGTTAACCATAGTGTTTCTAGATGTTGGAAGAAAATGGCCACATACAGGAACTTTTGAAGAAAAGGAGGCAAGAAGCCAAAGGTCCATTGGACAAGGCAAATTATGTCGTAAAGAAGGTGAACATGTGTTGCAATTATTGCCATAAGCAAGGACATATTGCTCAAAAGTGTTGGAATTTGAATCCAACAATGCTTCCACGAAATTTGAAGAAAGTGGAAAGAAAGAATGGCCAAAATGGAAAGGAAGTTTCCATAATTTATGTGTTGCAGGATGATTCACATATTGATGTCGATGTGCAGTTAAAGAAAGCGCCTTTGTTGTGGATAGGTAAGAAATGGTTAGAGTTCTTATCTAATTAAAGTTGCATGTCTTTTGATTTGATACATTTCTTTGCCAATGGAATGCAAGTTGCAGGGTTTTACCAAAAAGGTGAATGAACAAAGGAATGTTCATGATTTCATTGTATTTGAACATGTATGTGTAATTGACTTGATGGTCAATTGCTTTGTTTAAACATGCATGCAATGTCATATCGACTTGGAAAAGTTGATTTTTGTCTCCAAGTTTGAAAAAGGGAGATAATGATGAAGTGTTTCACAAGAGGTGGAATTCTTTCTACTTTGAAAAATAATCATCAAGTTATTTTTGTACATGCTTGACTTGGAGAGTTAGATGTTTGAAAAGGTATGTTTTTGTCAGCTTGTGATTTAGTCGATCATTTGTACACAAGATGTAAGAGACATGATGATGATTCACATGATGTGAATTTATGTCGTCAAGTTGTTTTTTTTGCATTATGTTGTTTTTGACAAGATGTCAGAAGAAGATTTGCAGCAGCAAAAGTCGCCATAAAAGTGGTTGGACTTCTTGACATAGTAAAACATACTTTCATTGGTACATATGCATACTTAACTGTAATATGCATATATTTGTGATGTAATCTCACGTTTGTTTGAGCCACCTTGGGTCGATGATCAAGGAAGCGATGTTCAGCTACCTTCTGTAAACTTCTCAACGGAAATTCTGAATGAGTTCAAGGAAGACAATTCTTAACAGGAGGACAAGCGCATCCAAGAAGGGAAGTGTCGACTACCTTTGAGTTTTGGTTCAAAGGCACTAGCCATGCAAGGCAATTGTATGGAGGCTGAAAACAAGAGGGTGTTGCACTCTCATCTACTGTACAGATCAGTGTATCAGTTTTTTGGGGTCCAAAAGATTCCTAATGGGGAGGAGTGATTAGATATTGATCCAGGGACCTTAATGATAGCTCAAATTTCAAAGTGTTCGAAAGAGTGTTGAACATGAGCGATCGGATAGATCTCGTATTTCTGATTCCGGTGCTGCGAATAGTTCGAAAAACCGACACTGTATGAAGGAGTTATCGCAATTTGAAAAAGTCCAGTAAACTGCAAATTATGGAGATTTGACCAAGATTAAGCGCTAAACCTATCCTTAAGTGTTTTACTTAAAAGTGTGAATTAAGCACGTGGGCAGTATTCGGAAAGTGGTAAATGGTTTCTCGCGCAGGCAAAAAGTTGTAACTGGTATTTCTGAATTCAGCACAAGAAAACCACTTTTCTCACGCGCTCTCGATCTGATATCGATCGAGCAAGATTTCATGCGATATTGTGCGACAATTGTTCAATTGGACGGGTCACGTCGACGGTGGAGATCGTCCAGGCTAGTTGGCGAGCGAACGACCTAATAGCCGTTGGATCACGCGGAATTGATCGACGATGGAGATCGGCCAAGCTAGTTGGCAAGCGGACGACGCGATAGCCGTTGGATCACATGGGATAGATTGACGTGGAAATTCCACTATTTGAAATGTTGGAGGATTATCCCTAACCATCAAGATTATAACGTCTCATATACACGCTAAACAGTTAATGTAACAATCACCTCCGATGGTTTAGTTTGGCGAAATGGACAAAAAGGAGGAAATGCTATATTTAACTGGAGTTAAGTGCAGTTCACCAAATTGAGTGGATATTGACTAAATGCACTCCAGGAGCAGTTTTCATCCAGTGCTAGAGAGCCAAAGAGCCAGAGGACAAGAGGGAGAGTGAAACAAGAGGCTAGCTAAGCTAATTGGAGCCTTCTGAAGCCAATGGAATAGTCTAGAGAAGCTGAAGAAGTCATATTCATGGAGATTTCCATCCAGGGATATTTTGGAGCTCAGAGCCACCAGGGGTTGTAGGCAGTTGTAGGAGCTACTAGTACTCGTTCTCAGCGAACCAACAGTGGTTCCTGATTGTAATGAGCCTTCTGAATCCATTGCAAGGATTTGTAGAAGCATTTAGAGACTTCTAAAGGCCGAGATGCTACAGGGAAGTTTCAGGCTCATTTTGAGCAAATTATCAGTCTAATTTCGGTGTCTAATATGTGCTGGAAACAGTGAATGAATTTTCAGAGACAGTTAAAGAATTCCGAAGGAGTTAGTGCCATCAAGAAGCTCAAGGTAGTTCAGAGCACAGATTGAAGGAATCAAGTCTAAGGGAGCTTAGATCTATTTGCAGAGTTAAGACAGCCATGACAGGGATATAGATGGTATTCTAAGCCCATTGGTTCAGTTCAGTAACCTTTTAGAATTTAGTGTGGAACTTGTAAAAGAAACTTTGCCATAATCCCAAAGAGCCAAGTTAAGATGACAAAAGCTCAAGGAGACGTAGCCCACGATATTCAGGTGAACTCCTAGATTAAAAATGTTGTTATGTGTGGTTGTTTATTTGTTACATTTATATGGATGTTATATGTGTTTAATATCAGCAGAAACAAATGGACTTAAAGCACTTAAACAGTTAAAAGTAAACATACACCTGTTTCAAGTATTAAATTCCGCAAATGTCATATATAAGCTAGATCATTTATTTGTTAAGGTGAGTGGGAGGTTCTTGTAAGCATAACAAGTAATCAAACCCCCATTTCAGATCAAGTGGTTATGGGGAGGACCTCATCTTTCTTCATTGGATATAATGCTGGATGTTTTATTTCTGTCAATCCCTTTCTAATTCTGATCCATGTTGCACACTGGACATATGTGTTCATATAATGTATATTGTATATCTTGGTTATATTGATGGGGAAAGCAAGGATTGCCCTCCCAGATGGTGCTTAGATGATAAACATGGATGATGATTATATTTTGTATTGATCCACTTTGATAATATATATATATATATATATATATATAGCTTTTTTCGTACTGAAGAAAAAAAAAATAAATAAAATAAAATAAATAAATAAAAATTAAAAATTAAAAAAAAAAAATATATATATATATATATATATATATATATGGTTAGAAGTTGCACCCAAATTTGCAAAAAATATCAAAAAAAAAATATATATATATATATTCCAACAAATTAAAAGCCAATCCAAGAGATCTCTATTACCACTGTGTATTGGAGTTGGAATTGTTATATAATATTCTAAATATACTAAATTGTAAGTACCAATTTCTAATTATATTAAAATCTACAATTAAAGCCTTATATTTATAAAGCCAATATAATATTACAATTACTAAAGCCAATATAATATTACAATTACTATTTTAATTTGTATTAAGAATTATGAGAAAAAATTTAGCAAAATAGTAGAACTTTATTATATATATATTTATACTAAAATCTAGTGTTCTTGTAAAATCAAACTTGGAACATTTTGTAAATTTGAAATATTGCTCTAGTTATGATAAAAAAAAAAAAGCGCTAAATAATATTACTCTCGTAATATGAAATCACAATAAAAATTAGTGATATGGGTGATGGTGTGGAAACAAATTCTACAATTCCATATGAGGAAGATGTGTAATTTGTTTTGTGTTCAACCTCGAGTTGATACAAGTCTATTTAAAAAAAAAAAATTGTTCAAATAAAAAAATAATGTTATATATATATATAGTGTTGATTTGACCCACATAGATTTGAACTTTGATTCTCATGTTTTATACAATATTTCAAAGGCATAGTCTAAATTATAGAAGAAATGGCCTAGTTAATTTTAACCAAAATCTAGTTGAGATTTTTTAAAAATTGAGTTTAAATTATTCAATCTGTAAAATTCTAGTGCCCTAGGGGTTTTCAAGGCATTGAACCCATTTATGCCTTCAAAAATACATTTTAAACAACAAAAATTTACATTCTTGCTTGAAATTATGTTGCCAATTTCTAGTGAAAATAACTATATCTATAAGTTAAACTATGCCTATTTCATAACACACCAATTGTCAATTAAACTACCCCCATGGGCAATAATGTCAACAATATTAAAAATACAAAAATGAATATATATTTTTGGTTAGCTTTAATTAGAAACATTAAACATCAATAATCTCATTCTTGGTGTGATTGTTTGGTTTGTTGTTGATATTACAGCCAAAAATGAAAAAGGTGTGATAAAAATATTTCTCCCAAAGAAAAAGTTGTAATGAAAATATTTCTGTCTCAAAGATTAAAATGCTCATACTAAATAACATAATAAATATTTCAATGTCAACTAAAGGCAATTGAAAAAAATAAATTCCTATTGTTGAAACATTTCAATTAGTTCTTACTATTCTAAATTGACATATTTTTCGATCAATTTCATATGAAATGCAACAAAGATTTGTTGAAATTGAAAGTTTAACCTATATAATGTATACAATCCAAGTACTCAACAAGATTTTCAAGTTATCGAATTGATTTATGCATTCAAAAATGCAATTTAAATAATGAAAAAATGTATATATAACTAGTATAGATCTATCTACACCATCAATCTGATATATATCCATCTTAACCTTTTTCAAGTTTTGCACTTTAAAAAGGTTTGCACTTTAAGATTTCAAAAATGCAATTTAAATAATGAAAAATTGTATATATAACTAGTATAGATCTATCTTCACCATGAATCTAGATATATATCCACCTTAACCTTTTTAAAGTTTTGCACTCTAAAAAAAGGTTTGCCTTTTAAGATATTTGGTCTCTCTATGCTTGCTAGATCTATGGTTAAAATGTATCTATACTGGTTGATAGCAACAATAATATCTTTTAATTATAAAGAGAATATTGTTTTTAAACCATTTTTGAAATATAAGTTATTTTTTATTTAATCTTTATTTTATAGTGATATTTTACATAAATATAATAAAAACAATTGTAATAAAGTAAGTGCCTGTAATAATTTAATAAATATCAAAAACGTCAAAGGATTTTAGCTCTAGTGATTTGGTGAACGATTTGTTTTTCCAGCAGTGTGGGTTCAAGTTTTCGAAGATATATTGTAACTAGCCCATTTGTAATATTTATAAAATAGTTGTATACTATAGACATGCTGTAACTAGCCCATTTGTAATATTTATAAAATAGTTTTATACTATAAACATGTTGTAACTAGCCCAATTATAACTTTATAAAATAGTTGTATACTATATTTACTAAATAGTTATATCTAATGTAATAGTGGTAACCTTCAAAATTACAAATCCTCTTTCGATTAAAAAATAAAAATAAATATTAAAAATATTTATATTTTAATTTAATCCTATTGAAAATTGATATAAAATTTTAATTTAGAACATTCTATATTGGAAACTTGTTCTCATACTCCCATTTCCTTGAGAATTAAGTTCCCAAAAAGCTCCCAAATTCGTAAAACCATTCCCAGCCAATTGGGAGCAGCTTTCCTTTCATGTTCCTAAACTCCAAGAAACATAGGAACATAATACTGGGAATGGTTGCCCTGCAGTCATCAAATTCCATGACTATGAAATATGTAGTAGGCAAGGAACTAACAATAGAGCTAAATTATTTGCCCTATGTTTACTCATGAAAAACTACAGAGAGACATTGTTAAGTGTCATGCCCTAAGAGATTCTAGGGTGTTTATGGAATTGACAAATGATAAGTCGCAAATTTTTTAATTTGGTATTTAATTCAATCATGAACAAGGGTGTGAAGCAAAAAAAACAGTGTGCAGAAATCAAATTTGCTTGTACATACAAAGAATTTAATGTTTGAATTGATTATCTTTCCCAAAAAGCTTTATCTCTGCAGGAGTGAAACTTTTCTTAGCAAATTGATTATCTTTCTCAAAAAAGCTTTATCTCTGCGGGAGTGAAACTGTTCTTAGCAAAAATTTAAAGCAGATGAACTCTTTTTAGAATGTGTTTGGTCTTTATATTGATTTAAATGAAATGACATTTTATTTCTATATATTTTTTAATGCTATGAAGTACAACAAAAGTCTTAATAAGAACTTGGATGACTAGTGAGTATTAGAATGTGTTTGGTCTTTATATTGATTTAAATGAAATGGCATTTTCTTTCTATATATTTTTTATGCTATGAAGCACAACAAAAATCTTAATAAGAACTTGTATGACTAATGAGTATTCGTAGGTGATGGCTGAAACTATTTCAATCTCCCTTTTTGTCCAAAAAAGTTACACAATGTATATTTTGATTTTATCTTTAAAACATAGATCAAAAACAGGAAAATATGGAGAAAAATCACGTATCACTGATAAATTGCATAGCCCAACAGCTATTTTTTCAATGAATGTTGAACTGCAATTTTTTCACCACTGATCATGTCAAACTGCACTGTTCTAGCATAATTTATGTCCTAAAAAACATTCATCAAACTCCTAAATCTACAAAATTTAAAAATGAAAAGCATTCTTCTAGTTGCTGGCATGATTTTAACTTTAAAAATGGACTCTCTCCTAAGTACAGTCACTACAAAAGTTAGGCGGAACAGCTCCAAAGTTTTTCCCGTAAAATTACACAAATGAATAAATAAAACGAAATGTTCCCCAGTGCACTTAAACAACTACAAGTTCCATCATAAGTTAAGAACATGTACATTTATTATCTCTAAAAATCCAGATGGACTAAATAAGAACACTCTCATTTCCTGGAAAAGTAAATGCTAAGCCTTATTCTTCAGTAACGATTTCCATATCATGGATAACTTAACTATTTGAAGACATCAAATTTCAAACAACTTCCATTTTCCATTGGTATTGACAAAGCAAAACTCGTCAAGTTGGGAGGGGGGATTGGGAGGATTGGGGACTTTCTTTTTTGGCGGTGTTTAAGTTAGAGCAACTGCCTAATGTTTTGATTCCCCGATAGCAATGAGAGAATTAAAAGTTGGAACATGTTCTGATGCAAAACTTGTCAAGGTTACCTGAAATATTGGCCAAATTCAACAGTTTCGGTTTTAGTTGAACCTGTTGGAATGAAAGCATTTGGCAAAACTTCCTGTAAGTTTTTGGTAAGCCTGGCTGTTTGGAAGAACAAGGTGTATTCAGATGCTATCAACGAGAGGAAAACTCTAGCACTTTTCACTTTTTTAAATACAAAGAATATTGAATGTGTTATACTGCAATGATATATGGATGGGGTGCCTGGGAATATGCAGAGTGTTTTGGCACTAAAGGAAGTGGACAGAAACACAAAGCGATAAAGAGCCTAAGGAGTGGTCTCTTCCCTAAGAGGTTCACAGGTATAAGTTGCCATATGATTCTGTGGTTTAAAGCAATAGTTTAAATATAACAGTAGAAAATAAAATCATTACAGATGTGTGCTATAATGATGCAGAACTAAATTTTAATTGTATTCCTTGCTATGTCGATGAATCACAAGAGGTCTAAAATAGTAATGCGGGGTCATCCATCCCTACATCTGTGCATCGAAGGAACCTTATATGCAAGATTACACATTTTGCGATTTACAAGCCTGCAAAGCACAATGCTCAACCCAGATAAGATAACATAAGATAATTATATTTATGTCCAACTAATGACCACAAAGTAGGTCAAAGGGACTGTTGAGTACACTGATGTATATACAAAGCGGGAGAACCAAACAATCTCCTATAAAAAATACAATGCATGAAGTAAATCAAAGATACAATGCATGAAGTAAATCAACATCTAGCTCTAGCAGAGAAGATCCAGGACCTAATAGGTCTGAGGATCAGACCCATCTCTCCTAACATCTGAGGCTGAATGAATAATGCTGAAGAAACTCAATAATGTCTGTTGGCCCGATGAAGAGCCAATGGCAAGTGCAGACTATCCACTAAATCGTGTCCTGGGGGGTTCACACGCTGTTGAATGTTGGAGGACCTAGTTTGTCTCCCAGGAACGGATCTGAGATAGAATTGCTGATGAGATCTCGTGTAGCAAGGTGAGGTCCCACAGATCCTCACTGATCTGGAGTCTGGATACATACTGGTATCAATCGATCTCTTGGTGCCTCTGTCTGAAGGTAGTACCCTGAAAAATGTCGTGATCCTTTGTGTGGGGCCTAGTCTAATGGGAGGCTGAAGAATATGCACTCGAAACCTAAGAGCCTCCTGCATATATAGGGCTAAACATCTTTGATCGGGGTACCTGAAAAAGTCGGTGAGGGTCCGAGAATTTCTAAACAGGCAATGAAGCCTTCCTCTGATCTCGTAGTAGACAGGGGATCCAAGGATGAAGTGCACCTCGGTCCCCACTTCCTGTAAATGACATACCTGGCAAAGTCTGTCTAATCTATCCACCTGTTGGTCTGTCTCTACCCAAAGTCTATGAGAACCTACTCTGAACTGGCCTAGAGGAATGCGAAGAGCATGCATCTAGTGGTGAAATGTGTACTGGGGTCGAACAATGAGCCCGTCTCTCAACTCCAAGAAGTGCTTAGCATAGATGGCCATCTTTGGGCGCAACCCTCCTGGAGGATTGACCTAGGTGACCTGGACGAACTGCCTGTAGATGTCCTCCCTGATGATCTTGCTTAGCTCCTATTTAGTAGGTAAAAGGTGACCGGGAGCATCTAAGGAATTTCGGAAAGGAGGGAGACGATCCAACTGAATTCCCACTGACTCTAAGAGGTTTGAAACTTCTGTAAACCAACATCTGGCTCAGCCTGAGGGGGTAGAACAAGCAATAGTTTCAGAAGAGCAATATGCCAAGTAAGGATAACGATCCCTACTCTTTATCGAGTCTGCCAAGCCCTGGACACGATGCAAGAATGAAACCAATTTGAAGACTGTATCAAGCCAAAAGGGCTGAGCTCCAAACTCTGCCAGGATGATGTGCTGCAGCGTTATCAGTTTGCACCTAATAATGCGGCAGAGAAGAAGAATCTGGACTATCTCAGCTAAAGCCCAGTCCGACTCAAGTAAAGACGGTCCCCAAATCTCTGAGCCATATAGAACAGTGGGACGAATCAAGGTGTCCATGAGGCTCATCTTGGACGAGATGTTCTGGAAGTGAAGTCGAAAGCACTGTCTCTCGAGAAGGGCTAAGGATCCATATCCTTTGTTGATCCGAGGCTGAAGCGTTGGTCGCAAACTGAAGCAGGAACTTGAAAATTTCACCCCCAAGTAAGTATACTTGTTGGTGATCTCAATCTCCTCCCCTCTGAATAGAAAGTGAAGGTTTAAGGTTTTCTTCACCCCATTGAAGATCATAACCTTGGTTTTACCCAGGTTGATCGTCAACTGTCGATGGTCACAGAATAGAGCTAAGGCATCCAGCTGCCTCTGTAATCCTTCTGGGGATGAGGAGAGGAGGACCACGTTGTCAGCAAAGAGTAGAATAGATATCAAAACCTGGTGAAGAAATGCTCGTGTAGAAATGCTTCCAACTCATCAATATAGATCCCAAACAGGGTAGAGGACAGTGGACAAGCCTATTGAACCCCAATAGTGCTTCAAATGAAATCAGACATCCCATGGGCTGCGTGAAGATGACCAAGAACGGACTCATATAGGCGCATAATAGCGGTCAATAGGGTTGTAGAAATGCCAATATCTCTGAGTCTCTAGAGCAAGGCCTCCCTTGGAACAGAGTCAAAAGCTTTCCGAAAATATATGAAACAATAGTAGACTTCCGAAGAGCGGTGTCATGCCTCCTCAATCACAGCGCGAAGGGTGAAAATGTGGTCAATGGTCTGATAATCCAGTGAAAAACCTGCCTGTCCCCTAGCTCTGAGTTGTCTCTGCTTAAGGTAACTGGAGAGCTTCCTATGTAGAACAGTAGCATACAACTTCGAGAACGTGTGACCCACCATGATCGTTCTGTAGTTATTGGAATTTGAGCTAGAACTTGATTTGTGGATCAGATGGATGTTGTGGCATGCACGTCGGTGGAAAACCTTCACGAACTACATGGTTGAAGAGATCAGCCAAGTAGCCAACCAAAGCACAGAAACCGTGCTTAAAGAACTATGCTTGGTAGCCTTCCTCATCCACTGCTTTGTTGTTGTTCATCACCCAAATGGCCTCTCTAATATCTCTGTCTGAGAATAGATAACAAGGGAGAGGGTGGGGAGGTAACATGAATTTGGGCCTGCCCGCGAATATCATAAAGGTTGGAAGTGTGAGAGAACATGGATGTAGGGTCGAGGTCAGGTGGAATAGGGGATCGTCAAGGGGAATGGACAAGGAGAGCAAAAAGTTTTCGTCTTCTATGGGAGACAAAGAGTCGTTTCTTGTGACGAAGAAGACGACGATAAGAGGCTTTGAGTTCGGAGTAGGAGGGTTGAGAGTGGGTGAAAGCATATCGAAGTTCTCGATGTAGAGTCTTGCATTCATCATCGTACCATTTGTTCATGGGGCAAGATCCAACTTTAGGGGAGATGGAAGTGGAACAAGCGGAGTGGGGGAAGGATTTGAGTGTTGCTTCCCAAATGGCAGCTGAAAGACAGGTGTATTTAGTGGAAGCAGAGTCAAGCAAGGAGAACTAGGTTTTCGATGGGAGTATCTTGCGTAGGGTAGAGGAGAAAATGTCAGGGTCTCCTTCGTCAAATCGGAAGGTAGTTCGGGGTGGGCCCCGAGGGGAGGGATGGGGTGGAAGGGGAAGGTCAAACCGGAGAGAGAAGGAAATAAGTGCATGATCAGCAAGGGGGATGGGGGAGACTGAGAGATGGCGAATAAAAGGGAGCAAGTTATGGCTAGCAAGTACATAATCAACTACACTCGCACCCCCGCCATATGGTCGGCAAGTGAAAAAGCGAGAGTCTGGGAAACAGGGGAGACCATTTAGAATCAACAACTCCTGAGATTCCCCCAACTGCAATAGATGTTTACCATAAACTGTAATGGGCCCTAAAGCATCATCTGACATCCGATGAAGCCCTACTGAATCTGGATCTATCCCCTAAGTACAAAATACATCCTCTGATCAGTCGTGGAGAGGGATTTGGAGATCTCTAGTGTGAGCATTGAAGTCACCTAGGAGGATGACTTCCCCAACAGCACAGTACCGGGTGATGTCGGTGTACAAGTCTATAAAGGGATCCCCATTTGAGCCATTATGGACAGCAAATGGTGAAGAGGCTGGGGGGAAGTAACAAACTGCAATGTAGATGTCCCTCGGAGGAGAGACTCTGACGCTAATCCGAATCCACATAAACCTAGCAAACTCATCTTCGGCTACCAAAGATACCCTGTTCCGGAGTGAGTCACTAGCCAAACAAGCAACTCCACCTGATCCTCTGACCCCTCCTGAGCTCCTCGTCTCCTGCCTGCAAACTGAGATCCAATGGTAACTTGCAATATCTGGGAGGGGTCGAACAGGGCTCGCATGAGTCTCGGTCACGAAGAGGATGTCCGTTGATTCGAGAGCATCATACAAGAGTCCCAGCGATGACCAGAAAGATCCATTGCCATTCCAACAACGGATAGAAATGCATGTACCCTGTCACCTCCCCAAGCAGGCCCATCATTTGGAACCTCAGTTCAGGGTTTCCACCCAAGTGGGAAGGAGTGCCAAATCACTGCCCAGAGATTCCTAATAACTGTCTGTCGTGCTGCCATAACTTGTTCTCTGGATTGTTTAAGTTCCACAACTTATGCTCGAGTGAGGTCCCCATCCAAGAAAATCCTGTTGGGAAAAGAAAACAACTTCCACTTAGCCCTGAGGGTGCAGAACCACTCAAATGCAGTGCAAAACTTGAGGAAGAAAGTGGAGTCGTAGCCCAGCCAAGCTCTGTCCAAAGCTATATCGGGGAGGCTAAGGGTGTCTCAAAAGAACCTAGCCCCCACTTCCATAGGATCCGGTGAGGGGTGGGTTAAAGGGAGACCTCTCACCTTGAGACACTAGAACAATTTTTAAAATATAATATAATGTGAATTACATAACTTCAAGATTACATATTTGACTATCTGCCCATATCATATAGGAAGGGATGCCTACAAAGATGAAATCAGAAACATTGTTTTCCCTTCAAAATGTGTATATGGTGAAGAAAATTCAACTGTCACATCAAACAAATCCAACATAAAAGACTCGAGCTGGACTAGTCAATTAAAATTTAAAACCATGAATAAAATCTCAGAATTTTAAATACAAATTATTGACAAAATTCATAACTGATTTGAGCTATCAAAATTTGGCTGTGTTTCTCAGTTGAAAGTAAAACCATGAATAAAATCTCAAAATATTTTTAAAACAAATTATTGTCAAAATTCAGCATTGATATGAGCTATCCAAATTTGGTTGTGTTTCTCAGTTAAAACTATGAATAAAATCTCAAAATATTTTAAAAAGAAGTTATTGACAAAATTCATCATTGATATGAGCTATCCCAATTTGGTTGTGTTTGTAAAGATAATGCCTTTAGAAGCAGCCCAGATTCTATAAGAATGCAAAGTTCATGACAAACAACAACAAAAAGCATTGTGTTAATGACAAAATATCAAAACAATCTGTTATCCAACTTTCTGCTGATATAAATAGGAAATGGAAGACAGAAAGGAGGGTGATTTATGCTCATAAATTGGAAAAAATGAAGCACTACTGTTAAATTGTATCCATCTTTAATTATGTTTTTTTTCAAAAATACTAATTGGCAGGTATATGACTTTGACATTACAAGAAGTCTTTTTGGACATTTCTTGTGCAAAGAGACCACAAAAGTGTCACAAGGTAGAGTCTAAATGTTTGTGTCACGAGGTGGAGACTTAATATTCTCTAGTTAAGCTTACCTTAACAAGAAAATTAGTGAAGAGGAAAATTCACTTCAAAAACCCCTAAAGTATCCTCAGATCTTCCATGAATCTCTCTGATTGACAGTGCACTCACTACGTGTCTCCTCCTTTCCCACCACGATAGATATCCAGCAGAATTGCGGATTCAGGGTTATTATTCACATATTTATCCAAGAAAACTTTTTCTGTGCTATAAAAAATCCACGGTGAATATATCTTTCTTGTGGACTCTTTCACCTGCATGGACTTCAATGCCTCCATTACTCTATATCGAGGGGTTATCCGCCTCTCCAAGCTGTATTCAAATAGATGTGAATTCTTCACCAAATCATCCAATAGGAGTCCCACAGAATTAACCATAAAATCTACATTACGCTTCACTTTTTCCACTGAAAGCTTCAGAAACTGCGGCACCCGACTGCATAATTCAGAAATTTGTTTTTCCGAGAACCCTAAACATCTCAAACACTGCAACTTTCGTTCCATTGTTTCTTTCCTTAGTCCCAAAATCACACACAAGGCAGTACCAAACGACTTTGATCCCTTCATAAACCCCAGATTCTCGACCTGTTTAAATAAGTATTACGTTTTTCCTCTGAAATAATCAGCAGACCGGGTCGGCTCGCCACTAAATGTGAGAATGTTTTACCATCGAAGCCCGATCATAGAAAAAGTGAAGCTCTCGATTTAAGCTTATCGTCTCCGACATTAAGTATAGTTGCATCTCTAATAAGTAGTTTAGAGATATCTTCTTCTTTTATGACAGTCCTAAGGAAGCCGAGCTTAGGTTTTAAATTTCGTTCGGATCTACGAAAAAGACACTGAGGGTTACGAAGGACCACCGTTCGAACCTGGGCAAGGGTGGTCAAACTACAACCATTTAACAACTCCTAAACTTCTTCCATGTTCTGAGTCGATTTGGTACGAAGGAAGTGATTGTGATGTCTAAAAGCTTTCATGATTTCTTCCTCTGTTAGACCACATTTCTTGATGAGAAAATCATTTACAACCCCTTGTCACACCTGCAGTAGTCATTCAACCGTTTATAGCCTTCGCTTATAGCGAGGTGTGGCACCAGACATCATTCATGGACTACGCCTTTTTTAACTGGGTAGATATTATCGTCTATGAAATGAATACAGCTAAGGATAATTAATTTACCTGGAGGGGACGAGCGGAATCGATGACTAGACACCCATAAGCTCAAACCTGGGCGCTGGTTGGAAGGCGACAGAATTGGTTGCGAGAATCACCAAATAGGGTTTAATGAGGCAGTAAGGAGCTGAGGGCCGGCATAATGTGGGAGGTTTAGGGTTTTGTGAGTGGGAAGTTTTGAAATACGCGGCTAGTGTTTGGTACTTTCACCCTGGATGGAATTGAACTTGACAGTCAAATTCCGCCACGCCATTGCTGGTCAAATACCACTAAAATTACACTTCGAAGTTTTTGAGCTTTTAGAGTTTTGGCCAGAGGCCATTTCCCAATACCGTAGTGTAACCAGACTGCTTTTCTGCCCTGTTAAAATGGTCAAATTTCAATATTGACCATTTCAATATTTTGGGTGTGCTACAAATTTTTGATGTGTGAATTTATTTCCACTCTAAAAAGTATGATTTAAACATGTATGATTTAAACATGGCAAGATTTAGACAAAAAAAAAAAATTGTCAAGATTTCTGCCATTTTTGATCATCCAAATAATTTTTTCTTCCAAATAAATTATTTCTTTACCAATCAACATAATTTAATATTCTCAAAAATGATACATATTAATATTAATATTATTTATATTAAACTCTCTAATTCTTAAAATAGATACATATTAATATTAATATTAGTGTTACTATTAATATTATTTATATTAAACTCTCGATCGTGATGAGAGAGGGTGTCAGAGGTGACATGGTTAGTACCAGGGCGTTAATTACCGCCGCCCCCCACATGCTCAAGGCAGGGGGTGCGGTGTCCTTAGCCATGAATGCATGGGCAGTGGGCTGGCAAGGTGGAGGAAAGAGGAATAAGGAAGGGTGGCGAAGATGGGAATGGCATTCGACGTGCCGGGCAGGAGAAATTCGCAGTGGAGAAGGAAGGCAGTTCAGAGCAGAAGAGAGGCGGAGGAACCTTGTTTGTGGATTAGTGACGGCTCTCTGGTATGTAGTCCAGTCTCGCTCCTGTATAATTTATATGCTCTGGTTGGGGTCCTGCGGCAATTACATGCGCTAGTGGGGGTTCCGCTGGGGGGAAGGGAGAGGCAAGAGGCCGTCCCAATGGGGCTTAGCACTGTCAGGGAGAAACAAGGGGAGGAAAGGGAGGGCCATGGCCCGGCTCTGTGTTTTATTTATACTACTTTTAAGCCAAAGTCTTGGCCACAGCATGGATAATAATGGGTCGAGCCGAGATACAGGCCCCTACCTGTTTGCTCAGACCGGGGGTATTGGGGATAACGGGCATGTCATGTCTGGGGGGCTGAGTGGTGCTGGGAGAGGTAAGAAAGAGCTGCGGGCAAGGGGTCGGGACATTAGCAATGTCAGCAATTCGCTGAGAAAACCCTGGCATTTGCATATGCATGGTAGCAAGGGCACAGTTAGGGACCCCAGGTGGCATAAGGGACAGAGGGGCAAGCACAACCTTGGTAGGCAACTATTGGCTGAGGGAGTGGCATGCGGGTATGACAGCAATTGCAAAGCTAGGCTCCAGACGGGCCTGAAGGCCTGGCTCCAGCTGCAGGGGGAAGACAAGCAACTGCACCATGGCAAGGGGGAGGGGCACGGTGAAGTGCTTGGGGAGCCGCGCTTGAAACCCAATTCCCCTGGCCACTTGTGGGCACAGGGATACCTTAACCCGCCGCAAGCCAAGCAGGGCAGAGAAGCAAGGCATGAGCAGTCGTGTCGGGATGATACGAATGGAATGATGAATCTAACAGTGTTTGATTGTCTACATGGCATCAAGGAATAGGGCATGGCTCTAGCAAAAAGAGGGTGTGGTCGTCACAATAGGGCCCCGGCCCCCCGAGCAACAAAGAGACCAAACATGACGGAAGGCCGCAGGGGCCGCAAGCCTGTTGAGCACCTCATAGCAGAGGCAGTCGCGGCTTACAGGGATGAAACAGATGAAGGTATCCGTAAGTTGATTGATGACTGGGAAGTTGAGATAAAATAGGAAAGGGAACCAACCGAGGAGACAGAACACTAGAGGACAATGGTTCCTGACCCAGGGAATACACGAGGTAGAATTACGCAATTCAAACACACCCTGTACTTGTACTTCTTGATGAAAAGTCTGCTTGGCAAAGCGATGGAACAAATTTTTGTGGGGATGGCAGTCACATTGTAGGGCCTGCCCAGTTATAAAAAAGACATGGAGAAAATCCTATTTTAGTTGCACAAATAGGACATCAGGATGGATCGTATTGACCGTCACATCCCTTGCATCATGGAGCTGTATGGAATGCCAGAGGCAACTGCTGAAGATCCTGCCCCTGTAGCCTCAGACTCCAAGGAGCAGAATGTCAAGAAAGATTAGCTTCATTATGCTTAGTTTTTGTCTATGCAGGTAGCTTTTAAATTTTTTGTTGTTTATGTCAATTGTTATAGTTATATAGTAATTGGACATGAAACTGAGACTTTCCTAGCCTTGCTAGAAAGACTAAAACAATTTTGTTTTTGGATGGTGTATAATATTGACTGATGGCTAACATACTCAGTTTCCCCTTGGAACGAGTTGAGGCCACCTAGTAAAAATTGTGGTGTAAATTTACCTTATATATATAATAGAAAAATGATGGTCTTGCCAGGCTTTACAAAAAAAATATTATTTGTATTAAAAATATTATTAATATTAAAATATTATAAAACATAAAACCTAATTTTAATTCATTTATAAACGTCAATTATATGTTCTCTAAATCTTTACATATACCAAACAATATTTTTAGTGAAACATGTGGTACATGACTTGTAAGGTGGTCCATGGCTTGTAAGAGAAAGAATTAGTAGCATAAAAGTTAGATTATATAGTATCATGTTTGTTTTCATCAAATTAGATTAGTGTATTTATTCAGGGGATATAGACTGGTTATTAGTAGACATAAAATTATGAAAATGCTTTATAATATTTATGATAAGTGGTTGAACTTATCTTTTCAACTTATATTTTTTTTAGATTTAATAATTATGTCTTATGATGAGTGATTGAACTTATCTCTTCAACTTGTGTATTTTTTTTTAGTAGATTTAATAATTATGTCGTAAAACATTTTTTCTAAGAAGAGCTCTCTCTAGGACAAGATTTAGTGGACAATCCACACTTGCCATCGGCTCTTCATCGGGCCAACAAACATTGTTGAGTTTCTTCAGCGTTATTCAATCAGCGTCATATGTTAGGAGAGATGGGTCTGATCCTAAGACCTCTTAGGTCCTAAATATTCTTCCCTAGAGCCAAGATGGGTCTGATCCTAAGACCTCTTAGGTCCTGAATATTCTTCCCTAGAGCCAAATGATGATTTACTTCATGCATTGTGTCTTTGATTTATTTCATGCATTGTATCTTTTATAGGAGACCCTTTGGTTCTCCCGCTTTATATATACATCAGTGTACTCAATAGTCTCTTTGACCTACTTTATGATCATTACTTGGACATAAATATACTTATCTTATCTTATCTTATCTCCCCTATTACCACATTGTTTTTGTAGATTTAATAATTACGACTTAAAACATTCTCTCAAAGGAAAACTCCTATATTAGACAATTTAATAATGGATAACCATCTCTGAGATTGCTTATGGACCGCCAAAATATTTGTTATTATTAACCTTAATTAATTACTATTTTTACTAATTATTGTTAATTCTTTGTTGGTTATTAGTTACGGCGGCCTCTTAGGTTTCATTTTGGGTTTTGTTTTTCTTTATTTTTATATATGTGAGTTCGATCTACAGAAGGTCCAAGTTTCTATCCGCACTGCATCATTTTTCTGAAACAATGGCTTTTTGTGTTGTGATGAAGAATGTTGGGTTGGACGGGATTCTCGACAGATTTCACAAATTTTAATTGATTGATTGAAATCTCAAAAAGTAGCAATAACTGGATATATTGTGAATAAATCCTTGAAAGTTAGGTTTCATTTTGGGTTTTGTTTTTCTTTATTTTTATATATGTGTGTTCGATCTACAGAAGGTCCAAGTTTCTATCCGCACTGCATCATTTTTCTGAAACAATGGCTTTTTGTGTTGTGATGAAGAATGTTGGGTTGGACGGGATTCTCGATTGATTGAAATCTCAAAAAGTAGCAATAACTGGATATATTGTGAATAAATCCTTGAAAGTTGAATTATTTGAGAATAAATATTATAAACTTTGAATTGATTGAGAATTGGAAAGTGTAAAAATCGAAATGGTTGGTTCGTTGTTTCGGTAGATGGATGCTCTGAAGCAGTCCCAGTTTCCCTAAATGTTCAATGTGCACCATTTGTGAGATTTGTTCAGAAGGTGGGAAGTGGAGCAACTTCCCATAGACCGCTTTTTAAATCTTCCCTAAGAATAGGGTTGTCTAGGACCCCTGAATTGGGCAAAGGAGTTGGGGCGACAAAACCCTGTGACTATAGAACCACCGAGGATGTGTTCGGAAGAAAAGGATTAACCTCATTGAAGAAACTAAAGCCCTGAACGACGCTCTACTAAACCCAGTCTACGACGAATCCAATGAATGCCTTGATTGAACGAAGTGAAGAGAGATACCTTTATTGTATTGTTGGAGTGAAAGACATCAACCAGGCACCTATATACTCTAGGGAGACACAAAACTAATTCTTTTTCATAGACGCCCGACTCCTAGGTGTGTAATCAGGACCCACATCCTTTAGCGATATATAAGTAAGTTGGTGAACCGGCCCGCAGCAGCGGCCAAAGCAGCAAAGCCTGGAGCACTACCTCCCATTACGCGTAGTGCATGTGGATGAGCTTTGGGGGTGGATCATGTATAAGTAATTTCTGTGGAGCTCAGTTGTGTGAGGATCAGAGGCATGAGGTTTAGCGTCTTTGGGATCCATGGCATAGCTATAGGCATCCATTACCTACTTTGATCGCATAGTTGGAGGGCTCACAAAAAAAAAGAGTGTATCAAGTAAGTTGAAGGTCATTATTGGATGAAAAATATGGAGATACATAGACCAGAGGTATAGATCTGCACAGACCTTCATTATCTAGATGATTGTTAATTCATGTTCATTTGAAAATACTTTATGCAAAAATCATCAATTGAGTTTAGGTTGTTCGCATTGTGGATTTGTATGGACGTGGCCTTATAAATTGTTTCTGCTTGGACATTTTGGATTGTTCTACTGTGTATTCTATGGACTGATTGGATCTCTTAAGAATCATTGGCCAAAAAACATGTAGCCATATGGCTTCATTTTATTCACCTCATCTGATTGGTAGTTGTCTTTTGATTCCTGAATGACTTTGTATTTTGTGTAATCACGACGACCTGATGGTACATATGAGGATAGGCCTATTACCCCTTAATAGGCACTCAGATGGTATGGTACAGACTTGGCTACTCTAGGTACAGTATTGGTGGTCAGGGATATGGAGGTGTATAGGGAGAGGTACGTTATAAGATATTCTCTTCATATCGCCAGGAGCTCCGACAAGGGTTCCTTTCCCTCTAGTCAATTTACGATCGATGATTTGAGCGGAGATCCCATACGCGATGCTAAAGCGTAATTACTTATATAAGTCGCCCATAAAGAAGGATTGATCGATGAGTAAGCCTTAATGCCAGATGAGATTGATTGAACGATTGATTCTGACTGAATGAAAGCCAGATGAAGATGATATGAACGGATTGAGACAGCGATTGATCCAGCAACAACAGCTATTGATGAAGCGATTGAGTAAGCCCAGCCAGATGAGATTATTCATGCCACCAGACTGCTGAATGTGATTGATTCAGCCTAATGTCTGGGGCCAGCAAGAATGCAATTGAGATTGATAAGCCGGAGAAAGCCTTAAAGAATGCAATCGAGTCAGCCTTAAAGAACGGATTGATTGAGTGAGTAAGCCCAGCCAGATGGAGATTGAGAAAGCCAGTAAGACAGCCAGAATTGGTTTATTATGAGTGCCAGCCTTCATGCGAGTGATTCAGCGATTGAGGCATTGAGTGATGTGTATGAATAATATAATCTGTGGACTATACATGTGTCCATAAATGATTTACTTGTCAATGTACAAGTATAAAACTATGCATCGAAGATATTAACTGTAGCTACAAATTACAGACTCTTCAATAACCGAGTTATCGATAGATAATATGATATAAAGTTAGAACTGAATCTTCAGTATACAGTTAACTAGGATTGTTGATATGCATCTTACAAAGTGCTCGTCAGTCCTCGAGTATTTGAAAGGACATCACAGTGAACTGTCATGATAGCTATTCTTGTGCACGCAAATTTATTTTCCACGAAATATTAGTTGAAAGTAGTACCTACCCTAGAGGTAAAATTGTTCAATATTCAAGTAAATAATAAGAAGACATGATAATTAACCTATTCATGACTATTTATTAAATGTTGTATTACCATTTCACATAATCTTATAATATAATATTCTAGGGCTATTAGACCAAAGCATTCAAAAAATGGATTTCAAGTGTTCCACTTGTGATGTGATAATCAACCTGAATGGACTAGTATTATTTTCTTTATACGTGAATTCTTATTTGCAAATGCCAGCCATACACATTTGCTTTTTGCACTTCATTATTCAATAACCATTGGTGCTTGGCTCTAGGATATCCATGGATACCTTCACACTGTCACCAGTGCACTACCCTTAGCAAAACTGGCTTAATGATATTGTTTGCCTGCTAAGTAGTATGGCCAATGAATTAGGAAATTATCTATTGGTAGATGGTGCAGTGGTTGACCCATGGGCAGTCATCTTGCTGGCATACTACGTTGAAAATTACAAGGAATCATTCAGTATTTCATAGCTCTCTGTTATTTGCTCATGAGGGTCGATGTGCAGTTTTGTTTCAAGTTGCTACTCGTGAAATGGGAATATGTCAAAATAAGATTCTATAGTTGCCCACTCAATCTCAATTATAGTCAAATATTCCATCTTACTTTCATAAGATTATATTTGGTATATAAAAAATTTTGTTACTATATTTTCAAGGTTTCATTGTTTCAATATTATTCTTGGGGTGCTAATGTTTGCCCACGGAGAACTCGCTTGTTTCTTTCAATCTAACTCTATTGATGGCAGTTACTCACGTCTGAACACAAAATTATCTTTTCTTATCATATTATTGTCCATGGTTCTAATTAAGAGGTTCCAATCTAAGATTCTTAAAGAAAAACACTTTATCAAGTAAACTTGAAACATTGTATGTCATCCCCATTTCCTTCATGGCAATAGTTGATATGGACATTGTCTCAAAATCATACCTAGTTGAGTGTTTTTTAACCCATTTTTGTCATTGTGTATTCTTTTTGGGAAAATTAAATGGTTTGTGTCATTTGAAATAATTTATCATTAATGGGCATGTAGTGGGCCTAGCCACCCCACATAAATAACGAACATGATTATAATCTGTAATTGAAAGAACCAAAAACTGCAAATATGTAACTGAAAAAAATAGCAGAAATTAAGGGCCACACATACTTATATGTAAACAAAAAGAACCAAAACTCAGATCGTTGAAAGAAAAAATATCAGCTATTAAAACGGGCCATGTCAGGCAGGCAAGGAACCTTTCTTTTTACTTTGGACGAGAGAGAAGTGAGAATAGGATAGGAAAAGTTTGTCAAGTTTAGCAGCAGATCATGGTGCCCTCCTCCCATTCAGTTTCTTTCAAAATAACAATTTTCCCTGTAATGAAGTATGATTTTCTTTAATGTTATTTTCTGATAAAAAATTGGAATCCCTTTGCAGCACTTTGCGTTTGAGAGTCCCATGTTCTTCACATTTGCTGCATTGTATTTTGCAGATATTTTTAGATAATATTTCTTTGATGTATCATTTGCCTCAAAAATTACTTGAAAGAATAATCAATTTTAGACTTGGTGATTTCCTTATGATACTTTTGCTACCTGTTTCCCTGTTATGGTTGCTTTCCCTAGAGCTACAGTTTGGGCAGTAGTCTCATATTAGTTGTTTCCTTCAAAGTGTGGCATGTTTAGCAAGGCTCCCACTCAGTTTCTTGCAGAATAATGAATTCTCCAGTGTTGAAGTAGGGTTTTCTTTAATGTTTAATTTTTGGTTCGAAATTGGAATCTCCCTAGAGCAATTTGGGTTTTGGAGTCCCATGTGCTTCACGTTTGCTACATTGTGTTTTGCTGATATTTTTAGATCGTGTCCTCTAATTTTTCATTTGCCTAAAAGATTACTTGAAAATATAATCCTTGCAACTTGATGTTCCCCCTTTAAAAAATGATTCAGTCATAAGTTGGATGCCAGGAACACTCATCAGAAGGGTCTCTCTCTGATGAGTTAAGAAACATTGCAAAAATGTTGCAAGTGGCTACAACCTGCAAACTATTCAAGACAAAACCTAAAATCCATGCCACTGGAATTTATATCAGCTCTTCCATGCACGGAAAATCATTACCAACAAATTCCATGACATGTAATATTCAGCCTGAATCTGTGCTTTTGCCAAGACTACCGGATGATGTTGCTAAGCATCCTCTGACACTCGTACCGCGCGTTTATTTCTAGTCTTTGGTGTTCGTTTGTAAGATATGGAGGAAGTTCCTTTAGAGCAAAGAACTCTATGTGGTGAGAAAAATGGCAGGTATTGTTGAAAAATGGATTTATGTAACACAATTGATGCAGATGACGAAAAAACCCATTGGCGGTTTCTTAATTTTGTTCATGGCAAATGGCAATCATAATTTTTTTACTTATTTTTTCTATGCTACTCTTTTTTTACTTCTTTTTTCTATGCTCCTCTTTTCATTGTTGCCGAATTACAGTGTTTCTTTTACAACATGTGGTGCAATCGCTAGTATTTAACAATTTGTTAATGGTATTGTTAAGGTGGATGGGGAAATAAATCACAATAATAAGAATTGCAATGTTGCATTACAACATGTGGCGCAATTGCTAGTATTTAACAATTTGTTAATATTATTGTTAAGGTGGATGGGGAAATAAATCACAGTAATAAGAATTGCAATGTTGCAATAGTATTAGGCAATGCAAAAAAAACAAAATTTCCTTGCGCATTGAGTATTATCTAAATAAATTTAACAAATTCTAAATGTTTGATTAGCACTTGTATGTTATGCATTCATATCTTACAAGGATCTTTCTTGTGAAGTCGTTAAATTTGATGAAAAGAATAAGTTCTTGTTTTTAAAATATTTTATATTTAAAATCATAAAATATTTAATGATAATGATTTCAATGCCTCCATACTCTCTATATCCAAAAGTTATCCTCTTCGACGTGCATACTTTACCAAATCATCAAATAGGAGTCCCACAAAATTAATCATAAAATCTACATTTGCCATCGGCTCTTCATCGGGCCAACAGACATTATTTTCTTCAGCGTTATTCATTCAGTCTCAGATGTTAGAAGAGATGGGTCTCATCCTCAGACCTATTAAGTCCTGGATCCTCTCCGCTAGAGCCAAATGTTGATTTACTTCATGCATTGTATCTTTTATAGGATACCATTTGGTTCTCCCACTTTGTATATACCTCAGTGTACTCAACAATCCCTTTGACCTACTTTGTGGTCATTAGTTGGACAAAAATATAATTATCTTATTTTATCTTATCTTATCTATTGTTTTTTTTTGTTAGTCCCAAAATCACACACAAGGTAGTACCAAACGACTTTGATTCCTTTTTAAACCCCATGTTCTCCACCTGTTTAAATAAGTCTATATCTTTAGCAAACGGGTTCCCTCGCCACTAAATGTGATAATGTTTTACCATCAAAGGCCAATCTCAGAAGAAGTGAAGCTTCTGATTTAAGCTTATTTTCTCTGATATCTCTAATAACTAGTTTGGAGATATCTTCTTCTTTTATGACAGACCCAAGGAAACTGAGCTTAGGCTTTAAATTTCGTTCGGATTTAAGAAAAAGAAACCTAGGGTTACGAAGGACCACCCTTTGAACCTGCGCAGGGGCTATCAAACAACCCCGGCAAATTTCTTCAATTCTGGGTTGATTTGATACGAAGTGAGTTATTACAATGTCTAAAACATTTTATGATTTCTTCCTCGGATACCACATTTGCTGATGAGAAGATCACTTACAATGTCGCGCTCTGTTGGAGCCGTGGACGGAATTGCAATTTGGTTACAGAAATTGGCGAATTTTATTATGGGGAATTTTGCATAGAATGGAAAAGAAGGAAGCAGAGAAAACACGATCGAGGGGGGCAGTGGCCTAATAAAGGAAGGGAATTGGTTGGTGACCAATAATTTCCATATTTTCAACCAAGTTGACATCATTCTCTGTGAAATGAATACAATAATATGAATTACAATGTCCAGTAGTGTTGTCAGTCAATGCAGAGAACGAATTTCTTTCCAAACAGAGTATTATCTACATAAATTCAATAAATTCAAAATGTTTGATGGGTACTTGTGTGTTATGCATTCATATCTTACCATATTTCATGCGAAAATATTTTACATTATAAATGACAATGGTAGTTGTCAAATTTAACAAGGTAATTAAAAATAAATAATAAAATCTTGCTTCTAAAATATTTTGTATTTGGAATTACAAAATGATAATGAATTGCTATTTTAAAAAATGTTAAATTGTTAGTTCCCTAATGGCAGATGGCAGTTTAATTGGTGAGTTGTATTATGAAGTATTATGTAAACCATGAGATTCAAAGTTCAAACCCTCTACGGGTCAAACCAACAAAAAAAACACTACATTGTTAAATATTAAGACACTATGCCTAAACAATGAGTTTGTTAATAGATGGCAAGAGTACATAACAGCTTTAAGAATAATGCACATAAGAATCACTGATCAACAAGATACCCTTAGATGGATTCATGCAACTTTAGGTCTCTACTGCACTGTTCTAGCATAAATTTAAGACCTACAAAAACGTTCATCAAACTCATAAATTTCAAAATGAAAAGCATTCTTCTAGTTGCTGGCACTGCCATGATTTTAACTTCAAAAATAGACTCTCTCCTAAGTACAGTCACTACAAAAGTTAGGTGGAACAGCTCCAACGTTTGTCCCGTAAAATTACACAAATGAATAATAAAACGAAATGTTCCCCAGTGCACTTAAACAATCACAAGTTCCATCATAAGCTAAGAAACGTGTACATTTATTACCTCTAAAAATCCAGTTGGACTAAACAAGAACACTCTCATTTCCTGGAAAAGTAAATGCTAAACCTTATTCTTCTGTAACAATTTCCATATCTTGGATAACTTGCCTGTTTGAAGACGTCAAATTTCAAACAACTTTCATTTTCCGTATGTATTGACAAAACAAAAGTAGTCAAAATTGTTTTTCGCTGGGGGGACTTTCTTTTTGAAGACGTCAAATTTCAAACAACTTTCATTTTCCAAATGTATTGAAAAAGCAAAAGTAGTCAAAATTGTTTTTGGCTTGGGGGCCTTCTTTTTCGGAGGTGTTTAAGTTAGCGAAACTGCCTAATGTTTTAATTCTCCGATAGAAATGAGAGAATTAAAAGTTGGAACACGTTCGAATGCAAAACTTGTCAAGGTTATCTGAAATATTGGGCAAATCCAATGGTTTCGGTTTTAGTTGAACCTGTTGGAATGAAAGCATTTGGCAAAACTTCCTGCAAGGTTTTGGTAAGCCTGGCTGTTTGGAAGAACAAGGTGTATTCAGATGCTCTCAACGAGAGGAAATCTCTCGCATGTTCCACGTTTTTAAATACAAAGAATATTGAATGTGTTATACTGCAATGATATATGGATGGAGTGCATGGGAATATGCAGAGTGTTTTGACAGTAAAGGAAATGGAATTGGACAGAAACCAAAGAGATAAAGAGCCTAAGGAGTGGCATCTGCCCTAAGAGTTTCACACGTATAAGTTGCCATATGGTTCTGTGGTTTAAAGCAATAGTTTAAATATAACAATACCAAATAATATCAGTACAGATGTGTCTATAATGATGCAGAACTAAATTTTAATTTTATCCCTTGCTATGTCGATGAATCACAAGAGGTTTAAAATAGTAACGTGGGGTTATCCACCCCAACATCTGTGCATCCAAGGAACCTTATAAGCAAGGTTACACATTTTGCCTTTTACAACCCTACAAAGCACAACGATCAACCCAGGGATACTAGAACAATTTTAAAAATACAATATAATGTAAATTACTTGACTTCAAGATTACTTATTAGACCATCTGCCCATATCATATAGAAAGGGATGTGTAAAAAGATGAAATCAGAAACATTGTTTTCTATTCAAAATGTGTATATGGTCAAGGAACTCAAATGTCACATCAAACAAATTAGACATAAAGACTATATTGGACTACTCAATTAAAACCATGAATAAAGTCTCGCAATATTTTAAAAACAAATTATTGACAAAATTCATCATTGATATGAGGTATCCAGATTTGGTTGTGTTTGTAAAGATGGTGCCTTTTGGGACGAGATAAATACGCCTTTAGAAGCAGCACAGATTCTATATAAATGCAAAGTTCATGACAAACAACAACAAAAAGCATTGTGCTTATAACAAAATATCAAAACAATATCTGTTATCCAACTTTCTGCTGATATAAATAGGCAATGGAAGACAGCAAGGAGGGTGAGTTGTTCTCATAAATTGACAAAAATGAAGCACTGCTGTTAAATTGTATCCATCTTTAATTCTATTTTTTTCAAAAATACTAATGGGCGGGTATATGACTGAATAATAAGAAGTATTTTTGGACATTTCTCGTGCAAAGAGACCACAATAGTGTCGCGAGGTAGAGTCTAAATGTTTGTGTCACAATTGAGACTTGATATTCTCTAGTTAAAGAAAACAACCTTCAAAAGAAAATTAGTGAGGGGGAAAATTCACGTCAAAAACCCTGAACGAATCCTCAATCTTTTTGATTGAGACACACTCACTGCGTGTCTCCTCCTTTCCCACCACGGTAGATATCCAGCAGAATTGGGGATTCAGGGTGATTATTCACATATTTATCCAAGAAAACTTTTTCTGTCAAACGAAAAATACGTGAACATATCTTTATTTTGGACTCTTTAACTTGCATGGACTTCAATGCCTCCATTACTCTATACCGAGGGGTTATCCGCCTCTCCAAGCTGTATGCAAATAGATGTGGATTCTTCACCAAATCATCCAATGGAAGTCCCACAGTATTAACCATAAAATCTACATTACGCTCAAGTTTTTCCACTGAATGCCCCAGAAAACGCGGCTCCCGACTACATAGTCCAGAAATTTGTTTTTCCGAGAAACCTAAACATCTCAAACACTGGTATTTTCGTTGTATTGTTTCTTTAGTTAGTCCCAAAATCACACACGCGGCATGACCGAACGATTTTGATTCCTTCTTAAACCCCAGACTCTCGACCTGTTTAGACAAGTCCATAATTTTTTCCTCGGAAATCAACAGCAGATTAGGTCGGATAGCCAAAAAAAATGATAATGTTTTATCATCAAAGCCTGATCTTAGAAGAAGTGAGACTTTCGATTTAAGCTTATTCTCTCTGATACTAAATATACGTGCACCTCTAAAAACTAATTTGGACATATCTTCTTCTTTTACGACAGTCCTGAGGAACCTGAGCTTAGGCTTTAAATGTCTACGAAAAAGAAGCTCAGGGCTATGAAGGACCACCTTTCGAACCTGGGCAGGGGTGGTCAAACCACAACTACTTAACAACTCCAAAACTACTTCCAAGTTCTGGGTCGATTTGATACGAAGTAACCGATTGCAATGTCTAAAACCTTTTCTGATTTCTTCCTCGGTTAGGCCACATTTGCTAATGAGAAAATCACTTACAACACGGCGCTCTGGTGGAGCCGTGGACGATATTGCAATTTTGTTACAGAAATTGGCGAATTTTAAGGGGGGCTTTGCATACAATGGAAACGAAGGAGGCAGAGAAACCGCGATCGAGGGGTAGAGGCCTAATAAAGGGAATTGGTTGCTGATGAATCGTTTCCATATTTTCAACTGCGCAGACAACATCCTCTGTAAAATGAATAGAGTGAAGGATAATTAATTTACCTGGAGTGGAAGAGCGGAATCGATGACTGTGCACCCGTAAGCTCAAACCTAGGCGCTGCTTGAAAGGCAACAATATTGGTTGTGAGACACCAAGTAGGGTTTAATGAAGCAGCAGGGAGGACGCCATAATGTCGGAGGGTTAGGTTTTTGTAAGTTGGAAGTTTTGAAATCCGAGATTAGTGTGGGGGTAGTTTTACGGTCAAATTGCTTGCTATAGGCTATTTGCTCGTCAATTACCACTAAAAAGTTTTTAGTAGAGAAACAAAACGTGGTGGGTTGAGTTTGGTATGGGAGGATTACATTTTCTTTATCAATTTAAGTATTGATGCCACCTTTCATTAAGTGATGGAAGTGATTTACCATATGGTTTGATAGGTTTGTAATTTTCACTTATTATACCTCTCAATATGACAAGGTAATTTTCACTTATTATACCTCTCAATATGACAAGAGCATCATTGAATTTAAACAATTTAACATTTTTTAATTTATTTATTATTGAGAACTAAGACATTGACATAATTCTTTAAAAGTTATATAATTTTTTTCTTTGTTTTTATTGACATAATTTGAATGTTTAATTAAAAGATATTAATATTTTAGTATTTTTTTGATATGTATAGAATTTTGAGGTAATCTAAGTGTTTCTATGTATAGTTTATTATTTGAACATGTGGTTTAAAACTTGCATGAAAAATGTGCTAGTATAAAAGTTGGCTATATAGTATCATGTTTATTCTCATTAAATTTGTCAGGACTGTTGCATTTACCTATGTGGTTTAAGTTAATTACTCATCGATATGAAACTATGAAAATGCCCAATAATATTTATTACAAGTGATTTAAGTTAATTACTCATCGATATGAAACTATGAAAATGCCCAATAATATTTATTACGAGTGATTTAAGTTAATTACTCATCGATATGAAACTATGAAAATGCCCAAGGTTTGAGCTTACCCTTTCAACTTGTGTATTGTATTTTATATATTGTAGATTTAATAGATATTTAACATTTTGTTAATATTAATATTAAGGTGGATGGAGAAAGAAATCACAATAATAAAAATTGCATTGTCATAATAGTGTTCAATGTAATGTTCTTTTCCAAGAAGATCCATTATAATATTCATTTTCACTTGGAGAGAAAAAAGCAACATTAAAAAGTGCAATGAAAACTAAATTTAAAAAATAAAAAAAGTCCACAATAAACAACTTAATTGGTGATCGTGTTATGAAGTATTATGTAAATGATGAGATTCAAGGTTCAAATCCCTTGTGGGTCAATGCAACAAAAAAAAAACTATCAAGGTTGAGAATAAATTTTAACACATTTTCGCTAAGACAGTGCAAATCTCCTCCAGCTTTCACTCTCGCTTGATGATGAACCACACTTAGTGGTTCGAAATGTATCGAACCAAAAAATTGAAATGTGATTTACCGAAAGGATTCTCTTAATTAACACTAGAAACCGCAGTCATCCTCCACCTATGTTTTTGCCATGGCCTGCCAAAAGGGGGCTCCTCCCCCTCTGTCAAACGATGAAGCGAACTTCCATGCCTTGATCAAATCTCTCCCAAAAAAAAACGATATAAGGACAACACTTCTAAATTTGTGAAAAGGGTGGAACAAATTGTGTTTGTGGAGATGCCCTTTGTATTATGTCACTCCATGTTGGCTTTGTCTGATAGAGCTCTAGCTCTAGTGGGAAAAATTACAAGGATGTGACTATTTCGAAAATTCATGGAGAAATGGTCTGAGAAAAATTGGAAACCTAAGATGAAAGGAAACTTGGGTATTTATGCATGTGGAAATGGCTTCTTCGCCTTTCTCTTTGAGTTTAAGGAAGATAAAGAAGTAATTTTCAGAAATGGTCCATATTTCTTTGGGAATAGGGGGATATATTTGAACAATGGACATTAGATTTTGACCCAACGGAGGATATTCCAAATGTTGTTCCAGTATGGATGAAACTTCCTCATATCCCCCTTTCTTGTTGGAGCAATGATTGTCTTAGAGTCATCAGTAATGGAGTTTTAAATACATCAACAGAGCTGAGCCTAAGGGTGGTCAGTTTGCATGTGCTAAAATTTTTGTTGAAGTAGACTTGGAGAAGGGGTTACCAGCATAAATATGTCTTGCAATGGGAGGCTGGAAACACTGTCAAACTATGGATTATGGAAAACTTCCCTTCAAGTGTCAAACTTGCTATGAATATGGGAATTTCACATGAGACTACGAGAATACTTAAGAGAACAAAAGTGAGGCAGTTGTGAACCCCCAACTGGAGCAGTGGAAAACACACAAGAAAGGGGGAAATAGGAGAAACGTGACATCTAACAAAAGTAATGCACAACAAGGTAATAACATCCCCTCCTCCTCTGTGAACCCTTTCAAGGTTTTACAGTCATTGGAGGAAGCTCAGCTAATAACTACCTACCACTTGTTGGTGAGATGGAGGTAGTTACCAACTACCAAAATGAATGATAGATGGTTAATGGACATAGATTTTTTTTGAACTATTTTTTTGTCTTCTTGTTGAAGGGACTCACACTGTCTGAGGAGAGACTGTGAGAGTATCTGATCCGGATTTAAATAGGAACGCAACAGATTACAAAGATAACCATAAACACAGAGGTGCAGCGGAAATAATAATTCATTTCATTAATGTAAAACACTGAAATATGCTTACAAACAGAAATGGAAATAAACCAGCTAGGGTGATGGTAGCTTATCTCTTAGAAGAGATGTGATGGCTACATGTCTCTGAACTACCTTACAATGAGGCTCAAGGGCCTTTTTTTATTATTGAACAATAAAAGCAAACCTTAAACAACCAAAACCCTAACTCGAGGAGATGTAACACCAAGAGTTTATGGGCCCCGTTGTGGTGAGTTGGACAGCCAACTTCCCGGGGTTGTGACTTGGTCATATTATCTCTGTTTGACGCGCATGATAACCATTGGAA
Organism: Pinus tabuliformis; assembly: GCA_031772625.1. NCBI lineage: Eukaryota > Viridiplantae > Streptophyta > Pinopsida > Pinales > Pinaceae > Pinus > Pinus tabuliformis. Next base: position 1,197,797,267 of record CM062804.1, read on the forward strand.
AGATCTCTCCGAGGACTACGACGGAAAAGATGATTTTAATTAAAAAATCGTTGGTGGTAGATTTCCAAAAAAAACGTCATTTAGGGTTTCAAAACGGCTCCGGAAGTTTAGGACCCCAAAAACTGCTAAAAATAGTAAATTGTGCTACAATTAAGGAAACTGAAAAACTTAAAGAGGCAATGGTGGGGGTTCAAGTGGAATTGGCAAGTGGCCACCAATATCCACCTGGATCAGTATCAAGTGAAAAGGACAACACATAAGTATGCTTGCAAACCTGAGCTCAGGGGGGTAACTTTTGGGGAGAAGTATCAAGGTTGCGTGGATGTAAGTATTCAAACATATATTTTCCATATAACTAAATTCAAGTTGGTATTCTTGCCTTCTATTATGTTTATAAGAGTACAAGATATAACTACATTATGCTTCTATTCTGTGTAGTTTACGTACTGCTAGAAATGATGACAAAATGAAAGAACTAGAACAAATGTACCTTACTTTATTATTGCTAAGAGAGTTTTGAAGAAATAGGTAAAAAGAAAAACAATAAAGAAAGTAAAGATATTTACTTTTAATCATGAAAGATTTTTATGTTTTAGTGTGATGTCAGTTTAAGTATTACATATACAATGCATACATAAAGCAATAGAATTTTAATTTGAAACAATGCTTTTTCTTTTGTAAAGAAAGAATTCTAATGCAACTAGGAATCTATGTTTATATGTGAATAACTAAATTTGACATATTGAATTTCAATTATATACATAATGCTTCTTTGTAGGTACAAAAAAAGCACTGAAAAATGCCATAACTATAATAGTTTTATTTTCGTATCTACTTATTACACATTGTTGGCTTGAGGGGGCTTGACCGAGGTTCGGAGTTGATTAGCCAAACAAATCCCTACACTACTGGCCCTTTCGGTATCAGCGCGCGGAGCGCAGACTGAAGTCTTGCCTGAAACAGTATGAGGGGATGCTAGAACCAAGTTTCCGCACCCTTGAGATGTCTGAGGTGTAGATTTAATCCAATTATGCTTACCTGCACGCAGGTCACTTCGTACACTATTCTAACCTTCAATACCCTCCCAATATGTTATAATCGCCTTTCGTGCAACCCTAACCAGGGGCTAAGACGCTTCCGCGCTGCTATAGCAGCAAACTGCACTATTTCCTAAACTACACCACGAATCTTACTTATTTTCTAAAAGGTCTTAGTTAACTTCATGTAAAAAGATATTCTACCTTTCAATCACTTAATCAACACATTCATACATATTCGCGCATCATACAAGCATTAAAAGTGAAATGTATATTCAATGTACAAATGCATAAAACAGGAAATAAATACACAGAATGGATATGAAACTTCTCTTTATTAATGCTCCAACTATTATAGGCTCAACTCACCCTGCGCACTCAGCTGCAGAGTCTTCTCCTACTCTACAACCCAAAACTAGACTTTACACTTCAGATACGACTCAACTTGTTGGGTTGTGTTATATTCTTTCCACGACTAGCCCACGTAGTTAACCGGGGGGTTAGAGTGGGGGCAGAGCACCCCCTTTGTTGCGCCAATTATGTAGCGAGGGGGGGTCACTGGGGGTTTGAAAGGCACCCGTAACCTCACTTTATGGAGTCCGGGGCAGCGCCCCGTAAAATTTTGGTTTTGGACCCTATGTCAAGTTGGGCGGATCCACCTATGGTTTTGTGCATGATTTTCACACATGTTTTTTTTGGACGCGATGGTTTTCGGTCCATGGTATTGGACGCGATGGTTTTTCGGTCCATGGTATTGGATGCTTCCGCATGTATAAATATGTATTATAACATTGAAAGGAATATAATGAAAAATCAAGCTAGTAGTCCCGGTTTTTGGATCTAAGGGAAAATCTCTGTGTATATGTGTTTTATGTGTTATGCTCTCGCATTATTTATTTTCTATGTTTTAGAATTCGTATGCAGGGAATTTCTGTACGGAGTTAAAACCTACATTTGGTACCAGAACAGATTTGGCTTCAAGGGGACGCCTTTGTTGCTGAGGGGTTTCGCTCGGGCATGTGGTAGACCCTGTTCAGTGGGAGATCTGCGAGATCGATTCTAGTGGTGAAAGAAGATGGCGAGCAATGGAAAGATAGAGATCGAGAAATTTAATAGTCAGAGTTTTGAGTTGTGGAAACTCAAGATGGAGGATCTGTTGGTGGATAAAGATCAGTGGATCGCGGTAGATCCGAGTACTAAACCAACGGGAGTGTCCGATGAAGAATGGAAGAAGTTGGATCGGAAGGCAAAGAGCATAATACGATTGTGTGTCTCAGATTCAGTATTGTTGAATGTATCAAGGGAAGCTACGGCTAAGGCTTTGTGGACAAGTTAGGGACTTTGTACCAATCTAAGTCTCTAGTGAATAAACTGTTCCTGCGGAAAAAGCTGTATAACTTGAGGATGAAAGATGGAGACTCGGTGACAGAGCATTTGAACGCTTTTAATATTGTGGTAAGTCAGTTAGCATCTGTTGATATTAAAATTTCAGATGAAAATAAGTGCATCAGTTTATTGTGTTCTCTACCAGATTCGTGGGATAGTCTGGTTATTGCAATAGGTAACAATGCAACTGCCTTGCAGTTTGATGAAATAGTCTCAGCCTTGCTGACGGAGGAGATGAGACGAAAAAATATGGAGAGCCAAAATGGTGATGCCTTGTCTGTACGAGGACGGTCCCAAAACAGAAACAAAAATAAGTCATTGAGTGGGAGATCTAAATCTAGAGGGAGATCTAAATCTCTAGGAAAACCTATAAAGGTGGTGTGCTAGAAATGCGGAAAGGAAGACCACTTCAAAACGGACTGTAAATCTAAAGCTCCTGACAAAGGAAAGGGATCTGATGAGGCTCCTTCTGCAGAGGCAAAAACCACCTCAGATGAAGGTGGGGATGTGTACTTGGCTTCTTCAAGTACACATGTAGATCATGAGGCATGGGTGATTGATTCAGGTGCATCCTTTCACTTCACTCCCCATAGAGAGTGGTTCTGCGAGTATGAGAAATATGATGGTGGTGATGTCTTCTTGGGGGATGACAGGAAGGCTAAAATCGTTGGTCGCGGAAAGGTTGCAAGGTGGAAGAGTTAGAAAACTTCTGGGTGTTCTACATATTCTTGCATTGGCCAGAAATCTAAATTCTGTAAGTAAGTTGGATGATGCAGGTGTAAAAACCGTGTTCGAGAATGATACCTGCAAGATGGTTCGGGGAGCACTAGTATTGATGCGGGGAGTTCGGATTGGAACTCTATACAAGCTGCAAAATAGCACTGTTATTGATGGGTGCAATAGTTCTATGGTTCCTAAAAGTGGAGCAGAAAATCTAGTGGTCTCTGGAGAGAATACCATGTTGTGGCATCAAAGGCTTGGACATATTGGAGAGAAGGGCCTTTGAATACTTCATGGTAAAAGTATGGTAGAAGGTATGAGTAATAGCTCTCTGGATTTTGATTTCTGTGAAAATTGTGTATATAGGAAGCAGAATCGGGTGAGTTTCCCCTCTGGTGGTAAGAGGGCGAAACATATATTAGAGCTTGTGCACAGTGATGTGTTTGGACCTGTGAAGATTCCATCACTGGGTAAGTCTGTGTACTATGTATCATTTATAGATGACTTCTCAAGGAATACATGGATATATTTCCTTCAGAAGAAATCTGAAGTCTTTGACAGGTTTAAAGAATTTAAGGCTCTAGTGGAAAACCAGACAGAGAAGAAGATAAAGGTGCTGAGGACAGATAATGGTGGAGAGTTTTGCAGTAAGGAATTTGAAGAATTCTGCAAAAAGTGTGGTATAGCATGGCAGAAGACTACTCCATATACACCTCAGCAAAATGGAGTTGCAGAAAGAATGAACAAGACGTTGATGGAAAGGGCAAGAAGCATGCTCAGTGGTGTCGGGTTAGGACGGGAATTCTGGGCAGAGGCGGTGGATACTACATGTTACCTGGTCAACATGTCACCTTCATCAGTGTTGGAGAATAAAACTCCACAAGAGGTATGGACTGGTAAGAAACCCTCTCTTTCACATATGAGGGTATTTGGATATGATGCATATGTACATGTTCCAAAGGAGAAATGAACCAAGTTGGATAGTAAATCTGAAAAGTGCATTTTTATTGGATATAAGGATGGTTTAAAGGGTTATAAGCTTTGGAACCCAGTCACACAGAAGGTTGTGTACAACCGAGATGTGGTGTTCAGAGAGGTAAAAGATGTTATTAAACATGAAGTCCAACCAAAGGAACCTGAGAAGATAGAGTTTGAGCTAAAGGAGGAAGAATCAGACTCTACAGCAGAGGAGGAATCAGAAGATGAAGAGCCACAAACTCCGGCTATGAGAAGATTAGTTTGAGAAAGAAGGCAGCCAGAAAGGTATAGTCCATCTGCTTTCTGTTCAAATTTTGCTTTGTTTGTTATTGATGATGATCCCAGAACTGTGAAGGAAGCAGTAAATTCAGAGGATGGAAAACTTTGGAAAGAGGCCATGGTTGATGAAATGGCATCTTTGCACAAAAATGAGGCTTGGGATCTAGTGGAGTTGTCGGCTGGAAGGAAACCCATTGGTAGCAAATGGGTGTTCAAGAAGAAGACAAATGCAGAAGGAAAGGTGGAGAAATACAAAGCTCGGTTGGTAGCAAAAAGTTATTCCCAGGTGTCGGGAATTGATTTTGGTGATATTTTTTCTCGTGTTGCCAAGGTAACTTCTATTAGATTACTTTTATCTGTTGCTGCTGCTTTTGATTTTGAAGTAGAACAGATGGATGTGAAGACAACATTTCTTCATGGGGATCTAGAAGAGGAGATCTACATGAAGCAACCTGAAGGCTTTGTGGTAAAGGGTAAGAAAGAACTGGTGTGTAAGTTAAAGAAGTCTTTGTATGGGTTAAAACAGTCACCAAGGATGTGGTATCAGAAATTTGATACATTTATACGGGGACTTGGCTTCACCAGAAGCAAAGCAGATCACTGTGTGTATTTTAAATTAATTGGTGACCGTGTTATTTATCTGGTCTTGTATGTGGATGATATGTTGCTGGTTGGAAATGACAAAGAAATTATCCAGGATTTGAAAACCCAATTGTCCTCCAAATTCGACATGAAAGATCTTGGTGCTGCAAACTATATTTTGGGCATCGAAATTAAAAGAGATCGTACAAAGAGGAAGCTCTGGTTAAACCAAAGGAAGTATGTCGAGACAATACTGCAAAGGTTTAATATGCAGGATAGTAAACCAGTGAAGGTTCCTATTCCTGTAGGTGTGAGGTTATCTGCTGAGCAATGTCCCAAGACACAAGAAGAGGAAGATGACATGTCTCGGGTTCCATATGCAAGTGCAGTCGATAGCCTGATGTATGCAATGGTCTGTACTAGACCATACATTGCACATGCAGTGGGAGTATTGAGCAGGTTTATGTCAAAACTAGGGAAGGAGCATTGGACAGCAGTGAAGCGGCTTTTCAGGTATTTGTGTGGCACTAGTGATTATGGTTTGTGCTACCAAGGAAGACTAGGATTGGATAGAGTGTTGGATATTTGTGGCTTTGTTGATGCAGACTGGGCTGGAGATCTGGATCAGAGAAGATCTTCAAGTGGGTATGTGTTTAACCTATTTGGAGGTGCATGTTAGGTAGACTTGACTCAGGATAGAGTCAAAGTTGACCAGGTAAAACGGTGACGACTTTGGGGCACATGGTTTTGTGCACCCATAGTATTCTACCTGTGGTATTATATGTAATGGAGCTTATAAAACGCTGGAAGGACTTCATTGTAATGCAAAACCTGGAGGTGAGCGGTGAAGGCTCACTTGGTCGAATTGGCCAGGGTTTTGGCCAATGCTAATGAGATCTTATTAGGATGGGTTTTTCCCCGAATTTGGGGTTTTCCAGGATAAACATTTGTGTTTATATCTTTATGGTTGTTGCTGATTATTTTTATATTTATTCCTCTTAGTAATTATTTATGTTATGCGGTAAATTCTTAACAGTGCAGTTAGTTAGATGAGTAAGAAACAATCTGTAGTGGCGCTATCAACTACAGAGGCAGAATACATTGCATCCACTCATGTAAGTAAGGAAGCAGTTTGGTTGCAGAGATTGTGTTCAAGTATGGGGTTAGTATAGGAAGCTATAAGGATAGACTGTGACAGCCAAAGTGCAATTTTCTTAGCAAAGAACCCCGCATATCATTCAAAGACAAAGCACATTGATGTTCAGTATCACTTTGTGAGGGATATGATAGAAGACAAAAAGGTGTTGCTGGTAAAGGTGGACATATTGAAAAATACTACAGATGCATTGACAAAATCTGTGAGCTCTGAGAAGTTCTCTTGGTGTAGAGAAACAATGGGCATTTCAGGGCTAGAAAAATGACTAAGCTCTCTTGTGGCCCCCTCCCTCAGCTGCAAAGCCTTCTCCTACTCTACGACCCAAAACTAGACTTTACACTTTAGATACGACTCAACTCCTCATCCTTATCCTTATTATTTCATGATTTATTTTCTTCTTTAACTACTTAAAGCCTCGCTCTATTTATATAATCCCATGGTCTACAAACCATGGGTAGATCTCTACAACTGACATTACATTACAAAATTGAGGGCGAACAACCTTATGACTCATTTCAAACTACGCGCTCTGCACCCACAAAATGTGGAGTCTTTACATCAGGGTTACAACTTCTGACCAAAATCTGGGCTCTAAGCCCCAAAACTTCCCTTGGGGGATCCCATGCCCAACAGGCCCCCACACAAACATCATGACTCACCTTCGAGTCATTGTCGATGCAGAGATCTTTGTGCAAAGACCTCCCAAGTCTGCCTGGATCAACGATCACATAGATCAACGGTGGATTTGCGATAGTGATTTAAAGGCGGACTCGATGGAGTTTATGGCGAATTCCATAAATTTCAAATCCGATAAAAGGCGTTTTTACAGATTTTATAGCGTTTTATGTGTATTTCTCTGTGTAAATAGAGGAACGATATTTTTGGGATTTTAACTCGCCGATGGTCCCTTCCGTTACAAAACAGGTGGCCACCGTCCCTGAAGACGTTTAACAATGATTGTTTAACGCTCAGAGGGGATTTGAGCGGACAGAGGCCAGCTGCCAAAGAGCCCGAAAGGGAAACGAATAGACAAGCGTCGATTGGCTTAAAAGCCACTGAATGACAAAGACAGAGGGGAGCAGTGCTGAGACAGAGAGTGAGAGGGAGAGTCTGTGTACTCATAAAGACTTGGGGGATCCAAGTAAAGCCCTATTGTTTTGTTCCTCTTGTGTTGAGACTCAATTTGAGCTCACATTTCTAAAAACTCTGCTCTTGAAAACATAATAAAGAGGTCACCACTGAAAGCTGGACTAGGAGACGTAGCCCAAGAGTTTCGGGTGAACTCCTTGATTATTTGTTGTATTAAGTGTGTTTGTCTATTATGTTTCTCTAACTGCTCATAGTCTATATTATTCGCAATCTTTTCGATCCATTGCGCTAAGCAATATAGGCAAATCCTGCACATGAGTCTCTAATACCTTAATATTAATATAAGCTCTCATTATTAGATCATTTTTGAGGAGAAAGACCTCAAGCAGAGCATAGAGTTTGGAGATGACGAGAGGTATAGAGCTACCGATATCAGTATGGTTACCTTTCAGAGGGAGTTTGGATCCTCTCTCAGGATCACAGATGTGATGTATGTTCTAGGACTAAAGAAGAATATTGTTTCAGTTGCGGTATTAGAAGATTGTGGCTATGATGTGGTTTTTAGTAAATGAAAGTTTTTCCTTAGACACATCAACATGGGACAGGTGAAACAGATTAGTGCACATGTCAATAACGTGTATGATCTTGAGGTTCAAGATGCATGCAAAGCCTTGAGGAGAAAGGAAAAGGTTAGTGACTTAGTGGTTGAGAGGGAGAGTAAATTACCTCTCAACATGCAGCCCCAGAAGAAGCCTCATAAGCAGCTTCAGGAAGTTGTGGAGCAACCACAACTAGAGAAGCTAAGAGGAGGTCGAGTGGAGAGATCCACTCGAGTATAGAAGGAGTCTCAGACAATTGTGGAGCAACCACAATTGGAGAAGCTAAGAGGAGATCGAGTGGAGGCATCTAGTCATTCAGAGACCTCCAGTAGGGGGAAATTTCGAGTCAGGTGGGCAAAGGGATCACATGCAGCCATACCTCCAAGTGTGAGGTGGGGCAATGTAAAATGATAGTCCCAAGAGGGCTAAAATTGGGCAGGGTCCAATGAGTGGTTTTATCTCATGGATCATACCTTGTTATGGGAGCCCAAAGTACATAGTAGCAGGAAGAATCAGTGGGATTGATGCAATCAGAGATCAAAGTGACAGAGGCTAGAGAAGTTAGATACCAAAGAAGCGTAGAGAAGGGTTGACAACAACGCAAAAAGGCAAAGTCAACATAAGCGTAGAGTTTTCAGTCGACAAAGGCAATAACAATCAGAGACTTTAATGACAAAGACATCATTCTGATTCAGTTTGGATATTTTTTGTTTCTGGAGTTGCTGGAGTAACAACACTAGAGAGAAGTGTTGCATGCAAAACATTCCAAAGGTTCAGGATTGAGATCGAGTTGAATTCCTTTCTTGTTGAGAGGGAGTGTTGAAATTAGCAATAAGAAATGATAAAAATAGAATCCAGGAATTCCAGTTTAATTTGTCCTTGAATCATACTGCGAATTAAAATCGAATTCTTTTCTTATAGAAACTTTTAATAGTTAACTAAGTTAAGTTGACTTAGTTAACTTAGGAATTTTGAGTTGAAAGTCTTTCTGTCGTCATGTGTATGTTCTCCCTATTTTATAGGAGTCCAATATGAGTTAATTGTGAGTTGTAATTAGACAACTCAGTTTACTGAGTTAAGTTTAGTTAAATTAGTTCCAAACTATTTGAGGAACTAATAGTGAGTTAACAGTCAGTTGGGTCATTAATGAACTCAACTAGTGCTACTCTAGTTAACTGAAGATTCACTCATCATAAACTCATGCATGTCGAATCAGAGAAAGACCTAGTTGAGACTAGAGTGCAGGGACAGTGTACTATTTGTTGTAGAATTTTCTGAGTTGTACAAATAGTGCATGCAATCAGGAACTGAACCTTGAAGGGATTGTGTAGTTTTGGATGCACTGGTTTCCCTTTAAGATGGGCTAATCAGCCATAGGAATTGCGCAAGGAAATAGGGGCTTGGAGAGCTGGAGAATTGGCTAAGTGTTGGCCAAGAGTTTGCTTGTGAGTTGGAGATTGATTTTACTGAGTGTTGGGATTGTTCTTGTGAGAAAAAGCATTGTAATCTCATATTGAATTTCTGATTAATGTAATACAAATAGTGGGGTTTTGAGCTGTGGCTTTCCCCAGATATTTATTGTGTTATGTGCCTTTGATGTTCTTCCTCTTGTCGATTATTGTTTTTCTCGATCTTTATGTGCTTTCGATTTAAAGACTAGAAGTATATTATTGTCTCTTGTTTTAGTAGATTACATGAGCTTGTGAATCTACAATAAAATATAGAGGTTCCAATGTAGAATCTTAGTTTAAAGAGCCCGAAGAGGCAATATTTTTTTTTGGATTTACTGGAATTCTGAAGCTGATGAGATCACAAAAGAATTATTTGTAAATATATATGTAAATGGTTTTGGTCATGAAAACCAAATTATCTAATAGAAATCTACTTGCTCTGTTTAAAAAAAATAAATAAAAGGTTAGAAAGAGAAAAACCATTGTATTTTAATGATCCATGGTGTTAACCATGGTATTTGAGCGACCCATGATTTTTTTAGAAGGGAAAAAGGTTATAAAAGAAGAAGGAGGCTTGAGGAAAAAAGCACGTGATAATTTATTTGTTAATTGACAAGGAAGCCCCAAATATTCCCAATTTTTTTTGTTGAAAAACACACCCTAGCTAGTAGCAATTAGTTTCGGTGGTTGCACAATCACCCTAGTTATTGATCATTGTAGAAGAGGTTGAATTGATTATTCGAGGAGGTTGAATTGTCTACTTAGAGAGGCCTAAACACCAATCATGGGAGGAGGATACATTCTTCACTTAAAGAAGTTGAATTGCAAAATCATAGAGGCCAAATTGCCCTATGACGGAGGAATAAATTTTAGAGGTCTGAAGAATCATTTCCAGAAGGGCCAAATTACACCATCCAGGAAATTAAACTGCCATTTGTAGAAGGGTCGAATTGTAGAATCAAGGAGCCAAGGACCAAGGGTATTTTCCAGGTTATTTCCTCAAAAAATCGATGTAGTTTCCTCTCACAGGGTATTAAAAAACTATTGGGGTTTCTTGCAATAAATATTATATGTAATTTATGTGATTTCGAGTTGCATTTTTATTTGAAATTTCGGCAAAAAACTTATGCTTTGATTCTTGAAGATATTTTCAAAAATTTTTAATTAAATAAGACATATTATAATGGTATCAAAACTAGTTGTTATGCTATCTTGAGGGGTTATTTTGTGAAAAATGCTTCCAAATCAATTGCAACATGAATCGGTTTCCTCAATGGGAAAGATATATACAAAATTACGTAAAAAAAATTCAAAGATTATAACAAGAGCTTAACAAAAATGATAGATCAGGTTGGAGCATTGGCATCCCAAATGTTAGTTGATGCCAACAAAAATAATTACTATAGTCCAACTAATCATGAATACGAGAGAACAAAGATTGAAGTATTCCCAAAGGTAAATAATGGTTTAGATAAAAAGGTTGAAGCAGATGCAGCTCAAAATGACAATGATCCACCTAAATTAGTTGTCGAGACACCATGCACGCTGCTTCAAACACACATGTCGTGACACCATGCAAGCTTCTCGTATGAACAACATATTTCGTTTTTACTCAATTATGCATATGCAAAGGTAATTGTAGCTAGTTTACAAACTTGGTGGAATTAAAAAAAAAAAAAAAAAAATTATCCAAAAATGCTCGCCCCGAGATGCTTTTATCAATGCAAAGCTATTTTTCTTATTGCAAGAGTGGGGTACTAAAGAATAAGGTTTGGGGTTAATAACATGATCCCTTTAGAATTTCTACAACCTAGTTGCATAGGAGGGAAGGTGCAATATTCACTTTGAATTTTATATCAATTAATGTATTCCACAAGGAGATATGGGAACCGATGAGCCATAAACAACAAGATTACAAGTTCTTCGTCCTCTTGATATGATTTCACATTCTAAAAGTGATCTTCATCAATAGAATGTGCCTCCTACCCTACGATATTCTTTGTTCACAAGGGTATGCTATATCACTCTCCAACAATTTGTTTATGTTCATATTTATGCATTTATAATGCTTGCATAATCAAGTAGTGATGGGGATGACTTGGGTGATTTCTTTGTTAATGAACCTAAGTTTGTGAGTAGGCTTGTGACATTATCATCTTATGAAGATACAATTCCAAAAGAATTTGTGTCCAATTGGTGGCATCATTAAGAGGTTCTAAGCCTTGTGGTGTCTCAACCCCAACATATTTATATGGTTCATTAGACGAGGCCAATGATGTTTGTGCATTGAGGAGGCATTGTATGCCTTATATCACTCATGATCAACAAAGGTCAACATCATTAGTAAACATACTTGCAAATCTGCTTCTCGATGGGTTTCTTGATTTGCGTGCTATATCTCAGTTTAACCCATCAAGTGATTATATTTTTGGCTCTAAAACACAAACAACCCTTTAAATATGCAAAAATATCTGTGCATTATTGGACCATGTAATGTAATGGAATCCCATGTTACAAAAGGAATATGTGCAAGTCGTTAACAATTCCTTCAAGCATTCACATAATATATTTTGTCCAAAACCATTAGCTACTAGGAAAGAGAAAATTCATGCTAGACTTTCAGGAATTCGTATCTCAAGACTATGCAATGTACAAAAATAGGAGAAAACAAGAGGAAACTTCACATGAGGAAAACATGGATTCATGCATAAAAAGCCTAGCCAATGAAAAGGAGTAAGTAGAGTATGTTGAAAGGATCCCTGAAATTGTAGATGATTAGGAAGATGATGTTTTTAGGGGATTCAATGATAAATTTGTATCTACTATTAAGGAAATTCGGCATAAAAAATGAAATTGGAAGGAAAACATGACTAGCAATAATAGGGGCAGTGTAGAAGATGTTTCAGAGGTTGTTCATGATGATAGTGTTCCCAAGGTTGATTTGATTGTCTCACAAGATGAGACCTATGATGATAAGATATCAACTGATACAAACTATAATGTTCATAATTTGCAGCCGACAAGATGGAAGACATAATAGGAGTTGTAGTGCAAAGAAATGAACTAAATGAAGTTTTCAGTGGGCTTATTAATAAAGTACCAAAATCAATATTTAGAGGAGATGAGGCTATGACATTAATACATGGTTATAGGTTTCTCTCGGTTGTATATTTTTCTAGTCTCGAGGATGTGAGTTTCCATGCTGTAGTAAGTCAATTTCTTGAGGAGAATAAATTTGAAGCCTTTACTAATCTCAGTAAGGAGCTAGTGTTTATTATTGGTGACCCAGTAATGACAAAATTATAGGGTTGACGATGGATCCAATCTGTCAATATTAACTAGGGAAATGGATGGCTACAACAAGATTCTTCTTATAATAGAAGTTTGGTTGCACTCAAGGTGGGAAGGATGGCTTGCATAAGGGAATTTATACATCACCCTGGGAGAATATTCTTTCTCCTTCAAAATGTGAATTCATAATTTGCAGGACTCCGAGTTTACCTTTGCAGAGTGCATATAGTATTAGGATGCAAAGAGTTGAAACAAATATTGGGTTTAAGTCTTCAGGTAATGGGAATGCCAATTTCCTAATATGGCCTTGGGATTCAAGAATTATTATGAAGGATGGATTGCTTCACTCTATGTTAGAATGAGTAAGTAATGTTAGAGTTATTTGTGTTAAGATGGTACAACAATCATATTCTAGAGAAATTTGCAGTCATAATTGGGATCTTGCTATTGATATGCAGGTTCTGGACTGCTTGAGGGAAAGCAATCTCAGGAAGGGAGGACTATAATTTCCCTTTCCAAGAAGATCAATTTAATTGTTCATTTTCACTTGGGGGTGAAATCATGGAGCTGGGTTACATTTTTTTGGTGAGAGATGACGTGTTTGGGTGGAAAAAGCGATGGCTCGATCAAGCTCCTCAAGCGATAAAAAAAATAGCTCGATCGAGCATTAAAACTAACTCTTGATCAAATTTTAAAGCTCAATCGAGCTTTATGGTTCAATCTATCCCTAAAGCTCCATCGAGCCTTAAAGCTGGAAAATTTAAAATTTATGTAAATAACAATAATGATATGAAAACTTTAAAATTGTAAGTATTTGATAGTTTAAAAAAACTATTGTTGTTGCTAATTACATTTGAATGGGTAATTAACAATGGCGTGGATTAATTTCTCATTGCATTTCTACAATTTTGATGTATAAATTTGAAAATGGATTCTATCCCCCTTGCAATCGAAATTGTAATATTCTTATATTTATAATTTGGTCACTTAGTTTTTAATATGATTTAAATTTTCTATGTTATCATTTAAATAATAAATTTATTATAAATATGATTCATATAATAATTTGATTAAACATAAGAAAATATATCAATTTGATTTAATAAATATTATGATTGTTTATATGAATAAGTGTAACTTAAAAATGTAAATTTGATGTTGTTCGAAATGCATATTTTATAAAATTTGTTGAAGAGTTAATAAAAACTATATCTATATATATATATATATATATATATATATCATATATATATATATATATATATATATAAAAAAATGCAGTAATATCCACTTGTTCTTTGCGAGATTGGGTGGGCAAACACTGATCACCCCACCCAATCACAGAGATTTATTTTCATCATTCGAACCAATTATATTTTGACACATTTCGGCAAAATTTTGCAGAATTTTGAGCCAATTTTAGTGACATTTATGAATAAAAAAGTTCAGTGTCATTTAAGTTGCAACTCAGGTGGAATTGTGGGGAATGTGGGTCTATGAGGCATTGTTCTAAATCCTTGGACGAGCAGGTGAATTATTATGGCGACAAACACCCTGGCTTCCCCTGGGCCTGCCCAGGAGAGAATGAGGAGGTTGTTGGAACGATTAACAGAGGCCATGGAGGCTTCCCTTGCATAGGAACAAGAGAGAATGACGAAGGGCTCCGAACAGTTAATGGAGATTGTGGAGAATATGTCGACCCTCTTTAATCAGAGAAGTGAGTTGGAGGACCAGGTGAGAGAGGCGCATCTGGTGCTCTTGGATAAAAAATGTGAGCTATTACAAAGGAAATTTGAGGAGTTACTGGCAGTCTTGGAGGTAAAAGTGGTTGTTCTGGACATTAGGATGAACACGCCGGAAGCAAATTTCGATAAAAGAGGAAAAATACCTCTTGAAGATATGGAATGCCATGAAAAATTGTCAGGAGCAACGAGGCACAACCGAACAAGAATGGATGGAGCAGGCGAAGCAGCTACACAAGCCAAGGCATTTACAGGTCTTTGATTTATACAAAAAGTGGCAATACAGAAGGAGGGTTTGAGAGTTTCAAGAGAAAATCAAGGATTTGATTGAAGTTCAAGGTTCGCCCAAAATTATCGGTCTTTTGTAGAAGCTAAGTGCATATGTCAATGATCTTCACAAACAATTCGAGGCGGCTAAAATCGCCGAACAATCCATCAAATCCAAATGTAAATATCCTGTTAGAGACAATGTGAGAGAAGATAATTGGTGGCCAAAGGCCTAAATTCCAGAGCATAGAGGATGCACATGACCAATTGCAGGAAAAACTTAGGTTAATATATTGGCCGACTTTGGTGGTTTTGGATGATGTTTGGTCGACATCAACTCTGGAACACCTGTTGTTTGAGGCAAAAGGATACAAGACAATGATCACAACCAGACAAGATTATGTAGGAGCAAAAATCACAGTGGAAACTAAATAATCACACACAACATAAACAAACATGAAGACACAGAGATTTTAATGTGGTTCACCCAACATCCACCAAACAGAGGCATCGACAATCTCATTCATCAACTGGAGGATTACAACAGCAGGATTACAACAACAGAGTTTCTCATCTGCTCTCTGTAGGAATTTACAGGGTAAGTTCCTCAGACAGAACACCAAAGGACACCGCTCACAAACAGATCGCAGATCAATACACCAGTACTTTTGACGTGGTTAAAACCCTCAAAGAGGGAAACAGTCCATGGCCTGAGCCAACGCAGCCACTTCAGGCAATTTATTAATAAAAGAATGAAAATTTACATAAGCTTCTCTCATGAACGGTTAACCTACAAATGACCCTCCATGCTCTTTAAATAGAGATCATGGACCAATCGGGTGTTAAGCCACGGATCAAGTGTCAGTAATACCGAGGAGAGAATGAACCTTCGGATCACTACATATCGTGACCGTCGGATTGTAAGTTACAAAATGTACATAGTAAAGAAACACACTTTACCTAACTCTATACTAGACCAAGTTGTACTTAACTATTTCCTATGTGTCGGAATATCCTAACATCCCCCCTTAAGAACAACTTGGGATAGGATTGAAGGATTTACAAATATGACACAATAGGAGAAGGAAGGAGGCACTAGAGCCTATCCCCCCTTAGTGACAACTTCCTGAACTCCAACCATAAATCGAAGTTTAGTGAACTTCGCCTCTGTGAGAGCCTTTGTAAAGATGTCTGCAACTTGATCATCTGTTGAACAATATTGCACTTCAAGAACATGGTCATGAATGAGCTTTTTGATGAAGTGCATGTGCAGTTCAATGTGTTTGCTGCACTGATGTTGGACTGGATCTTTGCATAGTTGAATGGCACTTTGATTATCACACCAAAGTGTAGTCGGATGCTGCTGCTGAAAGCCAAACTCTGACATGATCTGACGAAGCCACAAGGCTTCCTTACTAGCTTCTACGGCACCACGATACTCTGCTTCTGCTGAAGAAAGAGAAATGGCACCTTGTTTCTTGCAAGCCCATGTAATAGGTCCTGAACCAAGAGTGAACACATAACCTGCAGTAGACTTCTGATCATCAGGGTCACCAGCCCAATCGGAATCAATGAAACCAACCAATATAGGAGATGCTTCGACACTGTAATGAATCCCAAACTGAACTGTACCTCGAACATAACGAAGTATTCTTTTAGCTGCTTTCCAATGCTTTCACGTGGGTTTTGCATAAACCGAGCAACAAGGCCAACAACAAAGGAAAGGTTAGTATGAGTATGGGTTAGATACAAAAGTTTTCCTACAAGTTGACGGTATAAGGTAGCATCAACTTTAGGAGAAGTACAAGTGACTGAAATTTTGACTCCATACTGAAAGGGAGAAGGGGCTGGCTTACAGTCTTCCATGTGAAAATGGCGTAGAATATCATAGTCATACTTGGATTGGGAAAGGGCAATACCTTCCTTGGATTGCAAGACTTGAAGACCAAGAAAATAATGTAAGTGTCCTAAGTCTGTCATTTCAAACTTCCTTTTAAGTCTAGACTTCACATGGTTTATAAGGTTGGGATCACTACCAGTCAGGGTAAGATCATCAACATAAAGAACAAGAATGATAAGAGACTTGCCCACTTTCTTGGTGTAGACAGTATTGTCAGAATGACACCTAGAAAAGCCATTTTCTAAAAGAAAGTTATCCATTTTGGCATACCAAGCTCGAGGAGCTTGCTTGAGACCATAAAGGGATTTTTTAAGCCGACATACAAGGCTGGAGTCTGTTTGTATAAAGCCAATAGGTTGTTCCATATAGATTTCTTCATGCAAGTCCCCATGCAAGAAGGCGGACTTAACATCCATCTGATGGACTTCCCATTTGAAAGAGGTAGCAAGGGAAAGAACAAGGCGGATAGAGTTCATTTTGGCAACAGGGGAGAAGGTTTCAGTATAGTCAATGCCTTCAACTTTTGAAAAACCCTTAGCAACAAGACGAGCTTTATGTTTATCAACTTTCCCATCTGGTCCATACTTGGTTCTGTAAACCCATTTGCATCTAACAAGTTTTCGTCCCTTTGGTAGAGGAACAAGATCCCATGTATCATTTGCCAATAATGAATGATATTCTTCATTCATAGCTGCTTCCGAATCTGGATGGCCTGAAGCTTCTGCAAAGGTGTCAGGATCATAATTCACTGAAGCTTGAGCCAGTAAAGAAGAGGTTCTCTCGAACTGAGAACATGTACGTCGCTGATCTGTAGGATCACGGCAATATCACCTGCTGCATCCCGAGTAGCACGGACCCATTTTGGAAGCTGAGGAGCTGAAGGAGGATCTTGAGAAGGTGGGGGAGGATTTTCATCCTCGCTTTCATCATCTGAAGAAGAAATATTTTCAAAAGTAGAAGAGATAGGGAGAGGTGGCACATCCGCCGAACTAGGCTCGTAGGCCGATATATTTTCAACAAACTTTACATCTCTTCTAATGATAACATTTTTGGACTTAAGTGGAATAAGTCTATATCCTTTGACATCTTCAGAATATCCAACAAAAATACATTTTTCACTCTTAGGTTCTAAAGCTTTATGTTTCTCATCTGGAATATGGGCCCATGCTTCACTTCCAAAAACACGAAAGTGACTTACATCTGGTTTGATTGAGCTCCATGCTTCTTCTGGAGTGATATTCTTTAAAACCTTAGTAGGAGTGCGAATTATTATTTAATTTGCACAGTTAATTGCTTCTGCCCAATAATTAAGACTAAGTCCTTTAGATTGAAGCATACAATTAGCCATTTCCTTTAAGGTGTGATTCTTCCTTTCAGCTACACCATTTTGTTGTGGAGTATATGGAACAATATGTTGCATTTGAATTCCATTCTCAGTGCAAAAGTTGATGAATGTGTTTTTAACATATTCTCCGCCATTATCAGATCTTAGCTTAAGAATTTGATGTCCAGATTGTTTTTCAACAAAGGCCTTAAAGGCCAAGAACATGTTAAATACTTCACTCTTGAGTTTTAAGAAGTATACCCAAGTGCGTATGGAGAAATCATCAATGAAAGTTAATAAATACTTGTAGCCAGAGAATGAAGCAACTGGAAGTGGACCACATAAATCACTATGCACGAGCTGTAAAGGTGCTGAGGCGTGCCAAGAGGCACGTTTTTCAAAACTGTCCCGATGATGTTTTCCGAGTACACATCCGGAACAAACACCATCTCTGCAAGATACCATTGGAGGACCTGTCACCATATTTTCTTTACATAGATTCTGAAGAGAGCGATAGTTTAAGTGACCAAATTGCTCATGCCAAAGTTTGCTCACTTCATCATTATGAGCAACAAATACTGAGGGAAGATCTGATCACCCAAAGTTGTGAAACTTATACAACCTTGTAGAATCATCAACAATGCCAGTAGCTAAAATCTGTCTAGGATCTCTTAGGTCCTTAATTACAACATTGTGAGGTGAAAATTCAACGATTTTACCTTCACCTGAATGGGTTATCTGATATACAGATAGAAGGTTGCAGGATAAGGTTGGAACACATAATACATCATTAAACTAACCATTGTCTAGATGAACAGTTCCAGCCCCTACAACACTAAGAGATCTATCATCACCAACATATATATTTTTGGTGTTACAATCATTTAAAGAAGAAAACATGGCTTTGTTTTTGGCCATGTGATAAGAAGCTCCAGAGTCAATGAGCCACTCATGAGAATGAGAAGAAGAAGATACATTTAGTGCATAGCCAGACCGAGATGCTTGACAACCACATGCATAAAGTGCCATTCCTGAAGATGAAGTTGAAGTTGAAGTTGAAGATGGCTCCAAATGGATGTTATGCTTCTTCATTGCTGCTTCCAAGGCTTCCATCTTCTTAAAGCATTTGGATTCTAAGTGGCCATCTCGATTACAAAAGTTGCAATGTCTATCAGTCTTCTTCCATTTGTTTTTATTTGTCTTATCATTTTGTTGAAATGATTTTTCATTTTGAGGCGGAAATTGCTTAGGACCCTTGTTTGGTTTAGGACCATTCCTTTTAGGATACGACTTCTTAGGATTCTTTGAATTTGGTTGCTGCTGGGCGGCTAACGCTTTCTTAGAAGAGTTTCCAAGATGAAGAAGACCAAGGTGTAAGAGTTTTTCTTGTTCTCTTATTAAAGAATCACAAAAGGAATCAAAGGAAAGAGACTTGTAGGCTTGTCCTTGAGAAATGAAGGCTTCTCTTGTAGAATGGAAGGTGGAAACAAACACGAATAGGCTGGTCCCAACTTAGTAAGAATGGAGTAGATAAGGCTACTATCTTCTTTCTTAACCTTAACACCTTCCAAGAGAAGTCTAAGGGTCTTGAACTTGGACAAAAAATCTTCAATGCAAGAAAAATTATTGGGGTCCAATGTAAGCAATTCATTTTCAAGTTGATGGGCTTTAAGTTCATTTTTAATTCCAAAGACTTTAGTAATCTGTTTCATTGCTTCATCAGGAGTATCAAGTTCTGCAATATGGAATCTAAGATCTGGAGAAATAGACATCCCTATCAACCCACGTGCTTGGTCTTGCCTATTTTCCCATTTAACTACCTTGTCTTCATCTTTTGGTTTGGTCTCTTGGCCTGTGGCTATTCTGTAAAGACCTTTACTTCTAAGTAAATCCACAATGTAGGACCACCATTGGAAGTAGTTGGTGCTGTCAAGAATAACTTGGCATGGACTTTCCATTTAAAAAAAAAACTGAAGCTATAGATGCTGAAACTAAGTGTTTCAATGGAAAGACATCGAAAAATTAGGCTGTTTCAAAAAAACGGTTCTGAAAACGGCTTCCGGATGAAGAAGTTATGGCTTTTTGAAGAAAATTGATGAAGTCGCCGACGAAGTATGGGAATGTGCGGAAATGAAAAATCCGCCCCCACAAAATGGAGACTTGAACCCAAGACCTCTACTCTCATAAATTAGCTTTGCACCAAGTGAGCTATACAAAAAGTTTGAGAGAGAGAGAGAGGGGGGTTGATGCTTTGGGTTGCGTGCTTGCTTTGAGAAAGCTCTTTTTCCCTACAAAACAAAAAACACAAAACCCAACACGGACATACAAAAAAATGAACCTTGCGGCTCGAAGTTAGCTTTAGCCGGAAACTAGATATTTTCCTCAATGTTTCTGATTTTCCGAGATCACACTAAGGTGTAGCGGAAAAGAGCATACGCATGAGAAAAATCCTTCCTTTCTGTTTCTGATTTGCCCAGATCGCACAAAGTCGCAGGGAAAAGATCATACACATAAATGAAAGGTATAGATCCGGTAATAAAAAAAAGCTAAATAAACCGAAAACCGAAATAAACAGAGAGAAAATAACTGTAAACTGCAAATAAACATTGTATACCTCCAGATCTTAAAAATGACGCAGCTAGGGCTATCGGAAACCTTTTCGCGTGAAACGAAAGGGGTTCCTCACTGGAACAGATGCTCCCAACACAACAGAGCAGTCCTCTTGGCCTGAAAGCAGTCAAAACAGTAGATCTAGGAAACTGTAGTCGGATGCAGTTCTACCGACTTCAGATTTGGATCACCAATAGACGCGGCCCTCAAATAGCTCTGATACCATGTAGGAATTTACAGGGTAAGTTCCTCAGACAGAACACCAAAGGACACCGCTCACAAACAGATCGCAGATCAATACACCAGTACTTTTGACGTGGTTAAAACCCTCAAAGAGGAAAACAGTCCACGGCCTGAGCCAACGCGGCCACTTCAGGGAATTTTTTAATAAAAGAATGAAAATTTACATAAGCTTCTCTCATGAACGGTTAACCTACAAATGACCCTCCATGCTCTTTAAATAGAGATCATGGACCAATCGGATGTTAAGCCACGGATCAAGTGTTGGTAATACCGAGGAGAGAATGAACCGTCGGATCACTACATATCGTGACCGTCGGATTGTAAGTTACAAAATGTACATAGTAAAGAAACACACTTTACCTAACTCTATACTAGACCAAGTTGTACTTAACTATTTCCTATGTGTCGGAATATCCTAACACTCTCCCACTCACCTCACATCCCTCATACACATTTGCCTCTACGGGCTTACATTTTATAGCTGGGAGTAGAAACTGAATCATAAATTCACTCACAACAAATATAGGATGCAATAACTCCTCATCAAGATTAAATGGAGTCAATTTAGCAACAAATCCTATTGTTGTCACATTCACGAGATTTTCTCCAAATTTAATTAAAAGAAATCTCAACAGATTCCACCATTAGAATTACAGAAAATACTCATTTGTATAATATGCGTCTGTTGGAGGATGCTAATTCTCTGTCTCTTTTCTTCTTCTAGACTTTTGATAAGAGTTCGATTCCCACAATAGAAAATGAGGTTCTGGTTAAACATGTATGAATTATACACACTATCCATTATGGCATATGCCTCAACCTTTTCTCCATCTTACTCATCTTTTACGTAAATGCCAATTTTTCAATTAATACCCAAGTTTAAGACCTAAAAAAAATGCCTTTAATGTAGCTCCAGTAAGTGTTTTAAAGTCATGATTTATGTAGACAACTAGCACACATTTTAACTTACACTATAGTTATAGGTTGCAGCAGAGTGTAAGGGCTTACCACTTGACCTCAAGGTCATTGGAAGCTCATTGTACGGTAAGCCCAAGCCAATTTAGAGAAATGCTCAAAGAAAACTATCAAAATCTGAATCTATATCAGATTATCACAAGGAGAGTCTTCCTAAATGCTTGGAAATGAGTATAGACATGCTTGATGATAAACATAAACAATGCTTTTTGGATTTGGGGGCTTTTCTCGAAGGTAGAAAGTTTAACGTGGACATTTGGGTATATGTTCCCTAGATGGAATGAGCAGATTCTTTCGACATCTTGCTAGAATTTCCAAGTTGAAATCTCTTGAATCTCACAAGCTATCTAGAGTATATATTATGGAATCTATTTACATTTACTATTGCGTATGAATTTGTTTTGAATAGAATCATGTCTCTTTGGGGGAGGAAGGATGACTACACTATTCAGCATATCAACAGAGCTCAAAATTCCCAAGTTGATATATTATCAAATAAATGACTCATTTCTCAAAAGGGTTGCTGGAATATGGATGTAAAAATTGAAGCAGAAACCTTTTCCATTTAGGAATTCTCTCTCCTTGGTACATAACCTCTTTTTTCATTGCAGAATTCCTAGGTATGTCTTTCAAGGACACTGATTTTTAGCATATTTCGCATTTTCTTTTCTGGTGGTGGAAATGAACCTTTTTGGAATTCTGGATTTTTCTGGATTCTCTAAACGCTATCTGTTTATCCTTCTGGTTGATTGCTTCCTTTGAAGAACATATCTTTCTGTCTTTTCGCTTGTTATGGGGGATTTTTGGCCATACGTCATATCAGGACTTGCTTACCTTCCCCTACCGTTCTGTACAGGGTTGGTTATATCTCTTTATCCGGCTATATCTAGATGTAATATGATGTTTTAAAAAAATAAAAATAAAAATTATTTGGCGTCTTCATGTATGTTCTGTAGAACATGTTTACTTTTATCGTTGCCTATGAATTTGTTTTGATCATTGCTTCAGCCTCTTCATGTATGCTTCTTAACTTTAATTATTTTGCTTTTGGGCTTTGATATCCTTCGATAAATCATGAACATCCTAGAAAAATTGAGGCTTATAAATATTATCTAAATTGTATATTATATATATATATATATATATATATATAGAGGAATAACCTGTTTATAGAGTTTATTTAATCCAACGTTTCAGACTTTCAAGTGAGTCCATCCTCATGGGATACACCAATTGTTTAAGAGGAGATTAATGATGTATCATAGAGCTAATCTTAAGTATATATATAGTTTATGGAAAGGATCAATATGAAATGATTTAGTCGGCCATGGTTATTAGTTATTTTGGGTAGAATTACATATTCTTAAATAGTTTATTAATATATTAATAGAATTGAGGTTTAGATCCTTAGTGATTTAATTAAAAATGGAGATTCTATTATAAGTGATATTTTAATTAGATTTAATATTACTGACCAATATAATATATTGATTTAATATAAAATTAGGGTTAATTAGTTATTAGGGTTGTTATTTTTATTTATTCCATTTATTTAAATTATGAATCCTATTACAATCTTTTAATTTTATATCAATGGATTTCTTATGAGGTTATAAGATTATAATTAATAATATGTAAAAAAAAATTGAAGCTCCATCGTATTGAGATGTTTATTAGAGGTATTATGATTGTTTTATATTTTATAAAATTAAAAGAGTGACCTTTTACGATGAGCAAGTCTTATGGAGATTATTAGATTAATTCAATAATTGCATCTATGAATTAGGATTAAATTATTTAATATATATTATTTTATGATTGAGGATGAAATTGAATGTAAATGTACAATAATGAAGTTAATTTGTTGGAACTAGATATGATATGAGACCTAAATTATTTCTAAGGGACTAATTATGAGAGTTAATTATTGGGTTTTTATGATTTCCAGTAATGGTTTCCAAGTATTGCTTAGTTTTAATCCATCGTCCTGATTCAAGTTGTTTTTTCTTTTTTCTATTTCAATGGCTTCTTTGATTTTTCTTTTAAGATAATGGTCCTCTTTTTTAATTAGTTTGGCTTCTTCCATGTAGATGTAGTGTGAGGAAGAGTGAACATGTTCCGCTAAGGCAGATTTTGAGGTCCTTTCTCTTCGTAAGTTAGTGGTGTGCTCTTTGATTCTAATGTTAAAAGATTTGTTGTTTCACCTATATATTATTTACTGCATGAACAAGGTATAATATAAACACCTTTTTGATGGTTAGGGTTTATGGAGTCTTTAACAGAGTTAAATAATTGTTTGATGGTGTTAGGGGGAGTGAAAGCTACATTAATATTATGTTTCTTAAGAATTTTTGTAATTTTGTCGATGATACCTTTTATATAAGGAAGGGAGATTTTAGGAGTGATTTAATATTTTTGTTCTTTATCTTTGTTATTATTGTTATTCTTGCTTAGGGATTGGTGCATGGATTTACTAATGGTGTTCTTATTGTAACCATTTAGTTCAAATACTTTGTGAAGATGGTTAAGTTCAAATTTTAGATGGTCAGGGTCAAATATTCTAGCAGTCCTAGTGGTTAAGGTCCTTATGGTTCCAATTTTCTGATTAGGGTGGTGATGGGAATTTGCGTGCAAATATCTTTCGGTGTGACTTTTCTTTCTAAAGACTTGGAAACCAAGTTTTCCTTCTTTTTTAGAAATAGAACCGGGAGGGTAAGATAAATAAATATGTTAGTATCAAACTAGAGATAAAAGGGGCCTTTTGAGATACCATGATTGGTTTGGTTAACACAAGGTTTTAATGGGTTAGGAGTGGGGCCATCAATTACAACTGTGATGTTGAGTTCTCCTTTTCTCAACATGATGTAATGCGGGATTTATCCCTGTACATGGAAAGCCAGGATAACATTATCTCTCCTAAGAGGCTCTTCATGCCATCCAAAGAGGATAAAATTCCCACATAATGGCTAACTACTATCAAAGATCAGGCATCTCGTGCTTAGTTTGTTTCAAATTACATAGGGATGTCTGCTCATGAAACCTGCTTTCTTTCCCTTTCCATAAGAAACATTAAATAATTATGAATTCAATTTACTAATTTTCCAAGTTTACTAAGGTGTTTGATAAGCATTTTAATCAGCATCATACATTGCGTTTTATCTTTCTGGGACTTGTAGGTGCAATGAAAGGACAATATTGGTGTCAAATTGATTTTCCTGAGGTGGACGCTTTGGCATTATTCTTTTCTGCAAATCAATATTGTCTTCCAACATCTTTACATAGGACGCCAAAATAGAAAGTTCTTATAGTATACAATTACAATTCCGTCGGTGCAAATATTAGTGGGCTACCAAGATTTCCTTCACCTATTTGAATTAGGTCTCATTTTCTTCATAAGGTGATTATTGCTTCTCCTTTGTATGAGAACTGTAGGTTCTGTGAGAAGTTGGAAAAGTTGTTTGTGTGCTTATGTGACAGCCTTGGGAATAACACTCTAATGGATATGGAACGTGAGCCCTTTAACTTTCCAAACATTATGGAAATTAATATCGATCATTGCAGTGATTTGGGGGAATTGCCAGTCAAACTATGCAATTTAACCTCCCTCCGAAGGTTGTCTGTTACTAAATGTCATTTTATCCAAAACTTACCTGATGACATGGGATGGTTAAAGTCACTTTGGGTGCAGAGATTGTCTGCTTGTCCAAGCTTGTAGAGGCTTCCATCTTCCATTTGCAAACTTGGGCAGCTAGAATATTTAGATATTTCACTTTGCAGGCTTTTGCAGGACCTTCCCACTGAATTTGATCAGCTATCAAAGTTAGAATTGTTGGACATGAGGGAGTGTTCAATATTGAATGAAGTCCCTACAGTAATACCAAGATCTTTAAAACGTGTAGTCATAATTTGATAGTGAAAAGCAGTGCAAAGCATGGTTGTCCATAAAAGCATATACCCTTCATAACCTCACCATTGATGAGGTTCAAGTGATCTTTAGTTTGGATTGGCTTTACGATTGAACTTGGTTTTCCAAGCTTGGGAATAATTTCATCGTGCTTTTCTAAAAGTACATTATTCATGTGTTTAAGGGTAAGTTGTTACTTCAATATATTATATATGTCATCCATGTGAAGATGTAAAGTTTATTATACATGGAATAGTCTGTACATAATGATGTAAATTTTATTATACATGGAATAGTCTGTACAAAAACAAAAGTTTCTAAAGGTGACAAGCAACCTCAAATGTGTCAGGAACGGTGCAAAGGTAATCCATATATTCAAGAGTACCTGATGGTGTAATGTCCATAGGTTCAAAAGCACACGATGGTGGAATTGTATGCATTAAAAATTTCCTTTGTGTTTTTTGACCATGTTATTTTAAACTATGAAATTAGTTCGCTGGTAAGAAATGGGATGTCCTACAAAATTGTCTATGGATTGTTAAAACCTACTTTCTTACAGATATTCTTGTGCAATGTCACAACAATGACTTATGACTTTGTGTCTTTAATAACTTTTGAATTCATCCTTTTAACCGTTTTAAATCAATGAAGAATTTGATCGTAGTTATGATGCTTTCTTTACCATAGGCACTCCTGAACTTAAAACTTACGTTTCTCAAACATTCTTATTAACGAGAAAAAAACAGGTAATTTTGAACTCATTCATTCATTCATTATTTTATTTTTTTGTGGGGAGGGGGGGTGTTTAGAGGTGCGTTACAATTCAGTGGAAGAAATATTGTCACACATCTCTATACACATGAAGTACATATATATTCAAGAGGCGTAGATTACTTAGTCTATGTGGGATTTAGTTTGCATCAAGGTTGAAGTTCAAACTTCATGGGAGTTCTGTGGAAGAAATATTGTCACACACTTCTATTTACATGAAGATATATATATTCATGAGGTTTAGATTGATTGGTTTATGTGGGATTTAGTTCCCATAAAATTTAAGATGGCCACTTCATGGAAGTAGTTATTAGCAATAGTGAAATTGAAATTTAAATTGAGTAAATGGTTTTTCCATTCAACATTAGGGCCTACTCATAAGTTGAGAGAGAATTTGAGGGAGATGAAGTTTTGAGCACTACTGAAATTGAAACAGTCCAGATCAATGACATTGAAAATTGCCCAGGTGATGCTCACGTAGTTTTAATCTAATATTGTCACACATCTCTATATACATGAAACACCTATACATTTATGAGGTGTAGATTAGTTTGTTTATGTAAGACTCACTCCCATCAAATTTTAGGCTCAAACTTCATAGGAGTTGAGGATAGAGGAAAAACAACATCAAGACCTACTCATAAGTTGAGAAAAAAGTTTGAGGGAGATGAAGTTCCGATAACCAATGAAATTGAAATGACCTAGATCGATGCCACTGAAAATTGCCCAGGTGAGGCCCACGCAGGTGCAACCTAAAGAGTTGATAGTGTTGGCAATGCGCGGTAGAGCCTGGGTGCTTAGGCCCTTCAATAACACGGATTCTAGGTGACCCATCCAATTCACACACCTCTAGCGTTTCCTCCACGATCCATAATGAATGGACTTGAGCGTTACCACATGTAGAAGAAAGCGATCAACTGGATTGCATAAATTTGAGTGAATCACACGAATATATTAATAAACTAGATGATTGCATATATGACTGAACAACATATCTATATTCAGTTCTTCATTGCCTCACCCTGTTCTCATACCTATTTTTTCAACACAAAGACGAAATGCCAAAACGTGATCATGAAATGAAATGAAAAGATATTTTAACATCCACGAGACTAAAAATAGTCTATGGGACCATCGTTTGAGGCCCACACAAGCGAAACCTAAAGAGTTGATAGTGTTAGCGATGTGTGGTAGAGCCTGGGTGCTCAGGCCTTTCGATAACACAGATTCTAGGTGACCCATCCAATTCATGCACCTCCAACATTTCTTGCACGATTCATAATGAATGGACTTGAGCGTTACCACACATAGAAGAAAGCGATAAACTAGATTCCATAAATATGAGTGAATCACACGAATATGTTAATAAACTAGATTATTGCAGATATGACTGAACAACATATCTATATTCAGTTCTTCGTTGCCTCTCCCTGTTCTCATACCTTTTTTTTCAACACAAAGATGGAATGCCAAAACGTGATCATGAAATGAAATGAAAAAATATTTTAACTTCCACGAGACTAAAAATAGTCTATGGGACCATCGTTTACCTGCTTTTCGCCTTTTGCAATTTTATCATTTTCTTATTCAAGTTGATGATGAGTTGTCTCAACCTTACAACAATCCCCTCACTAAAAAGACAATGCCAAGAAACAAATGCTAACATATTCCATAACTGCCTCTGATGTCTTTGAACACATCATATTCCAAAATGATTTTTTTTTTAATTAATTAATATATATATATATATATATATATATATATATTTGTTTGTTTTTTTTTTTTGTTTTTGTTTGTTTGTTTGTTTTTTTTTTTTTCGATTCCACTACCCGAGACATGCAAAATGTACACACTCGTTCTTCCCAATCTTCTTTAGCCCTTTTCCATTGTCTTGTTTCACACCAAAGTTTATGCGAGTTGGTTCTTAATTGAGCAATAATAACCTTTTCCCTCCATGGAATGCTAGCTCCAATGAACTCTTTTTGTTGTAGATCACACATAGGGTTGAATTCCTCAATGTAGTACTTCTTCTTTCTACCCAACTCTTTTCCCCATACCCGTTTACGAAACTTCTCCATAACAAAATTCTTTAGCTCCTTGCTATTTGTGGGACAAACATTGAGGTAGATATTCAATTTTTGCATGCATGTGTGGTTTTGTACCATCCATGTTTTCTTTCTTTCACTCATGCCTTCATTGAAGGTAACATTAGGTCATCTACCTACTCCCATTTGCTCAATTATTTTTAGATATCTTACGAGCCACACCATAACAATTGCTTTGACGGGAGCTGCTCCTATTTCACTTAACATTATCTCATAAAGTATCAAATTTTTATTTTGAGCTTGCTCATGTCTCTATAGAGAAGATTGAAAACCAAAACTTCAAAATAATTTAGCAGTAATTGACTATTTAATAATCTAAGAGTAAAATCTAATGAGTTTTTAAATTGATAATATTGGGATTTATTAATATGACTAATAGTGTACTTTGATTCCATTGCTAAAGTGTAAAAATCAAAACCCTAAGAGAATTTTTAAAAATTAATAAGCATAATACTAATTATTATTATAATAAGCAATCAATAATAAATATAATTGTAATTATTATAAAATACGCAGTAAATGTGATAAAAAAAATACATTAATGATTATGCTGAAGGCATTCTCTCGGCGGGCTTTGTATGTTCAAACAATGTTCATTGCAACTAATCAAAATCACTCATTTTTGTCCTCCTTTATCGAGTAGGAAACTTACACATTGGCTAACACGAATGCTCCTCACACAAACTAGATGCTTATGCTTCGTAGCAGGTCCTCTTTGCTTTACACGCTCTAGTGTTATTCCATTCTCCATTTTCTAACGCTACTCAAATAACACTTTGCTATTTGTTCGAGGCTCCACCGGTCCTTTGCTTCATAGGCCACATGCTCCATAACTGAATTTGAAAACAGATTCGCCACATCACAATTACACCATAGCTGCAAAACGCAAGCCCACAACTATCAGATTATGTCTTCGATATTCAATATCGCTCCATGTTCCTGCAAAATTCAATTGTCATAGCCAAGATCCTTCACTCCACAGACTATTTCATACTCACGAGAACGCTGGAGATCTTGGAAACCAACCAGAACACGGCTGACGCGCTCTCATGGTGTAATGACACACTCTTTCTCCCCCAATGATTCCGCCTTTTCTCAGGCTTCCAAGATGATGCCTCTTTCCTATATCGTTATGCTCTACCATGCCATCATGTGTAAACATATGGAAGTGTTAGGGCTCCTGACTTTCTTGGATGATAATTGCATATTTTTTTTCCATGACCAGTAGTGGTGGCCTCTATGTAGCAGCATAAAACCAACCCAATGCTTTCCACATTCCACATTCACTACCTACATGAGCACTCTTCTTCGTCATGCCCTTTGCATGTCTGGGCATTCAACATCTAAATGCGACCATTCTTGGTGAATCCATATCACTCTTCAACACATTGCCTTTTGTAGGCTTTATTGATGCCCTTGCCTCTACCTATGCATTATTATGCATCTACCATTCATGCTTTGTCACAATATGTGGGTGGTGGCCTTGGTTCCTTTGCATAAGCCTCAGGTTCTAGATCGATATCGAGTAGCAGATCCACCTCTTCTAAACTTGATTGGTTCGTTAGTTTATCAAGGTCTTTCTTCAACTACCCTTGATTTTCTTTTTTTTTCTTTTTTTACTTTGAGGGTTTTTTATTGAACCTATTGGTCGCTTTTTGAATGTTGAGACCGTTTGATAAAGGGCTACTACAATAAATGGAGAACTAGACAATCATGAAAGGCAATGATGTAGAGAGGAATTAAAGTATTAATGTAGGATCGTGCAAGTTCCAGAAGCAAAATTTCTTGGCTCGAAGGAGACTCTTGTGGGCCAAAATGAATCCGTCTCTGTGGCGGCCTGTACAGATTGTGGATGAGAGAACTATAAGTCGAAACTACATTTTTAACGACCAAATTAAGGGTGGAGTTCTAGCTCGCTTTTATGGGAGTTGCATTTATGCTTGGGTAGATCCATTTACACAACCTAAGGAAAGTTTTAAGGGTTCCAATCATGGTGCTTTTGAGAAGTCCTTGGAAGAGGAGGTGCTGCTTCAAAGTAAGATTATGAAATCTTCCGTGGAGTCAATTGGAAAACCTAATCTAGAAAATTCATCTCAACTCAATAAGCAGGGTGGTGAGGGGGTTAAAATAAAAAATTGTACTCATAAGAGAACAAAACGAGAAGATCCCGAGTGAATTCATAATAAAGGGAAAGAAAAAGAGAAATTCCCTTCCAATGAACATGATGTTATGAAAGATGGTTCTGGGAAAAAGATGCACCAAATAAGAGTCATGCATCATCTTGATCTTGCTGCTCCACCTAATGCCCCTTTTAATGCCAACTCTCTACATAAAATTGTTGCATGAGTTATGCCATGATACATATTCATTATTTTTTGGGATGTCATCTAGTGTTAGTTTTTGGCAAATAATATGGTCAGTCGAAAACTGAAGGAAATCATCAATGCAACTTGCCAAATCTAAATATATTAAACTTTTCCCTTTGGTTTATGCTAAAAAAACAATTTCCTCGTTTGGAGGGTAATGCAATTGATTGTCAATTTATGTCATGTCCCTTCTCAAATACATTAGTAACAGGGTGCTGCTACACAATTTTGCACATTTTTTACTAAGGAAGAGGGCCCCACACTTTCAACTTAGGGACTTAGGGACCAAATCAACTTTATTTAGCTGCTAGTGGAATGTGGGGGCCACCCACATAGGAAATCGAATTAGCCATTCGATATACTTGAAGGGAAAATCGAATGGGTGGATGGATGGAGGGGCCCACATGAGGCTAAGGGGGCCCAAGGAGTTATAAAGAGAGATCAACTCTAATTTTGTTTTCATTCTGAATATTTGACAAACAAACTCACTCTTGTACGCTCTGCTACTTAGCGAGTCTACCGGCTCTTTATCCACGAGTCTTCCACAGGGGAAATTCAACCTCTACTTCGGGGGACCATCCATGCCCTCTCTAGGGAGGTTGTTCCACAGAGATTGTAGGAGTTTCCAGCAGTGATTCATAGCTCAGCCAGCCACATAGAGGAAGGGACTGTGTGTTTTCTGGGCAACCAGAAATACACAGAGGTTGATTTAGCCACCCAAGAGGCCGAAAATCCAAAGTCAAAATCGGAGAAATTCCCTTCAGGGTTTTGTCCAAGGAGTTTAAGGCTGAAATAATAGAATTTTCTTGGCAGCTTTTGGGCACTTTCCAGCAGGCCAAAAATCAGCAGATGTAGTTGGAGAGCAACTCCCAAAAGGCCAAAAATCCAAAGTCAAAATCAAAGAAATTCCCTTCTGGGTTTTTTTGAAGGAGTCTAAGTCTAGAAGGGCAGATTTTTTTGGGCAGTTTTTGGGCACTTTCTAGCAGGCCGAAAGCCAATAGATGTAGTTGGAGAGAAGCTCTCAAGAGGCCGAGAATCCAAAGTCAAAATCAGAGAATTTCCCTTCTGCGTTTTTCTAGGTTTTTTCCAAAGAGTCTAAGGCTAAAAGGGCAAAATTTACTGGGTAGTTTTTGGGCACTTTCTAGCAAGCCGAAGTCAGCAGATCAACCATTTACTATGACAACGCAGAGCATAGTAGAGTAGCAACTGAACAACCATATTTCTAGCTATTCTACCACCTAGGTTTGGTCCAGCTTGTCCTTGAGACAAGCCCAGGTGCACTACTCCATTTATATATTGTACTCATGCTCTCATATTTCATAATACATGGCTCAGCAGTTCCTGTATTACAGTGTTTCATGGGTGTGCTAAATGTTTTTAATTTTCCATTGTTGCACTATTTGTTTAATTGGTTTATCACTTAAATTCATGTATAAGAACATTATAGTGGTATTAGAGCCATAATATTGGCTCATCATGTGGGAAAGATTAGAATCAAACAACATGGAAGTTACCTGGAATGAGGTGGTGAGGATACAACAAATGACGATTGATGTGGGGAAGAAGTTGATTCATTCCTTAGTTGGGAATCTGGACATGATTGCAACTTATGTGGAGTTATTGGGGGGAAACTGGAGGGCATACCAATCATTGGGTCATGGCATTTAGACGTCCCTCTCTTTCTGGGAATTCTGTGAACTAAGGGGTATGCACAAACCAATGGAGATTTAGTGGGATTTTGCAGGGTTGATTAGAAGTATTAAGAAAAAAGATGAAAGAATAGTTGAAGGGGCCATGGTTGGCAAAGGGATATTTGAGCATACACCCATTGATGAGGTGACTTCCATTGATGAGGTATTCAGGGTTGTGACCAAGTTTTCGGGTGATAACAATGCACCACAGGTCGATGAGGTGCCGGATGATAGCTCCAATGTTGTTGAGGAGCTAATAGGTATAGAGGCCTCTAGATCTATGATGGAGTTGCCAGATGACAGTTGCACACAACTGAATAGTGAGCATATCATGCATATTGGGTTGTCTATGGACGAGCAGTCGAAGGCTCATGTCGAGCCTGTGATGGAGGAGGATGTGCAACCATCCCTTGGGCTAGCCATTGATGAGGAGCAGCATAGAGACCACATGTTGGGATTTCAACACAGTTCACTTCAGAGGCACACTGATAGGATCTACAACGCTATCAACCCATCCTTATGCATTGGATTGAGAGAGGTAGAGTTGTCTAGACATACCAAAGGGGATGACCAGGTTAGCAGCATTGTTGGGTTACATTTTCCAATTGGAGAGAGAGAGAGACAGAGCTACCTAGTCAGATCTCATGTGTTGACCTAGGTAGTGGGATGAGACGGTCAAAGTTGCACAAGATGCAACATCTGCATGTCGGGCTTGTTCTATGTGCTAGAGTTTGTGCATTCGATCCCTCTCTTGGGGTTGGATGGCGAGAGATTTTGAGTTGGTACCTGGTGGGGTGGGCTAGACTCAGGGAGATGGTCATAGTTCGGAGTAAAGCTCAGTGGGAGCTCTCAGACATTGAGGGTGTTGGAGGCCCAAGTTGGCATTGGGATCCAGGCAGGGCTTCTTATCCGATATCAGACATGCGGGATGGCTATGGAATTGATGAGGTAGTCAACCCCATGCCTGAGCGCATGCATTCCTTAGGGGAGCTCCAGTTGATGCTAGTGGCCAGGTGGTTTGTGAGCATAATCCATTGGTTGTTTTGGCATGTTGGTTGTGCATGGGGGCACAGGATGATTAACATTCTCTGGTAGGAGCTAGTTCGAGGAGGTGGCATGGGTAGGCCACTAGACCAAATATTGTATGGAGACGATGTTCTCCCATTGAGGTTTAGGACTCAGGGGTCACAGACGATCGGCACAACAGAGATATCCCCCCTATCAAGAGTGGAGTTAGGGTGCTCAGGTCTACTAGGATGGACGAGGGGACATGACGTGTGTCATGGTGGGGTCACTATCAAAGTGGTGGACACTTTGGTACATGCAGGATACCATATGTTACATGGTGGTATGATAGTAGGCAGTGGTACACAAGACTACACAGAGTTAGGTCGTGGCGTTCAATGTTATATAGAGGGATATGGCCTGATACATACAGACCCAATTCTAGGCCATAACACCCAGTGGTGTGCAGGGCTATGCAACAAGGAGCAGTGGTTTGCAGAGGGGCATGGAGATACATGGTGGTATACCATAACATGTCGATTTACACTGTGGGGTAGGAGGACTGACTCGCATTGCATTGAGGACATGCGGGGAGTGACAGGTGCAGTGACACAAGCATGACACAGGAGGGTACATGATGGTATAGTCGTAGTCGGGGGTATCCAGTGGTGTACATGGATAGGTTGCGGCATACAACGACATTTCATGGAGTGCGGTGGTACTTGGTGGTAGGCAGTGACACATGATGCAGTGCAACAGGCTTTTGGAGCTTTGCCTCTAGGGAGATTTATGGACAAGGATAATAGGTGTACCATTGGACGCAACTCACTTAAGATCGATGAGGACATTGTCGAGCATTTGGGGACACCATGTTTAGTGGAGGTAGGGCCTCGAGGGAGTTATCAATAGTTCCGAGGCGGAGAAATGCTCATTCATAGGATTACTCTTGAGCATTCCAGCAGACTCTTGGTCATACTCTTTAGGACATACCCACCCATCATCCTCGAGTGTTGCTTACAATCACAGAGAGTTTGGCTGTTTCACTTTGACACTCTCCATTCAGGCAGCAGGGCATGGGGGACTCAGGCTAGGCACTTGGATGAGACACCACGTGTTATGGGCCGAGATGAGACTCTCCAGTTGAGACACTTGGTAGGTGCACGAGTTGATGGTTACAGACTTAGGGATGGCATGGTTGATTGTTGAGGTAGCATATGTTCCACCCCTAGGTTCACACTTGGGGAGGTGACGAGAGGGAGTTACATGGTGCTTTTTTAGTTGAACAACTTGAGGCGTTAGGGGAGCATGAGGTGTGGAGGACAGTAGTCCTTGTTGGCAGGATGATGTCTAGGCTTCTGGTAGTACTCGAGCACATCATGAGTGTTAGGATATTCCGACACATAGGAAATAGTTAAGTTCAACTTGGTCTAGTATAGAGTTAGGTAAAGTGTGTTTCTTTACCGTTGTACATTTTGTAACTTACAATCCGACGGTCACGATATGTAGTGATCCGACGGTTCATTCTCTCCTCGGTATTACCGACACTTGATCCGTGGCTTGACACCCGATTGGTCCATGAGTTCTATTTA
The DNA here is from genome assembly GCA_031772625.1 of Pinus tabuliformis. Taxonomy (NCBI): domain Eukaryota; kingdom Viridiplantae; phylum Streptophyta; class Pinopsida; order Pinales; family Pinaceae; genus Pinus; species Pinus tabuliformis. The sequence goes on from CM062804.1 coordinate 1,197,832,327, forward strand.
AAGCGCATGGAGGGTCATTGTTCGGGTAATCCGTGCATGAGAGAAGCTTATGTAAATTTTCATTCTTTGATTAATAAATTGCCTGTAGTACCCACGTTGGGACAGGCCGTGGACTGTTTCCCTCTTTGAGGGTTTTAACCACGTCAAAAATACTGGCGTATTGATCTGTGATCTGGTTGTGAGCGGTGTCCTTTTGGTGTTCTTTCTGAGGAACTTACCCTGTAAATTCCTACATGGTATCAGAGCTATTTGAGGGCCGCGTCCGTTGGTGATCCAAATCTGAAGCCGGTAGAACTGCATGCGGCTGTCGTTTCCTAGATCTGCTGTTTCTGACTGCTTTCGGGCCGAGAGGACTGCTCTGTTGCGTTCGGAGCATCTGTTCCAGTGAGGAACCCCTTTCGTTTCACGCGAAAAGGTTTCCAGTAGCCCTAGCTGCGTCATTTTTCAGATCGGGAGGTATACAGTGTTTTTTTTGCAGTTTACTGTTATTTTCTCTCTGCTTATTTCGGTTTCGGTTTATTTAGCCTTTTTTTTTTTTTTAACCGGATCTATACCTTTCATTTCTGCGTATGCTCTTTGCCCTGCGACTCTATGCGATCTGGGCAAATCAGAAACAAAAAGGAAGGATTTTTCTCATGCGTATGCTCTTTTCCCTGCACCTTAGTGTGATCTCGGAAAATCAGAAACATTGAGAAAAATATTTAGTTTTTCGGCTAAAGCTAACTTTGAGATTTTTTTTAAAATTTCTAGTTTTTTTGGCTAAAGCTAACTTCGAGCCGCAAGGTTCGTTTTTCTTTGCATATTCGTGTTGGGTTTTGTGTTTTGTAGGGAAAAAAGAGCTTTCTCAAGGCAAGCACGCAAACCAAGGCCCCCCCCCCCCCCTCTCTCTCTCTCTCTCTCTCTCTCAATTTTTTTGTATAGATCAATTGGTTCAAAGCTATTTTAAGAGAGTAGAGGTCTTGGGTTCAAGTCTCCATTTTGTGGGGGCGGATTTTTTCATTCCCGCACATTCGCGCACTTTGCCGGCAACGTCAACAATTTTTTTTCAAAAAGCCATAACTTCTTCATCCGGAAGCCTTTTTCAGAGCCGTTTTTTTTAAAACCGCCTATTTTTTCGAGATCTATCCATTGGAACACTTACTTTCAGCATCTTCAGCTTCAGTTTTAAAAAAAATGGAAAGTCCATGCCAAGTCATTCTTGACAGCACTAACTACTTCCAATGGGTAGCCTACATGGAAGATTTACTTAGAAGTAAAGGTCTCTTCAGAATAGCCACAGACCAAGAGAAGAAACCAAAAGATGAAGACAAGGCTGCAAAATGGGAAAATAGACAAGATCAAGCACGTGGTTTGATAGGGATGTCTATTTCTCCTGATCTTAGATTCCACATTGCAGAACTTGAGACTCCTCATGAAGCATTAGAAAAACTCGCTAAAGTTTTTGGGATTAAAAATGAAATTAGAGCCCATCAACTTGAAAATGAGTTGCTTACTTTGGATCCTAATAATTTTTCTTGCATTGAAGATTTCTTGTCCAAATTCAAGACCCTTAGATATCTCTTGGAAGGTGTTAAAGTTAAGAAAGAAGATGGTAACCTTATTTATTCCATCCTTACTAAGTTGGGACCAGCCTACTCTGTATTTGTTTCCACTTTCCATTCTACAAGGGAAGCTTTCATTTGTCAAGGAAAAGACTACAAGGCCCCTTCCTTTGACTCCTTTTGTGATTCCTTAATAAGAGAACAAGAAAAACTCTTACACCTTGGTCTTCTTAATCTTGGAAACTCTTCCACGAAAGCGTTAGCCGCCCAGCAGCAACCAAATTCAAAGAATCCTAAGAAGTCATATCCTCAAAAGAATGGTCCTAAACCAACTCAGCCTCAAAATGAAAGATCATTTCAGCAAAATGATAAGACCAATAAAAACAAATGGAAGAAGACTGATAGACATTGTAACTTTTGTAATCGAGATGGCCACTTAGAATCTAAATGCTTTAAGAAGATGGAAGCCTTGGAAGCCGCAATGAAGAAACATAACATCCATGTGGAGCCTACTTCAACTTCAACTTCCGGAATGGCACTTTCTGCATGTCGTTGTCAATCATCTCAGTCTGGTTATGCTTTAAATGTATCTTCTTCTTCTTCTCATTCTCATGAGTGGCTCATTGATTCTGGAGCCTCTTATCACATGGCCAAAAACCAAGCCATGTTTTCTTCTTTAAATGATTGTAACACCAAAAATATATATGTTGGTGATGATAGATCTCTTAATGTTGTAGGGACTGGAACTGTTCATCTAGACAATGGTCAGTTTAATGATGTATTATGTGTTCCAACCTTATCCTGCAACCTTCTATCTGTCTATCAGATAACTCATTCAGGTGAAGGTAAAATTGTTGAATTTTCACCTCATGATGTTGTAATCAAGGATCTAAAAGATCCTAAACAGATTCTAGCTACTGGTCTTGCTGATGATTCCACAAGGTTGTATAAGTTTCACAACTTTGGGTCATCTAATCTTCCCTCAGTATTTGTTGCTCATAATGATGAAGTGAGCAAACTTTGGCATGAGCGATTTGGTCACTTAAACTATCGCTCCCTTCAGCATCTATGTAAAGAAAATATGGTGACAGGTCTTCCTATGGTATCTTGCAGAGATGGTGTTTGTTCCGGATGTGTACTCGGAAAACATCATCGGGACAGTTTTGACAAACGTGCCTCTTGGCACGCCTCAGCCCCTTTACAGCTTGTGCACAGTGATTTATGTGGTCCTCTTCCTGTTGCTTCATTCTCTGGCTGCAAGTACTTCTTAACTTTCATTGATGATTTCTCCAGACGCACTTGGGTATACTTCTTAAAACTTAAGAGCGAAGTATTTAACACATTTTTGGCCTTCAAAGCCTTTGTTGAAAAACAATCTGGACATCAAATTCTTAAGCTAAGAACTGATAATGGTGGAGAATATGTTAAAAACACATTCATCAACTTTTGCACCGAAAATGGAATTCAAATGCAACATACTGTTCCATACACTCCACAACAAAATGGTGTAGCTGAAAGGAAAAATCGCACCTTAAAGGAAATGGCTAATTGTATGCTGCAATCTAAAGGACTCAGTCTTAGTTTTTGGGCCGAAGCAATTAATTGTGCAAATTATATAATCAATCGCACTCCTACTAAGGTTCTAGAGAATATCACTCCAGAAGAAGCTTGGAGTTCCATTAAACCAGATGTAAGTCACTTTCGTGTGTTTGGAAGTGAAGCATGGGCCCATATTCCAGATGAAAAGCATAAAGCTTTAGAACCTAAGAGTGAGAAATGTACTTTTGTTGGATATTCTGAAGATGTAAAAGGTTATAGACTTATTCCATTTAAGTCCAAAAATGTTATCATTAGAAGAGATGTAAAATTTGATGAAAATAAATCGGCCTGCGAGCCTAGTCCGGCGGATGTGCCACCTCTTCCTATCTCTTCTACTTTTGAAAACATTTCTTCTTCAGATGATGAAAGCGAGGATGATAATCCTCCCCCACCTTCTCAGGATCCTCAACTTCCAAGATGGGTCCGTGCTACTCGGGATGCAGCAGGTGATCTTGCCGGTGATCCTACAGATCAGCGACGTACACGTTCTCAGTTTGAAAGAGCCTCTTCTTTACTGGCTCAAGCTCCAGTAAATCATGATCCTGACACTTTTGCAGAAGCTTCAGGCCATCCACATTGGGAAGCAGCTATGAATGAAGAATATCATTCATTGATGACAAATGATACATGGGATCTTGTTCCTCTACCAAAGGGACGCAAACTTGTTAGATGTAAATGGGTTTACAGAACCAAGTATGGACCAGATGGGAAAGTTGATAAACATAAAGCTCGTCTCGTTGCTAAGGGCTTTTCACAGGTTGAAGGCATTGACTACACTGAAACCTTCTCCCCTGTTGCCAAAATGAACTCTATCCACCTTGTTCTTTCCCTTGCTGCCTCTTTAAAATGGGAAGTCCATCAGATGGATGTTAAATCAGCCTTCTTGCATGGGGACTTGCAGGAAGAAATCTATATGGAACAACCCATTGGCTTCATACAAACAGACTCCAGCCTTGTTTGTCGACTTAAGAAATCCCTTTATGGCCTCAAGCAAGCTCCTCGGGCTTGGTATGCCAAAATGGATAGCTTTCTTTTAGAATCTGGCTTTTCTAGGTGTCATTCTGACAATACTGTCTACACCAAGAAAGTGGGCAACTCTCTTATCATCCTTGTTCTTTATGTTGATGATCTTATTCTTACTGGTAGTGATCCCAACCTTATAAACCATGTGAAGTCCAGCCTTAAAAAGAAATTTGAAATGACAGACTTAGGACACTTACACTATTTTCTCGGTCTTCGAGTCTTGCAATCCAAGGAGGGTATTTTCCTTTCCCAGTCCAAGTATGCTTGTGATATCCTTCGTCATTTTCACATGGAAGACTGTAAGCCAGCCCCTTCTCCCTTTCAGTCTGGAGTCAAACTTTCAGTCTCTTGTACTTCTCCTGAAGTTGATGCTACCTTATACCGTCAACTTGTAGGAAAACTCTTGTATTTAACCCATACTCGTCCTGATCTTTCCTTTGCTGTTGGCCTTGTTGCTCGTTTTATGCAAAACCCCCGTGAAAGTCATTGGAACGCAGCTAAAAGAATCCTTCGTTATGTTCGAGGTACAGTACAGTTTGGGATTCATTACAGTGCCAAAGCAGCTCCTCTGTTAGTTGGTTTCACTGATTCTGATTGGGCTGGTGACCCTGATGATCGGAAGTCTACTGCCGGTTATGTCTTCACTCTTGGTTCAGGACCTATTACATGGGCTTGTAAGAAACAGGCTGCCATTTCTCTTTCGTCAGCAGAAGCAGAGTATCGTGGTGCCGTGGAAGCTAGTAAGGAAGCCTTGTGGCTTCGTCAGATCCTATCAGAGTTTGGCTTTGAGCAGCAGCATCCAACCACACTTTGGTGTGATAATCAAAGTGCCATTCAGCTATGCAAAGATCCAGTCCAGCATCAGCGCAACAAACACATTGAACTACACATGCACTTCATCAGAAAGCTCATTCATGACCATGTTCTTGAAGTACAATATTGTTCAACAGATGATCAGGTTGCAGACATCTTCACAAAGGCTCTCACAGAGGCGAAGTTCACTAAACTTCGATATATGCTTGGAGTTCAGGAAGTTGTCACTAAGGGGGGATAGGCTCTAGTGCCTCCTTCCTTCTCCTATTGTGTCATATTTGTAAATCCTTCAATCCTATCCCAAGTTGTTCTTAAGGGGGGATGTTAGGATATTCCGACACATAGGAAATAGTTAAGTTCAACTTGGTCTAGTATAGAGTTAGGTAAAGTGTGTTTCTTTACCGTTGTACATTTTGTAACTTACAATCCGACGGTCACGATATGTAGTGATCCGACGGTTCATTCTCTCCTCGGTATTACCGACACTTGATCCGTGGCTTGACACCCGATTGGTCCATGAGTTCTATTTAAAGCGCATGGAGGGTCATTGTTCGGGTAATCCGTGCATGAGAGAAGCTTATGTAAATTTTCATTCTTTGATTAATAAATTGCCTGTAGTACCCACGTTGGGACAGGCCGTGGACTGTTTCCCTCTTTGAGGGTTTTAACCACGTCAAAAATACTGGTGTATTGATCTGTGATCTGGTTGTGAGCGGTGTCCTTTTGGTGTTCTTTCTGAGGAACTTACCCTGTAAATTCCTACAATGAGGGATTGGGGTAATAGATCTCGCTGTGTGATTTGGCAGGCACATAACAACTGGGTATTTTCGACATGGGTTCTTGATGCTCAGTTCTTACCGATTGGATACCTACAGGAGGTAGAGATAGGGCACAAAGGGGCCCAAACAACTAGCAACATATCATAGTGACAGATAGAGAGGATTGGGGTTTGTGGACCTCCAGTATGCTTATGGGATCCAATGGATTGGTGGGATACTCCACTCCTCAATGAGCATGATCGGGATAACAAGTAGACTGATTCATTCGTAGGCGGACACATGGGTGATCACCGAAGTCCTCACTATAAGACAAGGCAGATTATTGCTAAGGATTTGGGCTAGCCATGGAATGATAGGCGCTCGCACTATTGAGTCACTTTGGCAAGATTGGCCTAGCCTCGATCATCACATAGATTATGGCCAAGATTTATGGGATAGGGGGTTCTAGTATGAGCATGCTAGACAGGCATTCATGACCATAGTGTCACGATGTCAGCAGGATAGGTTCCTCCTACGATGGGTAGGGGATTCTGGCATAACAGGGCTGAGTAGTTCAACTACCCGTATAGGTGAGCTGGTTTCTATAGGGGAGGGTCATGCAGATATTCCATTTGGTTTTAGTGATTCATTGATGGTGTGGGGAACTTCACCGGTGTGGCAGGGTGATCGATAGGAGGAGATCAGGGGAGGCCCGGGTAGACGAGGGTTCAATTTCACGAGGATTGGATTGCATCTTCAGGAGTTTACTCTTGTAGTGCATGAGATGGACTATTTGGTAGAGCAACTTCATGAGGATTTGGGCAGAGTTTTACATCGTTAGGATGCTCTACTTATTGGCGATAGACACAGTGGTTCTAATGGTTGTATCTTGCAGGATAGTAAGTGGAGAAAGGGGGGCTTCACGTTGATCAGGTTGGTTTGGGATCCTGGTATCGAGGGACTCCTTCACTATAGGATAGTACAACGATCAGGGACGATCCAATGGAACATTTGGGACTCTGGTGAAGTTTGCAGTGATAGTGGGGGTCCATAGTCATAGAGGGTGCTTGTTCAGGAATTGCTTGAGGACAAGCAATGTTTGGTGCATTGGAAGAACTTGCGAAATGAGGATGCCACCTGGGAGGGTGAACATATTTTGGAGCACCCATCTTTGAGGTTGCTTGAGGGCAAGCAACATTTGGGAGGGGAGGACTGTCATGTCCCTTCTCAAACACATTAGTAACAGGGTGCTGCTACACAATTTTGCACATTTTTTACTAAGGAAGAGGGCCCCACACTTTCGACTTAGGGACTTAGGGGCCAAATCAACTTTATTTAGTTACTAGTGGAATGTGGGGGCCACCCACGTAGGAGTTCAAATTAGCCATTCGATATATTTGGAGGGAAAATTTAATGGGTGGATGAAGGGGCCCACATGAGGCTAAGTGGGCCCAAGGAGTTATAAAGAGAGATCAGCTCTCATTTTGTTTTCATTCTGAATATTTGACAAACAAACTCACTCTTGTATGCTCTTCTATTACTTAGCGAGTCTACCGGCTCTTTAGCCATGAGTCTTCCACAGGGGAGATTCAACCTCTACTTCGGGGGACCATCCGTGCCTGCCCTAGGGAGGCTTTTCCACAAAGATTACAGGGGTTTCCAACAACGATTCATAGCTCAGCTAGCCATGCAAAGGAAGGGACTACGTGTTTTCTGGGCAACTTGAAATACACAAAGATTGATTTAGCCATCAAAGTGGCCGAAAATCCAAAGTAAAAATTAGAGATATTCCCTTCTGGGTTTTGTCCAAGGAGTCTAAGCCTAAAAGGGAAAAATGTTCTGGGCAACTTTTGGGCACTTTCCAGCAGGCCCAAAGTCAGAAGATGTAGTTGGAGAGCAGCTCCCAAAAGGCCAAAAATCCAATGTCAAAATCAGAGAAATTCCCTTCTAGTTTTGTCGAAGGAGTCTAAGTCTAAAAGGGAGGAGTTTTCTAGAAAGTTTTTGGGCACTTTCAAGCAGGCCGAAAGCCAATAGATGTAGCTAGAGAGCAGCTCCCAAAAGGCCAAAAATCCAAAGTCAAAATCAAAGAAATTCACTTCTAGTTTTTTCTGGGTTTTGTCCAAAGAGTTTAAGGCTAAAACGACGGAATTTTCTGGGCAGTTTTTGTGCACTTTCTAGCAAGCCAAAGTCAGCAGATCAACAGATTACTAGGACAACGCATAGCATAGTAGAGCAACAATTGAACAACCATCTTTCCAGCTATTCTACCACCTGGGTTTGGTCCAGCTTGTCCTTGAGACAAGCCCAGGTGCACTACTCCATTTATATATTGTACTCATGCTCTCATATTTCATAATATATGGCTCAACAGTTCCAGTATTACAATGTTTCATGGGTGTTTGCTAAATGTTTTTAATTTTCCATTGTTGCACTATTTGTTTAATTGGTTTATCACTTAAATTCATGTATAAGAACATTATAGTTTAAGTGTCCGAGAACAATCAAAATCCTAGGACTCATTTTATGTTTATCACGTTTATTCTATGAGATATCATTTAACTTCAAAGATGTCAACCATATAGAGAAAAGTAAACTTAAAAGTTTGTCTTTGTCAATCGAACTGTGCAGTGTAGCTGTGCTTATTTACTTTATCCTACTCTGTGTGGGTAGAAATACTTTGTTCGAACCCATGTCGAGGAACACGTGGAGTTCACAAGGTGGCTGGCGGACGAGATTCTCGTTAATACTTTTGTGGAGTTGGAGCCAAAATACGTCTGACACATGGAGAGATTTGGTGTAGGAGGGAAGCCCTTCTGGGCAGTCAGGCCAACGATTGATCTCTCCGGGAATAACGAAATACAGAGGCCTTGGGACACCAAGATTGTGGAGTGGTTGGATGGAAAAATGCCATGATTCGACGTCTATGACTTGTACGAATGAGAGCCGTATATTTCTTAGACATGGGTAATAGAGCTGACACTGGGCCTGGAGGCAAGCGAGCAACCCTTCAACCCTTCCTTTGGGTGTTGAGCCTGCTGGACTAAAAAATCATCGTGGAATCCTCTTCAATGGTGGAGTATTGGAGAGAGGAAGTGTTGTTGGATGGTTATGAAAGTTCGCTTGGGGCTTACTTGATTATTACCTTCCATGTTCTCCATTCCTCATTTCGGTGTTCCTCTGCACCTCTTGGTGTAATTGCTAGTAATTAACCTAGTTGTAATAGATGCAATGGTATCTGCAGTTATAAATCTCTCTCAATCTATAAAATGTGATTGCACTTAATTCTGTCCTAAGTCTACACAAGCGCGAAGTATATATAGAAATTTTTACTCCTGACTTAGGTTTGCAATATATATTTTTAAAATCATAAAAGCATAAGGAAATCATAAATTTTAAAAATTATTTGACTAATTTGAATTTGAGTAACTTACATTTAAATGTGCATATGAAATTATTTTTAAAATAATAATATTATAAATTTTAGTCTAGTTTGTTGTTTATTTATTTATTTATTAATTATAATTTCATTTATTTTTATTGAAAATTTCTACAAAAAAAATTATAAAATGATTAAGTATAAAAATATGTTATATTTAAAATCAAAACAATAAACATATTATCATTTTTAAGAATTTCAAAATTGAAAAAGCGAAGTTAAAATATTTTATAGTAAGTTATCTATATATTATTATAGTTATTTTCTTGGTAAAATAAAATAAAATTTGGATTTATAATTAAGGGAAATTAGAGTTTGGAATATATTTGAATATTTATAAAAATGATTTTTGTGGAATAAATATTTTTTATAAGTATTGAGAGGCTTCATTTTTTTTTGTAAGGTAACTATGATAGCTCAATCCAACTATAGGCTCGATCAAGGGTTTCTTAAACCCTCAACGAGGTATTTGAATTTTAAATTTCAAACACTCCAGCGTTTTAAGTGCTAAATTTCAATATGGAGGGCCTAAAAATAGAGTTTTAGTTCTTCTGCTGTAGATTTCTTTGCAACACCATTTTGTACCCTAACAGACTCCAAGTAGAATTTGTCTTTAAGTGGCGGAGTTGATCATGTAGGATTCATGAAGGAATCTTCTTTCTAATAGCATATGAGTTTGACATTTTCGAATTCATATGGTATTTTATATCTAATTTCTTTTAAACGTAATGCTTGAAATTTTTTTGAACGATTTTAAAGAGGTTGAATAAAAATGTCAATATAATTAAATATACACAACGAAATTTAAAAAAAAATTACCACTATCTACATTTACTAGTCCTGTTCAAAAGAGTACTCTTAGTTTTTCAATCTATTTAAATAGTTGAAAAAAACCTTATGTGAACGTGTAAATTCAATTGAAATATTAGTTTGCCAACTTCGAAAAATAATAAAAAATATAATTTTGCATAGTAAAAAAATATTTTAATATGAAAAACTTAGCTCTCTGTGTGTGGATCATGCTCATATATATATATATATATATATATATATATATATATATATATATATATATATATATTACACATTTTAGACTAAGTTATGCTACTTGAACACACACATACCTCTTAAGATGTGTGAAAATTTGGTAAGGACAAACATTTCATTTAATAGAAAATTGGCATATTATAAGACACTAAATATTTTTGCAAAAAGTATCATTAGGACAACAACATAATTATCCATAATTTTCATTTTTACTCTGAATCAAAATTCACAATGCTTATATGAATTTTGAGGGCTTCAATTTGATAAAAGAGGAAAAACTTGAAATTTCATCGCCACATTTGGACCAAAAGTGTAACCCATCTTCATGCTTTCACCCTTTGAGATAAAACAGTAACATCAAAAAATGCAATGAATAACTGAATTAAAAAAAAGAGTTATAAAGAGAAAACTCATAGTATTTTGGTGACCCATGGTATTGACCATTATATTTTAGGACCCATGGTATTTTGAGGAGTGTTATTACTCCTCTGGATCTCCAAGGTTGAGGAAAAGTCCAGCTGAGGTAACCACAAACCAACCTTTTGACTTGGTATCTAGCCCTACCAAGCCGGAGAGGGCTCTCTCCACAAAATAATAGCCAAGACGGCTAGATGAATTAGGGTTTTAGGCTAGTTATGATGTGCAGAAGGGTTTGAATGTTTGAAATTGGGTTGCTAGATGATACTTATAATTTTTTACATTTACAAAATGCATCATAGGACTTGCAAGAAATCCCAAGTTAGCATATAATCATTCATTACACTGCTATACCCAACATTCACTTTGTACCTCCAGATAATCAATATACAAGCCATGATCAATGTTATAACCAACAACTACAACAAGCAATAATCAAACCACTTGAATCTCTAATAGAGTTACAAACAATATACTTTCATATATTCTATGATAGAGCATATCCAATACAAGCGTTGAAACTGGAAGCTCTAATACCACTTTTTTACACACCCCCTGCTATCCCTATCCCCTACTAAGAGTAGAAGGGCGTAGTTACTGTGATGAATCAACCTCTAATGTCTTGTTACAGAAATGGGGTCTAATTTTTTTGATCTTTTTAAACTACCTCATAAATTAAAATGGATAACATAGTTGTGTTTGCCTCGTCGATACCTTTCTAAAGATAAAAAATTATCCTCGATTAGGTGTCCGGATCAAAATAAATTTCCATTCAAATCTTGGCCAATTAAACAGTGCCAAATCACTCTATCCTGCCATGTGTGACCTATGTGGTCCCCATATGGTGCAAACATGGGAATCCATGTCATAGTCCATAGGGTAGTTGCTAACTCATTCATGTTCAGTCAACAATTACCTTATCCATAACTTGTATACAACAACATATATATGTGAACCCACCTTTCCATACTTTACAAGTGTCATGTGGGCTCGTTCCTACCACCTCTCCCTGGAGATAATATCTCAGGACTTCTAGTCGCAATCCCTTCCCCAAACTAATGAGGAAGATCTTCCGGGGTTACGTGGATCCCTCGTGGACCCCACCACCTATGCAACCCAACAAACTTCCCTACAATCATGCGCTTTAGGCTCCACCATATCCACAACAACTTGGGAATAAAATCACAGCAATATTGCATGCAAATCTTGAAGAAATTACTGGGGTAGATCCATCAAGGTGACATCATTAGTTTTTATCGTAGGGGTGATGTCACGCTCCCCAAGTGGATCCACTCTAGGAGTGCTATGTGGCACTCATTTACATGCAACTTGGCCCCACAAAACCCCAAATCCAACTGACACATGTCCTAACTTCCAGGTCACCATGTCACGTTGAGGCAACGTCACTTGCCATGTTGGCCCTGGGTACCAGTAGGTCCTCCGCTACATGGTAAATTTCATTTTCATGTTATAACTAATTTTAGGGTCCTCTACCTTAATGCGTTGTACTCCTATCAACTGGCCCCGCCCCACACGTCATCTCGATGGTTTAATCCTGATGGGGTTTTCTTGGGTTCCCATCAAAATCTCTAGGGATAATTCTTCTGGGGTCATCTAATGGTATTAATACTCCCACAACATCTTACGATTTAGAGTTGTTCTACCCACACACCCTTGGTCATGGCACCTAGCCATATTGTCCAGCAGGGAGCCAACTCTTTTAGCCCCAGAAAAATGAATTTCAACCCCCACGAACATATTTAAACATAATTTGGACCCCTCCCACCATCAATGCTTAGTCACGACACTTGCACACATGGGCCTATTATGATTGGAAGGTCAAGCCATTAATGCCTCAAGGTTAAACCCCCTCTCATTTGCATGCGAACACACACACAATTGATGTAAATCTCTTAGAGTTATTCCTTGTGAGCATAGAACACAAGCACATACTTAACATTAATGTTAACCCTCCTAAGCTTGTAGAGGCTTTATCTTTTGATAGGGCTTGGACAAACCCATTCAATATATGTAGATTGATATCCTTCCTAAGCTTAGTACTGATAAATAAGGTTTGAAACATAAATCTATTAGTTTCATAATAAACAAAACTGATTCTATCCATCCATTGATGGTTAGGCCTGCTGTCATTCTATATTTTTGATGTTGAGGGAGTAAATATATTGGACAACATCAAACCACTTTTGAAGCTGGGATCTAGCCTTGCTAGATTCAGAGAGGGATCTCTCTTTATGATTTAGCTTGGTTTTTAAGTTGATTTTAGGCTAGTTATGATTATGCTTGGTTGTTTGTTTTAATTTTTTTGACTGGTTTGGTTGGTTGATCTGATCAAATCACTGTCTTTCCATTGGGCTATGGAGTCAAATTAAGTTGGATGCTGCACCAAATGTTTAAAAGAGTAATCACAGGGCAAGCTAGTTACATTTACTAGATCTTTTAAATTGAATTATGAAGTGGAGAAAAAGTGTGTTTAAGTAGTGATTGAAAGTCATTTAAGAGTTTTTCAATCAAACTTCAGAAGAAAACATAAAGATTATAAAAATAGTCCAAATAGGGTGCTCAATGACATATCTTATTTTTCACATCTCCTGTTTTACAATTAGATTTCAGATGATAAAGATACATAGAATAACAATGGAAACAACAGTTACAATAAGAAAAACATCACCAGTAAATCGCAACACAAGAATCCCGTGAAAAGTCTTTGTATTAATGGTGCTCCAGCAGCGTGAAAAAAGTACATTGCTTGATAAAAAGAGTTACAATGATTAGGAACCGACCTCAATACTTCGACTCATTGGAGTATTTAAACATAATTAAACAAAAATATTACAATTAATGCCTCATTGACATGGAATTCTATCATTAACTTCAAACTAACAGAAATCAAATAATGCAACCAAAAGAGGTGAATTTGGTGAAATGATCGGGCCATCTAGCACTGCTTTGGTGGAGAACAATTGTTGAGTGTACAAATATCTACGTGAATTGTTTGTATGAATATTCCTTTTGTTCCTTCATTACCAGCGTAGTCCAGAAGATGACTGAATGTTGATTTCCTTCTTCATCCAACATTTGCAGAGCAAGCTTGAGGTTGTCTCCCTGAAAATATAAAAACATATACACTAACACAAAAGCAAATACTTGCTCAGTGTGGAATTTGATAAACTGTTCATGGATAGAATCTATAAGAAATTGGCTAAAGTTGAACAAGATGGAAGGCTTGGAATTTGCAGAGAAAATGGAAAGAAATCCTATGATTGCCTCATCTACCCACCAATTTGAGTAATAGCCAAGGAGGTAGGAAATCACTGTGATGATTTTCTTGGCTCTCTCAGGAAAATAGAGGATGGACAGGGAGGATTTTTCTTGGGTAATGGGGCATCTTTAATCAAGAAAAGCTCAAGGGTTTTGGATCTTTTAGCAAAGTCCAGCTTTTGATATAATTCAACAAGTGCTTCATGAGAAAAAAGGGTGGCATTCTCTGCTGTAGGGGCTTGCATCATTTGGTCTATAGCTTTGGGAGTGATAGTGAACAAAATTTCTCTAGTAGGGGCAATAATAGCCCTTTGGCTAGGTAGATAGCAAGCATGACACTTCCTGATGAATTCAGGGGTGCTGTGGGTACGGGGAAAGATATAGTGGGGACAATTGGATTCCCACAGCTAAATATCATCAAATTTATCTATAAACTTGTCCTCAAGCCATCAATACATCTCAAATAGATCAAATTCACAAAGGGTTTCATGAATTTTATAGTTTCTGTCTGCCAAAGGGATTTGGTGAAAATCGATGGGAGGGTGGATCAGAGGACTAACGGCTTCCTCTTGTCCCTTGTCTTTCAGAGGCATGATTGGCTAAATTGAGAACACTGATGAAATATGGATGATACAGGCTTACTGTGTGCAGAGAGGACTTGGGATTTGCAGACACGAAGACAAGGTACTGGCCTGAAATTGAGTTAACGGGAAATGTCCCTGGCCAGGTGAAATTGTTGCAGTTTGGATTGGCACCTGTAACAAAATAATGGCAATGGAAGTGTATACACTCAGTAAATGGTGAATGGGTGAAAGAAAGGATTTTATAATTTTTTTTGGCTTTCTCGTTAATGGTGGTGCGGGTACGTTTGGATTAACGGTTAAGCAATTTAATTGCTTAAAGGATTAATTTTGGAGGGAGTGGATGTGATTGGCGGAGCAACAGACAGATGACCCAGCGACCGCTGACCGTATTAAATGGGGTATTATTGGAGTGTAGTGGGGTAGGTAGATGAAAATATGAGCAGGGAATAGTTTCAGGTTAGTGAAACTTTAGGGCTAATGGGGTAATATGACAAAAATCATTTGATATGCTGAACCTTACAACTTTAATCCCTTTACTTTTTCTTCTGCACATGAAGATAATATTTAACATTCGACTAAGATAAAATCTTCATGGTTTTCCTCTAATCACCATAGTGCTTCTAACTACCCTTTCTCATTTCATTTTTTTTCCAAGCTAACATTTTCTCTTCTTGCTTTGCAGGGTGCATTTAGACTAGCAAACCGAAATCATTTTTCTCTTATGAAAATCTAACTTATCCCATCACTTATTTCGCCATTGATTTAGGTTAAACTATTGAATCAATTTTATTTCTACCTAACTACTGATTTACCAAGCTTAAACTTTTTGGTAAACCTTTGTTCACTAACCTATTTAACATAAATTTAAATGTGTTCAATCATGATTAAACTGTATGATTTGAACATAACTTTAGTCATTGTGGCATTCAAGAACAATTTGCACACAACCTTATTTGATAATGAAATAAAAGATCTAACTTATTAGTAGTGGCACTTAGACTTGCAACACTTTCCGTATTATTTTCTATTTTTTGTTTTGTGGGGTTTTTATTTCCTTTTTTTCTTATTTATTTTTTAACATACCCTCTTTTCATTTTCTTTTTTCATATTTTTTGGAAATCATTTGAATATTGAAATTTATGTACAATATGAAATTACAAATACAAAATATTCAATCAGATTGAGATCCTATAATTTATAGCACCCTAACAAGGCCCATTAGGCAAATTTCAAACTCATAATAGTTTAGACGTCTACAACCCTCTTAGGCTAATAATAAACAAATAACAAGCTCATGAATGCATGTTAGAATCCACTCAATTACTCAGGAATTACAGAGGAAATCATCATTCCTCAAGCATGCAAAAAGTCACATTCATACATGTCTATCCTTCCTGAGCTCTATAGTTTATAAACTGAAGCCAATGGCCAAATTAGTTATTAATGAAACATTCATGCATTTTCGCAAATATCTACCTATCTTTTTCATACTTAGATTGTTTAGGTCAAGTATCTACTTAGAAAGGTGCACAAGAACAATCCCTTCTTTGAGAAACTTCTAAGAGAGCCAACACCTTACTTTCACATAAGAGTAATGGCATCCCATGTTGTTAATATAAATGATTTATCTGCATTCTGGCTAGTATGCAAAATTCAATAGCATAGAGTAGGATCAAACAATAATTCATCAAACATATAGGAATTTTCCATTCCTCCTCAATTGTATAGGGATTAGCTTTACCCATTCACACAGAGATCAACATTCCTCAACATGAACATAGATATTGAATCAACATATTGAACATATACATAACTTTCACGTGCAACATAATAAAATTTGAGGGATTTATCTTACAACTATATGCACCAACATTCTACAACCATGCATTAATTTTTCAGATCCATACAATTAAATTCCATAAGTACAAGCTTCAAATTTCACAATTCTCAACTAAATACATGCAAATACAATAAATCCAATGACCAAAATGAAGGTGGGACATCGATTTTCCACCCAACCTTAGACTCACTACAACCATAATTACTTGCAATAATCACTCCTAAGCCAGATCCATGATCTAAGGGTAATTTCTTTAATAGTTTTTAGAAGGATGTCATACTCATCTCAAAGAGGGAAGGGGTTATTTATAAAATTAGGTGGTTTATCAGCTCTTTAACAAGCACCCTGAGTAGTTTCTCAACCAAATCTTGGAAAAGACTCATTCTCATTTTCCTCAGAATTTTCTTGATCTCCTTCAGGCCACAATTTAGCTTCCCACAGAAATTCATTCCCTCCACCTTGCAAGTCTTTCTAGGACTTCTCATGTGCTTCCCTAAGAGGAAAACCCAACCCCGACATTGTCGTGCAAATTCCTTTTTATAGTTTCTTAGGGTGTCTCTTCATGTTCCTCTTGGACTCTTCCTCTTATTTTTCTTATTATTTTCCCCAAAAAATTAATTAAAGATGCCAACTAACTCCACATGGGTTTATCTTTCCTCTTCCTTCTTATATCATGGATCTATGGTCCCACTCTTCAAGCCATTACATAAAAATATAATAATTTATAATTCAGAGTATCATTACATTACAAAAATCAGGGGGAAAGAATACCAGGGGTGTCGCGAACCCCACCCCATTTAAATGGAACACCGTCCCTAGTGTTCTTATTAGAAAAGAATAGACAAACTTGAGCTTCACACACAACTCTTAGATGTTCTTATTCAAAAAACAAAAGAAAGGATGTGTTGCAAATAAGGGTATGATTGCAGACATCTGATGGATCAAGGCAGATAGGCACTCAAATACTTTAACGTTCTTGAGTGAGATGGATCAGGTCGGTGAGGTGCTAGAAAGAGCAAGACAAGCATGTATTCTTTCAAAAATGAAGAAAATGGATAAATTATGAAGATTCCCCCAACACAGAGCATGTAAGATGTATTCTGCTCATCAACTTGAAAATTAACATATCATAGAAGTGAAATGAAACATGAGAGTACAAACCATTAAAACATATGCAACATAAGAAGAAACTATGTGAAATTCCATACCACAGGTATTCCATCAAAATATTTGCAACTCATTATTAAATTTTTGTCAAAAACTGATTACACTAGTGTCTCTAATCAATACAACAACATCCAACTGAGTCCCACCTGTGCAATGAGTAAAGAAATGATAGATATAGCCATCAAATAACTTCTCCCATACTCAGGGGTCAAATCCATGAGCTAAGGAGCTATTCCACCAAAATCTGAACTGAAAGATAGAGTGTAGGGGAGCCAAATCGAATCATCCCTCACTTTTTGGACACCGATTCATTACATCACAAAAATAGTTTTCACCTAGTGTATTTACCCTAGGTAACTTTAAAACATCATTATTACATTTACATCCATCAATTACATTGGTAAAAACATGATTTCCCAACATGAATATCAAATTTGCAGTGAAAACTCAGAAAAATCAGAAAATTGCTGAGTGCACAGCGCTAGTGCCAGGTGTGCCCTCCATGTTGCAGCTTGATTTTGAGTGCCTTCCTAGTGTCCAAATTGAGCTCAGGATAGCTCGTTGGAACTATTATCCTGTATAATATATATATATGTCTTTAGTTTGTATAATGGACTTGATTTGACCCCTCAAAAAAGTGTTTCTCCCAAGACTTCTTAGCACACAACGCCAAGGTGAAAAATGAGGCAGAACTGTGGTTTTTTGGGTGTTTTTTCACTTTTTCTCCTGCCAGTTGGACCAAACAAGGCTAGAAAATTTGTTTTCCTACATGTCTTCCCTGCTCTAAATCCAATGGTGGCCTTCTTTTGGCCAAAAAGTTCCTCAAATAAAATCGTAATGCCCTAGCATTTCAGCTGTCATAAAATTGTCTAGAAATGCACAAAATTTCCAAAACTTCAAAAATTTGCCCAAAATTTGCTGAATGGTGACTGATGGTAAGGGTTATGCATGGAGTGAGGTCTCAACAAGTATATCTAACCTCCTTTTCTCCTTTTTCATGGTTAGGGTTTCAATTTTGGAATTTTCCCTTTTGAGTTTTGACCTGGCAATCTTGTTCCTCATGGCATAATGCTTTGCCATCTTTCTCTGAATGTCATTTCCTTTGTTAGCCTTGTCCAGGAGCTTCTCCAAATGTTGGTTAATCCTTCCTCCCTGATTTGGCCTTCTCTCTTCCCTCTCTTGTTCCTCCATGGTGTCTTGGTGTTAAAAACCCTCGGGAGATGAAATAATAGTGGAATGTAGGTATAGGGAGTAGGGAACGGTATGCGGAAATTTCAAGGAGATGGGGGAAGGGATTTTTGAATTGAGGGAGGTGATAGGGAGTAGAACTAATGAGGGATTTGGGATAGGGAATTTAATTACAGGTTAGGGGTTTTGGGAGCCTAGGCAAATGAAACACCTAGGTCTTAGGGTTTTAAGAGAATAAAGGTTTTGGGAAGAAGTAATATGATATGGGGGTTGGGAAAGGGTTTTAATAATGATGTGGGAAGGGAATAGAAGTGCTTAGGGAGTGAAATTGGAATTGTAATTAGGAATTGACTATGATACTAGGGTTTCAAACTTGAATAAGACACCAAATTTTGTAATAACACTTAAAACACCACACAATCGACTTAAGAAGAAAATGGATGATGCAATTGTGGCTTACTTGCTTGTTGGAGGTGTGGAGAACAATTTTTGAAGTGTTGGAGGTGATGAAATGGAGTTTGGAGGCGTTTTGACATTTTCTATGCAAATTCGGGCAATTGTGCAGCGCAACGAACAGGGGCGCCCTCCTTCGGCCAGGGGCACAGCGCTGCCTCAGTTTTGCAATTTTTTCCTTTCAAACTTGAAAATTCCTCCTTTGTTGAGGTTGCTCGATAATGACAAGAGAAAATGAGGTTTGAATTGATGTCTTGAGGGTTTAAATACTTTGTGGAATTTAATTTTGTTGATTTAAAACACATTTTGTTAATGTTTCAAATCACTTTTGAAACATTGCACTAATACCCTTTACCTTGTCTTTTTTTTCTCTTTGTAGATTGCTCAATTGCTGGAGTAGGCATTCTTTGATTTGACATTTATTATTCAGTTGGCATGTGGAATTGAGTTGGAGGCTTGGGAAGTAGATACTTATTACATATAATTGACATAAAATTACATCTTTTTTTTTTTGGAATAAAATTACAATTTGGAATGAAACTCATACTTGAAATCAAAATTACAACTTTGGCAACCATCTTTACATGTTTTCAAATCCTCTTTAAATGAAAAAGGGATATTATTTTGTTCACTCTCATACTTTTTCTGGCCTTATGCAGTGAAATGGTGTTTTATTAGACCTTGTAAAAATAAAACCTAGAGACCTAATGAAAACCTTGAGTGAGCAGACTTCATAGTGACTTGACTGACATAAAGACATGATGAAATAAGCTTTCATAATTGATGTATGCTCAGTAAGACATGAAGGTGGGCCAACAAGTATGAATTTTTGAGGGAGAGTGAGGTTTTTTTACTGGGGATACCATCAGCGAGTAAATTTTTGAATGAGGACCAAGGTGGAATGACAAAAATTTCTGAGCGAGACCCTAATATGAATATGAACAGAGGAATTTTGATCACTGATGGCAGTATGCAAATATTGACACTAACATCAGCCTATTTGGGGATAGAAGCTCCTTGGAGGTGTCAAGAACACCGTAGACCAAATGCCTAACCATGTGGGCCAATACGGTCAAAAACTTAAACTGAAATGCATGACTAAACGCTGACAACTCAAATAACACAAACTGACTTGAATCTGACTTGAAATTGACTGAAAAAATGACTCTATACTTACTTAACTAAAACAAGTACTTACAAAACTTATTAATGGAAGCAGACCATCGAGATTTAAGGGTTTCAAATCGTGATGACAACCACCTACCTACTGAAGAAATATGTACAATCATGTGAAGTGATCCTTCCAGTGTAACCAATCTAGCAAATGGCTACTTACTGAAATTCTACTCTCACTTTCCTCAAGCAGGAAGAATGATGTACATGTAGGCAACTCACAATAACAACTGAAACCAATGCTTATGCTAACAAACCATACAACATTCATCTTCTCCAATGCTTGCAAAACACTGCCGAATGGATCTTGAAATCCCTGAAGCATTACCTTGTCTTGAGATCCAGCAGCAAAAATACAAGTACTCCCTTCATTTTGATCTGAAAGAACAGTTGGTTGTTGATTGATAGGAAGGCATAGGGAAGTATAACCTTCTTCTATCTGAGTGTTGGCTGTAAATTCCTCGAGCATGAGAAATTCTGACTTGATTTCTGGCATACTGTCTCTCTCAGGCTCATACTCCTCAAATTCATAGTCTAAGTCATCCTTAAACATAAAACATTCTTCAAGATTATCAAACATGACAACCCTATCATCTTCATGAAAGAAAACAATATCTGTTAGCTGATCTCCTTGCAGGAAATCATCATCATAAATTGGTTTACTCACAACAATTTCCTGTATAGTTTCATCAAATATGAACATTGAAAAAGGAGATTGTCTTTCTTCATGCTGATCTATAAATCTAATTTCAAGATTGTCCTCATTTAAACTTAGATTTTCATTTTCAAAAGTGGAAGAAGTTTCACTAACACCTTCTTGACTATGTGAACACTGCAAACCTGCATTAGCTTGGGCTGTAACATGACTTTTTAGGAGTTGATCTATCTCATCTTCAGATAGTACTTTTTGTTTTCTTTTGCTAAAACAATAATTGTCTTCTTTCCCTCCTAAAGATTCACAAGGATGTTGAATATCTTCTTTAACCTTTGGCTGATCAACTTGTTGTACTGGTGCAAGAATTGTCTCCTGTGGGAAATCTTTATGAACATCAAGACAATATACATCATCTTTTTCTTCCATGAGAGAAAACACTTGCTCTTTTTG
This sequence comes from Pinus tabuliformis, assembly GCA_031772625.1. NCBI lineage: Eukaryota > Viridiplantae > Streptophyta > Pinopsida > Pinales > Pinaceae > Pinus > Pinus tabuliformis. Next base: position 1,197,853,750 of record CM062804.1, read on the forward strand.
GTGATGAAAAGGATTGTCATGCAAAGCCTCCAAGATCTCTTCATCCATGAACTCATTATCATCATAAGAATTCTCTAGATTTTGAATGAAAACCTCAAAATGATCACAACAATTATTAACCAAAGACAAAGAAGGGTAGGACTCCTTGTATTCTTCATAAAATGTTGAATGGAAAACTCTAAGAGAACAAATACTGGCAGGTGGCAAACCTTCATACCAAGATTGTGCTTTTCCTTCAAGAGAAGCCATGAACATATTTAAGAGACAATCTTCAAGAAATTCAACCTTCAACTTGCATGTATGCATGTGAAATTTAACCAGATGTAAAGCAACATCATTACTATCATCATACTTAAACATAGGCAAATTGCTTTGCCAATTTACCTTAGGAATTTTATTTGGGAAACCTGGAATGTGATCTCTTTTCATTGGAGCATACCTTCTTGCAATGGATTCCATCTTGAAAATTCTTCAAGCTACTGATCTTAAGGCAGTGGATTCGCCATGAAGTGTTGATTTTCTAGATCTTCAGTCAATGGAGTCGCCAGGTGAATGGTACAACCTTTCTATGTGTCCAAATGTTGTTCACCATCAACAATTAGATCTAAATCATTGTCATTCTTTCCTAGAGAAGGTAGAGCTTTTGATCCCCGACAACAGCGCCAGAATGTTATTACTCCTCCGGATCTCCAAGGCTGAGGAAGAGTCCAGCTGAGGTAACCATAGACCAACATTTTGACTTGGTATCTAGCCCTACCAAGACGGAGAGGGCTCTCTCCACAAAATCACAACCAAGAGGGTTTGATGAATTAGGGTTTTAGGCTAGTTAAGATGTGCATAAGGGTTTGATTGTTTGAAATTGGGTTGTTGGATGAGGATTAGGTCAAAGAGACTAGGTAAGGGAAAATAAGGGTATGATTACAGACATCTGATGGAGCAAGGTAGGTAGGCACTCAAACACTTTAAGGTTCTTGAGTGAGATGGATCAGATTGGTGAGGTTCAAGAAAGAGCAAGACAAGCATGTATTCTTTCTAAACTGAAGAAAATGGACAAATTATGAAGATGTCCCCAAAACAAAGCATGTAAGATGTATTCTGCTCATCAACTTGAAAATCAACATATCATAGAAGTGAAATGAAACATGAGAGTAAAAAACATTCAAACATATGCAACATAAGAAGAAACTATGTGAAATTCCATACCACAAATATTCCATCAAAATAGTTGCAACTCATTCATTAAATTTCTACCAAATACTGATTACACTAGTGTCTCTAATCAATACAACAACATCCAACTGAGTCCCACCTGTGAAATGAGTCAAGAAATGATAGATATAGCCATCAAACAACTTCTCCCATCCTCAGGGGTCGAATACATGAGCTAAGGAGCCGTTCCACCAAAATATGAACTGAAAGCTAGAGTGTAGGGAGGTCAAACTGACTCATCCCTCACTTTTTGGAAACTGATTCATTACATCATTAAAAGAGTTTTCACCTAATGTATTTACCCTAGGTAAATTTAAAACATAATTATTACATTTACATCCATCAATTAAATTGGTAAAAAAATGATTTCGCAAGATGAAAATCAAATTTGCAGTGAAAACTCAGAAAAATCAGAAAATTGTTGAGTGCACAGCACCAATTCTAGGCACGCAGTGCCAGTGCCAAGTGCGCCATCCATGTTGCAACTTGATTTTGAGTGCCTTCCTGGTGTCCAAATTGAGCTAAGGACAGTTCGTTGGAAAGCTTATCTCGTCTGCTTTCCAGATATGTCTTTACTTTTTAGAATGGACTTGATTTGACTCCTCAAAAAGTGTTTCTCCCAAGACTTCTTAGTGCACAACGCCAAGTTGAAAAATGAGGCATAACTGTGGTTTTTTGGGTGTTTTTTTCACTTTTTCTCCTGCCAGTTGGACCAAACAAGGCTAGAAAAGTGGTTTTCCTGCATGTCTTCCCTGCTATGAATCCAATGGTGGTATTATTTTGGCCAAAAAGTGCCTCAAACAAAAGCGCAGTGCCTAGGGTGCTGCGGACCTAACATTTCAGCTGTCATACAATTGTCTAGAAATGCACAAAATTTCCGAAACTTCAAAAATTTGTTGAATGATGACTAATGGTAAGGGTTATGCATGGAGTGAGGCCTCAAAAAGTATATCTAGCATCCTTTTCTCTTTTTGCATGGTTAGGGTTTCAATATTGGCATTTGCCCTTTTGAGCTTTGACTTGGCAATCTTGTTCCTCATGGCATAATGCTTTGCCATATTTCTTTGAATGTCATTGTCTTTGTTGACCTTATCTAGGAGCTTCTCCAAATGCTAGTTAATCCTTCCTCCCTTATTTGGCCTTCTCTCTTCCCTCTCTTTTTCCTCCATTGTGTCTTGGTGTTAAAAACCCTAGGGAGATGAAATAATAGTGGAATGTAGGTATAGGGAGTAAGGAATGGTATGAGGAAATTTCAAGGAGATGGGGGAAGGGATTTTTGAATTGAGGGAGGTGACAGGGAGTAGAACTGATGAGGGATTTGGGATAGGGAATTTAATTACAGGTTAGGGGTTTTGGAAGCCTAGGCAAATGAAACACCTAGGTCTTAGGGTTTTCACAGAATAAAGGTTTTGGGAAGAAGTAATATGATATGGGGGTTGGGAAAGGGTTTTAATAATGATGTGGGAAGGGAATAAAAGTGTTTAGGGAGTGAAATTGGAATTGACTGTGATACTAGGGTTTCAAACTTGAATAAGACACCAAATTTTGTAATAACACTGAAAACACCACACAATCAACTTAAGAAGAAAATGGATGATGCAATTGTGGTTTACTTGCTTGTTGGAGGCGTGGAGAAAAATTGCTGAAGTGTTGGAGGTGATGAAATGGAGTTTGGAGGCATTTTGAAATTTGATGTGCAAATTCGGGCAAGTGCGCAAAGCAATGAACAAGCATGCCCTCCTTCTGCTAGGTGCGCAACACTGCCTCTGTTTTGCAAATTTTTCCTTTCAAACTTGAAAATTTCTCCTTTGCTGAGGTTGCTCAATAATGACAAGAGAAAATGAGGTTTGAATTGATGTCTTGAGGGTTTAAATACTTTGTGGAATTTAATTTTGTTGATTTAAAACCCATTTTGCTAATGTTTCAAATCACTTTTGAAACATTGCACTAATACCCTTTACCTTGTCTTTTTTGCTTTGCAGATTGATCAATTGTTGGAGTAGGCACTCTTTGATTTGACATTTATTGTTCAGTTGGCATGTGGAACTGAGTTGGAAGCTTGGGAAGTAGATACTTATTACATATAATTGACATAAAATTACATAAATAAAAAAATAAAATTACATCTCTGTTTTTTGGAATAAAATTACAATTTGGAATGAAACTCATACTTGAAATCAAAATTACAACTTTGGCAACCATATTTACATGTTTGCAAATCCTCTTTAAATGAAAAAGGGATATTATTTTGTTCACTCTCATACTTTTGCTGGCCTTATGCAGTGAAATGGTGTTTTATTGGACCTTGGAAAAATGAAACCTAGAGACCTAATGAAAACCTTGAGTGAGCAGACTTCATGGTGACTTGACTGACATAAAGACATGATGAAATGAGCTTTCATAATTGATGTATGCTCAGTAAGACATGAAGGTGGGCCAACAAGTATGAATTTTTGAGGGAGAGTGAGGTTTTTTTACTAGGGCTACCATCAGTGAGTAAATTTTTGAATGAGGACCTAGGTGGAATGACAAAAATTTATGAGCGAGACCCTAATATGAATATGAAAAGAGGAGTTTTGATCACTGATGGCAGTATGAAAATACTGACACTAACAAGGAGGAAAAAAGGTTATAAAATACAAAGGAGGTCTGAGGAAAAAGGTATGTGAGAATTTATTTGTAAATTGGCAAAGAGATCAAGTAGTTACCATGTGAGGGAGAAACCCTTGAATATTCCCAATTTCAGTGTTGAAACACAGACCCTAGCTAGTGGCGATTGGTTTTGGTGGTTACCCATTCACCCTAGTTAATCAAGTGATTGATCATTGCATAAAAGGTTGAATTCATTATTAGAGGAGGTCAAATTTCTACTTACAAGAGGAGGTTGAATTGTCTACTCAGAGAGGCAAAAATACTAGTCTTGGGAGGAGGCCACAATGTTCACTTAAAGAAGCTGAATTGCCAAATTGAAGAGGTCGAGTTGTTGTATGATAGAGGAATAAATTTTAAAGGATTGAAGAATCATTTCCAGAAGGGTTGAACAAATTTATTAGGAGGGTTGAATTACACTAACCAGGAAATTAAATTGCCATTTGTGGAGGGGTCAAATTGCAGAATCAAGGAGCCAAGGACCGAGAGTATTTTCCAGGTTATTTCTTCAAATTATTGATATAATTTCCTCTCAAAAGGTATTAATTAAATTATTAGGTTTTCTTACCATAAACTTTATCTGCACTTTTTGTGACTCTCAAGTGTGTTTTTATTTAAAATTTTGGTAAAAAAATATGTTATGATTTCTAAAAATATTTTATAGAAATTTTAGTTAAATAAGTAAAAATGAATATTACATTCACGAAATACAAAAAACAAAATTTCCTAGCGCACTAAGTATTATCTAAATAAATCAAGTATGTTTTTATTTAAACTTTTAGTAAAAAATTATGTTAGGATTTCTAAAAATATTTTATAGAAATTTTAGTTAAATAAGTAAAGAAAATATTTTAGTTAAGTAAGTAAAAAAGAATATTACATACAATAAACAAAATTTCCTTACACACTAAGTATTATCTAAATAAATTCAACAAATTCAAAATGTTTGATTAGTACTTATGTGTTATCCATTCATATCTTACAATGATATTTCTTCTAAAAACATTATAAATTATCAATGACAATGGTAGTTGTTATATTTAATGAAGAAATAAGTTCTTGCTTTTGAAATATTCTATATTTAAAATCACAAAATGATAATGAAATATTCTATATTTAAAATCACAAATGATAATGAATGTTATGAAAAAAATTGTTATAAAAAAATGTTAAATATTAAGGCACTATACCTCGTTTTTCGTCTATTTTCATAACTAGTGAGAAATATTAAAAAAAAATGAATGTTGGAAAATATCTAGTAATAATGAAATGTGATATGTCAAGAAGATTGTTAAATTCTTAAATGAAATTTCCTAACTTCACTTCTTGTTTGTATAATATAAAAAAAATAGTAGAAGATACACATGACCTTGAACTACTGATTTCTACTTCCATTATTATTTTGCAATGTGACAAAGTAACGTCCCATTTAATGATAACTTACATTGTCGATGATATGATAGTTGCAATTAAATGAAGACAGAGGCCACATCATAACTAATAATAATATGAAGAAATTTATTGTTTTCCTTCCTTGATGCCCATGAAGAAAAAATGCCAATATACAAGTTTGGTAATTACTTTGAATGTTTGTTTATAATAAATAAAAATATGTTTTATTATTAATTTTTGGGTTAAAATTTTGAATTAAATACTCATCTCTCCGAATAGAGCATGATTGTTCACAAGTGATTTTCAAATGCATCTACATCAACCTAGTTCCATCTTAAACCCAAACCTATCAAGAATCGAGAGGAATCAAATCTCTCAAGGTGTGAACCTTTTTTTGAATGCAAAACTTGAGGAAAGGTTTATATATCAAGATATTCGATCCCTCACGACACTTCATAGATCTAGGGTTAAGATGGATATAGGTAGGTTTTAGTCATGGGTGAGCACACATAATTTGTTTGTAGATGATCAACATTATGTATATGTATATGTCTAAGATTAATTTAGCTATTTTAAACTACTTAGTTTCCTCGGTTTGTTGAGAACATAAAGGGTATTATTTAGAAGTTTTGATTTGGAAATGATGAAAAAATTACACAAAATAATGCGTGTGCATTGAAATCAGTGTGTTGATCTCAATGTATATGTCAATTTCTATTTCTATTTCTATTTCTATTCAATGTCAATTTCTATTTAAATTTCTATCCAATTTTTAATGTGTTCATTTCAATGTACATGTCAATTTCTAGATGCCTTGATCTAGAATGATGAAAAATGTATATTGAAATCAATGTGTATCCACTGATATCAAGTTTTCTTAGAACTATAATGATTCCTTGACTTGCACATCTATGTCTACTAACACAATGATATTGTTGTTCAAATATTAAAATGATATTTTGATATGGTAATATACTTATTTGTTCATATTGTTACTGCAAATGGTGTTCGTCTTCCTTTTCACTCTCTTTATGTGTCTATTGTCACGTTGCTAATTTGTGTATCCCATTGAATCCAGTTGGTGGGTTTTGTTCACAAGATAATGCCATTTTTCTTCTTATGATTCCTCTTGTCAAAATTCAGACTCCATCATGTGGTTTGCATACAAAGGTTTCACTGTTTCCTCATTGGATTACTTTGTAAATGCATGTACACTGAAATCAATGAGTTGATTTCAGTATACATTTCAATTTCAATTCCACTTTCAGTTGTAGAAATTAATAGAAATTTGCTACTATTGATGATTTCTAACTGAAAACAAGAGATTACAAATTTCCTCTACTATTTTGCAGAATGGACATCACAATTTAGGAACACATGTAATGAAATGAAACCATTAAAACAACAATAGCGCTATGATTTACAGGGGAACCCAACTAGGAAAAACCCCTTTGTTGCTTTGCATTAATTCAGATGAAAAGAGAAACAATTACAATGTCTTGCTTCAACTTTGAAGCCAACCCTGCACTGTAATCATGTTCTCCTACTTCTTGACCTGCTCTAGCCAACACTTTTCCAATTCAAGACTCAGCCAACATCCTATTTCCTTGCGTAATCCTGGAGGAATTATCCCCTAAAAAATAGGAGAATCTATTTCCTTAGGAGAACTCCCCATTTCCTTGCACAATAGCTTGAGTAATTGATCACCTTCTTAGTGAAAAAAGCATTGTAAACTCAACAATATACAAATATAAATACAAACATGCCTTTTCCTCCACTTCAACTAGGCAATTCAAAGTCCTTGCATGACTGTGTCTATTTTTAGTTGATTGACTAGTTAACCGAGAGATCAATGTGTTAACAACAATTTTAACTACTCAACCGACCTTCAATTGACTCAACTAGCGACTAGAGCTCAGTTAATTGAGTTCGATTGAAAATAAATGAACTAGATTGCTAGATATTAGCAATCACTACATGCACAACTCTACTTCTAGCCTATGACTCGAATTTACTAAGTAAACTAGTAGACAAGGCCATGCCACACAAGTTAACTACAATCCAAGTCATCCAACTGATGTGGAAAATCTAATTACTCAATTTGACTAAGGAACATGTCAAAATTGAGCCTTTTTATTTCTACAATTCTAACACTCCATATTAGCAAGAAAAGGGCTCTACACAACCCCAATCCAAATCCTATGGAATGTACTGTAGTGCTACATCTCACTGTTGTTGTTGCTATTGCAACAATTACAACTGAGAAGCATCCAAAATATTGAATCACTTGTGTCTTTACAACTATTTACTAGGGAAACTGCACTGTTGTTGATTATGCTTTGTGCTCCTCAACATCTGACTGCATCAACTGACATTTATCCTTCTACTATTGGATATTGTGGGCCCCTGTAGCAAGGTAATGATCCATGAGGAAAATATACTACAACTGCTACTACTTTCCTATGGATCTTGCCCATTTTTTTTTGCAACTCTAGGACTAAGGATCTACATTGTCCCACATCACTTCCCAAGGTATAGTAGCATGCATGGTGAAATATACCTCTAGATTTGATATATTTTTCACTCTAAATCTAATCTGTTTCACTTTCTCAGTAGCTACATGTCTCGGAAAGGCTTTCCCCTTACTGAAAACAACATCACAGCCTATATCCTCCAAAACAACTACACATATCTAGTTCTTCTTTAGCCTAGGTACAAATATAAGATCTTTTTGATGAAGATGGGAGCCTAAATCCCTCTTAAAGGTGCCAATACCAATTCCTTTGGAACTATATCTCCCATCATCTCCAAATTATATATGCAATTGGAGATCCTTCTCGTCCAGGCCACTGAAGAAAACTTTGCAGCATGTCATATGGAATGAGGTACCAAAATCTAGGTACCACTCACTCCCTCTTACTATGTTGTATATGCATACAAAGAGGTTAAAATCTAGCTTGAATTGATATGCCAAGACATCTCCTCCTACTCCTGCTTTAGTATCCTTGTTGGATTTCATGTGAAAACACTTTGTTACATAGTGCCCAAATTCATGGAAGTGAAAACATTTTATCTTGCTTAGGTCCTTCTTCTTGCCATTGTTCTGGCTGGACTTTGGCTTGCTTTGGGCCTTCTTTCCCTTAGCTTTCTTTCCCTTCCCAACCAAGGAAAAATTATCTTCCTCCTTAGATTTGGATGTTACTTCATCTCTAGTGTTCCTCTAAATTTCTTCCTGCACCAAATCAGACCAAATTCTCTCCCAATTTGGCAATTTCTCCCTTCCATTTACAAAGTCTTGGTAGTTGTGCCAGGATTTTGGAAGGCCAAGGAGAGCTAGGATCACTAGCTCTGAGGATGGTATATTTTCTCCAACTCCTCCAAGATCATCTCAAGACTGAGTGAATTTGGAGAGGTAATGTGGAATGGTTTCATTTTTCTACATGCAAATGTTTTTGAGCTTGTCCCTCAATGCCAATTTCCTGGCATCACTATCATTTTCAAATAACTTAATGAGGGTCTTCCACATAACAAATAGAGTCTCCTTGCCATGTAAATTCGAGACTATGTGGTCTCTCACACCCTCTAGGATGATCCTCCTAGTTTTTTTTGTATCCTTCTTCCACTAAGATAACTGTTGTGCATCTGATACTATTGGTTTTAGAATGTCAGTTTTGGTGTCTTCCAACACTCCATTATCATCGAGTACAACTTCCATTATGTCCTTCTAAGCTATGAAATTTGAGGTTCCCTCCAGGCATACTCAAATCTCAACCTGTTGAAAGACATTTTCCCACACAAAAGACAAAATGCTTCATTGAATTTGCAAATTAAAATCTCTTAAGGAGAAGATATATTGATTGGTTTCTAGTGTGATTTATGCTCTGGTACCATGTAGAAATTAATAGAAATTTTCTAATACTGATGATTTCAAACTAAAAACAATAGATTACAAATTTCCTCCACTAAGATGCGAAATGAAAATCATAATTTAGAAACACATGCAATGACATACAACCATTAAAAAAAATAACACAATGATTTATAGGGGAACCCAACTGGGAAAAACCACTTCACTGCTTTGCATTAATTTAAATGAAAAGATAAACAATTAAAATGTATTCCTTCAACTCTGAAGCACGACCTGCACTATAATCATGTTCTCATGTTTCCTGACTTGCTATGGCCAACACTTAGCCAATTCAAGCTTAAACCAACCTGCTATTTCCTTGCGCAATCCTCGAGGAATTAGCCCTTTAAAAATAGGAGAATTCCCTATTTCCTTGCACAATAGCTTTAGGAATTGATCACCTGCTCAGTGTAAAAAGCATTGTACACTCAACAATATAAAAATACAAATACAAACCTACCTTTTCCTCCACTTCAACTAGGCAAGTCAAATTCCATGCATGAGTGTGTATATTTTTAGTCGATTGATGAGTTAATTGAGAGATCATTGAGTTAACAACAATTTTAACTACTCAACTGACCTTCAACTGACCCAACTAGTGACTAGAGATAGGTTAACTAAGTTCATCTATAAATAATTGAACTAGATTGCTAAATCTTAGCAATCACTACATGCATAACTCTCTTCTAGCATATAACTTGATTTTACTGAGTAAACTAGTATACAAGGCCATGTCACACAAGTTAACTGCAATCCAAGTCATCTTGCTGATGTGGAAAATCGAATTACTCAATTTGACTGAGGCACAAGCCAAAATTGAGTCTTTTTCTTGCTATAATTCTAACATCAATTTCTATGTCAGTTCCTGATCATGTTTATATTATTGTTTGTATTTATAGTATTACTATTATTTACATGGTATGCATACATTGAGTTCTTGATTTGATGTCAGTGTACATGTCAAATTCAATTTCACTTTCGATTTCTATGTCAATTGCTACATTTATTTATATTACTATTTGTATTTTATACTATTAATATTATTTACATAGTAAGCACACATACAATTCTCCAACTAAAAACCAAACCACAACATTTGAGAACCTCAATTTTATCAATATGCATAAGGATTTTTCATATTGTTTTCTTATTTACCTTTTAGATGACCAATATGGCAGACATGAAATAGATGTGTGTTTACATATATTTAAGATTTGAACGCAGTTGTATGGAAAAATTCCAGGGCACCTTCCAAGGAATGTCAACTGAAGTTTGATTGTTCTTTTGAATTATAGTAATGATCGACAAAATAGATAAATATATCCGTTGAGATTCTATTGCATATTTAACTATCTCAATATGCTCTCAATGATGCATTGTCTTATAAACATAATCCCACAACTAGTTTCATTGGACTACACAAACATTTTCATCAAATTACCATTTCATTTAAACTAATCATTATAACCATTAAAATTACTGAAATATGATCAAATCAATGAATGCAAATATGCCAAAGTAAACTTCCATTGCATAATGGATAAATATACTAATCACTATTTAGGCTTTAAGATATCTTAAAACTAATTAAATTCTTAACCATCATTCAAATTTTGAATAATGTACATTATTTTCAACCAATAGTAAAAATCATTAATATTTATAGTGTCATTTGAGTCATGTATGTGTAAAGTTTATTGTAAAATCGTTAATATCTACTTAACATAATAAATTTCTACATTGCAATTTCTACGTTTTTAGTTATATTGTTGGATTTTCTTTGATTACTACTATGCTAAGGGGTTTTACTCAATGTAAGCATATGCCATTGCATCATAAACTTCCTCTATCGTTTGTTTAAGAGTTAAAACAAAATGGTGATTTAGAGTTTACTCAAATTTCAACACAAGCTTTTCACAAACACTCTCAATCAAGAGTTTAAAAAATATTGACATAGTTCATTTTTCATTAGAAAGTGTCTTTAAACACTTGGTAGAAAGTTTAAACTAACTCACATTCAAGTTTCAACTTCTTATTCAAAAATTATTTGAATGAGAAAATTTCGGAGAAGAATTCTCAACTAATGTTAATGATTTTGGTGTTTAAATTTTCCTACAAACATAATTTCAAATAGATCAGTGATTTATAAATTTGGTACCATTTGATTCATAGTTTCTATTATTTAAATTTTTAGATTTTTATGATTTATTTTTTAATTGTATTTATAAACTTATATATTGAAAATATATAAGAGATGAAATTTTAGTTTTCTAGTTTATATTTGGTAACATTTGATTCATAGTTTCTATTATTTAAATTTTTAGATTTTTATAATTTATTTTTATTTGTATTTATAAACTTATATATTTTTCAATATATAAAATGAAATTTTAGTTTTCTAGTTTATATAAAGGTAAGAGGAAAATTCATGCTGTTATGAATAAGTTTCTATCTTTTGATTTGATTTATTAATTTTGTGCGTGCATGTAACAAGTTTGGAATTGAGCTGACTTATTATTTTTACTTTTTTAATTGAGCCAACATTACATTTTTCTTATTATTATTTTTTGATCTAGCACTTCACTATAACATCTCCCGTATTTTGTTGTAGAGCACTTGTCGATGCCAAAGGAAACAACCCTAGTGAAGAGAAGTCTTCCAAGGAAGGAATCATCCTTAAAGGAGAGAAGGGAACTATAGGGGTATTATTTTCTTTTGCCGAGAGGAAATCCCACATGTCAATTGCACAAAAAAAAACAACACTTTTAGAGAAGTTAGATAAGGGAAGCAAATGACTATAAGAGGGGTCTTGAGAGCACGAAAGACCTATGAAAGTTTTTTAATGGTTGTTCTCTCATTGAATGTTGAATGGGTGTAGTGTACCTTCAAAAACGTTATCCCTAAAAATATTGTTTTTAGTTAATAATCTAGATATGTTCTACTACAAGGAACTATGTGTTTGGGGTCAAAAGGCTATTGAAGTTATTTCATCTTTTTTAAGCAGTGATAATTTTTGTTCTTGGAACATCAAGGATCCTTCAAGAGGCCTCATCCCAAGTTAGAATGGTAATATTGATCCAATCTCTAAAGCTATATTGAATACACGTATCTGGTTAGAATGTAGATAAAAAAATTGGGATACGTGTTTTAAGTTATAAATTTGTTTGAGCCCTATGGTGATAGGAAATCATTTTGAGAGATGTGAAAAGCTCAAGGATCCCTAGAAGGTGATAATATAGAGGTGAATTTATGACTAAATTTAGAAGAAATTTGGGAAGAATTCACTAGGGTGGATCCTTTTGTTAATTATTTTAACCATATAGTTGAATATTTGAAGCTTATTAATGTTAAGTCAATACAGGTAGACCTTGTCCATGGGGTCTTGGATAGATGGTGATCAAGTGTGTTGTTAAGGCATTCCTTGATTTTAAGTCACATGTTCAATTCCCCACCCTATTCAGGTGTTATTCTTGGACATGGTCATAATGTAGCTTCACCATTGCCCAACTTACAAAAAAAATAATACAGGTAGACCCTACTTGGTGAAACTCTAAAAAAAGTAGGAAAGACATTGGGCCAAAAAGTTAGATTGATTCCTAGTTTTTGAATGGAGTTTAGAAGTAGCTTTTAAAATGAAATCATGCATAGGTTATCAAGGATATTTATATAATTTACCTATTCTATTTCTAATTGAAATAAAGGATAAAAAACCCCTAGCTCCTTGTAAATTTATTTGTTCGTCATTAAATGAGGAAGATTTGTGGCACATTCTGAGGCACATCATTCATTGTATTTGCTTCTTGCACATTGTACAACCCTGGACAATGTTGTCGTTGTTGTGCAAAATCTTTCTGCACATGGTTTTTCCCATATTTCCAACACTGTGTGGGTCCTTCCTTGAACCCCTTGACTTGCTCTCTTATTGTTTCAGAGAACTGATCTCTACTAGAATTAATAGATTTTGCCTGAAAATCACCCTTGATAGGTGTTATGAATTCCGCATTCTTTCCTCCTGGATGATATCCTGAATACTTCTTTCCTTTTCATTTAAATCTAGTCTTACCTCGTGCTTTCCAATCAACTCTGGAGTTGGTCTTGTGCTTGGATTGTTCATAATAGTACCATATTTTTTGGATGGTGTCTTCTAATTTTTTTGGCTCATCAAACTCAATTATGTCCCTAAAATCTTGTGGCAACCCAATGAGGTACCTTTGAATCTTTATTTTATAATCCTTGATGTAGGGTAAATACCTTAGCAAATCCAAGAATCTATTTGTGTACTCATCAATTGTGAGTTGCCCCAATCTGTGTTCATGGAACTCCCTGACCTTGTTGTCATGGCACCTTTCAGATAGGTACTTTCCCTTAAATACCTTCTAGATCTCCTCTAGGATAGCTCTTTTCTCTAATGTTTTTAACATTCGTTGAGTATTCCCACCATATACCAGCTTTTCCTTTTAAGCTAAAAATGGATACTCTTTCCTTCATATTCTCATTGAATTAGTCATGCACTCTAGGGTAATTTCCATGCTTTTGCCTCTTCAGCCTTCTTGAGCTCTCCATCAAAGGTTGAAGGATTTTTCGTCTTGAATTCTTCTGGCATCAAATTTATATCATCCCTTCTCTATTGTTGGTGTCTTCTAGTTGTAGTACCCAAAAAATGTTTATGACTACTAGTCCTCCTCTCAAGAGTGCTAATTAGAGGTTTTCCTCTCCCTATGTCCTCACTGGCTTGTTTATTCATTTTCTAGTATTACTTCCCTCAACTCCATTATTCCCCAATTCAAGGTTTCAAAGTATAGATTGTATCTCCCTAAATCTATACCTTCCATGGTAGTTGGCACATGGATCATTTTTCTTTTGCCTTTGCAAATATGATAAATTTTGCAATATTACCACATTCACTTATGCCTACTTTTCTTAAGCTCTGAGAATCTTCTCATTATCAGCCTTACAACTTCTCAACTTAGCCTTTAGAATTCTAAGAGCATCCATCCAGTCAAGGGAGTCTCCCTCTCTCCTTTTTCCAATTGGGTCTTCTTCCTTACCATGTTGGGACTTGTCCCTGTTGTATTGCACCATATTGATGCTCATTTCTTTGTTTACCTATAGTTCTTCGGTGTCTTCTTATGTGTTGTTGCACACACATGGTTGTTAGTGAAAGCAGGCACAAATAAACATAATCACCCATCACATTGGCATGTTCACAATAAGCATGTTGAAGTTGGATTAAACATTCAATCTCGAGTTAGTATGATCGTTAAAATAAAAAATATCATATCAACAGTCACTCATCAGCCACATTAATTATATTTTGAAATCAACACTCATGCATGTATATACATATAATATTTAGTCATCAAGTTGAATGTCCCTTTTCAATTTTTAACAAAACTCTTAATTAAAATCTTCTCTCTTTTTTTTGTCTAAGGCCCATTCAGTTTGAGTGTTCGACATGGGTGCTCTGATATCACACTGTAATCCCTCCCCCCCGGGACTAACTTGGGCTATGGGAGGTGTTACTTCGAGACTTAACCAACCCTACAAGGTCTGTTATGGAAATAGGATTAAAAAGTCCTTAATATTAAAACTTTTCATAATTATTTTTTATACCACCATTAGATTTGGCTCATGAGAGTTTTCTGACGATATCAATTTTATCTCAATCCAACCTCAGGATTTAAAATTACACCCATTTAAAATTTGACAAGTCAAAGAGTGCCACATGGCAGCCACCAATAGTCCCCATGGTTGGGGTTAAACCTCTCGTTTTTTTCCCGGCCAATGTGATATAGGTAGAGCAAATTAGTAGCCGACATTCATTATGGGCCTCCCCCTGCCACTCTGAAAATTAATGAGGGGAGGCAGGTGGCGATCCAATATTTCTCACTTATGTAACTAAAGATCTCTGATTTCCCTTCATCTGATCGACCTCCACGTGGATAGGAATAGAAAATAGGCGAGCCACATTCATTATGCTCCCGCCTTCCCTTTCAGAAATTAATGAGGGGAGGGGGTCTGCAATTTGTCCCCTCATTAGATCAGCCTTTGCGTGGGCTCTTCGAAATCATATGTTTGAAAAGCTTATGCAGGACCCTTCCACATACCCAACAATTAATGAGGGGGATCCGCTATTTGTTACTTATCCAATTAAGACCCCCACCTCACTCATGGTGCCTCATTAATTCCATGTCACCCTTCACAATTTTTCCCCACTATTTCGGCACCCATGTGGCTCTACCACATCAACAGTAATATCTACTATGGTTGTTCTTATGCCCTCGTGGTGTCTACCACCTCAGTATCCTTGTATACCCCCACAAGATTGAGCCATTCACTTTATTTGTCAACTTTTATGTTATATTCGGTCATTGGGGAAATATGATGTTCCCCTAATTTCTTCATATGGAAACATTGTTGGAACCCTAGATCACTTGCGACTCCCTCATACATATATCACACATATATACATCATCCATGAAACATTCATACAATTAACTTTACCTATATATTCAACTTGAATGCCTAGCAACTGAAGGAGGGACTTTAACTCTCCAACCAATCACAGGCCAACTAAATTACAATATTTCTTGCAGCTAACCACCCCTAAGCCAAATTGAGAGTTGAAGGAGCCAATTTTCTCATGGGGTCTCACACTAAGAGTTCAGTGAAATAGGTATGAAAAAGGAGGAGTCCATTGTCCAAGTGGTTTATCAACTGCTCCCAGGAAGTAAACACCATAGATACTTCCTCTAACCATCAGAGATTAACACATGGAATTCACCCATGACTTAGTGAATTTCTGCTTAGTTCTAGGAGTTTAATCTCACTCTGAGGGTGGTTTATCCAATGGATTTTCAAAGATAAACATCACAGGAGTCCATAGATCACAATCCAGGTGGTTTGTCAACCCATTCAACAAGCTTTAAGTGGTTTATCAACCCCAAGAAAAACACTTAGAGGTTTATCAACTAAGGCAACAAGCACTTGAGTTCCTCAACCTTCTAGGTGGTTTATCAACCTTCCAATAAGCACCCCATTTGTTATTTTTCCAAATTAGAAAGCTATAAGAGGTTTATCAACCTTCCAAGGAAAACACTTAGAGGTTTATCAACTAAGATAACAAGCATTGGTGAGTAATTATTCCATTGATCCTTCACTAGTCACTCCACACCAATGCATACAATTCACCATAAGAACACTAGCAATTGTCCTCAAATTTTACATAGCAGAGTTCCTTTTTTTCACAAGTTATTTTTTGTTATTTTCTTCATTGAGTTTTATCCCATTTTGTTGTTTCTTGTGATATTTTTCCTGATCTGCCATTTTTTTTCCTCCTGTTTTCTCATTGTCTATGTAATTGCATGTTGACTCTGTCTAACACGTCCCATGAAGCTGAGATAGTCTGGGCCCATCCTTTCTCCTAGACTACTGTGAGGTACACAACCCCTTCCTAGGAAGCTTCAATACCCTTTCCCCATTACTAGTAACTACTTATAGTAGTTGGTAGCTCAACAAACACATTAGATGTCAACATATTAAATTTAGGGAATATTTTAAAACTTCCCAATCTCCCTCACAAGCTTCTTAAGGAAGATATCCTTCGAGACATCTATATTCATATAGGCATGCTCTTATTGTAAACCACCCCTACTATCCATAGCCCCTACTAAGGATAGAAGGAGGAAATTACTTGTGATGACCCAACCTCCAATGTATTGTTATGGAAATGGGGTCTAAATTTTTCGATCTTTTTTAACTACCTTAGAACTTAAAATGGATATCATTGTTGTGTTGATCTCACTAATACCTTTCCAACGATATAAAATTTGCCTCAATTGGGCTTCCAAATCAAAAGATATAGCGATTCAAAGCATACCCTATTAGATAATGCCACATCACTATGGCCTGCCATGTGGCACCTACGTGGTCCCCACCTGGTGCACACGTGGGAATCCATGTCATAACCCATAGATAAGTTGTTTACCTTTTCATGCTAGGTCACAAAATATCTTTTCCATAGCTCGTATGCAACAACATATATGGATGAACCTGCCTTTCTCAACTTTACAAGTGTTGTGTTGGTCCCTTCTTGCCACCTCACCCCGAAGATAAAATCCTAGGAATTCCCTTCATAGTTCCCTATTGAGACTATTGGGTAAGATATTCTGGGGTTGCATGGATCCCTCGTTGACTTCCCCACCTACGCATCCCAACTTCCTTTGCTATGATCGTGCTCTACGGGCTCCACTGCTACTAAATCACCACAAGAATAAAACCCTGACAAGATTGCACCCAAATCCTTAAGAAATTGTTGCGGTAGAGGCATCGATGTGATGAAATCAGATTTTATCACTGGGGTGACATCATTCCCTCCAGATGGCTCCACTTCGAGAGTGCCATGTGGCACCCATTTATAGGCCACCTGGCCCCACAAAACCCCAAATCCAACTGACATGTGTTTTGCCTCCTAGGTTGCCATGTCACCTGCCACACTGACTGTGGGTCCCACTAGGCCCTCCGCTACATGGTAAAGTTAATTATCATGTTATAACAAATTTTTGGGTCCTCTACCTTAATATGTTGTACACCTATCAACCAGACCCACCCTGCCACATCATGCCAATGATTTAATGATGACAGGGTTGTCCTAACCTCCCATCGAAATCTTCGGGGAAAATTATTTTGGGGTCATTTGACGATATTATACTCCCACAAAATTCAATGGTTCAAATATATTTTTCTTGCACGTCATTGGTCATGGCACCTATCCATATGGCCAGGCAGGTAGCCCACTCTTTTAACCCCCGACAAATGAATGTCAACCCCCACGACATATGTAAATATGCTTTGAGCCTCTCCCACTCTCAATGCTTGCACACATGGGCATATTATATCTTGAGTGGGCCTAATGGTTAAGAACACGTGTTTCCTCCTAAGACGTCACAAGTTCTAAACCAGAGGGGGGTAGAGTATGTATGCCTTCATAGACTTAGCAGTCAAATCATTGCACGGAAGTGGGTCCCTTGTCCCATAAACAAGGGGGTATCATACACCAATTTGGTATATGGCTTGGAAATGACCTTAAAAATGGATAATAATAATAATAATAATAGCAATTGGAATGGAAAACCTTAATACCTCAAGGCTCATCCCCCACTCATTTCCATGTCACAATGTTCAGTCTTTCATTCAACTCAACATGTTTTCATCCATGTTGTTCACATGCTATCAAGTTTTCAACCCTTACCATTTTTCACTCAAGATCACCACCATTATTAGGAGCATAAATATAACATAAATATAAACAATGGGTCATTCCTTCCCTCTTGCACAAAAGTGTTCCATGCAACTTGGAACCCATTAAATAACTTTGTTGCATTACCCAATTATGGAAAATACAAATTTTGTTTTCATGTTGTTCACATAGTATTTTTATTACAAGTGGTTTATCAGTTGTGGAAAGCACTTTGAGAGTGGTTTATCAACCCAACAACAAACACCTTAGGTGGTTTATCATCTTCCTAAATAATAATCCCATGGAAACTCTACACAATCCTTTCATTACAGGTGGTTTGTCAGGCGTGGCAAGCACTCAAAGAGAGGTTTATCATCCTGACAACAAACACCTTGGGTGGTTTATCAGCCTCCTCAACAAGCACCCCGTGGTAACTCCACAAAATATTTTTATCACATGTGGTTTATTAGTTGTGGAAAGCACTATAAGAGTGGTTTATCAACCCAACATCAAGCACCCTAGTTGGTTTATCTGCTAGTCAAGCACAATAGAATTTCATAGTAATGGGTGGTTTATCAGTTATGTCAAGCACTTTGTGAGTGGTTTATCATCCCACAACAAGCACCTTAGGTGGTCTATCATCCCTCATTTAGCAAGCACCCTTCTCAGCCCTAACTATCACCCTATGGAAATTTCATGTAATTGTTTCATTACAGGTGGTTTATTAGTTGTCGAAAGCACTCTGAGAGTGGTATATCAACCCAAAAACAAGAACTTTGGGTGGTTTATTAGCCTCCTAAATAAAAGAAACCTATGGAAACTCCACACAATATTTTATTACAGGTGATTTATCAGTTGTGGAAAGAACTCTGAGAGTGGTTTATCAGCGTGATGACAAGCGCCTTCGGTGG
Organism: Pinus tabuliformis; assembly: GCA_031772625.1. Taxonomy (NCBI): domain Eukaryota; kingdom Viridiplantae; phylum Streptophyta; class Pinopsida; order Pinales; family Pinaceae; genus Pinus; species Pinus tabuliformis. The sequence continues at coordinate 1,197,873,056 of CM062804.1, forward strand.
TTTACCAACCTGCTCATGGAAAGCACCCTGTCAAACACAATGCCATTTATACATATACATCAACATGATCATGGACATACATTTGCATATGTAATTAGAGTCAAGGTCAAGACAACCTCCTTTGATCCATTTTCAGGGCTTCCATATCGTTATCCATTATCCCCATGGACCAAACTAGCCCACTTGGTTGTCATACGACTATCCACTTAGTCATGGACATAACACATATTAACATATGTAAATTAAAATTAGAGTTCAGAGAACTCCCTACACTTAGGAAAAGTAGGCATCAACCAATAGGATCTTTTACTATAATTCCTCCATTCACTTTCTTCACCTCACTATTGTTCTATTGTTTTCAACTATTTCTATTGACATTGATTTGATTAGGAAATTTCCAACAATTTATGCATGTTGCTCCATGCCACGATACATGCTTCTTTTTGCTGCCACTAAGTGTTGATATGCTGCCACATACACTTAGTTGTTAGTGATTTAATGAGATATAATAATCATACCAGCTACTATCTTGCCATGCTAAGCCAAAAATGTTACCTTGCAGTTATTCACAAAACCTTAAAATTATTATCAGTCACATGTCCCAAACCAGAACACAATTTTAATCATATACATTAACTTGTTTTGAAATTCAGAATACATATACACATATCAACATGTTACCATCATGATATCACAGGTTTTAGAATCCAGTCTTTAATCAAATCAACAACATAATTAAATTTAGCCTCCTTGTTGAGATCACCATTACCATTTTAGATCAACTTTTACATATTTTAGAAAAAATTATCCTTCTTATTAGGGACAACAATCATGGCATTTGCAACCTCAAGGGAGACAATTACGAAACCACATGTATCTATCATACTTATAATTTTTTACATTTAAAAAAAGCATCATAGGACTTGCAAGAAATCCCAAGTTAACACATAATCATTCATTACACTGCTACACCCAACATTCACTTTGCACATCCAGATAATCAATATACAAGCCATGATCAATGTTATAACCAACAACTACAACAAGCAATTATCAAAACACTTGAATCTCTAATAGATTTACAAACAATATTCCTTCATATATTCTATGATAGAGCATATCCAATACAAATGTTGAAACTAGAAGCTCTGATACCACATTTTTACACACCCACTGCAATCCCTATCCCCTACTAAGGGTAGAAGGGGGTAGTTACTTTGATGAAGCGACCTCTAATGTCTCGTTTTGGAAATGGGGTCTAAATTTTTTATCTTTATAAAATACCTCATAAATTAAAATGGATACCATAGTTCTGTTTGCCTCGTCTATACCTTTCTAACGATAAAAAATTATCCTCGATGAGGTGTCTGGATCAAAATAAATTTCCATTCAAATCTTGGCCAATTAAACAGTGCCAAATCACTCTAGCCTGCCATGTTTGGCCTATATGGTCCCCATATGGTGAAAACATGGGAATCCATGTCATAGTCCATAGGGTATTTGTTAACTCATTCATGTTTGGTCACACATTACCTTATCCATAGCTTGTATACAACAACATATACAGGTGAAACCACCTTTCCCAACTTTACAAGTGTCATGTGGGCTTGTTCCTACCACCTCTCCCTGGAGATAATATCTTAGGAATTCTAGTCACAATCCCTTCCCCAAACTAATGAGGAAGATATTCCGGGGTTACATGGATCCCTCGTGGACCCCACCACCTATGCATCTCAATGACCTTCCCTACGATCATGCACTTCAGGCTCCACCATTTCCACAACACCCTGGGAATAAAATCACAACGAGATTACACGCAGTTCGTGAAGAAATTACTGGGGTAGAGCCATCAGGGTGACATAATTAGCTTTTATCGTAGGGGCAATGTCATGCTCCCCAAGTGGATCCACTCTAGGAGTGCTATGTGGCACTCATTTACATGCAACTTGGCCCCACAAAACCCCAAATCCAACTGACACATGTCCTAACTCCCAGGTCACCATGTCACATTGAGACAACGTCACCTGCCACGTTGGCCCTGGGTACCAGTAGGTCCTCCGCTACATGGTAAATTTCATTCTCATGTTATAACTAATTTTATGGTCCTCTGCCTTAATACGTTGTACTCCTATCAACTGACCCCACCCCACCACATCATCTCGATGGTTTAATCCTGATGCGGTTTTCTCGGGTTCCCATCAAAATCTCCAGGGATAATTCTTCTGGGGTCATCTAATGGTATTAATACTCCCACAACATCTTACGATTTAGAGTTGTTCTACCCACACACCCTTGGTCATGGCACCTAGCCATATTGTCCAGCACGGAGCCCACTCTTTTAGCCCCAAAAAAATGAATTTCAACCTCCACGAACATATTTAAATATGATTTGGACCCCTCCCACCATTAATGTGTTGGGTTGTGTTATATTCTTTCTAGGACTAGCTAACGTAGTTAACTGGGGGGTTAGAAGGGGGGCGGAGCCCCCCTTCGTTGTGCCGATTATGTAGCGCGGGGGGGGGGGGAGGGTCAGGCGGTTTGAGGGGTGCAGGTAACCCCACTCTAAATTTTGTTTTTGGACCCTATGTTAGGTTGGGCGGACCTACCTATGGTTTTGTGCATGATTTTCGCACATGGTTTTGGACGTGATGGTTTTTGGTCCATGGTTTTGGACACGATGGTTTTCGTTCCATGGTATTGGATGCTTCGGCATTTATAAATATGTATTGTAACATTGAAAGGAACATAATGAAAAATCAAGATGGTAGTCCCAGTTTTGGGATCCAGGGGAAAATATCTGTCTATATGTGTTTTGCTCTCGCATTGTTTATTTTCTGTGTTTTAGAATTCGTATGCAGGTAATTTTGTACAGGGTTAAAACCTACATTTGGTATCGAAGTTGTTTTTGGCTTCAAGGGGACGCCTTTGTTGTTGAGGGGTTTCGCTCGGGCCTGTGGTAGAACCTGTTCAGTGGGAGATTTGCGAGATCGATTTTGGTGGTGAAAGAAGATGGCGAGCAGTGGAAAGATAGAGATCAGGAAATTTAATGGTCAGAGTTTTGAGTTGTGGAAACTCAATATGGAGGATTTTTTTGTGGATAAGATCACTGGATCGCGGTAAATCCGGGTATTAAACCAACGAGAGTGTTCAATGAAGACTGGAAGAAGTTGGATCGGAAGGCAAAGAGTACAATACGATTGTGTGTCTTAGATTCACTATTGTTGAATGTATAAGGGGAAGCTACGATGAAGGCTTTGTGGGACAATTTAGGGACTTTGTACCAATCTAAGTCTTTGGTGAATAAACTGTTCCTACGGAAAAAGCTGTATAACCTGAGGATGAAATATGGAGACTCGGTGACAGAGCATGAACGCATTTAATACTGTGGTAAGTTAGTTATTATTTGCTGATATTAAAATTTCAGATGAAGATAAGTGCATTAATTTGTTGTGTTCTCTACCAGATTCGTGGGATAGTCTGGTTATTTTAATAGGTAGCAATGCAACTACCTTGCAGTTTGATGAAATAGTCTCATCCTTGCTGACAAAGGAAATGAGACGAAAAAACATGGAGAGCCAGAATGGTGATGCCTTGTCTGTATGAGGACGGTCCCATAACAGAAACAAAATAAGTCATCGAGTGGGAGGTCTAAATCTAGAGGGAGATCTAAATCTCCAAGAAAACTTGCAAAGGTGGTGTGTTGGAAATGCAGAAAGGAAGGGCACTACAAAAGGGATTGTAAATCTAAAGCTCCTGATAAAGGAAAGGGATCTGATGATGCTCCTTCTGTAGAGGTGAAAACCACCTTAGATGAAGGTGGGGATGTGTACTTGGATTCTTCAAGTACACATGTAGATCATGAGGCATGGTTGATTGACTCAAGTGCATCCTTTCACTTCACTCCCCATAGAGAGTGTTTCTGCGAGTATGAGAAATATGATGGTGGTGATGTCTTCTTGGGGGATGACAGAAAGGCTAGAATCGTTGGTCGCAGAAAAGTAAAGTTGAAGTTGCAAGGTGGAAGGGTTAGAACACTTCCGGGTGTTCTGCATATTCCTACCTTAGCCAGAAATCTTATTTCTGTAAGCAAGCTGGATGATGCAAGTGTAAAAACAATGTTCGAGAAGGATACCTACAAGATGGTTCGGGAGGCACTAGTATTGATGTGGGGAGTTCGAATTGGAACTCTGTACAAGCTGCAAGGTAGCACTGTTGTTGATGGGTACAATAGTTATGTGGTTCTTGAAAGTGGAGGAAAAAATCCAGTGGTCTCTAGAGAGAAGAACCTGTTGTGGCATCAAAGGCTTGGACATATTGGAGAGAAGGGCCTTCGAATACTTCATGGTAAAGGTATGGTAGAAGGTATGAGTATAGCTCTCTGGATTTTGATTTCTATGAAAATTGTGTATATGGGAAGTAGAATCGAGTGAGTTTCCCCTTTGGTGGTAAGAGGGCAAAACATATATTAGAACTTGTGCACAGTGATGTGTTTGGACTTGTGAAGGTTCAATCACTGGGTAAGTCTGTGTACTATGTATCATTTATAAATGAATTCTCAAGGAATACATGGATATATTTCCTTAAGAAGAAATCTGAAGTCTTTGAAAGGTTTAAAGAAATTAAGGCTTTGGTGCAAAATCTGATTTCTGTAAGCAAGCTGGATGATGCAGGTGTAAAAACAATGTTTGAGAAGGATACCTGCAAGATGGTTCGGGGGGCACTGGTATTGATGCGGGGAGTTCGAATTGGAACTCTGTACAAGCTGCAAGGTAGCACTGTTGTTGATGGGTGCAACAATTCTATGGTTCCTGAAAGTGGAGCAAAAAATCTAGTGGTCTCTGGGGAGAAGACCATGCTGTGGCATCAAAGGCTTGGACATATTGGAGAGAAGGGCCTTTGAATACTTCATGGTAAAGGTATGGTAGAAGGTATGAGTAATAGCTCTCTGGATTTTGATTTCTGTGAAAATTGTGTATATGGGAAGCAAAACCGGGTGAGTTTCCCCTTTGGTGGTAAGAGGGCGAAACATATATTAGAACTTGTGCACAGTGATGTGTTTGGACCTGTGAAGGTTCCATCACTAGGTAAGTCTATGTACTATGTATCATTTATAGATGACTTCTCAAGGAATACATGGATATATTTCCTTAAGAAGAAATCTGAAGTCTTTGACAGGTTTAAAGAATTTAAGCCTCTGGTGGAAAACCAGACGAAGAAGAAGATAAAGGTACTGAGGATAGATAACGGTGGAGAATTTTTCAGTAAGGAATTTGAAGAATTCCATAAGAAGTGTGGTATAGCATGACAAAAGAATACTCCATATACACCTCAGCAAAATGGAGTTGCAGAAAGAATGAACAAGACATTGATGGAAAGGGCAAGAAGCATGCTTAGTGGTGCCATGTTAGGACAAGAATTCTGGGCAAAGGCAGTGGAGACTGCATGTTACTTGGTCAACAGATCACCTTCATCATCGTTGGAGGATAAGACTCCACAAGAGGTATGGACTGGTAAGAAACCCTCTCTTTCACATCTGAGGGTATGTGGATGTGATGCATATGTACATGTTCCAAAGGAGAAAAGAACAAAGTTGGATAGTAAATCTGAAAAATGCATCTTTATTGGATATAAGGATGGCTTAAAGGGTTATAAGCTTTGGAACTCAGTAACAAGGAAGCTTGTGTACAACCGAGATGTGGTGTTCAGAGAGGTGAAAGATGTTATTAAACATGAAGTCTAACCAAAGGACCCTGAGAAGATAGAGTTTGAACTTAAGGAGGAAGATTCGAACTCTACAGAAGAGGAGGAATCAGAAGATGAAGAGCCACAAACTCCGGATGTGAGAAGATCAGTTCGAGAAAGAATGCAACTAGAAAGCTATAGTCCATCTTCTTTCTATTCAAATTTTGCTTTATCTATTACTGATGATGATCCTAGAACTGTGAAGGAAGAAGTACATTCAGAGGATAGAAAACTCTAGAAAGAGGCCATGGTTGATGAAATGGCATCTTTGCACAAAAATGAGGCATGGGATCTGGTGGAGTTGCCGGCTGGAATTAAACCCATTGGCAGCAAATGGGTGTTCAAGAAGAAGACAAATGCAGAAGGAAAGGTGGAGAAATACAAAGCTCGATTGGTAGAAAAAGGTTATTCTTAGGTGCCGGGAATTGATTTTGGTGATATTTTTTCTCCTGTTGCCAAGGTATCTTCTATTAGATTACTTCTATCTGTTGTTGCTGCTTTTGATTTTGAGGTAGAATAGATGGATGTGAAGACAAAATTTCTTCACAGGGATCTAGAAGAGGAGATCTACATGAAGCAACCTGAAATTTTTGCGGTGAAGGGTAAGAAAGAACTGGTATGCAAGTTAAAGAGGTCTCTGTATGGGTTAAAACAGTCACCAAGCATGTGGTATCAAAAATTTGATACATTTATAACGGGACTTGGCTTCACCAAAATTAAAGCAGATCACTGTGTGTAGTTTAAATTAATTGGTGACCATGCTATTCATATGGTCTTCTATGTGGATGATATGTTTCTGGTTGGAAATGACAAAGAAATTATCCAGGATTTGAAGACCCATTTGTCCTCCAAATTCGACATGAAAGATCTTGGTGTTGCAAACTATATTTTGGGCATGGAAATTAAAAGAGATCGGACAAAGAGGAAGCTTTGGTTAAACGAGAGGAAGTATGTTGAGATAATATTGCAGAGGCTTAATATGCAGGATAGTAAATGATGAAGGTTCCTATTCCTGTAGGTGTAAAGTTATCTGCTGAACAGTGTCCCAAGACACAAGAAGAGGAAGAGGACATGTCCCGTGTTCCATATGCAAGTGCAGTTGGTAGCCTGATGTATGCAATGGTCTGTACTAGACCAGACATTGCACATGCAGTGGGAGTATTGAGCAGGTTTATGTCAAAACCAGGGAAGGAGCACTAGGCAACAGTGAAGCGGGTTTTCAGGTATTTGCGTGGCACTAGTGATTATGGTTTGTGCCACCAAGGAAGACTAGGATTGGACAGAGTGTTGGATATTCGTGGCTTTGTTGATGTAGAATGGGCTGGAGATATGGATCAGAGAAGATCTACAAGTGGGTATGTGTTTAACCTATTTGGAGGTGCAGTTTGTTGGATGAGTAAGAAACAATCTGTAGTGGCACTATCAACTACAAAGGCAGAATACATGGCAACCACTCATGCAAGCAAGGAAGTAGTTTGGTTGCAGAGATTGTGTTCAATTATGGGGTTAGTACAGGGAGCTATAAGGATAGACTGTGACAACCAAAGTGCAATTTTCTTGGCAAAGAACCCTGCATATCATTCAAAGACAAAGCAGATTGATGTTCAGTATCACTTTGTGAGGGATATGATAGAAGACAAAAAGATGTTGCTGGTAAAGGTGGACACTTTGAAGAATACTGCAGATGCATTGACAAAATCTGTGAGCTCTGAGAAGTTCTCTTGGTGTAGAGAAACAATGGGTGTTGTAGGGCTGGATAAATGACTAAGCTCTCTTGTGGCCCCCTGTGGAAAGAAAACAACAAGTGGGAGAATGTTGGGTTGTGTTATATTCTTTCCACAACTAGACGACGTAGTTAACCGGGGGGTTAGAAGGGGGGCGGAGCCCCCCCTTCATTGCGCCAATTGCGTAGCTTTGGGGGGGGGGGCACAGGGGGTTTGAGTGGTGCAGGTAACTCCACTCTATGGGGTTTGGGGCAACGCCCCGGAAAATTTTGTTTTTGGACCCTATGTTAGGTTGGGTGGACCTACCTATGATTTTGTGCATGATTTTCGCACACGGTTTTGGACGCGATGGTTTTCGGTCCATGGTTTTGGACGCGATGGTTTTCGGTCCATGATATTGGATGCTTTGGCATGTATAAATATGTATTGTAACATTGAAAGGAACATAATGAAAAATCAAGCTGGTAGTCCCGGTTTTGGGATCTAGGGGAAAATCTCTGTGTATATGTGTTTTATGTGTTATGCTCTCGCATTGTTTATTTTCTGTGTTTTAGAATTTGTATGCAGGTAATTTCTATACGGGGTTAAAACCTACACAATGCTTAGTCACGACACTTGCACACATGGGCCTATTATGATTGGAAGGTCAGGCCCTTAATGCCTCAAGGTTAAACCCCCTCTCATTTGCATGCGAACACACACACACATTTGATGTAAATCTCTTAGAGTTATTCCTCGTGAGCATAGAACACAAGAACATACTTAACATTAATGTTAACCCTCTTAAGCTTGTAGAGGCTTTAACTTTTGATAGGGCTTGGGCAAACCCATTCAATATATGTAGATCGATATCCTTCCTAAGCGTAGCACTGATAAAATAAGGTTTGAAAGATAAATCTATTAGTTTCATAATAAAGAAAATCAAGTTTTGTTAAGTTATGGTATGTTCTATGCTTATAACAGTTTACTTCTTTTTCTTATTATATTCCACCGATTAGCAATCACATGTACATAAAGTAAAGTGTAGATAGAACATTAAACGATCGACAGAAAACAAGCCAAGACAAGAGACACGAGATGTGGCGGCTAGCCAAGGACAAACCCCACATTGTGTGGGGAAACCCTTTGATCAAATCTTCTTTTATCTTCAATAATTCAGCAGAGAGAAATAGTACAATAAATCTGATTCATATCATCAGTAGCAAACCCTAGATCAACAGCATCAGCATTAGCGGCTTCATTATCAAACTAGGGCAGACCATATCTCACAAATCGACCGTCGGATTGACTTCATTCCACCACCAAAAGTTTCGGCTTCCAGAGGAGGTTCAGATGAACCTACAGCGCAGTTCAGATGAGGAGATCTTCTAGGCCACGCAGGTCAATCTTTACTTCTGCAGTTGCAGCTTCAGTTTCAGCAGTTTCTGGCTTCAAACTAGGGCAGTCGATATCTTGCAAACCGTTCATCAGATTGACTTCATTCCACCACCAAAAGTTGCGGCTTTCAGAGGAGGTTCAGATGAACCTACAACGCAGTTCCAAAGAGGAGATCTTCTAGGCCACGCAAGTCAATCTTTACTTCTGCAGTTGCAGCTTCAAATTCAACAGCTTCCGGCTTCACATGTGTGAGAGAGAGACCCATTTCAGCGCAGTAGAGAAGAGACTCATTTCTGCGTAGTAGAGAGAGAGAGAGATGTGATGAGATGAGTGAGTCCAAATGAGGAAAAGTCCTCTTATATTTATACACAACTTTGGTGGGTGAATAGATGCGACTGTTGGGCTTCTGAGCCTACATGAGTTGTAGGTCAGCTTGATAATAATTCCATAATCAAAATAAATTCATATCTCCATGAATACTTATCGGAATCGGATGATCTTTATATCAATCCTACACCTCTCGATGAGAGGAATCTAATAAAAATATTATCAGCCATGAATAAGATGACCCACATGAATTTTTGCCCTAGTTTCCAATTTTAACACTCCCTCTCAACCATGGAGAACTTCATCTGCAATCTGTCTATCGGTCGTTACTATTCATCCATCAAATGAACTGCCCTATATAGCCTAACCCTTGCCCTACTCTGCTCTATTCTTCCTGTTCTGCTTTGTCTTGTTCTGCCCTGCACTGATCTGAATTGTTTTGCTCTGTTCTGCTCTGCTCTTGCATTGTTCTGTTTTGCTCTGCTTTTGTTCGAATTATGAAGAAGAAGAAATGATCGAGGATGTATCATACTGACTCAGAGTCAGTCTCAGAGTATGTACCACTGGTCCCAGACCAGTCTCAACCAACCCGAAGTCAGCGTCATAGTGAGTACAACTCCACTGGTCTTAGACCAGTATCATCCTCCACTGACTCAAAGTCAGTCTCAGAGTGCGTACCACTGGTCCCAAACCAGTCTCAGCCAACCTGAAGTCAGCTTCATAGTAAGTACCACTCCTACCACTGGTCCCAGACCAGTATCACAGTCTAAGAGAGTGTACCACTGGTCCCAGACCAGTCTTAATCGACCTGAAGTCAGCGTCATAGTATGTACCACTCTCACTGGTCCCAGACCAGTACTGCACTGACACGAAGTCAATCTCGGAGTATGTACCATTGGTCCCAGACCAGTCTCAGCCGACCCAAAGTCAGCGTCATAGTATGGTACAACTCCTACCACTGGTCCCAGACCAGTATCGCAGTCTTAGAGAGTGTACCACTGGTCCTAGACCAGTCTCAACCGACCCGAAGTCAGCGTCATAGTATGTACCACTCTCACTGGTCCTAGACCAGTACTGCACTGACACGAAGTCAGTCTCGGAGTATGTACCACTGGTCCCAGATCAATGGAGGTCATCCTAGCGTAGGGAGTACGGTAGATACAACGATGTGTCCATCGGTACTACTATGGTCCCTAACTTCATTTCCCTGCTCATTGATCAGATGAGAGGTACTTCCCATGAGTCCCAGACTGCATGGGTAGGATGCCTCGACAGGAGAACTAATCAATCCTGTCCTCACAGGAGAACACATCAATCCTGCTACAATCGCCGTGGAGAACACATCAATCCAGGCTGCCATGGAAAACACATCAATCCAGGCCTCACAGGAGAACTAATCATCCTGCTACACAGGAGAGCGAATCATCCTGTTCCACAAGAGAGCGAATCATCTTGTCCCACAAGAGAGCGAATCATCTTGTTCCAGTGTGCACCACCAGGGGAGGGTGAGTCACCTTGTGGTCATATGTTGCTGATGTAGGAACCGCAAGCCCTCAGAGCTCCCAGAGCTCAATGTATGCAACATGCAGGACCCTTGTACAAGGGTTTCTTGCCGACTCCAAGTCGTTTGGGAAAATCATAGATTAGATCTTTCCTCGGGGCTTTGACAAGGTGTATCAACCTGTACATCATCTTAATGTGATGGAGCTTCCTTGCTCATCGACTTACCATATCCCAGATGATGTCTATCTGTTGGAGCAATTGACGAATACGGGATTCCTCAATAATCGAATCCCACCTCTGGTTGTTACAGAGAATCACAGTGGTATCCACTGTAAATCCAAATAGCTCACTGAAGAGATTTTGCAACCAGACTGCCTCACACGAGGTTATGCTAGCAACAATATATCCTGCTTCGGCGGTGCTCAAAGCCACCGACTTCTGCTTCCTGCTCATCCAGGATATCGAAGCAGATCCCAAGGTGAAACAGTACCCGGAAGTGCTCTTACGGTCCACCACACTGCCTGCCCAATCAACATCAGTATATCCAAGTAGTCTCACATCTCCGGCAGTGTATCTTAATCCATGAGAGATTGTTTCCTGAAGACATCTCAGAAGATTCCTGGCATCAATCTAGTGAGGCTCAACCAAATATGAGCTCACAATGCTAACTGCAAAACATATGTTCAGACGGAGGTTCACCAAGAACATCAATGCGAATGAGTTTTTGAAACTCAGAGGCATTTCCCAAGTCTGGTTCGACATCACTACCATATAACTTATAAAAGTTAAGATCCTCAAGGTAGTCACAGGCTTGCAGTCCATCATACCGAATCTTTCCAATATATTTACCACATATTTTCCTTGAGATAAGAAAATTTCCCTTGGCTTCTGCCACACTTCAAGTCCTTGGTCCTTCATTTCAAATTCAGAAGCCATCTCCCTCTTACATTTGTGAATGAGAGGGTTTGCACCTGTTAGAAAGAGGTCATCCACATACAACACCAGTATGAGAGGCTTGTCATCTTCAACCTTAAAGTAAAGGTTAGGATCAGCTTCACTCCTAGTGAATCCTAGCTTCATCAAGTAGCTATCGATCCTCTCATACCATGCTCGGGGTGCTTGCTACAGCCCATAGAGAGCCTTCTTCAACCTGCATACATGAGATTTTCAATCATAAATCTCAAATCCTTCAAGTTGCTCCACATAGACCTCTTCTTTGATAGAACGATGCAAGAACACGGTCTTAACGTCCATCTGATGTAGGTTCCATCCTTGTGAAGCCACAAGGGCTATGATCAAGCGGATGGTCATATATCTGGCAACAGGTGCAAATATCATAGTCTATACCTCCCTTCTAGGATAAACCACGAGCAACAAAATGAACCTTATACTTTTCCATACTTCCATTTGCTGCATGCTTTATCTTGTAAAGCCATTTTGAAGTAACAATTGTCTTGTCCAGGGTCTAGGAACTACTTCCCAAACATCATTCTCCATAATAGACTCATATTCTATGGTCATAGCATCCTTCCATAGTTAATGCTTGATGACATCTGAGAATGATGAAGGTTCATTTTGTATGATCGTGCTCATGATGGTCAGGTATCCCTGATATTTGTTAAGTTTCTTACTTTGATGGAAGGTTCCTTAGGGTGCAGCATGTCCTTCAGCATCATCAAGTATCCCCCTAAGCCATGAAGGCCTCTTCCTAGAAGAGGAAGGCTCATGTGGATGAGGATCAATCAGATCCATGGGTTCTTCTATATCAAGCATTGATTCATCATCCTTTTCTTTCGGTTCCCTGGTGTCGGCTTCTTGAGAGCTACTCAAAGTCAGCAGATTGTCCACCTTGCTGAGAGCCATATCTTTGTCAAAGGTGACATTATGACTAATCATGACTTCCCTTTGACCGGTGGTGAACATTTCTTCAGGAATTTAGGAACCCAATGCTTGATGAGGGCATCGATTTTGTACATATACGGCGGTGATTGTAGTTTCATCCCATAGAAACTTTGGAAGTCTTTGATCATGTAGCATGGCCCGGACAGCTTCCATCATCCTGTGGTTCTTCCTTCCCACCACACCATTATGCTTAGGAGTATGTGGTGTAGTAGTCTCCCTCTTAATGCCAACCTCAGGTATTCCTAAGTAAACCAATTGTAATAAATCGGAGGTCTTGCTTTGGCTTGAGGGGAATGGTCCCCTTTTGAGCTTTCCTTTGGTACATCCCAGACATACACCTTCTTTCTCTACTTGGAATTCGGGCATCCCTGTTACCATCTGTCTTACATCGGGTAGAGCTTTGTAATGAAGGTGGGCAAACCTCCGATGCCAAAGTTCGGACTAAAGAGTTGTGTCACAAGACATGACACCTAGCGGACTTCCATCGACCTGATATAATGAATCAACACTAAACCCAAGAGTAAAGGCATCTTTAACATTATTTTTCCATATACATACCTTGCCATTGCTGAAGGTTACCTTGTAGCCTCTGTCTTCCATTGCCAAGATGGACACTAGGTTCCTTTTGAGGTCAGGTGCATTTAATACATCCTAGAATTTCTAGCCTTCTTGAATGCTTCTAGCCATTAATTCCTCGAAACCAGGAATTATATTATAGTTCAGAAGAGTAGTCCTGAAAACATACCATTCAAATGGCAATCCTCCAAGAGTTGTGAGTGCCATTTCTCTGTCAGTAATAGTTTCCCCAATAGATAGGAGATCATTCTTGATCTCGGTGATTCTTAAGAAGTATGCTTGCATACTTTCATCTTTACCCTTCTTGATTTCCCTCAGCTTATTTCTAAGAAACAAAACTTGATTTGCATTATTAACTTTAAATAAACTCACTAGTCTATCGTAGATTTCCTTGGAGGTGTCTAGATCAGAGATGTAGGCCACCAAGTGCTTGTTGATAGAGTCCCGGATGATCTTCTTCGCTTTAATTTCTCCGTTCTTCCATTTGTTCCTGGTAGCAGGAGGTGCATTTGATGGAGGCTCAACAATATTACCTCTCACATGATCCAACACTCCTTGATTCTCAAGGGTTAGATCGATAGACATCTTCCATCCGTGATAGTCAGCTTTCTCACGGAGCTTGTCTTCAGCAGGAAAGAGTGTTGAGGACCCCATAGTTCTTTTAGGATAGCCTTGCCAATATTCTCTTCGATGATTGCTCTTGCTCTTGCTCGGGCTTTGTCTTCGCCTCAGCTCTGATACCATGTTAAGTTATGGTATGTTCTATGCTTATAACAGTTTACTTCTTTTTCTTATTATATTCCACTGATTAGCAATCACATGTACATAAAGTAAAGTGCAAATAGAACATTAAACGATCGACAGAAAACAAGCCAAGACAAGAGACACAAGATGTGGCGGCTAGCCAGGGACAAACCCCACAATGTGTGGGGAAACCCTTTGATCAAATCTTCTTTTATCTTCAATAATTCAGCAGAGAGAAATAGTACAATAAATCTGATTCATATCAGCAGTAGCAAACCCTAGATCAGCAACATCAACATTAGCGGCTTCATTATCAAACTAGGGCAGACCATATCTCACAAACTGACTGTCGGATTGACTTCATTCCACCACCAAAAGTTTCGGCTTCCAGAGGAGGTTCAAATGAACCTACAACATAGTTCAGATGAGGAGATCTTCTAGGCCATGTAGGTCAATCTTTACTTCTGCAGTTGCAGCTTCAGTTTCAGCAGTTTCCGGCTTCAAACTAGGGCAGTTGATATCTTGCAAACCGTTCATCGGATTGACTTCATTCCACCACCAAAAGTTGCGGCTTTCAGAGGAGGTTCAGATGAGCCTACAATGCAGTTCCAAAGAGGAGATCTTCTAGGCCACGCAAGTCAATCTTTACTTCTGCAGTTGCAGCTTCAAATTCAATAGCTTCCGGCTTCACATGTGTGAGAGAGAGACCCATTTCAGCGCAGTAGAGAAGAGACTCATTTCTGCGTAGTAGAGAGAGAGAGAGATGTGATGAGATGAGTGAGTCCAAATGAGGAAAAGTCCACTTATATTTATACACAATGTTGGTGGGTGAATAGATGCGACTGTTGGGCTTCTGAGCCTACATGAGTTGTAGGTCGGCTTGATAATAATTCCATAATCAAAATAAATTCATATCTCCATGAATACTTATCGGAATCGGATGATATTTATATCAATCCTACACCTCTCGACGAGAGGAATCTAATAAAAATATTATCAACCATGAATAAGATGACCCACATGAAGTTTTTCCCTGGTTGCCAATTTTAGCAAGTTCTATCCATCCATTTATGGTTAGGCTTGTTATCCTTCTATATTTTTGAGGTTGAGCGAGTAAATATATTGGACAACATCAAACCACTTTTGAAGCTGGGATCTAGCCTTGCCAGCTTCAGAGAGGGACCTCTCTTTATGATTTAGCTTGGGTTTTAAGTTGATTTTAGGCTAGTTATGATTATTCTTGGTTGTTTGTTTGAATTTTTTTGATTGGTTGATCTGATCAAATTACTTTCTTTCCATTGGGATATGGAGTCAAATTAAGTTGGATGTTGCACCAATTGTTTAAAAGAATAATCACAGGGCAAGCTAGTTACATTTACTGGATCTTTTAAATTGAATTATGAAGTGGAGAAAAAGTGTGTTTTATTAGTGATTGAAAATCATTTAATAATTTTTCAATTAGACTTCGAGAGAAAACATACAAATTGTAAAAACAGTCCAAATAAGGTTCTCAATAACATATCTTATTTTTCACATATCCTATTTTACAATTAGATTTTTGATGATAAACATACATAGAATAACAATGGAAACAAGAATTACATAAGAAAAACATCACCAATAAATCGCAACACAAGAATCCTGTGAAAAGTCTTTGCATTAATGGTGCTCCAACAATGTGGAAAAAATACAGTGCTTGATAAAAAGAGTTACAATGATTAGGAACCAACCCTCAATACTTCGACTGATTGAAGTATTTAAACATAATTTACAAAAAAGATTACAATTAATTCCTCATTGACATGGCATTCTATTATTAACTTCAAACTAATGGAAATGAAATAATGCGACCAAAAGAGGCGAATTTGGCGAAATGATCTGGACATCTCGCACTGCTTTGGTGGAGAACAGTTGCTGAGTGTACAAACATCTCTGTGAATTGTTTGTATGAATATTCCTTTTGTTCCTTCATTACTAGCGTAGTCCAGAAGATGACTGGTTGCTGATTTCCTTCTTTATCCAACTTTTGTAGAGCAAGCTTGAGGTTGTCTCCTGAAAATATAAAAACATATACACTAATACATAAGCATATTTAAATACTTCCTCAGTCTGGAATTTGATAAACTGTTCATGGATAGAATCTGCAAGAAATTGGCTAAAGTTGAGCAAGATGGAAGGCTTGGAATTTGCAGAGAAAATGGAAAGAAATCCTATGATTGCCTCATCTACCCACTGATCTGAGTAATAGCTAAGGAGGCAGAAGATGACTGTGATGATTTGCTTGGCTCTGTCAGGGAAAATACAGGATGGATAGGGAGGATTTTTCTTGGGTAATAGGTCATCTTTAGTCAAGAAAATCTCAAGGGTTTTGGATCTTTTAGGAAAGTCTAGTTTTTGATATAATTCAACAAGTGCTTCAAGAGAAAAAGGGGTGGCATTCTCTGCTATAGGGGCTTGCATCATTTGGTCTATAGCTTGGGGAGTGATAGTGAACAAAATTTCTCCAGTAGGGGCAATACTAGCTCTTTGGCTAGGTAGATAGCAAGTATGACACTTCCCGATGAATTCATGGGTGCTCTGGGTACAGGGAAAGATATAGTGGGGAAAATTGGATTCCCACAATTGAATATCATCAAATTTATCTATAAACTTGTCCTCAAGCCAACAATACATCTCAAACAGATCAAATTCACAAAGGGTTTCATGAATTTTATAGTCTCTTTCTGCCAAAGGGATGTGGTGAAAATCAATGGGAGGGTGGATCAGAGGACTAACGATTTCCTCTTGTCCCTTGTCTTTCGGAGGCATGATTGGCTAAATTGAGAACATTGGTGAAATCTGGATGATACATGCTTACAATGTGTAGAAAGGACTTGGGATTTGCACATAGGAAGACAAGGTACTGACCTGAAATTGAGTTAATGGGAAATGTCCCTGGCCGGGTGAAATTGTTGCAGTTCGGACTGGTACACCTGTAACATAATAATGGCAATGGAAGTGTATACACTTAGTAACTGGTGAATGGGTGAAAGAAGGGATTTTATAATTTTTCTGACTTTCCCGTTAATGGTGGTGTGGGTTCGTTGGATACGGTTAAGCAATTTAATTTCTTAACGGATTAATTTTGGAGGGAGTAGATGTGATTGGCGGAGAAACAGACAGATGACCTGGCGACAGGTGACTAGCGGAAGCGTAACAGATAAGGCAGTGGTATCGTATGACGAAGAAACCACTTTTCGAGGGGGAGGCGGTTATTGGTTTCAGCCGAGGGGGGTGCACAATCCTGAGGTGGTACACGTTGCTGTAGGCGCGGGTTTGAATACCACCCATTTTGGAACACACCCCCCCACGGCCCCCCCCCCCCCCGCCGTTGGATGCGACGAGGTGGGCGCGGATAATGGGAAAGGTGGTGGGGTATTAACATGACATGATGGGGCATATGGCGGGGTAGGGAAAAGTATTAAATGGGGTATGATTGGAGTGTAGTGGGGTAGGCAGATATGAGTGGGGAATAGTTTTGGGTTAGTGAAACTTTAGGACTACTGGGGTAATATGCCAAAAATCATTTGATATGCTGAACCTTAGAACTTTAATCCCTTCACTTTTTCTTCTGCACATGAAGATACTATTTTTTTTTTTTAACTGAAACGGGTATTTTTATTTATAGAGATGGATGGCCGAAGCCAGATCAAGCATTACAATTCACTGTTTCAAACAATACAATTCTCTGCTTTTACAAGAACGCCTTGCCCATTTAGGGAATAGTTGCCATATTCGATGCTCCTGCATTTATGCTGATCATGCTCTTTTCTAGAGTACATCCTGTGTTTGCCAGTCTGTCTGCTTCTGTGTTTAATTCTCTGAGGATATGGAAGATTTGAGCTGAGGAGAAGTCCTTCAGGAGTCTGTTCACTCTTGTAAGCTGTTTGTTTAGCGCTGGATCCTTGAGCCCTTTCTTGTTTATTAGAGATTTTATCAGCAATTCTGAGTCTCCAAAGACTAAGATTTCCCTTGGGTTTCCTTTTCTGGCCAGTTGACAAGCTTTTAAAAGACTGAGAACTTCGGCCTGATTGTTGGTTTTAAGCCCAAGTCCCCAGCTGAAGTCCTCTTTTCTCCCATTCGGGAAGTAAATAACCCCCCCTGCTCCTGACCTGCCTGGATTGCCTTTCGAGGCTCCGTCAAAGAAGATAGTGCATTTTCCTTGTGATTTCCACCACTTCTGGAAACTATCCAAGGTGTCTCGAATCTGCCAATTTTCCTTATGATTTGGGCGAATGATTGCTGAAGGTCTCGGCATGGGGGAGAAGCCATCCAGCCATGCCCTTTCTTCATTTCGAAGGGAGCTATCTTTGACAATGGAGTGTCTCAGAGTTTCTAATAGAAGTTTCTTGGCCTGCTCCGCTGCATTATCTGCAGTCATTTCTTTTTGGTTGAAGACAATTTCGTTCCGGGCAAGCCACAACTTCCAGCAAACATATTTTGGAGCTGCAATCCACACCTTATGCCAAAGAGATTTGTCAGCGATGTTGGAGGGGTATCGAGCTTTCCAAGACGAGAACATGTCTGTGATCGAACAATGTGCTGGGGGTCTCACATTCAGACCTGTCAAGAAGCTAGTCTAGGCCTTCTGTGCATACTCACAATCGATGAACATGTGGACTGAGGTTTCCAATGCATTTTTGCAGAACACACATCGATGAGGACCAGCTATGTTTCTTCTGCACAGATTATCTCCAGTCAGGATTTTGTTGTGGAACAAAGTCCAAAAGAAGAAATTGATCTTGGGGATGCTGAAGTTTTCCCAGATCTGATTCCACACTGTTTCCGGGTGCGGAGAGTCCTTTTTGCCTTGCATCTGTAAGTATCCTTGTCTGGCTGTGTACACCCCTGTTTTTCCCCATCCCCATGAGTCTTCCTCGTCCTTATGCACAGGTGTAAAGTCTGTAATTGCATCTGTGAGAGTATTTAACTGATTTTTTAAATGCGCTGGAATGTTAGGCAATGTCCAGCACTGCCAATTGCCTTTGTTATCCCACTCTGCTATATCCTCGATTTTCCGGATTCCTTTTGAACTTAACCAAGCTCTTAAATCTACAATTTCATTAATAGCTGAAAGTGGAGGGTGACCCATGATTCGATCTCTCCACAACAATATATTTTTGCCGTTCCCTGGAATTTTATACAAATGAGTTCTAAAGAAATCGATCCCTTTACAGCAGAGCCTCCAAGCCTGCGTTCCTCTAGGAGAAAGCGCTGGATTGAAGGAGGTGATCGACTGATTTTTGAGATACTTGAGTTTTAAGAGCTGGCTGACAGGATGCGTAGGCTCGGTTAATAGCTGCCACAGAAGTTTACAGCCCAAGGCTAGATTTGCTTGCTGGGGGTCACGAATTTGGAGTCCGCCTTCGGCAATGGGACGCTTCACTGTTTCCCAATTAATTAGATGAAATCGATTGCTGTTTCCCTTCCCACCGTTCCACAGAAAATTCCGCATTAGACAGGAGATTTGATCTGCGATTTGTCTTGGAGCCATCAGCAGAGAGGCTTGGAATGTAGGCAAAGCTGAAAGCACAGATCGAATAAGAGTGAGCTTGCCGCCTGTGGTGAGCCAAACGCCACCCCACGCTGCAATCTTTTTTTTGAACTTTGAAATCACCTCCTCCCACAAGTGATTGCGGTTGGATCCCATCGTCAAAGGGAGACCGAGATACTTTATTTTGTCCCACGCTGCATAACCTTTGAACCCCAATTCGCTGGCAATCCTTTCAATTGTTTGTTGATCTGTATTCCATCCATAAACAACACTTTTCCTCTCACTGATTAACGCTCCGGAGATGCTGCAATACTTTTGGAGAATGGTCTTGAAGGAGTTAGCAATTCTCATGGAAGCACCCCCGAGCAGGAGTGAATCATCAGCAAAGAGCGCGTGATTCACTGGGGCTATGCCTTGCACAATTCTTATCCCAGGTATGGAACCAATTTGTTTCTCCTGTGTCAGCTTTCTGCTTAGTGAATCAGCCATCAGAATGTAGAGAAAGGGAGAAAGAGGGCAGCCCTGCCTCAGTCCCCTGGTGGCTAAAAAGAACTCTGCTGGTCTACCATTCACCATTGGGGCGATCCAGATGTTTTCAATGCAAGCTTTGATGAGGTTTATGAATTCCTGATTGAATCCAAAGGCTGCAAGAACCCTGAACAGGAAAGAACGATTAACTCTATCAAAAGCATTACACATATCCAATTTGATAATCATACCTTGTTCTTTCCGTGTTTGACTGGAGTGGAGGGCTTCTTGGATTTGAATGACATTGTCCAGGATTTGTCTGCCTTTCACAAATCCTCCTTGGGCTGGAGAGATGAGCTTTTGGAGAAGGGGCTTAATTCTGTTAGCCAGTAGTTTGGCCACGATCTTGTAGGATGAATTGCAGAGTGAGATCGGCCTGTATCTATCAAAGGAGCCTGGGTTTGTTTCCTTGGGGATTAAAGCGAGGAAGGTGGAGTTTATTCCTCCACCCACTTTTTCCTTCCTCAAGATTCCTCTTATCATTCTGAAGAGATCAGATTTGATTATCTCCCAACAAATTCTATAAAAATGAACTGAGAATCCGTCAGGTCCTGGAGCTTTGTCTGGTTCCATGGACCAGACTATATTAGTTATCTCTTCTTCCGTGACTGGGCTCATCAGAGAATCATTATCTTCCACGCTGACTAGTTTTGGAATGGTTGTGAGAAACGCTACTGCATCCTCCTCATTCCCATTTCTTTCCGCACTAAGGAGGTTCTGAAAATGGTTTACAGCTGCTTCTTTGATTTGAGAAAATCCTTTATACACCTGACCGCTAGTGTTGGTAATTTCTGCTATATGATTACGTGAGAGGCGAGCCCTGCACTGTCTATGGAAGTATGTGGTATTTCTGTCCCCAGATTTAAGCCACAGACTTCGAGACTTTAAGCGCCAATGTTCTTCTTCATTTCTAAAAGAACAGTATGCATTCCTTTGGGCAGATTTTTCATTGGCTAAGTCTGTGGGAGAGGGATCTTTCTCCTCCATTTCGAATTGTATTCCTTCCAACTGAAGAACTACCTCCTTCCTCTGCCTAGTGGGGGTTTGCATGGATTTCTTTATCCAATCTTTAAGAGCTTTTTTTGTGTTTTTCATTTTTTGTTCCCACACAAAGCTTGGGGATCCGAATACATCTATCCTCCATGCTGTTTGGACTGTTTCAAAGAACCCTTCTTTACCTGCCCAGAGAGGACTGAAACGAAATGGGAGGGGGCCTAGATCTTCTTCTTCTTTTAGGCATAAAAGGATTGGCTTATGGTCCGATGTGAGCTTTGGGAGAATCTTGGAAAAAACTATTCTGTTGTCCATCATTAAAGAGCTGCTGATGAGAAATCTATCCAGCCTAGCAGAGATTTGATTTTCTCCTGTTCTATTGTTAGTCCAGGTGTATTTTCCTTTCACGGGTTTGAAGTCAACTAAGTCCCACTGCAGTATCAGATTTCCCACTGTATTGATGAAAGGATCCCTAGAGTAAATCCCTCCTCTTTTTTCTTTGGGATCTAGAATTATATTCAGATCACCGCCTATGACTATATTTGTGGGGTTGATATGCTTTATATAATCCAAGAGTGTCCTCCAGCACTCTCTCTTTTCTTCATAATGAACAGGGACGTACAAGTTAAACAGAGCAAGGGGGAGGTTGCTTGCAGTGTGGCGCAGTTCTGTGAAGATCCAATGTTGGGTCTCAGAGAATCGTTCTAATGAGAAGGAGTTTTTTGACCAAAATGTGCCTATTCCTCCGGCCGAGCCCCTTGCACTGACAGCCTTTCTTGAATCGTATTTCCATTTCATAATGCTAGTGTTTAGAAGGGTTTCCCCTTCTATTTTGGTCTCTTGGAGCATAAGGATGTCCGCGGTTTCCATCTTCAATAAGTCTTTGATAGCCTCTGCCTTATTGGGATTACCCAGTCCCCTACAGTTCCAAGAGACCAGCTGCATCATTTACCACTTGATGGGGTGGGGCCTCCTCCCTTGGGCGCCCTTGGTCTTGTATTTCTCCCGATGGTCATTTCAATGGTAGTTTGACTGCCTAGGGTTTTCTGCCGTTCTGATTCTTCTTCCCTAGTTTCCTTGTTTGTTCTTCTTCCCACTTTTTTTGATGGCCTTTCAAAGGTTTCCTCATCAGATGAGCCCGTGTTTTCTAGGTTCTTCTTCTTTTGTTTTATGATGTCAGCATAAGAAGGAGAAGAAGTATTGCTAGAGTTCGGATTTGGGATGTTACCTGGCTCTTGATTGTCTGCATTATTCATCTGTGGTAGATCTTCCTGCTCGGCCTCTGGAGGATCTGACGGTGGTGTAAGAGATTCGAAGGGGTTTTTGTCTCCTGCAATGCTGTTAGCTTCCCTGCTTCCACTATTTTGATTACTTGCGTCTTCTTGCCCTGTTTTGTTCCCTGTCTCTTTTGCTTTGTTTTTGTTGTTCTGCCTGCTGCTTGCTGTTCTCTTTGCTTGCTTCCACTGCTCGCCTTTTTCTTTCTCTGCTATTTCCTCATTTTTTTTTTTTACAATATCTTGCAAAATGCCCATATTCATGGCAATGTCGACATTTAAAGGGCAGTTGTTCGTAATCTAGCTCTTGAATGTGCGACCAGTCTGCCACCGAAAGTTTGATGGCTTCAGGGAGCCCGACCTCCAGATCAACTTCCACACAGATGCGTGCGCAGGAGAATTGATCCTTCCTCGGGGCCTGATCAATATACCTGCCTAGGGCATTGCCAATGGATTGCAGCGAGCTCTGACTCCAGCAGTGGAGAGGGAGGTGCGGGAGGCGCACCCAAACAGGAACGGCTGTGGGCACATCTTGAGCAGGGTCAAAATCTGGAGACCATTTGTTCAAATATAACCCTTGAGGGCCCATGAAATAAGGCCCGCTTCTGAAGATCAAGCTTCGGTCTTCCCCGCTGTCAAACACGAAGACGAAGAACCCTTTGCCTACGAAATGGCTTTTTATTCCTTCCTTAACCAGTGGGATCCAGTTTCGTTTGACCCAATCATCTACTGCCTTCGGGGATGGCCATAGCCCTGTGAACTGGCCGATGAGGCCCCTTTCGGCAAGGTTTAGCGCTGTTCTACAAGCATCATCTACCGGTAGAGACACCGTAGGGATGTTGTCCAACTTTTTAACGAACTTTTGTTGCGAGACCGAGGTCGGCCGCTTATCAGCTGCAGCAACAAGGGATCAGAATGCATCTAGATCTGAAGGCGGAAGGGATTCACCTCCATTCGTCATGGTTGGGGATTGAGGGGCGGGGGTCAAAGCAGGGACCCCATACACCAACTCAGATCAACCCCCAGAGCTATCGAAACACAGGTGCAAAATCTAACACGAGAGCCAGAACCTCACCAATCCAGAATGCCCCGCACACCAAAGGCCTCTCCGGCGACGCAGAGCTCCACGCCCAGATCGGGCAGGGCAGAGCCGAGCCCAAGAGGTGCAGAGCGAGCACGAAAATTTTCAAGCGGGCGAGAGAGTTTTTTCGTTTTACAAATACATGAAGATACTATTTAACATTCGGCTTAGGATAAAATATTCACGTTTTTCCTCTAATCACCATAGTGATTCTACCTACCCTTTCTCATTTTAATTCTTTTTCTGAGCTAACATTTTCTCTTCTTGCTTTGCAGGGTGAATTTAGACTAGCAAACCCAAATCATTTTTATTTTATGAAAATATACCTTATCCTATCACTTATTTTTCCATTGATTCAGCTTAAACTATTGAATCAATTTTATTTCTACCAAACTACTGATTTGCCAAGCTTAAACTATTTGGTAAACCTTTGTTCACTAACCTATTTAATAGAAATCTAAATGTGTTCAATCATGATTAAACTGTATGATTTGAACAGAACTTTTGTCATTATCACATTCAAGAACAATTTCCACACAACCTTATTTGATAATGAAATAAAAGATCTAACTTATCAGTAGTGGCACTTTGACTTGCAACAATTTCTATATTATTTTCTATTTTTTCTTTTGTGGGGTTTTTATTTCCTTTTTTTTTTTTCTTATTTATTTTTTAACATACCCTCTTTTCATTTTCTTTTCTCATATTTTTTGGAAATCATTTGAATATTGAAATTTATGTACAATATGAAATTACAAATACAAAATATTCAATCACCTTGAGGTCCTATAATTTATAGGACCCTAACAAGGCCCATTAGATAAATTTCAAACTCATAATAGTTTATAGGTCTACAACCCTCTTAGGCTAATAATAAACAGATAACAAGCTCATGAATGCATGCCAGAATCCATTAATTACTCAGGAATTACACAGGAAATCATCATTCCTCAAGCATGCAAAAAATCACATTCATACATGTCTATCCTTCTTGAGCTCTATAATTTATAAACTAAAGCCAATGGCCAAATTAGTTATTAATGAAACATTCATGTATTTTCGCAAATATCTGCCTATCTCTTTCATATTTAGAATGTTTAGGTCAAGTATCTACTTAGAAAGGTGCACAAGAACAATCCATTCTCTGAGAAACTTCTAAGAGAGCCAACACCTTACTTTCACATAAGAGTAATGGCATCCCATGTTGTTAATCTAAACAATTTATCTGCATTGTGGCTAGTATGAAAAATTCAATAGCACAGAGTAGGATCAAACAATAATTCATCAAACATATAGGAATTTTCCATTGCTCCTCAATTGTATAGGGATTAGCTTTACCCATTCACAAAGAGATCAACATTCCTCATCATGAACATAGATATTGAATCAACATATTGAACGTATACATAACTTTCACGTGCAACATAATAAAATTTGAGGGATTTATCTCACAACTGGATGCACCAACATTCTACAACCATGCATTAATTTTTAGAGCCATACAATTAAATTCCATAAGTACAAGCTTCAAATTTCACAATTCTCAACTAAATACATGCAAATACAATAAATCCAACAACCAAAATGAAGGAGGGACATCGATTTTCAACCCAAACTTAGACTCACTACAACCATAATTACTTGTAATAGTCAGTCTTGAGCTAGATCCATGATCTAAGGGTAACTCCTTCAATAGTTTTTAGAAGGATGTCATACTTAGCTCAAAGAGGGAAGGGGTTACCTATAAAATTAGGTGGTTTATCGGCTCTTTAACAAGAACCTTGAGTAGTTTCTTAGCCAAATCTTGGAAAACACTCATTCTCATTTTCCTCGGAATTTTCTTGAGCTCCTTCAGGCCAAAATTTAGCTTCCCACATAAATTCATTCCCTCCACCTTGCAAGTATTTATAGGAATTCTCATGTGCTTCCCTAAAAGGAAAACCCAACCCTGACATTGTTGTGCAAATTCCTTTTTATAGTTTCTTAGGGTGTCTCTTCATGTTCCTGTTGGACTCTTCTTCTTCCTTTTCTTATTATTTGCACCAAAAAATTAATTAAAGATGCCAACTAACTCCACATGGGTTTATCTTTCCTCTTCCTTCTTATATCATGGATCTATGGTCCCACTCTTCAGGCCATTGTTGAGTCTTGAAAATGTCATTCATTTCCCTTACACTTTCACTATTATGTCCATTATATCACCTCCATTTCACCTGCATTTCACTACTATGTCACCACATTCATCCCACTTTCATTATCATTGGGCCACATTTATGTTTTTCCAAACTTTATTAATTCTAAGCCTTTTAAGTGAATTTGTGGTTAAAAATTAGAAAATAATGTGCATATGCTTATACCTAACAAATGGGTTGAGATTGTTGACATGTGTAAGTTGAAAGGAGGCTTCTAGAAGACCCTTATGTGGCACTCTAAGGCCAAATTCGAATTTGAGTGGAAAGAATCATGGGATCATGAGGATATGTGTCACATCTCCTAATTATATTGTAACTCTAAGAAGACATGTGTCTTATCAATTCCTATTTTGATTAGGACTCTAGAGGTAGAGGGAGAGATTCATGGACTCTCATTAATGAGATGGCTTCTCATCTTTTTGTATAAATAGGAGACCTCTCTCCTTCATTGGTTAGTTCTTTAGCTTGGAGTTTGTAGTTCTTCCTTGATGGCTTTTGAAAGCTTTGGAGAGCTTTGTTGTACTTTGTGATTTTGAAGAATTTGAATAAAGCTTTGATGTTCTCAACATGGAAGGAGATGTGAAGTAGATGTCATGGAGCACATTAGAATGTAAGGTAGAGTAGATTTCATTTTGTAATTTTGCTTTGATTTCATTATGTCATTTGATTGCTTTCAAGTTTGATAGATTAGATTTTCCATTCATGCAATTTTAATTCATGTAAGTGTGTTAAACCGGTTGATTGTATATTAGTTTTTCTTTACATATTTTTGCATCAACTAGTGACATGAGACTAACCTTTCTGCTGATTTTGCTTTTCTTAGTTTTTTTTTTAAATTCCAGTTCTGTTTTGATTTCAGTCTTCTTTACTTGCTTTGTTAGTTAGTTTAGAAATCAACTTGCTCATGTCATTGACGGTTACCTCCGAAAGCCATAGCGGGACTAATGGCGAGGGATCGAATTATGAATGTGTAATTTGATTTTAGTTTTACTTTTATGCAATTAGATATTAAATTGCTCATATCATTGATGGTTACCTCCGAAAGCCATAGCGGGACTAATGGCGAGGGATTGAATTATGAGTGTGTAATTTGATTTTAGTTTTACTTTTCTGCAATTAGATATTAAATATCTCATATCATTGACGCTTACCTCCGAAATCCATAGCGGGACTAATGGCGAGGGATCAAATTATGAATGTGTAATTTGATTTTAGTTTTACTTTCCTTGCAATTTTTGATTTCTTTGAGTGCAATAGCTTAACTTTTATTTCCGTATTTAGACAAGCAGCAAAGACAGTGATTTCATGATCAATATTTCATCTTTTGTTTGATTGAAGTAGCTGCATACATACACTTTTGTTTAAGTACTAATTCCATCAATAACATGTTTTGGGATCTTTTGAAGTGCTAAGTTTTGGAAGTTACCATTAGGGACATAGACCTTGTCTTGAAATCTACATCCATACTTGACCTTTAAAAGTATTCTTAAGACCTTAGAATAATATTTCCATTTGCATTAGATACTTTAGGAGATCAACAAGAAAAAAACCCCAAAAAAAAAAAACTATAAAACAACGAAGTAAGAAAAAGGTTAACTAAGCACATATGGTGCACCACACTTCATCAGTTTATGATACCTGGATTGATAATTTATGTAGAGCAATTTAAGACGTTAAATTGACTAGACAGCCATTACATAGAAATATAATCATTTATAATTCAGAGTATCATTACATTACAAAAATTAGGGGGAAAGAATACCAGGGGTGTTGCGAACCCCACCCCATTTAAATGGAACATCGTCCCTAGTGTTCTTATCAGAAAAGAATAGACAAACTTGAGCTTCACACACAACTCTTAGATGCTCTTATTCAAAAAACAAAATAAAGGATGTGTTGCCCACATCTAATCAGTGATTTTCTAATGTCCCTTTTACAATGTTTTGGTGCTTTCGATGCACCCAATTCAACTTGGACCTGTTCCTTTTCTTTGTAGTGTTTCCTACCTCCAATAACTAGTGCTTCTATCTTTGCACTCCTTTATCCTTTAGCGCACAATGGTCCTAACCCATTTCTTCTTGAAACACCCCTGATATTCTTTTGATTCCAATCGGCCATGCTCATGACCCTTTAAAAACCAGTTTCATTTTATTCCATCCCCTTCTCTACTTCCATGTCTTTCAAGTGGTCTGATCCCCCTTTTGTGTAGTCACTCACCTTTCAAGTTCAACCATTCCCTTCTATGCTTCTCATTCCCTAGGGTGATCCATTCCTTGGAAAGTCTTGCTTGCATAAGAATTATTTCATGACCAAGGCAAGTCCCTTCCTCAATACTTTCATACCGGTCATAGAATACTTCATGGAAATCAATAGACACCATTAGGTGCTAGTGTCCCACAATAGTCCTGTCCTTGAAATATTTAATCAATGTGTCATTGTGCACTCTAATATCACCAATTTGTTGTCATTTTTCCTTGCAACTAACCTCATATGCTTATACTGGACAATTCAATATCTCACCTACATCACAAACTTGCATGTCATGAGAGATAATCATAATGTTTTTTTTAATGGATTTAAAACATAACATAATCATATTAAAAAAGAACTCAAGCCATTACATATTGGAACCTTAAACCAAATTAAAGCATAGTCTTAGCAAAATTTCTTTAAACAAAGAATCCTTACTTATCTTTGTAGCTTTCTCTTTTCCCCTATAGTGAGTGGTTTATCAGTCAAAGCAAACAATCAGTTTTGTGTATGCTCCACATAGTCTTCAACCAACTTTGTCTTCATATCTATTTTATTGATTGGTTTATCAAGCCCAGGGAGATATGAAATAACATATGTGCCTCATCCATCCATAAGAATGCTTTTCGACAGTAATTTGTGAAGTTAAAAGGCATGACACATACATTCCTTTCATCATTCACATATTCATAAAATATAACACATTCACATGCCAAACAATGTTTAAGATTTAAAAAACCTCTTGGTTTTCATGCAGAGCATGCATTAGTTTATAAACAACATTTTCCAAATTCATCCAATGGAATTCTCACCTGATTCCTTTCTTTTACCTTTTCACCTAGCTTCCATTCTCAATGCTATCAAGTGATATAAATGTATACATTTTTGTCACAATGTTCAACCATTCATTCAACCCAATATCTTTTCATCCATGATTTTCACATGCTATCAAGTTTTCAACCCTTGTCATTTTTCACTCAAGCTCACCACCACTATTAGGAGCATAAATATAATATAAATATCAACAATGGGTCATTCCCACCCTCATGTCCAAAAGTGTTCCAAGCAACAAGGAACCCATTAAATAACTTTATTGCATTACCTAATTATGGAAAATACAAATTTTGTTTTCATACCACTCATTATATTTTTATTACATCTGGTTTATCAACTGTGGAAAGCACTCTAAGAGTGGTTTATCATCCCGAAAACAAGCACCTTGGGTGGTTTATCAACCTCCTCAACAAGCACCCTATGGAAACTCCATGCAATACTTTCATTAGAGGTGGTTTATCAACTATGGAAAACACTCTAAGAGTGGTTTATCAACCCAACAACAAGCACCTTGGGTGATTTATCAACCTCCTTAGCATGCACCCAGTGGAAAATCCACACAATATTTTTATTGCAAGTGGTTTATCATCAGTGGAGATAATTATAAGAGTGGTTTATTAGCCTGATACAAGCACCGACGGTTTGTCAATGAGTCAAGCACAATATAATTTCACAATAATGGGTGGTTTATTAATTATGTTAAGCACTCTATGAGTGGTTTGCAATTCCACACCAAACACCATAGGTGGTTCATCAACTCTCTTTCATCAAGCACCCTTCTGCATGTGGTTTCTCAACCTTAACTAGCACCTGATGGCAATTCCATGTAGTCATTTCATTACAAGTGGTTTATTAGTTGTGGCAAACACTCTAAGAGTGGCTTATCAACCTAACAACAGGCACCTTGGGTGGTTTATCAACCTCCTCATGGAAAGCAACCTATGGTCGTTCCACATAATATTTTATTACAAGTGGTTTATTAGTTGTGGAAAGCACTTTGAGAGTGGTTTATTGGCCTGACAACAAGCACCTTAGGTGGTTTATCAGCCTCCTCATGGCAAGTACCCTGTCACACACAATATAATTTATACATATACATCAATGTGATCATGAACATACATTTGCATATGTAATTAGAGTCAAAGTCAAGAGAACCTACTTTGAACCATTTTCATGGCTACCATATTGTTGTCCATTATCCCCATGGACCAAACCAACTTGCTTGGCTATCATACCATTATCCACTTAATCATGGACATAGCATATATTAAGGCATGTAAATTAAAATTAAAGTTTAGAGAACTCCCTGTATTTATGTAAAGTAAACATTGGCCAAAGGGATTCTTTTACTATAATTCCTCCCTTTTTTTTCTTCACCTCGCTATTGCTCCGAAGTTTTTTAGTTGTTTCAGTTGAAATTGTTGTTCTTAGGAAATTTCCAACCATTTATGCCTGCTACACCATGCCACGATACATTCTTATTTTTACTGTCACTAAGTCTTGTTATTCTGCCACATACACTCAATTGTTAGTGATTTAAAGAGATATAATAATAATACCAAGTAATATCTTGTCATGCTAAGCCAAGCACATTACCCTGCAATTGTTCACATGCCCTTAAAATTGTTAGCAATCGCATGCCTCAAATAAGGAAATAATTTTAATCATATGCATCAACTTGGTTTTGAAATTTAGAGTACATATACACATATCAACGTGTTACCATCATGCCATCACGGGTTTTAGAATTTAGTCTTTAATCTAGATTAGCTACATAATTAAAATCAACCTCGTTACTGAGATCACCATTACCATTTCCATGTTCTTCTCGGTACTAGTGGAGAAAGTGGATTCGGTGGAAGCTATTGCTGCAAGATTTATTATGGTTTCCATAACTATGTGCCTCTCCATAGTGATTGATATTGGCTTGCCTGGATATCTTGATAGACACTTCTTCCTTTCTTGAGATATTCTATTTTTGAACTGATCAAATCTAAAACTTGATAAGCCCAATACCCAATTGTCTTCTTCAAATGTGACTCCCATTTCTTGAAGTGGGAAATTCCCACTAGTGATAGGTCTAGGAAGAGAACATCTATGATTAGGTAGTATGATTTCTATTTCCTCTTGTTTTAATTCTGGCATCTTATGTTTCCTTTTTTGCTAGCTCTTTGGTGATCCTTTCTTCTTCAAGTTTCCTGGCCATTTCTTCTTCTTCTCTTTTCTTCATTTCCTCCTCGTGTTTTCTCTTTTCTTCCTCCTTTTTATTACTCACAACCTCTAGATTTTTCTTTCTTGTTGCCTCTCACTTTTTATTTTCTTATTCTTCTTTCCTTTTAGATGCCTCCTCCTCTTCTTGCCTTTTGTATGCCTCTTATTCTTCTTGCATTTTGGCCACCTCTTCCTCTATTTCCTTTTCACTTTTTCCTCCTCTACCTTCTTTTTGGCTTCCTCTTCATCTGCCCATGTTTTCGCTTCCTATTCCACTTTCTATTTGTTTAGCCTTTCCTTCTTTGGAGTTTCTTGTTATTTCTTCCTCTTCAATGTGACTTTCTACTCTTTTGTATCCATACTTTGTGAAGACTATTCTTCACCTATTTTTGGGTTATTAGTAGGCTTAGAAGGGACGACCCTTAAGGTTTCCTCAACTACTTTGGTATAATTGAAGAAATTTTTTACTTTGTCTTCCTCTGCCTCAATACTTGGAATATATGACCAACCATACTTGATTGATTTGTATTTTTGGGTGGAAATACCTCTTGAATCATACTCATGGAAGCTGAGTTTGCTAAACCTAAAACATTCTAAGTCCTTTGCTTTTGATTCTTCCTCTTTGAAAATTTTCATACAATAAGATCCTATACACAAAGGGAAGGAATTCCATGGAACTTTTTTTTTCCTTTATTAGAGTGTTGGTGAATCCCGTTGTAAGTTGATATGCCACCTCTTGTAATATTATTATATCACTAACAAACATAGGAAACTGATGAGGGGGTTTATAAGCTCCAAATACTCTTATGTACATTGTGTCCCCGAGATTAAACCGATCAATAACATCTTGTCAATACATCCTTGTCCTGTCTAACATGCAGGGTGGCTATGTATCAAAGAGCATCTAGTATACCTAGGATATGACATGCTTAGTAATGTGATCACACGTTCCGTTATATCATAAATCCCACAAGTTCTTGTAGTAAATGTGCATGGGTTGGATCTCTTGAGCAAAGGTCCACTTCCAACCTAACACCTTAAATGTGCATCTTGCACATATGGAAACCAACAAGTATGATGCCACATAGAACTATGGTTGTTCATCTATAGATACTTGCTTTTCTCATTTAACATTGGCTTGGATTGACGATGACATGATGTTCACCCATTTTTAGATAGTTATTTCTGTAACATGTGTACATCATAGGTACCCAACCATCTTCAAAGAATTATGCATCCAGTATCCCATATATCCCGACAGTCCAAAATATACCTGAAACCTATGGCCTTTTGTTGAGTAGAGATTGGTCGAACAAATTCCAATGCTACTTTGCTTCAGATTGGTTTGACTGGTGGTTCCATTACAAGGGAAAGAAAAACCAGTTAATATTCAATAGCGAACCACACATGAAATACATAGTCACGGAATTGGAGGGTCATAATGAACCGATTATAATTTCTCACAAAATACTGAGAAATTATTTCCTTGAATAATAAATTGGTTGCTATCAAGCACAACCATCTCAAGTCCTATCAGATACATAGTCATAACTCCTTCCTTGTAATCTAACTAGTGAAAATGAAGCCTGGATTATAGATGTAAATAGTTTTAGCTTAGTCAATAACATTGTAAACACTGATGTTTGGACTCTTTATTACGATGGATTGAAAACATAGGATGAAGTTAGTGCAAGATGCATTCTAATGGATCATAATAGGAAAAAAACTCTCATATCCTGTCATTTGGAATTTGAATGTGCCAAAAAATCAGTTGAATATGAAGCATTTATTTTTGGTTTAAAGAAATCCATCAACTTGTAGGAAGAATGTCTCAAGGTAATAGGTGATTCAGAAATAATCACCAGGAAGGTACGTAATACAATACATTACCTTTCATCTAATCTCAAAAACTAACAATAAGAGGTATGGAACCTTATTTCATCTTTTAAATCTTTCAATATTATATCAAAGCCTAGGATTATTAATGTTGCGACCAAAACTATGGCAAATGAAGTAGCTCGGTTCACCCCTCATAGGGATGGATTTTCAATTGAAATTGTTTATAAACCTATGGTTCCTGGCAACATTACTAATTTCTATGTTTTTAATGATGACCAAAATATTTTAGATTTCCTCATCAACATAGATATGTTCAAGGACGTAGCCATTGATGAATAAGAGCACGATAAATCTCTAGAGGAAAGAGAAAATATGTGAGAAGGAAATCCTAAGCCAAAGGGTGTCGTATCATTAGAGAAACTCTATGATTTACATAATCATTTTAGGGGATTGTCCAACACCAAGACACAAAGGCTAACACTGATGCACAAGTAAATAAACCTAGGGACTAAAGAATAACCCAAGCTTGTAAATCTCGATACAATTGTACTATTGATGAACATTAGTCATTTATTCAAAATTTTACACAATACTAAGATGTTTTTTCCTGGACAAATAACAACCTACAGACTTATGGCACTAGAATTATTCAACATGTGATTCTAATCAAAGAAGGTGACATATCTTTTCAACAGAAAATATAGAAGGCACATTCAACCCTAGAGCCTTTGATATAGAAAGAATTGAAAAAATTGTTGGATGGAAGAATTATATTTAAAGTTTGGCATTCTACTTGGATCTCTAATCTAATTCCCGTTAGGAAAAAGTCCAGTGAAATTTGTTTATGTGCAGATTTTCGCAATTTGAATCATGTGTCAGACAAAGATAATTATCTTGTCTTGGAAATGGACCAAATTCTTCAAATTGTCTCTGGTTCTGAAATATTCTTATTACATGATGGATTTTCTAGATATAATCAAGCTTTAGTGTATGATCTAGATAGACCGAAAATGACATTGGAGACCAAACGGGGCACATTTGCATTCAGGTGGATTTTTGGGGCTAATTAACGTTGTGGCTACCTTCCAAAGATCTATGAATATTTCATACAAGGGGTTGATAGGACAAAGCGTGGTTGTTTATGTGGATGATGTAATTGTATACTCTAAGAAAATATTTAATCATTTGCGTCATCTCAGATAAATCTTTGAACATTATAGAACATAGGGAATATTTCTCAATCCCAAGAAAAACACTTTCATTGTATCAGAAGGTAATCTATTGAGACATATCATCACTATAAATGGCATAACTATGTACCCTCAGTGAGTTAAAGAAATCATGCAAATTATATTCCCAAACAGAAAGAAGGACATGCAATCATTCTTGGGAAAAATCATATCTTTTTTTTTCGGAAATTCATCTCCGATCTCATCTAAATCGTGAAACTATTTCAAGACATGATAAAGAAGGATGCTACCTTCAAGTGGAATCAAAGAGAGAAGGATTCCTTCACTAAAATCAAAGAAGCTATCATTGAGGCTCCTGACCTATTTAGTCCAAATTTTGATAAAGAATTCATGCTCTATATGTTTGCATCAGATTCTTCACTTGTCATCGTTCTTACACAAAAGGACAATGAAGGAAATGAAAGGATTATTCAATTTATGAGAAATAGGACACAAGGATATAAACTGAACTACCCTGACATGAATAAATAAGCTTTTGCAGTGTACAAAGTCATCAAACACTTTAGGTCTAAGATCTAGAAGAGTTAAGTGAAAGTGATCATTCCTCACCCAGTAGTAAGATCTCTATTTGTATAAAAGGAATTAAGGGAACACAGAGTTAATTGAATGACAACTTTTCAAGGGTATTGTGGGGCTTGAAATTGAATAGTTTTTCACTATCCTAATGTCCTTTTTCTTACCCTATTTGTAACTCCTTTGAATTCCCTATTCCATATCCTTATAGCCTTTTTGAGGTAAAAATGGATGAATATGATAACTTAGACATCTCTTTTGAAGTTACAAAGTAACTATATAATAAATGCTAAGATTCCTTAGTTCAAATGCTTTGTTAAATCTTAGTTTTTGTCTTAAGTGTTGCTAATGAAAAGTATGCAAGTCCTGCACCCTCTTTGGGTTCCTGAAACTAAGGAAGGTGGGCACATACATTGTCTTTTTTTATTTATTAACATGTGGTCCCATAAGGAGAAAATATCTCTACACTCTGTCAAGTCTACCAATGTAAGTTAGGTCAAAGCAGGCACATTATTTTTCTCTTAGTTTGGGTATTCAACCGAAATTTGAGGATTGTTTTTCGAGTTTCTCTACAAAATATCTTCAGTTCATTCCAATTTATGAAAATTGATGCTACCAAATCAATCTATATAACTGATATAGCTAGTTTTAACTCATCTTTGTATTGTAAACATGATAAAGATCTAGTTGTGGCTCTATTCCAGGCTAGCGGTGATCCAGGTGGATCTCCAGACACCAGTGGTATCAGAGTGGTCTTTGCATGAATGTGAATTGCAAGTGTAAACAATGGAACGTGCAATGACAGAGGATGAAAAAGCGATGTACGAGACCATGCTCAAAATTTCCAAAAGGGCGGAAATAATGTATGAAACTCTACAGAAAGAGACAGAGGAAAAGGAGCGATTACAACTTTAGTTTCAAGCCATGGAAGAGACCCTGGAAGAACTGAAGCACAACAACCAATGTCTCCAAACAGAGAACGTTGAATTAAAGATGTGTCTACATGAAGAGAAAGAGGAAAAACATGGTTTGCCACAATAGCTGCAAGCAAAGAACGAGGCCTTGGAAAAGTTGCAGCGTGACCCATGTGAGGTAAAATGTAATTCCCTAAATTCATGTATGCGTCTTGATGATGATTTCGCTATTTTCGAAAATCATACCACAGGAATTGGCTCCAAACTGTTGAAGAAAATGGGGTATGCAAGAAAGGGGTTGGGCGTTAATGGCCAAGGCATTGTCAACCCCATCACAGTAGAAGAATTACCCCGTCAGACAGCACTTGGGTATGTCAAAAAGGAAGTTGGGGAATGCGCCAAGACAACTAGCGAACCACCAACAACAGATGATGATCAGTCCTCATCAGTTATTTCCAAATCGACAGAGGAGGTAAAAGATGTTGATTTCCTTTCAGTTTAGCCTTCACATAGTATGATTTTTGTTGGAGATTTGGAGATCCCAATTACAGGGACAAGCATGAGGCTCCTTACCAGGATGAGGTGCAAGGAGGAAAAATAACTTGGTGTTAATAACCAAGACATAACTCAACCTTTGGAGGTTATGCAGAGACCTCAATTTGCAGGCTCGAGATACACCAACGGAGAATGCTTGAAGGTGTCAGACTCTTCTGAGACATCATCGAAATTTTCAAGGAAAGAGAATGATGGGAACACATCTCCATAATCCCATGGTAGTATCCATTGCAGGAAAAGAGTTGAGGCAAGCTCTCATCACCACAATGACATCAGAGATGGCAAGGAAAGGTATAACCACTCTCGACATTCGAATGTTCATTTCGATTATAATCATGTTTTTAATGCTAAACATAAAACATGGCATCGAAAAACATGTACCTTTTGTGGATTACATAACCATACATTTTCTAAGTGTTGGAAAAGAATAACATCACACAAAAGGAGGAGGCATGAAAGACCCTCTCAACAACATGTAAAGAAACATGTTAAGTAGATCTGGAGGAAGAAAACCTATTGCAGTCATTGTGATAGAAGTGGCCATCAAAGAGCCACTTGTTGGAGGCTCCATCCAGAGCAGCGCCTTAAAGACAAAGTGTCAGTGCATGAACCAGGTGAAATGATGGTTCGACAAGCAAAAGCGCCACAAGGAGGTGACCCATTCACATTGATAAGTGAAAAATGGTTTCTAAATATGTTGTATTGTCATGGTCATGCTTTTGTAAATCATTTGTGGCATTTTAAAATGTAAAAGTGATGACATGTTTCCATCACTTTTCAAGGAAACAATGGTGTTTGGCCGTACTTTTGTAAATCATGTGTTGCAGTGATGATGAGTTTTCCATTACTTTTTGAAGCAACAATGATATGTTGGCCTTGTTTTCATTGATAGGGTATTGTGTCCATCTTGATGTAAACTTGACCGCCGAGTACGTGTTATAAACTCGTGGCAAGTATGGGATGCTTGGGTCATTAGTTGGTCCTGAAAGTCAAGCATGTTATTTGCAAAAGCAATGTACTACATGTTGCAGAGGTTGCAGGTGTCGGCTCATCGCTTAAGACTCTGAAGAATAAAGGTGAAGGAGATGGAAACGAGGCCTTTCAGAATTCTTGTGATGTGGACAAGGTATATAGAATTTGCATATTAGTTTTCATACTTTTGGAGGACCAAAAGCTCCTCAGTGGGGAGGATTGATCCAGGTGGATCTCTAGACACCAGTGGCATGGAAAAGGCTCAAAATTAAAAGTGGTGGAAAGGAGATTAACTTGAAATTAGATTGAAGTGCTCGTCGCCCTGATTCCAATGGTGTGAACGAAACTCCAATCCGAGTCTGGATGAAGGAGATAGAGGCAGTCAAAGTTGGTTGACTTTTTGCTGACTGGGCAGGATTAACAAAGACACAATTTGAACTTTTTCGGTGGATGGAATTCGGCCAACTCCAACCAGATTCTAGGCGAAATTTTTTCCTGGTTAAAATGACTCCTTTAGTGAAAATTTGAATTTTCAAAAATGCCCATGTTTGTTTTATAAAATGAAAAAAATATTAAAAAAAAGGGTAGTGGGCCACCAACCCCGCCACCCCAATCTTATCCATGTATATATGTGGAGGGGCGGGCCACTACCCCCAGCCCCTCCCACGAAAAATTTGAAACAGTGCGAGAAAGGTGGGTCGGCCCTTGGGGAGCAGACCCAACCTTCCACCCACCAACCTTTTTCATTAATTAAAGAATTTTCGTTATGTTAAAAAGGAGGAGGCGGGGTTTGACTGCCCAACCTCCTTCGTAACAAACTAATCTCAAACCAAATCCACCAATGGAATTCTTGAGAATTCCATCAATATTTTTTTATATTTAAAGCTCATTTCGTCAGTGCACTCGGGCAGAGGAGGGAGCGCACATAGTGCGACGCAGATTTTTGCAGGAGGGCCGAATTTTCACTTTGTCAGATTTTGACAAATTTTATATAGTTTCAGCACCTATTGGCAACACGAACCTGATGGCGCAGTTAGCTTCTTGATCTGAGCAGCCGATTTGTAGAGGACACGGAGGAGGGAATCTTTGAGGAATTTAGGGGGAATCTAAAAGATTCCTTGAGCCCCATATTTCCACTTTCTTAGAATTTAGAAATTTGACAGTCAATTTTGCACTATGCCAAAAATCTAACGACGCATTTAGATTTTCCATTTGCTCATTTCATTTCTCGACCACTTTTCTAAGTGGAGTGCAGGTGTCAACATTCATGTGCGAGCAGTCATTTCCATGTGATTCAATGTTGTGAGGTTGATGGTCTGAACAACTTCAGTAGCTTGACATCCTCTTCTTCAGCTGGCCCCTGGATGTGAGGTATATGCAGTGTGTTCATGTACTTCTTTTGCTATGCATTGTGTTGCACAGATCCCTGTTTGATGTTTGATGAGGGATCTTGTTTCTTACTCGTTTTCATGATTCCTGCTTGATGTGATGCGGAATCATTTGTGTGATGCACTTGTTGTCATGATTCATCATGTTTTGTTTGAGATCCCTTTTGTTGTCATGTTGATAGGATACTCCTATTGTCGCCATATATGTTTGCATTGAGATCCCTTTTATGACATGTTGGCGGGATGATCATGATCATCATGCATGAGTTTATGTCATACTGATAGGAGTCCTTTTGACTGAGAGTTCCTGTAGCGGAACATATCTTGGAGCCACT
Source organism: Pinus tabuliformis (assembly GCA_031772625.1). Lineage (NCBI taxonomy): Eukaryota > Viridiplantae > Streptophyta > Pinopsida > Pinales > Pinaceae > Pinus > Pinus tabuliformis. Next base: position 1,197,911,613 of record CM062804.1, read on the forward strand.
CCTGCGTGAGGGAATTTTCCTTGTATGATAGTGACATCATCTCTTATGTACATCATCACTATTGACAGTGCTTAATGCAGCAGCCTACACCATCTTGACATCGGGGCCTGGAGACGTAGTCCCTCCTGGATGAACTCCGTTATCAATGACTTATGTTTTCATGTGTTGATGATTATCATGTTCCTCTTCTTTACAGTATGCAAATGTATTCATTTATGTTCTTTTAAAAATGCAATCTAACACATCACGAAAGTAAAAGGCCTTGGAAGGGTCCTTTGTCACACCTGGACCTAGATCAAGCAGTTCTACTATAGTGATATGTTGTCATTTTGAATCCTTGAATCATTTCAAGAGTGATTGGGATATGACACATTTATGTGCTCATGTAAAGATTGAATACTTTTAATACAAAAAGCAATGTGTTGCTCACATTTTAATTAATCATGTGATTTAGTTTTTCTAGGACGCAATGAACTAGTTGGCTTGGGCCGACCAACTCAGTTTGTTGCCCTCTTTTCTTGTATATTACTTGCTCTAGTATATAGATCTACATTTTTTCATTTGATCTAGAAGTGTGGTTTTCAAATTAACTTTGTATTTCTCATATCTAAGTTGATATGAGTTGAATAGTGCAAAGGTTGCTTGTTTTGTTTTACTAATACAATATTTATTTTTGAATGAGTGAATAAATGCTTATAGACCTGGAAAGTGTGAAGGCTTAAATCATGATATGCTTTTCTTTCACATTATGGGTTGTGATCTAATTAGAGTGAGCCAAATGCCACTGATATTTTTAGTGACAAATGCATCACTCTGTTTCGTATAAGTAGAATTTATATGGTGAATATTTTGTAAAGAATCACAATCCAAAAGTGAAGTATTATGTATCTTCAATTGAAGATTAAAAAAATGTGTTTTGAAAAATATTTATTACGAATCATTCACACAAAATATCTTCTTGATTGTGTTATTTTTTTTATGAGTTTGTGGCATTGGTAACATAACATCTTTCATAGATCTTACATATTTATTGGAGTCAACATTGAACCGGTATTATGTTAAGAATATTTATACACACATAGGTTTTTTTAAATGGAGGAATAAACCTTAGATCTGAATAAACATATATTGGGTCTTTGCATTCATTACATTTCTTGATTAAAAAACACTTCAATTTAATTCATATCAAGTTGATGGTTAGTTGGAGTAGTTTTGATACTACTAGCTACACTTTTCTTTCAGATCATATTTGCATTAACAATGAGAGGTTTTCCAGTTAGTACTTTGCAAAGATTTGAGACAAGATTTATTGCCCTTTTATCATTATTTAAGCAAGCTATTTTTTGTAATGTGTTGGGAAGGAGAATTTGATTAATTTTGAAGTCCTTTTTCTTTTGGTATTGTAACGAGATATTCAACCTTCATTGAGATAGACACTGGATTTGACAACCTAGAGGGAGTCAGGAGTAGTATCTTTGCCTTATGTTTATTTAAAAGTGCATAAATTACTAGGCTTCCTTATTCTCTTGTCCTCTGGGAAACTGAGACAAAATTTGAGTCTCTTAGCCCAAAAGGAGAAAGAGTTAAAATATCCTAATGGCCATTAGCTAGGGTTTTGTTTTATGAATAATTCCATTAAGATTTCATAGTTGAATTGAATTGAAGAGACAGATTTGTTTTGTGGAAGCTGAAAGTGTTGATTGAGTCGATTGTTTAGTTAGAGAAAGAGTGGTTTGCAGATTCCTGAGGTCTTCTTCTTGCATATACTATAATATGCCTCAAAGCCTACCAAACCTCTAATTAACATATTAAATGTTGGAAAATTAATGCATTATATATAGAGCCCAACATTTTAGTGTCCTTGTCAATGAGGTGCTAAGGGACAAGACTGTGGTAGTCTGAATTTCTGATTGGATTTTTCCAACACTGGAGGTAAGAATTTGTGTTATTTTTTCAGATTTTTCCTTGTTGTGCTAGTCATTAGTGAGGTTTGACCCTTTAATTTTCCTATGAGTAATTTCCTATTGGTGTGATTTTTAGTAGAAATGGCAACATTTTATTGAGTTAGTATTATTAAAAGTCAATAGGTTGATTTATGGTCTTTACATTTTCTTACAATTTTTCATTTTTTAAAATATGTATGACTAGTGGTAAGGGTCATAAACCTAAGAATGGTAGAATTAGGTATGATATTTATTAAATTCCATTTCCTAACATTGGGTTGGTTGCAGGTAAACATTCCAAACAGGCTAAAACTAATCAGTCTGGAACATTACCCTTGGATTTTAGAAATAGTAGCTCAAGAATATCTCAACCAATAGGGGATAAGAAAGCAACTTCTACGGTTGATTCTCCTTCTATGGTTGAGTGTATAAAGATGATAGATCCAAGAATAGGATAGCCTCAATTTTCACCACTAGATATCAGATTTAGTTTGCTTGGAAATAACAAGATGGAAGACAATAAAAATGAGGTATTTAATGAAAATGGTGAAGGTCATGATGAAAATAGTGCAGACATGAAGGTCACTTTTGGGTTTCCCATTGTGTACCCTAATTAGACAGTGCAAATGAAGAATATTCCTCCCTCGGTCCTCCCACATTTTCAAGGTAAGACTCACGAGGACATTGATTAATTTCTCTTTGACTTTGATATTTTATGCAGGAGCTATGATTACTCTTTCAAAGCCCTCAACTTAAATTATTCTTAGAAAACCTTAAGGACATAATTTTACACTGGTTCATGGGGCTAGGAGGGAATACCATCAGAACATGGGATGTAATGAGGAGTGAATTTCTAGATAAATATCAAGAATATTGTAAGGCTTGCGATATGCGGGAAGAAATATTTAAAGTGACACAACAAGAAGATGAAAGTTTTGAATATTACCTTGAGAGGTTTATATACAATCTCCATAGGTCCAAACAACACAAATTAAACCCAAAAACCATTAAAACCATATTTTTAAGACGTATTTTAGATGAATCTTCCAATGTATTAAATATGTTAAGACAAGGAGATATTTCTCAGTTGCCTTTTAACTTGTGCGGGAGGTATTCATGCAAGTAGGGTAGATAGGGTAGAGGCTTAAGGGACCATATTCTTAAAAATTCTAAATCTAGAAATACTGGTGTTACTAGATGATGGGTCTCTGAATTAGATCTATCTATCTATCTATCTATCTATATATATGTTGGCATTATGGCTAAAGTGTTGTCCTTGATGGCAACTCATATAGGTGATGGATCACTGTACAACAGGTCAGTAGCAGAGATTGATGATTAGCTCACAAATAATGAAGAAAACAAGAGGTACGCAGGTACACTGTACAAAAGCTGCGGACCCGCAGGCATGTCATAGATAAAGTGCGTACATACCCGCAGGTACACCATGTAAAAGGTGCGGACCCCAGTTCACTCACTTCAAGGCAGAGAAGCGCGCTCACGTGGGGTTTCTTATGTTTGGCCCATGGTATTTAGCCCGCCGTTCTTGATTCTATGGTTTTGGCCCGTGGTATAGGATCTAATTTAGCCCCGGTTTGGATCCCTTGTTTTGGTTATCTATGGTATTGATCCATGATTTTAGGAAGAGCTTGCCTATATAAAGCAAAGGAGATCATTTGGCTAGGTGTGTGTGAAATTAGAAGATCTTAAGAGAAGCTAGATCTGAAATTCTTGTAATCGGTTTGTGAGAGAGAGTTGAATCAATATCAAGGAGAAACATGAAAATTACAAGTCGGATCTACTAATGGGTTGATATCTCCTCGGCGCATGTTCAGATCTGTAGATCTGACAGTCTGGGTTATTCTTGAAGTCTTGAAATTATCTATACCCGCAGGACTGCAAGTACAATGAAGGAAAAGTGCGTAGGTACGCAGGCCCAGAAGCGCTGCAGGTGCGCAGATACGCAGGCCCAGAAGCGCTGCAGATGCGGAGGTGCGCAGGCAGTTCATTGGACACAGAGCGCAGGTACGCAGGAAGTCCGTGAGGCACAGTGCGTGGGTACGCAGGAAAGCAGTTGGAAACAGTGCGGATGTACGCAGGTGGTCTATGGGTGAAGCTGCGGACTTTTCATGAAATCTATTTAGCTGCCCCTGTTTATTATTGTTGTGTTCTGGGTTTTGAAGTGATGTCTGGTATTATGTTCTGATAACAGCAGTGATTGATTGAATGATTATGATTAGCTTCAGTATTGATAGATGAATGGATCAGGTTCATAATGACTTATCCTTATATGATCTGGTGGACTAGATCTGGTTGATATCTCTCATTGTATATGTATTGATCTAGTGATTGGGTGATTCAGAAGGTTGTTTGATTATGAGCTTCAATGTTGTTGTTGGGTCCAGTATGAAAATTGGATGAAATGTGGCCTTTCAGATTATGTGTTGTGCTTCAGTGTATCCAGTCTGAAAATTGATGAAACGTAGTACCTGGAGGAGAAAAGATTGTAGGCCAGCACCTACGTACTAGTATCTAAGCTAGTATAAGAGCTAAAGGAAATCTTTGGAGCATTGTAGCAGGTAGCAGCCTGCGTACTAGTAAATGGATCGACTAGTACAAGAGCAAAGGGGGTTGTAGCTCCCGTACTGGTATAAGACTGCACCAGTACAAAATATTGTAAAAGGATTTTCTTATTAAGAAGAAGATTGAGATGACTTGCAGCATGTGGTTTTCTCTCGCATTGGGTTTCCACCTTATATCATGGTGTTCATGTGTGTGCCTTATGTGTGATGATCTATTCTATGTTACTGCATCTGTTAACTGATAATATGGTTGATAATGTTCTAATGCACTCATTGAAGATCAATTAACTTAATCATAAGAAGTTGTGGAAGTAGAATATATGAATCAGAGTTTGGAAATGAAAAAGTATTATTGACTTGATAATACTGATTCACCCCCCCCTCTCAATATTATTTCCAACAATATATATATATATATATATATATATAAGACCCATTTGATCATTACTAAACACTTAAAACATTTGTTTAACCCCCTTACTTGCACAATATAGAGTTAATTCACAATATTAATGGGTCGTGTTTATTGGAAATATATTCACTACTGAGAGGGGGGGTGAATCAATAGTGTGGAACTTTTAAACTTTTTCTCAAATTTAATTATCCATGAACATCCACAACATTAGATCCTCAAAAAATGTAAGCAACAATAAACTGAAACCATAATAACCATGAGAAACACAAACATGCACACACAAGAACACAATTATTTATGGTGGAAACCCTTTCATGAGAAAACCACCATGTTGTTGTTGCACTGCACCATTATTTTATTATATGCTGAACAAATTGTACATGGATTAGATTACACCCATAAGCCGAAATACTTGGCTTTATTTACAATATGATGGAAACTATCAATTCAAAACTCTATTTCTCTTGCAGATCTATGGACTACCATCTGCCAGAAGCACCCACGACCAATGATCCTCACCCAACTACCATTGGATTATCCAAATCCTATTGGATGGAGAAAAAATTTCCTACTACTGAATTTGCCAAATCATTGTCTATACTGAATCCTCCACACCTTCACTTCCTCCATGTGAAACACGTTTCATAAATGTTTCATACTGGGTTCTCAATTCGCTCAACATGAGCAACCCAACAAATCTATCATTTTGAACACAAAATCTGAATGATAAATTTGGCTCGGATAATGGAATTTTGTCACTACTTCACACGCCAAAACACCGCTCTCAAACACACCTCAAAGTGCCAATTTTCTACCACAACCAACACATAAATTTTGAATCTTCTTCTCAACTCTATCTCTGATTTCTACTCACAATATATGATATATCTTTGCACAAACTATTTGAGAAACTGCTGCATACTCTACTCATTCACAATGCTCTCACAATAGCATAATCACACACTCTCCAAGAAGCCAACCAAACAGACTTTTAAAACAATGGAAAATGGCTAAACATTTCAAGGACAAATGCTATATACTCCACTACATGCAAGGGGCTCCATAAAAAACATATACTCCACTCAATATCATATGCGGGCGATGAACAATGGAGTGCAAGACTTAAATACAACAACACTTCCCCCCTGGAAAATATGTGCACTAAACTCCCCCTGGACACAATTTATGCCCAAACAATAAGACAAATATGCAACAACATGTATCTCCCATGGAAGTATGATAAGAAGAAACAAGAATAATAACTAGAACACATGATATCTTCCCTGAAGAAACAACAACATAATCCATGACATAATAGTGGCAACTCATATCACTAACACATAGCAACAACAACATAATATGACCAACTAACAGCAAAAACTCTAATAAACTCCATAACAGAAGCAACATATATCCAACCAATTTGAAGCAACAACAACAAATGCATCTTCTCCACAATCAGTACTCCCTAGCAGTAGAAAACTCATATACCAACAACATCAATGCCTATCTAGAAGCAACATCTCTCTGAAGTGGACATGGTAGCAGAAAATCATGATGACATGTCACAACAGTATGACCAACTATACTCCATTGAATGCAAACATCTCCAAGTCTGAATGTAAACTTATATATATATCACTGGAATGCCTGCTTGCCACATGTAAGAGGCTACTCCACATAGACCAAAGACTATGGCCAAAGGTTATGCAAAAAAGTACATGGCCTCATTGGATTATTACATGGATATAAAGGATGATACACAATTGTAAAATTACATCAATAAGACCATATATGACTGAACCATGACTCACATGATTCTCTCTCTCAATGCATACATGACTTGAGAATGCTACTCCATGACAAGTATGAGAGTGTACAAGAAAATACATGACATACATGGTTGCAAAAACAGTACTAACAACCTATACAAAACTTAACTGACTCTTATGACTCATTATGCAACATATTCCAAACATGGCTCTCATAACAACTATCCCATCAATGAATGTCTAATACAATGTCATAAGTAAATAGAGCATATGATCAGCGACATGTCCTCTCTATGGCAAGAAGATAAAATAAATATAAATAACATAATAGACATGTATCAACCTCTCCAAATCATCAACCATAAATCAATATTCCAGCAATAGTAACTGGCAGTCCTTAACAATACATAGTGGCCCAACAATAACATATATCAGCATCACCATACAACAACAACATATCACATCAATCAACCCAATATATCAGCTCTCTAAATTTATACATAGAAACAACAATAACCAACAAAATATCATCATCATACTAATCTCCATGGCACCAACACATGCATAAAATCATCAACCCGATTGCATGTCAACTCATATAAGTAGCAAATAATTTATGCATAATCAAAACATCTACAATAGATGAGCACATATCATGATATGCAAAGCCAACTCCTCTAAGGATCCACAATGCTATCAAAATATTGGAAGAATATAAAGTGCTCTTCCTGAACATGTGCGATCTCTCCTCCCGATCACACCTTAGCAAAGACAACATCAGTAGAAATAATCCATCATCAAGAAACCATAATAAAAAAATATAAGAACAATACAAACTACTACATGCAAAAACAAAATGTGCCATATACTCCCCCTGAGCCTATGAAGGCTTCATATCCATTTTGCAGTGTAAAATATCCATCACGCAAGAGAAAATTGTAAAGTATGTTGATCTCTTCTACTCTGATTCTGATGAGGAAGAGTACTCTCTTGGTCTCTTCTTAATTTTCACTCTTTCCTTCAACACATATACATTATTTGGGGTCTTGACTCCTTTAGCAATTACCCTCTTTGATCCTTCTTTCATGATGAAACAACCTTTGGAGTTGAATACCACTTCCTTGCCTCCATCAACCATTTGGCTCACATTTAGAATGTTGTGCTTAATACCCTCAACGAGCCATACATATTTAGCATTGGTCCTCTTTTCACCAAGGTTGGATTTATCGCTTCCCAATACTCTTGTTGGTTCACTTCCTTCAAAAACAACTTGACCACTTTTTATTTTATTCAAGAAGTGAAATTTTCTCCTATCTCTTGACATATGATGACAACATCCACTATCAATATACCATCTTTCATCCTCATCATGTGAGGAAAGAGAAATACCACATCTTCCTAACTTTTCTTCCTTTTTCTTCCACAAATATCCTGCTTAGTTTCTTTGTTGTGCACGTATTTTTGGCTATTTATTTTGTACTGACGGTCGCATGGATTTAGGCATAAAATAATCCTTGGCCATGTGTCCAAAATGGTGACACATATAACATTCTATTTGACCAAGATAAGAAGCCAAATGATATGATATTTTTTTCCTCATACTAGATTTCCAACTTCTTGTAATAGAACTGCAATCAATGGCCTTATGGCCAAAAAGGTTACATGAATACCATAAACCATTAAATGAACTTGTATACCTGAAAGACGATCTCATCCTTTGTTGTCCAAATTGTTGCATAGGAGTGTCCAATTTTATCCTACAAAAAGGATGTCTAAGCTGATGACAATATAAACACTCAATTTCGTTCAACAAAGGAGCAAATGAGTTTTGATTTCTCCTTTCAATTTTTCTACTATCAATATAGGAGTGAATGGTTTTATTTGCATAGAAACTCCTTTTGAATCTCTTCTTTGCTGCTAATGAAATTACTGCCTCTTTTCTCTAATATAGTCATGGCTTCTCACAAATTTCATTGTAGGCTTCATTGAATCTATCTTGTTAATTTTTCCTGCATTAGATCTTGCATTTCCTCTTTGAAGGTTAGAGCTATATTTGCTCTCTATTACGCTGATCTTAACCTTGTCAATTTGTTGGTCATTCTCTTTTATTTTCTTTCTCAATTTATCTACTACATTTTCGAGTGCTTCAACATAATCTTTCTTTTCTTTTTCTTGTTGCACATTACTTCTTCATTTCTTTTTTAATCCTCCAGCTGGGTTCTCAAGGTAGTGAGCTCCTCCTTGAGATTTTTCTCCTTCTCATCACAAATTTGCAACAATTTCTTATGATCTCTACATGCAACTGTTAGTTTATCTAGTTGAGAAGCTAATTATTTGATCACAACCATTACTGATTCATCCACAGCCTTAATGATAGTAATATCCTTCTCATCACCACTATCAAGCTCAAAAGAATCACCAGAATTATAGTCAAAAAATTCCTTCAACATATTACCTCGTGACACATCTAATTAAGAACTTGCAGCTTATTTTGCAATGGACTGATTTCCTTCCTTCTTCAAAATATTTGGCTTTTGAGACATCCTCCTCTTGCTTTTGGCCATAATCCATGATCTACTCTCCAAGCGGTCAAACTTCACTAAAGAGCACTTGCTCTGATACCAATTGTTGGAAATATATTCACTACTAAGAGGGGGGGGGGGGTGTGGAATCAGTAGTGTAGCACTTTCAAATTTTTTCTCAAACTCGATTATCCATGCACATGCACAACATTATATCATTAAAACATGTAAGAAGTAATAAACTGAAACCATAATAACCATGAGAAACACAAACATGCACACACAAGAACACAAGTATTTCTAGTGGAAACCCTTTTGGGAGAAAACCACCATGCTTCTGTTGCGCTTCTAAATTATTTTACTATATGTTGAAAAAATTGTAGATGGATTATCTTACACCCATAAGCTGAAAGACATGGATTTCTTTACAATATGCTGGAAACTATAAATTTGTAACTCTTTTTCTCTTGTGGATCTACGTACTACCATCCGTTGGAAGCTCCCACGACCAATGATCCTCGCCCAACTAAATTGGACTTTACAACTTCTATTGGACAGAGAAAACTATTCCTACTACTGAATTTTCCAAATCATTATCTATACTGAAGCCTCCACAACTTCATTTCCTCCATGCGAACCACGTTTCATAATTGTTTCATACTGGGTTCTCAATTTTCTCAACATCAGCAACCCAATAGCTCTAGCATTCTGCACACAAAATCTGAATCATGAATCTGACCCGGAGACGGAAATTTCTTCACTAATTCTCACTCCAAAACACTGCTCTCAAACACACCTCAAGTTGCCAATTTTCTACCATAACCAACACACAAATTCTGAATCTTCTTCACAACTCTATTTCAAATTTATTCTCACAATCTCTGATGTATCTCTACACAAACTATGTGATTAGTTGTTTCATACTCTGCTCACTCACAATAGCATACTCACATTCTCTCGAAGTAACCAACCAAATAGACTCAAAGTTTTCTTCTATTTATCATTTTTCTGTGTTAACTCGGTAAATGCTACAATTTATGGATCACTCAACAATTCGTTTCACACCCTTCATATTTGGTTGAGATAGGATTCTTGACCAAATCAACCACTAACTCCACTATCCCTTTCGTATCTTCAACCTTGAACATCTTCTAGAGGTCCCAAAAACTTTTCTGACCATATTCCGAAAAATTTCGATCAATAACATCGCCACAACACCAAAATTAGTTGAGGAAGGCGTTGAATGCAGAGAAAACTCATGAAAAACCTTAGTCGCTCCCACAACACAAACTCCATTCAAATGGAAGTCCTTAGTCACTCCCATAATATTGGTTCCATTCGACTGGAGCTTTTCATCTACTTGCATGACTCAACATGCATGCGACTGGGGCTAAGGATGGTCAAAACTTAGTCAACTCTGCTAAGAAAATGCTCATAATTCTTCCAGAGATTGACAAACCTTTGTAGGACCTCTTGAAGTCTCTGACATGTATACAACACTTCATCAAGTCACTGCAATATCACCAACATCATCACAAGTCAAACTAGGTTGACTAGGATGCCAACCAACAACCAAACTAAACATCTGAGCCATCAAACTTCTCCACAACATCTCTGCCAATAATATGCAGCTCCCAAACATGTCAGACATCCTCCAACACTTGTACAACCATCTCAAGCATCCACTGACACATGTAGATCCTCTCCAAGCCCAAAATATAACTTCATCAACATGAGAGACCTAATTCGGGACATGGAGACCATGGAGACCTAATCAATAAGGCTCCTCAACTCTAACTCATATAGCAACCACTAACATTTGTATGCAACAACATGATCAAGGATATCATCATTATCTCCAAGCTAGTCCAAGATAGTAGACATGACAAGGACCATTTATCACATCTCCAAGCTAGTCTAGGCTAACAAACATCGCAAGGACCATCTACACCTAAACCATACATAGGCCACCTACAACCACCTATACACATGCATATCCAACACACATGCAACCCAAGCAGCTAGGTTGACATCAATGCCAACCAACCAACACATCTGCAACACTGCAACACACATCAATAACAACACTGTTGATGGCAAAAAATGACCTCATCAACATCAGGGAGATCACTTGGTCAGAGCCCAAAATCAGACTCTTTTCCACTTATATTGGTGGTTCCAACTGCTTCTATTAGGTCCAGTTAGCCTTTCACCCTTCCTATTGACTTGTGATGATTCTAATTAACTATCAACAAGAAGAGGAAAACAAACTTACCATCTTGCAGTGCACATGCAATAGAGCGGTCCTTAAGTTGAATTGGGGGCTCAACCAAGCCACATCTCAGGTTTCTCATGTGGAAGGAGACTTATAAAATGCAAGGAATTAATTCTAAATGAAAATCTATTGTATGATGCAAACATAGAAAAAGAAAATATAATCTATCTTATATTGAATCGAATCAAATATAGATTTGATCCAAATCAAGAGCAAAGAGATTTAAAATAATAAGGATTTAACATGCTCTTTTATAATGAATATCTAACCGTTGAAGAAGTTCTAACAATTTATATTAAAGGTACAACACATGCCTTATTTGGAGATTCAAAATAATGAAGGATAGGTCATCAAAATGCATAAATAGTTCATACACTTCAATGAAAGTTAAATCAATTTTACATGGAAAATTTTTGAGTGAATAATTACTCAAAATTTTGATTAAGCACAAGAGTAAATGAGAAACCAATACCAGATCTATGAAACCAATAAATCAGATAGTTGACCTAAAATAAAATCATTCTCATATCCTACAGAAGTGAAAACTATGAAACAATGGGTACAAATTTGTCATTAAATAAATGAAATTTTCATTAACAAATAAAAGTATTTTCATACAAATTAATAAACTTAGATTCCCTGGTCTATTTTAAAATAGATCTCCATAATCCTTCCAAAGTGATCAGATTTTCTAGCAAAAAGAAGAGCTACAAAAGTGCAAGTTCTGCCTCTCTAACAAAGGTTGAATTTTGAAAGGAAAACCCCTAATACACTTAGATATGAGTATTCCCCTTAACCTATAGGTAAAATTATCTTTACAAGAGTGCTACGAGTATTGAAATTGCTTAAAATAGGAACCCCCTTCTCTTTCTCAAAACCCATATTTATAAATTTCCAAAGAATCTCTCAAAAAAGGAGAGTTGTTGAAAGTAGTTTAGATCCAACAAATTTGGAGTTGCAAATCCTCTTTGACTTCCTTCTTAGCCAATGTTGCAACCAATTATTTCTAAAATAAACCATGGATGAACAAACAAGTGCAGTAGTTGTTGATGGAAATTTTAATGTGATTTTAATGTGATGTGTATATATTGAAGGAAATTGAGTTGACAAACCCATTGAAATTGTGATAGAGATCTGGGTTGAATCCCTTGTGCCTCTTATGGATCAATTAATGATTTCCATCTACTAAGTTCTCATTATATTCCATGAATTTATTATTCTTCTTTGCTCTCCTGCAATTGGTTCATCCTGTTGATGTTGAATTCACCACAACCACATTTGAATTTCAGTTCTCTTCAGGTCAAAATACTCATACCTACAATAAAATAAAAAAAACATCCATAAAATTTAAGCACAAAACCGGTTTTGATGGCGATTTTGGTAACTCATCAGATTTCTTTACAAATGTCATGGCTCCATGATTCAATTAAAGTTTCACCACAAGAAATTGCAATCACATTCATAATATGCACATGCCTTTGACAATGATTCATTTTCTCCTGCAATGGTATGATGTGAAGTATCCTCGTGTCTTCTCAAGAAATTATCTTGCCATAAAAATCTCATAATGTGGTCACTAGGGATCTTAGGATATTATTTGAAATGAGGGATTCATAACATTCTAGCCGAGGTCATCGAAATTCAATTGGATTTTGTTTGGTATGTGTTGTCTTGTTGGCTCAATGTTCTTTGGTAAGAAATCTGACTCGAATTCTAAATTCCATAAGCCTCAAGATTTCTTCAACAAAATATCCACAGCAATATGCGATGTCTACCTATGAATCAATGTGATCTTGTTTTAATTTGAAGCATATTAGGCCAAAATAATATGAGGACAATATCTATCTAAAATTTAGCAACTTGCACAACCAACAAACAAATAAAATTAAATGGAGCAAAGGTTATAAATAAAATAGTTATAACATATTGTCCATTATTGATGTCAAATAGCATGTTGAGGGTAAAAGGGAAAACGATAAGAATTAAAGACCAAGATCCGTGAAAAAATAGAAATTGGATTCCCCAGGATGAGGGTTCCCTAGAAGAAAATAATATAAGTAAAATGTCTCAAGGGAATTAACGTCGGGGAAACACATTGAAATTCAGAAGACAAGTATTGTTATGAGTTCACAAGTTTGGAATTAATTTAAAACAAAAGTGACAAATTCATATTGCATACAAGGGCTAGCTGGCAGACAAGATGTGCATTATGTCATCCTAGTTGATGAATACCAACAGATAAAAGAGAAAGGCTAAGTGTAATAGGAAGGATTAACCAGGATGAATCAGATGCGAGATTACATGTAATATTTGTCAGCATGTATCAATGCAAATTGGTTTTACTCAATATGCACGTTAAAATATGGGGCCCGCTACTTTGAACCATATTTGAAATAATTCAATATAATGAAAATGAAGTGGGATGATGAGTACAAGCACACACTTTTTAGTCATCCAATGATAAAGAATGAATGGGACCCATTGATTATGAGTTGTCCCAGCGGGGCTTTCTTGACACTCTTCATAAAGAAATCATTATCAATCACCTAGGGTAAAATAACAAGGATGTGTTGTAATTCAAAGCAGAAACGAGACCAATCAGAATATAGAGTGATTAAACCTTTGTGGGGTCGGGACACATCATCTCGCTGGAGTATTCCCGGTGGAAACGAAAAGCATGAAAAGGAAAGCGCCAGGGTAAAAGCATTGGGGCACGTGTTGTGTGAAAAATCTAGATTGTGCATTCGCTATAATTAAATAATAAACATGTCGATCACTATTTACTTGATTAAGTCTTGTCCGTGATGGTTCTCAAAAGATTAGTTAATAAAAATTAAAGAAAAATAAAAATTATTAATTATTAATTAAATAATAATATTTACAAATTACCTCGATCGGGGTGGAAGAGGCGGCGACGTGTGGGAACATAATGAAGGTAGGAAGGTGGCAATGCAGGTCACCACGCAACAGTATAATTACACAGGACGTTGGGACGGCCTACAGGCTAGGCAGAATCCCGAGGAGTAGAGGCGAAAGAGCAATGAAGGAGGAAGGTGGTAAAAACGATGGCGATCAAACGATGGGACGTCGGGTAGCTGGCACAAGATTAACAAGGGTAGGAGAAGGCGGACTTGAAGACTGCATGAGGCAAAGAAAGGAGACGAAGGGAGTTAGAGGCTGGGAGGCACGCTCTGCAACCTGTCAAGGAAAGAGGTATGAATGCGTGAAATTGTCCACTGCTTTCTCTGATATCACCAGCAAGATTAAGGAAACGGGAAGAGGTTTATCAGTTGTAGAAGGTCGACGAAAGGATAGGGACCGAAAACTCATATATTTTAATATCAGTCAAAAGACAGAGTGTGGGAGAATGAGAAAGGCTGGGGTCGAGCTGAGCAAGGAAGGGAGCCAGACAGGTCAGGAGAAGAGCATGCAAGGTTCACGGTGGGATACCGATTAGGGGCAGTCGGAGATGGAAAAGCAAACGGTTCGAGAGGAGGAGAAGACCCTTGAGCAGATTTACCAAGTCCATTTGAGGAAAGGAGGAACGAGGAAGGTCAAGAAACCTGAAAGAGAGCAGCAAGGGGAGGGAACGAACCTGGAAAAGAAAACTAAGCTGCCTGGAGGTGAGGAATTTATAGGGAACACATCCTTCAACGTTGGGCAGGGAAGCTGCCAGGAACAAATCAACTCGCCCAGGTCGCAGAAGAGGGCGTAGGGGCAGAGGAAGAGGTCGTCAAACCGGTAGACAGGAACAAGACTGCCATCTCCAGTTTGCCAAAGATGAGGCCAGAAAACCATGAGGCATATGGTGCAGGAGGCAGAAAAAGCTTATAATGAAGGAACCGACACCAATATCCGTAGGATAATCCAAGAACTAGAATCAAATGCAATGCAGGAAGATTCGGAACCAGAGATGGAAGACTGGGGTAACCTAATTCCTGACCCAGGTAATACCAGGGGATGCCTATCTTTATACAAGCAAGCCTTACATGTTTACTGGGTGTTGAAGAGATTACTAGCAAAGGCAATGGAACAGGTGGCAGGGGAAATGGCAGAGATGGCTCAGGGCATTCCTAATTTGAGGAGAGAAATGAAGAATCTTCAGATAACTCTGCTCATGCAGGACAACAAGCTGGAGGATATTCAACAACAACTGAAGAAGATAGTTCCAGTGACAAAAGACGAAGGCACTCCACCTGAAAACATGGTAGATTAATCCTTCTAGCTGTGCTCATGGTTTTCCTTGATAGTTCACTGAGAACAAGCTCTCTTTTTCTGTCTATAGTCTATAATGTCGATAGGAAATCAGATTAGCATTTTTGACAGTATCGTTTATTTGGCATGGATAGGCAGACTTATTTTTTTTTGTTACTGGTCGGCTTATAAAGACTTAAGGTGGTCAACAAACTCGGTTTCCCTTCAGGGCGAGTTGAGGCCACTAAATGTTTGTACTTATTTCAACTTGGTTAAATAGAAAATCAAAGGTCCTACTTTAGCTTACAAAAAAAAATAAATTTACAAATCAATTAACTTAATTAATAAAAACAATTAATTAAATGATTATTATTTAAATATTTAAATAAATAAATTTAAAAAAAGTAAAATACATTTGGTACATATTTGAGCTCAGATGGTTAAATTTAACCAAACTTTGAACAAGCGCAAATTTCAAAACGTAAGTCCAAACTCAACAAAATTGGAGTCGTTGGGAAGCTGGAGAGAAACCGCCCATAATGAAGTAATCAAAGTGGAAAAATGAGAAAAGTGAAAACTCTCACAAAATTAACAAAATCAAAGCATGAAAGGAATGATATGACAAAAAATTACATAAAGGGTCCCCATATCTTTCATAAAAAAATTATGTAGAGGGGGGGGGTTCACAACAGGTCCTTAGGAATTCGATTTTACCTTGCTTATTATGTGCCTAATATTATTTATTTTACAGAATATTGAGAGAATATTGAGTAAATTCTGAAGATCTATTGATTCAGAAACTCTAGTGATGTGTTCCCTACTATAGGAGAAGCAAGAACTTGATATTTAAAGAAGATTCCTATTGTTGGGAACCAAATCCACTTTTTGAGGGGTTTTGGAGGGGAACGTTGTCTCCTTTTAAGGAGGTTGATTCATCATCAATTTGTAAAGAATCAATTCGAATTATCCTCTAGGGGCATGGATATTTAAGTCTTCTTGTGAAGAAACCTTGTTATTTAGTAGTTCTACTTTCATTTTCAATAGGTATGTACTTGAATGTATTCTAATAATGAAGTTTGTTTTCATTTTTAGATTCTAAGGCTTGGTTTCTTTCATAGGACTCTGAGTATCCTTGGGCTTGACAACTTGAGGAGCCTGAGATCCCTGTTGTACAGTTTATTTATCTTCTTTGTGTTTCTTGTTCACTTGCATTTCTTATTCTTGCATTTCCTATTTCTGCACTTAATATTCATGCTTCATCAATTATAGGTTAGATTGGTTAAATGATTGAAGTAAGTGGTTTTATAGGTAATTTATATAGTTACAAGTATGATGCATCCTTAGAATATCTGTGCAATGTCAAATTCATCATTGATCTACTTGGATTGGTTTACTGTTTCAAAATTCTAAAAATTTTGGTTTTAGTGATAAATTTATGTTGAATTTTAGCACATGTTATTTTTTTGTTTGACTGGTGAGACATGTCTGGGGGGATTTAACTTCCAATAATTTCGATACACAAGGGCTTGCCAATATGATTTTTTCCAATTGTTCTACCACCCACAAACGAATTTTAGCATGTGATAATGGGCTTCTTTCGAGTTGGTTCTGTTGAATAATCTAAGGCAAGTGTAGTTAATGTGATTCTTCTAGCATGATAACTACTTCTGAGGTATTTTAATTTTTCTTATTTTCGCAATATTCACTTGTTCTTATTAGAGTGTGTCTTCTTATATTCAATAAATAGTTACCAAAAAATAAAGAGACAAGAGCACAATACATTGGCTCTCTGCCAGGGCCAAAACCTCTCCCTCTTGGAGAGGAAAACCCACACAAAATTATTCTTGTAGAGATTCCAATTGATGAATACTAGACCATGACCCTTGAACTTATAATCCACTCGAAGACCAAGACACCAATCCTCTTCGTTGTTACTACTGAGATCATCATCACTGTACTGCTGAGATCTTCATTACTGCTACCATCACTGAGAACATCATTGTTGCATCTTCATAGATATCTTCACCATATCAATGAGGTAATCATACCATTCTTCATTATGACCTTGGTTCATGTAATGCTCTAAGATCTTCATCATGACCTTGTCTTCGATAGGATTATGATCAAGACTATTATGTCAAGAACCCGACTGTGTCAAGTATGTTGATAGAGTATTATGTCGAGACAGTATGTATAATAAGACAGTGTGTGTCACTATGAGGAATATTCATAAGGTATACCGAGATCATGACTGTATGCCAAGACAGAGACCTGATACCTTATTTATTGCACCTATACTGAGACTGTACCTCTATGGCATCCATCTGAAATTGCCTCACTTTTTTGCAATTTGAACTGCGAGGATCTCAAACCTGTACCCATCTCGCAACCATCCAAAGGTCACAGAGAATTAGAGTCTCTGTCCTCACCTGAAGTTGCAGAGAAGTCTAAATTGGTGCCCTCCTGTAATGCATATTGTAGACCCTATACCCAACCGAATCATCTCAGAGAAAATGTGAGTTCTTGTTCTACACTTTGGCGGTGACCCTAGCTGGGTATATATAGTGGTTATGTTTCCATATTAATCCGACTTGACCAAGTGAACCATTGTGTCTCTTATATGAGCCAACATGACATATATATATATATATTTTTTGAGGATGACATGAATGTTATCTTCATCATTTTTCTTTCTGTCTTCTTCAAGAGGTTTGCGCTTGTCTTGGAGGGCTAATATAGTCACTAGGTAGACTCAAATACAGTACATATATGCTCAAGAATATCTCTTTATACATGTCTTTTACTCTTTGACTTTCCTAGACCTATGAAATGAGCAAGAACCTCATTCTTATAATTTACAAAAATAATATTTCTTTTTCTTGACAAGTACAAATATCAAAATTACAAATATAGATCGGTACACTCCGTTTCTGGTTCTTCATGGAAATATGCCTTCTTGGTACATATATATAACCTTCCTCATATGGTTACTTATTTTCTCTTCATGCTTCTTTCAGGAGTTTCCATCCATCAGATCAATGCTGGTTGTACTTGTACTTACAACTCTTGTTCTAGTAGCCCTGCATGAACTCATCCAGATATTATTCAAGAAATCAAAGCATAACATTAAATAAAATTGTACCTTTCAAGAGGACTCTTCACCAGGACATATTTCTGTAGGTATCAACATCCTTCATACATGTTGACAAATTTCCCAAAGATATACATTGTCAAGGGTCTCTATCTTTCCCAGACTTCCATTAGAGTCTCCATATCTTTCCAGGAGATTTCTTAGTTAAGTCTTCTTGGTCTTTTGGATGTTGATGGCCTTCATCATGGTTGCATAATTTATGATCTCTTACTTCCTCACACATTTCATTCTCAGGGGTTTCTAATCAGAGTTCTGTAATCGTAGTCAACCACCTCATGCTTTATATGAGGACATATTATGTTGATTTCATCTAGTGTGACTTATGCCTTTCTGCATCTTTTCAGAGGAGGAGATCCTTTTCCCTTGATCATGCTTCTTAACATAGAAGTGATGATCTATATTACCTGCAACCATATGACATGACATTATAAAATTAAATATGCACATACATACCTCATTTTACCTTTCAGTCATCTAAGATTCTTCCAACAACTTCCTTGATTGAAGTGTCTTAAATCCCTTGATATGATTCTTTTCTTATGTCACCATAACATCTCCATGCATTCCATAAGTTGGAGTTTTTGATGAAACACTTGCTTCCTCTCTAGATTAGTGAATCCTTCGATAAGGATTCCATCAGAGAATCTTGAGGATGTTTCATATCGTCATTTGGCAGATGTTTCCATTTTGACTTGATGTATGATGAGACCTGTCTTGAATGACTTCTTTCTTTCCTTCAATGTCTAATGAGGTTTCCAAGAGTTATGTCCTTCATGTTTGACTGCCATGGATTTTGTTATCCATTATGCCCATGGTGATGCCACAAGCTCTTGCTTCTAATGCTTTCATGATGCCATGATGCATCTTATTATCATGGTCATATCTAAAGATTTAGGAGCTTATGATAGGACCACTTTTGCGAGGGAGGCCATCTTAATTGTAGTGGATATTTGTTGCTCCCTCTTTCCTTGGCCCTTTTCTTCAAATTCCTCCATCTTTCCGATGATATGAGTTTCTTTCTATATTCTTTCCATAACATTGAATCTTATACTATTCTATCTTGTTTGAGGACCAAACTTTCCTTTCCTTTTTGCACATGATTGTGTCCTTCAACAATTTTGCCTTCAAATTGTATTTCTCTATCTAGCATAGAGACCACAATTTGTTGAATGAGGTAACCTTCTTGTTCATGAATATTTGTTACCTTGTTTTTTAGTTAGAAGAATGATGATTGTCTTCTTATCATCTTTCCCAGACCTCTTCATGAATATATTCCTTCATTCTTTGATACCTTCAATCAGGTCTAAGTGATATGAACTTTTGAGACTTAGACACCAATGACTTTTCTTCCGAGGACTATATCTATCCTCCTTCCTTATGCAAGGAATTTCGATTACCCAACCGATTTATAGATCTCCTTGCAAACATGAGGTCATTGAACCAAACTTGTTTATAAAATGAAAGATACTTACTTGGCACATGAAGATAAAATCTTCACCTTGATGCTTTCTTGAATGATCTCCTTCAATGAGATTCTTTCTTGAGTTTCCTAGTACAACTGAGTTCCAAGACTTCCTTTGAGACTTTCTTGCACTGTTCAACACCAAGCACTACTTCTTTTATAAGATGTTGAGATATGATATCGAGATCAAGAACTTTGAGAGCACTGTTATGATGCCTGTCCGAGATGTGGCACTGTGTTCTTCTTTTGAAGTGATATCGCTGTATGATGTGACTGTGTTGACACATCCTTGTGACATTTCATGGTATGTAATTTATAAAGGTATGCCTTTGAACTGTGGGTAGCACTGAGATACTGATACCTTCCATTGATTATTGAATTGTGGTTCATGTGTATTATTATGCATCATATTTTAACACTAGGCTACATCATGGAATTACCGAGACTGTGTTGCAAAGATCCTTCTTCTCACTGTGATCTTCATCGGGACTTATGCACTTCTTGATTATATAAACAAAAGCCTCTTTTTGTTGTATGCTGTTGTTGTAGACTGATTTATTAGTCTTTGATGTAGGTCTTCAACTTGATTTGATGCCCTTCTTGAAAACTGATTCTTGAATGTTTCTTTTTGCTTCCCTTACTTTGTCTTAGATTGTAACCATAGCTGTGATACCATGTTGAAGAATCTAGGGCAAGTGTAGTTAATGTGATTCTTCTAGCATGATAACTACTTGTGAGGTATTATAATTTTTATTCTTAGCACAATATTCACTTGTTCTTATTAGAGTGTGTCTTCTTATATTCATCAAAAAGTTTATGAAAAATAGAGACAAGAACACAAGATATTGGTTCTATTCCATGGCCAAAACCTCTCCCTCTTGGAGAGGAAAACCCACAAAAAATTCTTCTTATAGAGATTCCAATTGACGAATACCAAGACAATAACCCTTGACCTTATAAGCCACTCCAAGACCAAGACACCAATCCTCTTCTTTGTTACTATTGAGATCATCATCACTATACTGCTGAGATCTTCATTATTGCTGCCATCACTAAGAACATCACCGCTGCATCTTCATAGCGATATTTACCATATCAACGAGGTCATCATATTGTTGTTCATTATGAACTTGGTTCATGTAATGCTTTGAGACCTTCATCATGACCTTGTCTTCGATAGGATTATGATCAAGACTATTATGTCAAGAACATGATTGTGTCAAGTATGCTGATAGAGTATTATGTTGAGACAATATGTATGCTGAGATGGTGTGTGTCACTGTGAGGACTATTCATAAGGTATACTGAGATCATGACTGTATGCCGAGACAGAGACCCAAGGCCTTCTTTATTGAACCTATACCTAGACTGTACCTCTATGGCATCCATCCGAAATTGTCTCACAATTTTGCAATCTGAACTTAGAGGATCTCAGACCTGTACCCATCCTACAACCATCCAAAAGTCACAGAGAATCTGAGTCTCTTTTCTCACCTGAAGTTGTAGAGAAGTTTGAATTGGGGACCTCCTGTAATGCGGATTACAGACATTGTACCCAACTGAATCATCTCATAAAAAATGCGAGTTCATGTTCTGCTCTTTGTCAGTGACCCTAGCTCGGTATATATAGTGGTTATGTTTCCATATTAAGCCGACTTTACCAAGTGAACCGTTGTGTCTCTTATACGAGCCGACATGACATTTATATATATAATTTGAGGGCGACATTACTTTTCTCTTCATCTTTTTTCTTGCTGCCTTCTTCAAGAGGATTGTGCTTGTCTTAGAGGGATAATCTAGTCACTAGGTAGACTCATATACATTACATATATGATTAAGAAGAGCTCTTTATACATGTATTTGAATGTTTGAATTTCCGAGACCTATGAAATGAGCAAGAAACTCATTCTTATAATTTACAAAAATAATATTTCTTTTTCTTGACAAGTACAAAGATCAAAATTACATTTGTAAATACCGAACCTAGTTACTCTTTCTTCAACAAATTCCACTTATATTTAAGTTTAAAAACATTAAAATTAATAACAAATTTTACCCCATACCATTGTCACTTGATTAGCTTAGACATTTGGGTATTAGATTAGCTTACTAGTTCACTATTATGAAATTTCTGGTTTTTAGTAGTAAATTTATACTGAATTTTATCACATGCTAATGAAGCTCTTTCGATTTTATTCCACATGTATTGAAGTATAAAAACATTGAAATTAACAACAAAATTTACCCCACAACATTTTCATTGGATTAGCTTGGGAATTTAACATGTTAAATCAAGAAACAAGCTTGTTGGAAGTTTCTTGTATCTATCCTGCAACAACAGAGAGTTTCTTGTATCAGTATGTTTTTGAGGCCTTCCCTTGCCCATATTTACTCCAAATTCATGGTAGAAGTAGATCATGTCTTAGAATATCCCATGAATTGTCTAACATCACTTTGGTTGAGTTGAGGCTTGGTTAGGCCACCATTTAGCTTTTTCATTGATTGTTTCTTGAAAGTTGATTTCTGCAACTAGTCTAAATTTCCTTTCCCACAATTTACTTTAAGAAATGTATGATTTCTTTCTTGCAAGAGTAATCTATGGATTTTATTTCCTGCAAATTAGAATAAATTTCCTTTACTGCCATTTCATTTCCAATTGTAGAAATTCCTTGTAGATTCAAACTACTTGTAATATGCTAAAATAATTGACTTGAATATATTCTATTGATCAGCAAAAACAATAAGTGATCGTTGAAATCACGAAGCATATAAGAGAAAAAATTCAATCACACATAACACAATGATTTTCTGGGGAAGCCATAACTAAAAACCCCTGTTATCTGTATATTGCATTATTCAAATAATCTAGATGAATACAATATGTTGTGCTCAACCTGCACAATTATTTTCTATCCTCTTCCTGACTGACTACCTTTGTCCAATACTTAGCCAAATTTCCAAGCCTCCAAGCTCCTAATTCCTTGCATTTTTTTCCTTGGGAATTAGCTCCTATTTAATGGAGAAATTCATCAATTATGAATTGTGTAATCCTCATAGGCCTTTCTTCGACTGCATGCACCATCGGTTTAATTTATATGATTTTACAACTAATAGTACATTGTCCTTGAAATCAAATCTCAAATGGGTCTTTCTTTGATCTATATATTTTCTTGTAGATTCACAACTCATGTAATGTACTAAAACACAAGACAAGAATATATTCTACTCTTTAAACAATGGAAACCAATAGATTGATGAACACAATAATCAACAAGAGGAAGATAATCAATGGCACATAACACAATAATTTCACTGGGAAAGCCATTGCTTAAAACCCCAACTATCTATTGCATTAATAATAAATCTGAGTGATAATACAGAGTTTGTTCTCACTAGAACAATTCCTGCACAGGTATGATCAACTCTATGCCTCACAAGCCCGCTCTAGCCAACACTTAGCCAATTTTTCTGCATGCCAATCCCCTATTTCCTTGCGCAAATCCTATGAGGATCAACCCATATTTAATTGGGAAATCCTTCCTCCATAACTATGCAATCCCTGTGAGGAT
This sequence comes from Pinus tabuliformis, assembly GCA_031772625.1. Classification (NCBI taxonomy): domain Eukaryota; kingdom Viridiplantae; phylum Streptophyta; class Pinopsida; order Pinales; family Pinaceae; genus Pinus; species Pinus tabuliformis. The sequence continues at coordinate 1,197,935,498 of CM062804.1, forward strand.
CGACCCATATTTAATTGGGAAATACTTCCTCCATAAATGCACAATCCAAATCTAGGTCCTCTTATGATTACATGCATGATCTATACAACTCAAATCATTCTACAACTGATAGTACATTGTCCTTGCACTCTAGTCTCAATTGGGTCTTTCTATGAATCGACATTCATGAGTTTCTCATGAGGGAATATTCAGTTAGTTGGAGTGGCACATGAGGATGCACCAGTGCACCAACTCACTACTAATCCTCTACTAGTTCCACAAACAGTTAGAACTAGTTTAACTGTCTATAACTCAATCAAACTGAGTTATCTAATTACAACTCAAATAAAATCATCTTAGACCCCTAGAATTTAGGGAGAACATATGCATGACTATAGAAATAATTCCAAATTGAATTCCTCAGCTAATTAAGTTAATTAAAGTTAATTAACTATTTAAAATTTGCTATGATAATAGAATTTGATTTTAATTCTCAGTTTAATTTAAGGACAAATTAAACTGGAATTTCTTGTTGTCATTTCTCAACACTCCCTCTCAACAAGAAAGGGATTATCAACTACACCGATCCTGTCTCTGTGGAACTCAAATTTACATCTTGACAATGCCTTTGTCAAAATGTCAACATCTTTCTCCTCTGTGGGAATGTACTCCAACAACATAATCCATTTCAATACACAATCTCTGAGATGATGATATCGGATATCTATATGCTTGGAACGATCATGAATTTTTTTTAGAGAGTTTGATACAACTCTAATTATCAAATTAAATCACAGTTGGATCCATCTATTGACAAAACAATCCAACCAGGATCTTCTTCATCCAGATGGCCTCACATGCAACTTGACTAGCTACCATGTACTCTACCACTATCAAATTGAGTGCAACCGATATTTGTTTCCTATTGTACCAAGAAACTGACACTAACCCAATACTGAAGATCCCTCCTGATGTGATCTTTGTGTTGGATGGACTCCCTGCCAATCTGCATCAGTGAAGCCTTGAAGCTTCACTCCCTCTGTCTGTTTGTACCACAATCCATACTGAGTAGTGCCCCTGAGGTATCTCAACACACGATTTTCCTCCTTCCAATATAGCTTGGTAAGCCTAACCATTGCTTGACTAAGTTAGTTAACTACATAGCACATATCCATTCATGTGTTCACCAAGTACATGAGTGAACCCACAAGTTGCCTTTAAACAATAACTTCCACTACTTCCCCTGAAGTAGAATCCTCTTTCCTCCAGTTACCCGCTAGAGGATTCTCCATGGGTTTGTTGCTCTCCATGTGGAACCTCCTGTGTATCTCATTGGCATACTTTCCCCGAGACACAAACAATTCCCCATCACCCTGCCATACTTCCATGCCTAGAAAGTAATGCATGAGGTCCATGTCCTTCATCATAAAATCTCTTGCAAGATCCTCCTTGCAAGACTTGATCAACTGATCATTGTTGGCTTGAGGGGGCTTGGACCTAGGTTCAGAGTTAGCTGCGCTAACCAACAAAACCCTACACTACCAACCCTTTTTGCAGCAACCCGTGTAGCGCAGGCTACAGTCTCACCCGAGGTAGTATTGGGGGATGTTAGAACCAGCCTTTTGCATCCAAAGGATTATGTGATGTGTTTCTGTCAACTTATGGCTTATCTCGACCTTTGTGAACCCTAACCCTTAAAATCAAAAAATTGTAGCACTTAACAGTTAGCAGATTTATGCCCTTCTCCAATTATGCTAAACATTCATAACATCATATAAATCCACAGATCTAAGTCTTCACGAATCTATTAAGTATTTTTCCTGATTAATTGCATTCAACAGATTGAAATTACAGAAAATTAATAGATAAACAATGATACATAGATGCACATATATTTCTCCAAAACAAGTCTTTATTATGCTTTAGATCTTCAATTACAGTCCTTCCAACCCTGCGCACACAACTGCAGGGGCCCGCGCACTCAGTTGCAGACTTACCAAGGTCTCCGTGCACATTGTTGCAGGAGCCTTCTCCTTCGTCCAAGTACAAAATAAAATAGGCTCAAACTCTGCACTTCTATGCTATATGTTATCCCCCTATGACTCTTCTATGACTCCTTTTTATATGATTCTTCATTACAATACCATGATCTGCGAACCCTGGGCAGGTCACAAAACAGCTTAAATCTTAACAAACCAAGGGGATTTGACCTTTTAAAAGCCCCTTTGAATCCTATCGACTTGTGGTACTTGTGCTTTGCTCCTCAAAATGTGGAGACTTTATAATAATTGACAAAACTTTACAAAATTCAACCCCAGGGGACCCCATCCCAATAGGCCCCCAACACAATGTCGTGACTCGTCTCGAGTTACTCTATTGGTGTTGCCTCAATATTTGCTTGTAGACCGCTGAATTCAATCTTCAAGGCTTGAAGATCTCTTGTTCCCTGTGCGGCGACCCGATGAACTTCTTCGACCAGTTTCTCTATGGTTGGACTTTGACTGCAAGGCCCATGGTTCTCTGCGTCTGTTGCAAAGCCTTTAACTTGCTCTGGAATTTTTGTGATAACTGACTTGCTTCATCAGCCCAGGGCTGCATCCATAAGGAGATAATGGAGGCCTTCCGATGTAGCACATCAATTTGGTTCTGGATGAACTTTCTTTCCTGTAGTCTGGTGAACCTTTGTACAAGTGCTAGGTTCCATGCTATTTCCCTGATCTTGTTAAATTGCAGCTGTATGTCATGGATGCCCACTTCAATGTTTTGCAAGTGTGGATCCTCTTGTAGCGAGGTTCACATCTTCATGGTCTACTCAAACAATTGGCTGCAATCCTTGACTATAGCTTCTATAGTAGCCATATCTTCTTTAATAGCAACCTCACACTACTCTCTAACTTCCGGAGGAGTGGTTGGCTGCAGATTAATTTGAAGCTCTGATATCTGTAGCTATAGCTTAAAGTGGACCTTTTCAATTTCCTCCTGAGACTCTTTCACCGTAGCAAATAACTTCTTAATTTTCTCTGTTGAGGTCGCTTTTGTTGGAATTTGGAGCTCAGGGAGCTCGCTGCATACTTGGGTAAGGGAAGTCTCTAGCTATTGATTCTACTGTATCACCTCGTCGCGGGCCTGCAAGGCCTGCACTTTCTCTTCAAAAATATGTTGATTGTTAGTTTTGACTTCATCGATAATCAACAATGCTCGCTTCTCCCAGACGCAGAGCTCATCTGAAACTCCCTGGTGTAGCTCATGCAAAGTTTGGATCGATAGTGCTACAAGGTTGATACTCATGTTCTTCCAAAACTGTGTGCACTCCTGGTCTTCGACTGTATCAAACTAGAGAGAACCCCCTGGTAGTGGTATTGTGCAAAGCCCAGACATGATTTCTACTGCACTAACTCTTAGCACGCTTGCTTGACCTGCACTCGCTTGTCCCACACTTACCTGGATCACCCTTTTCTGAACTTTCAATTCCTTTAGTCCCTACTATAATTTTTCCAATACTTGGCAGTACTCGATGTGTTCCCAGATAGTTTCAGTGGAATTGCGGACAACATCCCCTATTTCATCAAGGTCCCCCTCCGCGAGGACCAATGGTGTCGCAGTCACAATTTATCATATTTTTTCTTCTTACGAAGTCCCATGGAACTTTGCTTTTGCCTATTCCTGATCTTGGAGGGGGACTCCAAGTCTGCGCCCCCTTCCTCTTCACCTTTTGTCTCAACCTCAACGTCAACACGCTCCGTTTTTGGTTCTTCGAGGTTAGTAGTGGCTTGCGATGTTGCTTCTCTTTTGCATCAACTGTTTCGTGCTGCACTGTTGTTTATTTACGTGCTCCCTTTTCTTTCTGCGTTGTCATTTATTTTGTAGAAGTCATTAATGCTTCTTTCTCTTTGTCTTTTTTTATTGTTGTCGCAGCCGTTGTTTTTCCCATTTCACCTTCTGTGACCTTACTGGTTCCTACGCCTTCATCAGTTGGGGTGATCTGGATTCAAACAGGAACGCAACAAATTACAGAGATAACCATATACACAAATATGCAGCGGAAATAATACTTCATTTCATTAATGGAAAATACTGAAATATGCTTACAACCAGAAAATGGAAATAAACCAGCTAGGGCGATGGTAGGTTATCTCTGAGAAGAGATGTGATGGCTACATGCCTCTGAACTGTGTTACAATGAGGCTCGAAGGCCTATTTATTGTTGAGAAACAATGGAAAACCCTTAACATTCCAAAACCTAACCCTAGGAGATGAAACGCTAAACTGTGGGCCCCGTTTGGGGTAAATTGGTACATCAATTTCCCGGGGTCGTAACTTTGGCATATGATCTCCGTTTGACGCATACAATAGCTCATTAGAAAGATCTATCCGAGCACTACCATTGTTGGAACAAGCAACATGGTCCATTCCATGGACCCATGTTGCCCTCAGATTCCCCAAAAAACGTCGTTTAGGGCCTCAAAACGGCTCCGGAAGTTCAGGACCCGAAAAACTGCTAAAAATAGTAAGTTGTGCTACAATTAAGGAAACTGAAAATGCTGAGAAGGACAATGGTGGGGGTCCAGGTGGACTTGTCAGGTGGCCACCAATATCCACCTGGATCATTCCTCCCCCCTTAGGAAGCAATGGTCCCCATTGCGTTGAGCTCCTCCATGAGATGAGGAACTTTTGTTGAACTTGTTCCCTGGTGAGCCACTTGCCCTGCTGAAGGAGTTGGCCTGCTTTGACAACTCGATACAGTTGGATATTCTGTTGGCGAGTGTTCTTGATCTGTGTGTCCATGATCCGATCAGTGGCAGCTTGTTCCATGCAATCTGGATTTAATTCTGTGGGTTTGAGCTGTTCTGCAATGTCGGATGTGTCTAGCAATGGTGGAAAGTATGGTCGAAGGCGGTCCACATTGAACACTGGGTGCAGGCCAAGGAATGGGGGAATGCTGAGCTCAAATGCATTGTCTCCCATAGCCTTAGTAATGGTGTAAGGACCATATCAGAGTGGTCTCAATTTCCAATAGGCTCCAGTAAGGCGTTCCTTTTGCAAATGCAACCAGACTTTGTCGCCCACCTGAAACTTGTGTGGCACCCGATGTTGATCATGTCGCTACTTGTACTTGGCATTTGATTTCTCAAGAATGTCATGGACCTGCTGGCGAATATGTTGGATGCGCTCAATGAAGCTGGTGGCCTTATCTGTTTCGGACTGGACATGAGCTGAATTCATGTGAGTAGCTGCAAGTGGCATGGCCACATCAATGGGGCATAGTGGCTGGAATCCCAAACCCACCTGAAAAGGGCTATGGCCAGTGGAGCTGTGAAGAGCTCGGTTGTAGCTGTGCTGAACATAGGGGAGGCTCTCGTCCCATGTGCGTGGATGCTTTGAGTTATACATGCGCAGAATGTGCACGATCATCCTATTGACAACCTCTGTCTGGCCATCAGTTTGAGGATGGAAGGCTATGGACTTCGTGAGTTTGGTGTCCAGCATTGACCAGAGACTGGACCAAAATGTGCTGAGAAACCGACTGTCCCGATCTGAGATGATAGACTGTGGGATCCCAAAGTGCACCCACACTCGTTCAAAGAAGAGTTTAGCAGTGGCTTCTGCTGTGATATTCTTCTTGCAGGCCACCATAATGGCCATCTTCGAGAGCCTGTCGACGACCACAAAAACACAGTCATTTCCATGCTTAGTGGAAGGAAGGCCTGACATGTAATCCATGGAGATGGATTCCCAAGGTCGACTAGGGGTAGGCAACGGGGTATAGAGGCCGCGCTTCTTAATGGTCGGTTTGGCAATGGCACAGGCAGTACATGATCTGATGTACTTCCCAACATCCTGTCGAAGATTCGGCCAATAGAAATAATTTTGCAGTACTGCCACTGTTTTCTCGACCCCGAAATGCCCAGCAGCCCGACTGTAGTGTGCTTCCCAAATCATCTTGGCACGCTCGCTTGAAGGAACACAAAGGTGACCGAGGTGGCATAATAGGGCATCCTGGAGGTGAAAATCTGCAACACGCCGACCCTCCAAGAGTGCCTGGTATGTGTGGCCAAATTCTGGGTCGCTCTTGTAGAGAAGTGGCCAATCAGAAGTCTCGTGCCCACAAGAGTTGAGCACGGTGGTTAACGCCATGATCGGTGGTCGACTGAGGCAATCTGCAACATTATTGGTGCTGCCCTTCTTATACTTGATATTCAAGTGGAACTGTTGCAGGTATGTAGACCACTTCTGATGGCGATCATTCTGCAATTTCCCTTGGGTCTGTATGAACTGCAGGGGTCGGTGGTCTGTGTGGATGACCGTTTCCTTCCCCAAAATGTAATGCTTCCATTGTCGGCAGGCCTGTACAATGGAATACATCTCTTTATCATAAGTGGGGTACTTCCAGACTGTGTCTGAAAGTGTTTCACTGTGATATGCCACTGGATGTCCATGTTGAGTAAGGACTGCCCCAATAGCATAGTCAGAGGCATCTGTCTCGACCTCAAATGGTTGTTGTAAATCTGGTAACGCGAGCACTGGTGCCGTGCAGAGGCGATCCTTCAACTCCATGAATGCCTTCTGTTGAGATTCAGACCAAAAGAATCTTGCTTTCGCCCCTCCCTTGGTGACCTGACTCAAGGGCCTAGAAATATGAGAGAACCCCAACACAAACCTGCGGTAGAAGTTGGCAAGACCTAGAAAGCTGCGGAGCTCTGTTAGAGTGGTTGGAGAGGGCCAATCCCGAATGACTTGGACCTTGGCTGGATCGACATGCACCCCCTGTTCATCAATGATGTATCCCAGATACTGAACTGGGTCATGCCAAAAGTGCATTTCTCCAAATTGGCACATAGCTTGTGTTGCCGCAGTGTTTGGAGAACCTGTCGGATGTGGTGGAGGTGCTCTTCCCAACTCTGGCTGAAGATCAGAATGTCATCCAAGTATACTACTACAAAGGAGTTGGTGAATGGCCGCAAGATATCATCCATTAGCCTCATAAAGGTTGCAGGAGCATTCGTCAATCCGAAAGGCATGACCAACCATTCGAAGAGGCCCTCCTTGGATTTGAAGGCAGTCTTCCACACATCAGAGGGTTCGATTGGTACCTGGTGATATCCTGACTTCAGATCGATCTTGCTGAAATATTTCGCCCCCTTTAGTTGGTCTAGGAGGTCATCAATCCGCAGGATCAGGTACCTATTACGGACAGTGATCTTGTTCAGCACCCGATAGTCAATACAGAGTCTCCACGTCCCATCCTTCTTCTGTACCAACACGATCGGGCTCCCACAGGGCGATGAACTCGGACGGATGTGACCTTTCTGCAGGAGCTCCTGAATCTGCCTCTTGATTTCATTGTTCTCCAGAACGGAGCGCCGATAAATTGGTCCATTGGGTAGCGGTGCACCTGGGGTCAGATCGATAGAGTGCTTGACTTGACAGTGCAGAGGAACTCCTGCCGGAGAGGTGAAGATGTCCTTGTACTCCTCCACAATCTTGTCCATCTGTAGTTGTCGTGCAGAGGGACCCCGTCTGGAGGCCGCGACCACTGTCTTCTTCTTTCCTTCAGGGCGTATCATCAGGAAAACAAATTTCCTGGTTTTGGAAATGATCTTACTGCATTGTTTTGCAGTAATCAAGGAGATGGCGGCAGGTGGTGCTACCTCTGGTATCCTGAACAACTTATTTCCCAATGTAATAATAACAGCACGGGGTCTTGATTCATACACAGCATGTCGCTTCCACAAGTATGGTTGTCCTAGTAATACATCACAAACTTCAAGGGGAGCAATGTCACACAATACCTCATCCGTGAAGGGCTTGATGTTGTATGGAAGGCGACACTGCTGGCTCACGCGAAGATCTCGTCCTTGGTGCAGCCACCCAATGGTGTATGGTTGTGGATGTGCTGTGGTCGGTAAACCCAACCGCTTCACGACCTCTGCCGAAATGAGGTTCTTTTGACTCCCGCTGTCAACAATGAACTGTATCGGGGAGCCCTTTACCCACATCTGAGAGTGGGAGAGACGCTCCTCCTCCTCTGGATCTTCGGGTTCATTTTTCTGGATCTTTGCGGTAGCAACAGTGGCGCTGGGATCCGCATCAATGATTTGCTTCCCTTTTTCATACCCCTTATCGAGTTCTGACTCAGAGTCGGAACATGCATTTGATTCTGAAACCTTTAGCTCAGCCACCAGTGACTGCTTGGCCCGACACTCACTTGTGTTGTGAGTGGAGCTCTTATGGAACTCGCACCATTTTCCAGTGTCCTTTCTCGGCTTCGCGGCGCTGTTCTTTGCTTGCAGCTTCGGCTGGTTGTCTTGGGCTGTCCCGCCTTGGCTTTGTCCTTTGTTCTGTGGTTTCGGGGCACCTTTCCCCTGCTTTGGATTCGCAGATCCAAAATCTCGCTTCTTTTGTTTCAACTTCTGCTCGACCTTGACGGCATATCGGTATGCTGCGCCGAGCAAGGGGATGTTTAGGAATTGTATTTCTTCCTGGATGTACTTGTGCAGGCAGCCACGGTATTTGAGTATCAAATGTTGCTCCGAATCCTTGATACCCAACTTTGTGCGAAGGGTATGGAAAAGATTGGTGAACTCCGGCACATCTTGGTCCCTTCCCTGCCGCAGCGTGGTCCACTTTATGTATTCATCCTCATAGCTTCCAACAGGGTAGTACTGCTCCTTGATGGCATCCCGGAACGAATCCCAGGTGGGTGCGGCTGAAAATAGTGAGCCAGTACTTTCATCCTTCTGCTCGCAGTAGGTTTCCCACCAGTCCTTGACGTGGGGGGCTGCTTTGAGAAGAGCAAAAACAATCTTTTCTCGACTCGAAAAATCATGAACAGAAAAATAACCCTCTAGCAGATTTAACCATTTATCTACGGCATCTGCGTCTATCTGACCCTCGAATATGGGGATTTCAAAATTAACTTGTACCTTAAAGGGTGTGGCGTTTCCAGAGTAGCTTCTGGAAGCCGATGCGTCACTTCTAGGTAGCCGCTGAAGGATCTGGGCAAAGCTGTCCATCATCGCGTTCCGTTGTCGCTCGAGGGCTTCTTTGAGCAAGATTTTGATGGGATCTCCTGCTCCCTCGTCTTTCTTCTCGTCCGCCATGGGAGGCCGTCGGGATTTGCGAGGCTGGTCTTGCAAAGGTTCAACCAGTTCAAGCCCTAACTCCTTATATCCCGACCTTGTTGGGGACATGCAAAGAAAAACAGAGAAAAAGCAGACCGCTCTGATACCACTGATCCGGATTCAAACAGGAATGCAACAAATTACAGAGATAACCATATACACAAAGATGCAACGGAAATAATACTTCATTTCATTAATGGAAAATACTGAAATATGCTTACAACCAGAAAATGGAAATAAACCAGCTAGGGCGATGGTAGCTTATCTCTGAGAAGAGATGTGATGGCTACATGCCTCTGAACTGTGTTACAATGAGGCTCGAAGGCCTATTTATTGTTGAGAAACAATGGAAAACCCTTAACATTCCAAAACCTAACCCTAGGAGATGAAACGCCAAACTGTGGGCCCCGTTTGGGGTAAATTGGTACATCAATTTCCCGAGGTCGTAACTTTGGCATATGATCTCCGTTTGACGCATACAATAGCTCATTAGAAAGATCTATCCGAGCACTAATGGACCATGTTGCCCCCGGATTCCCCAAAAAACGTCGTTTAGGGCCTCAAAACGGCTCCGGAAGTTCAGGACCCGAAAAACTGCTAAAAATAGTAAGTTGTGCTACAATTAAGGAAACTGAAAATGCTGAGAAGGACAATGGTGGGGGTCCAGGTGGACTTGTCAAGTGGCCACCAATATCCACCTGGATCATGGGGTGAGCCATTCACTCGACCATTTACTGATGACCCACAGAATGTCTTCCTTTGCGACCAAATATGACAACTTATGCCATGTTCATGTGGCATCCTTCTTTGCGCATATAGATAGATTGTGAAAATATTCCTTGAAATATGCAATATTAAGATATTGTGCATGTTAACACGGTGATAACTGCTGCCTTTGGTTGATCAGCGTCTACAAATTTGTCTCAAACACGACCCAAAAGATATTTGTTTCCATGATGCAGTCAAGATCCTTCGTCGCCCACAGCAAGGCAAATTTTGCAGCCTCGCACAAGTCTGGATCATGTGTTGGGAACTGGCTTTCCTCATGTGTTCTCCAAACCACTAGTGCAATCAACAAAAGTAACCATGCGTAGTGGAATGCCTTGCCATCCTCCTGGGCTTCACGAAAATCCTCCAAGAACTAGTGACAAAGATACTTGGCCCAATTTTATTGGACCCCTTTGCTACACTATGCAGCTAGAGATACTACTGGTGCTGGAACTTGATCAACGCGACACTTTTGCATGATCTTTCCAACCAAAATTTGGGCAGAAAACTGCACAGCTCCATCCTATATGGAGCTAATTGCGTATCCACGTGACTTATTCATAAAAGTTGCTCTTCATAAAATCTGCAAGCTTCTTCTCCTGCGATTTCCCCAGAAAATCATCTGCGGAGTTCTCACCCTGATAAGGCAACAAGGTGATTCTATGGATCAACATGTTGTCAATTGGAATGGGCCCTCCTTGTTAGGTGTGGAGCCTGATTATCTTCTATATTCAAAGGTATCGCCACATAGGACCCCAATTCGAAATGGGGGCGGCAACGCCGCCCGTAAAATATTCGCTGCAGGGGGGGTCCAGGGGGGGCGCTACGCGACCTTTGGGAGCTAAAAACAACTGTAAAATTGCCTTGTAAAAGTATAGTAATTTCTAGTCAATCTGGGCCGTTCATTAGGCGGAAGATCTGACGGTAGAACTTATGTTTAGTTTAGGGTTTTTTTCCCTAGAAGGCAACCCCTCTCTTTGTATGAGGGTATTGTATTTGAGGCTGTGTGATAGATGTGTATTCTGTGAGCGAGAAACAGAGAGGTGAGACTGTGAGAGAAAACAGAGGATATTACAGCGGATTTGCTGTAGGTTGTGTCTCTTCATTTTCCTGGATAATAGAAAGGAAGGACTGGCTGTTCGGGGTGGACGTAGCCCAAACTGGGTGAAGCACGTATATCTGTGTCTCTCTTGTTTTGTGTGTTTTCTGTGTTTATATTTCTGCAATATTTTATGTGTTCCATTGCTCCGTAATATATAATTTTCTAACAACTATTATCAGAGCCGAAGGTCTATTTGGTTGATAAACTCGCAGGAAAGAAGGGTTCCTGGTTCGAGTGGGAGCAATGGCGGAAGATGGTAAGTTTAGGGTCGAGAAATTTAACGGCAAAAACTTCTCGCTGTGGAAGATGCAGATGGAAGATTATCTGTATCAGAAAGATCTATACCTACCATTGGGCGGAAAATCAAAGATGCCGACGGGTATGACAGACGAAGAATGGAACCTTCTCGATAGAAAGGCACTCGGAACAATACGGTTGTGCCTTGCTGCGTCAGTCGCCTTCAACATTTCGAAGGAAACCACGACAGAGGGTTTGATTCAGACGCTGTCGAAACTATATGAAAAACCCTCGGCCTCAAACAAGGTATTTCTTATGAAACGGTTATTTAATATGAAGATGTCGGAAGGTGGATCTGTTGCAGACCATTTAAATTATTTTAATACAGTTACAAGTCAGTTAAGTTCTGTAGGGGTAAACTTTGATGATGAAGTTAGAGCTCTGTTATTCTTGTGCTCATTACCATAAAGTTGGAATGGTTTGGTAATGGCCATTAATAAATCCGTTTCTGGATCTAGTACTTTAAAGTTTGATGATGTTGTCGGTGTTATCCTAAGAGAGGAAATGCGACAGAAAAGCTCCGGTGAGACATCATGAAATGCTTTGAGTGCAGAGTCCAGAGGAAGAAAAATGGAAAGAGGAAAGAGCTCAGGATATCACAGTAAATCAAGGAAAGGCAGATCCAAGTCCAGATCGGGGATAGTGTGCTGGAAATGTGGAAAGAAAGGACACCTAAAGAAAGACTGTAGATCTCGGAAGGGAAAAGAAGGAGATGCACAACAAGAAAACAATCATGAAGCAAATGTGACAGGTGAGGTGTTACAAGATGCTTTGATTCTTTCTTTCGAAAATATTACTGATTCCTGGGTGGTAGATTCAGGGGCTTCATTCCATGCCACACTTGATAAGAAATACTTTCATGACTATGTTCAAGGAGATTTTGGACAAGTTCGTCTGGGTGATGATAAACCCTGTAAAATCGTTGGAATGGGTAAGGTTCTTGTAAAACAGCAGAATGCAAACCAATGGCTATTAAAGGAGGTAAGGCATGTTCCAGATCTAAAGAAAAATCTGATTTCAACAGGGCAGTTAGGCGGTGAAGGTTGTGTGACAACTTTCACAGATAAAGCTTGGAAGGTCACCAAAGGAGCCCTGGTAATAGCAAAAGGCGAAAAGGTTGGTACATTGTATTTATGCAATGGTATCTCTAACTCTGTTAATGCTTTAACTTCCAAAGGAGCAGATGCAGCATTATGGCATCATAGGCTCGGACACATGAGTGAAAAGGGGATGAAGATTCTTCACTCAAGGAATTTGTTGCCAGGTTTGAAGAATTTTGATTTGGACTTCTGTGAGAATTGCATTTATGGAAAACAGAAGAGAGTCAGATTTCTCAGAGTTGGGAAAGAAAAGAAGAATGAAAAATTAGAGCTTGTGCATACAGATGTATGGGACCTGCTCAGATATCATCTCTTGGTGGCTCTCGTTATTATGTTACTTTTATTGATGATGCAACTAGAAAAACTTGGATTTATTGTATTAATAATAAATCTGATGTATTTGATACTTTCAAGAAATGGAAAGCTTTGGTTGAGATTGAGACAGGAAAGAAATTGAAGTGTCTTAGATCAGACAATGGAGGTAAATATTGCAGCAAAGAGTTTGATAGGTACTGTTCAGAGTATGGAATTCGCAGAGAGAAGATAGTTCCAAGAACACCACAAGAAAATGGTGTGTCAGAAAGGATGAACATAACAATCATGGAGCGTGCAAGGTGCATGAGATTGCATGCAGGATTTCCTTTACAGTTTTGGGCAGATGTTGTAGATACTGTTGTTTATCTAATAAACAGAGGGCCTTCAAGTTCCTTGGATGGTGGTGTTCCAGAGGAAGCATGGACAGGTAAAAAGATAAACTACTCTATTTTAAAGCCTTTTGGTTGTGAGGCCTTTGTCCATATTGATAAAGAAAATAGAACAAAGCTTGAGGCAAAATCAAAGAAATGTACCTTTATTGGATATGGTGTTAATGATTTTGGTTATCGCTTATATGATTACGAAAATCAAAAAATCATTAGGAGTAGAGATGTAATATTCAATGAAAAGGTCTTGTATAAGAATTAGTTGCAGGAAAAGAAACAGGAAAAGGAAAACAAGGATATGCAGTTCTTGATGAAATCACTGAAAAAGTAAAGGTGCTTGAAAATAATAATAAGCAACAACCACAACAACAACAACCACCACAACAACAACAGGCACCCCAAACACCTGAAAGTGGTGTTAGAAGATCTACCAGGATAAGTAGACCCCCTGAACGATACTCTCCTTCATTATATTATTTATTGTTGACTGATTCCAGTGAACCCGAATGTTATGAAGAAGCAATGCAGGAAGAAGTGGGAGGTAGCCATGGAAGAAGAGATGGACTCCTTAATGCATAACCAGAATTGGGATTTAGTCAGGTTTCCTGTAGGAAAAACTACATTGAAGAATAAATGGGTTTACAGGCTGAAGGAAGAAGATGGAGGAAAACAGAGGTATAAAGCTAGACTTGTGGTGAAGGGGTTTGCACAGAAGAAAGGTATTGATTTTGATGAAATATTTTCTCCTGTTGTTAAAATGACTTCAATCAGAACTATTTTAAGTCTTGTAGCAGCTGAAGATTTGCATCTTGAGCAGTTAGATGTAAAGACAGCCTTTCTCCATGGGGATTTGGAGGAAGAGATATATATGCAGCAGCCACAAGGACATGAGGTGAAAGGGAAGGAGAAACTAGTGTGCAGGTTGAAGAAGAGCTTGTATGGCTTAAAACAGGCTCCAAGGCAGTGGTATCTAAAATTTGACAAGTTTATGTCTGAACAAGGTTATACTAGATGTCACTCTGATCATTGTGTTTATTTGAAAAAGCAAAATGATGGCAGCTATATTATATTGTTATTGTATGTAGATGACATGCTTGTTGCAGGATCTAACATGCAGGAAATAAATGTGCTCAAAAGAAAATTGGCAAATTCATTTGCAATGAAGGATTTGGGAGCTGAAAAACAAATCCTTGGTATGAGAATAAATAGAGACAGGAAAAATCGTAAATTAACATTGTCTCAGAATGAGTACATACAAAAGGTGTTGAAAAGATTTAACATGCACAATGCAAAACCAGTTAGTACACCTTTTGCTAGCCATTTCAAACTTAGCAAGGAAATGTGCCCAAAGACACAAGAAGACATGGAATATATGTCTAAAGTTCCATATGCATCAGCAGTTAGAAGCTTAATGTATACAATGGTCTGCACAAGGCCTGATATTGCACATGCAGTGGGAGTTGTAAGCAGGCACATGAACAATCCAGGAAAGGAACATTGGATGGCAGTGAAATGGATTCTCAGATATTTGAAAGGTACCACAAATCAAGCATTATGCTTTGGTGGTTCAAACATCTCCCTACAAGGATATGTTGATGCAGATATGGCAGGTGACAGAGATAACAGGAGGAGCACTACAGGATATGTATTTACTGTTGGAGGAACAGATGTCAGTTGGGTTTCAAAAATCCAAAGTGTTGTTGCACTTTCAACAACAGAAGCAGAGTATGTTGCTGCTACAGAGGCTAGTAAAGAAATGATTTGGTTACAAAGGTTTATGGGTGAACTGGGTAAGGAGCATGATATGGGCATGTTATACAGTGATAGCCAAAGTGCCATTCATCTTGCAAAGAACTCAGCATTTCAGTCCAGGACTAAACACATACAGCTCAAGTACCATTTCATACGATCAGTGTTGGAAGATGGAGAGTTGAAGCTGGAAAAGATACACACTAGCCAGAATCCTGCAGATATGCTAACAAAAGTTGTAACCAGGGAGAAACTGAGAATATGCTCAGTTTCAGTTGGTCTTCAAGGATGACGATGAAGATGAGACACAACCAGGTCCAAAGAGGAGTCATTGTCCAGCAAATGGAGCAGCAGTAGAGTTGCTACAATCAGTCTCCAAGTGGGAGATTGTTGGGTGTGGAGCTTGATTATCTTCTATATTCAAAGGTATCGCCACATAGGACCCCAGTTCGAAACGCCGCCCGTAAAATATTCACTGCAGGGGGGGTCCAGGGGGGGCAGCTGCGACCTTTGGGAGCCCCCCCCCTTGGCGGGGGGTTTCGGGGCAGCGCCCCCGAAGCTAAAAACAACTGTAAAATTGCCTTGTAAAAGTATAGTAATTTCTAGTCAATCTGGGCCATTCATTAGGTGGATGATCTGACGGTAGAACTTATGTTTAGTTTAGGGTTTTTTGCCCTAGAAGGAAACCCCTCTCTTTGTATGAGGGTATTGTATTTGAGGTTGTGTGATAGATGTGTATTCTATGAGCGAGAAACAGAGAGGTGAGACTGTGAGAGAAAACAGAGGATATTATAGCGGATTTGCTGTAGGTTGTGTCTCTTCATTTTGCTGGATAATAGAAATGAAGGACTGGCTGTTCGGGGTGGATGTAGCCCAAACTGGGTGAACCACGTATATCTGTGTCTCTCTTGTTTAATGCGTTTTCTGTGTTTATATTTATGCAATATTTTATGTGTTCCATTGCTCCGTAATATATAATTTTCTAACACTCCTAGCCAGAGGCACCCATCATGAACTAGCACCAGCAATTGACGCACATAGATAGTATTAATGACGCTTCAGCTAAAGTGTGGCACCCACAACATGTTAAGAAATCTTACGTGCTCAATCTCAACTGCCCACTTCATTGGCTCAAGCCATGTAACAACTGACTCCTCATAGTATACCTTCTTCAAATATTTGTTGGGTTCCAACTATGGGAACTTCGCATGATCACCCAGGTCCCAGTCCTCCATCTTCAAAAATGGTACCTAGGCCAACAAATCTCCCTCCACAGGTATGTTCTTCGGCAATAATGGTGTGAAGACCTTAAATTTCAATGAGTCTGGTTCCTTATCACTTTGGCTGTGGATTTCCTAGGGGGTACATAAGGTGGTAGATGAGTAATCGGCATTGCTTCCTCTACATTAATATCTTCAACCCCCATATTCAATTATTCCTAATCCAAGTCTAGGGGTTCATAGGTTTCTTATTTTTATCCATCTAACCCTTCTGTTTAACCTCCGTTGGATTTTTGCGCAGTGATTTCCGCACCGATGCTTGATGTGGTTTGTTTTTCTTCTTCTCTTTCACCACAGAGGCAGTGGGTTTAGGCCTTGACGACCTAGGCGCTGTGGTAGGCACTATTGGTGTTGTAGTCATTCTCTTCCAGAACATTTCCTTCTAACACTAAGGTAACTCTGACTCCCACCCAAGTCCTTGTTGCAAAGACTTCTCCCGTATCTCTTTCCAATCCCGTCTAAACATGTAGCAATTGTCTTAGCGCAAATTAAGGCACAAAATCTCAAGGCAATATCTCTGGAGGAAAAGTGTTCGAATGTGGGGCATGATGTTTTATTTATAGCCCATTTTGAATTCAAATCCATCCGTTCCATCTAGATCTCCTTCATTAATGCTCTTTTGGTAGCAAATTTTCAAATATATGCTCCCCCCTGCTCCCTTTAACAGAAAAATAGTCGTCCAATCATCTACAGTGTTGTCAACGGTTACTTTTTGGTCAGGCTGCACATGACCCACCATGATAGCGCTGCTCCTTCATCACATCTCCCCTCTGCGCCTTTCTTCTAATTGTTGCATAGCCCATTCACTTCGCCAAATTTTCCTTCTGGAAGCATAGTTTATAGTCCCACATTTCCTTGCAACTGCATGAAGTATTATGACTATCCTGCATCCATATATTCATTTCGCAGGGGTGGGATCACCCATGTACAACTTCAGCTAGCTCCCATTGATTCTTCCTGGAAATAGCTCCCCGTTTAGCTTCGCGAGCTAAACAACACCTCCATCTATTGACGATGTATGGTCCCAGCCAATGCATCTGAAACTTTCTTGAAAAATTTGTAAACTTGCTATCATACATCAGTACTAAATCTCCATTTTTGAAGGTGCGCTGCTTAATGTGGCAATCATGGCACGTCTTTTCTCGAGCCTCCTACACCTGTTAATGAAAACCACCAAGAAGTGATCTTCTTCCAACTCAAGAATCTATGCAAGGCGTTCTTCCATGGTATCCTGGTCTACCATCTCTGTGACTGCAACAATTCTCAAACTAGGCATGATGTACTACATTGGCATCACTGCCTCTTATCCATAAACCAACCTAAACGGTGTCTGTCTAGTCAATTTCTTACGGGTAGTTCTATATGCCCAAAGAACAACTGGTATGTGCACATCCCAATCGTTCCTATTTGCATTACAAATCTTCATCAAAGAATTCTCCAGGATCTTATTAAAGACTTCAATTATGCCAGTTTCTTGAGGATGATACAACGTGATTTTTTGATGATACATCTGGAATTCTTCAAGCAAAGTAATGATTGTTTCATTCAGGAAATGTGAACCCCTATTGCTCATCAAAATCTTAGGACAACCAAACCTAAACAAAATGTATTCAAATATAAACTTTGTAGTTGTGGCAGCACTACCATCCCTCACGGGTTGTGCCTCAACCCCCCTGGTCAAGTATTTTGTCACCGTAATGATGCATCATACTCTTGTCTTCTTCCCTACTGGCTAAATAGGTCCTACAAAATATATTTCCCATTTATCGAATGCCTGTAATGAAACTTGTGGGTTCATAGGAAATTCATCCCTTTGCAATAGTCTCCCAATCCTATGACAGACATCGCACACTCCATAATATTCCTTAGAATCCTTGTGCATAGTAGGCCACCATAGCCCAAGCCATAGGATCTTCTATGTGATCTTTCTTCCCACATAATGTCCTCCAACAAATCCTCCATGTGCTTCAGTGACGATTCTTTGGCTTTCATAATTCGGTACATACGTGTGCAGAACTTCATCAGATCCCATTTTATATAAGTTCCCTGCAATGACAGAAAAATCCATAGCCCTGACCACCAATTTTTTCTCCTACTACATCATATATCCTTCAGGAGCTATACCTATAGACATGAATTGGATTATATCTGCAAAGTGTTCATCTGCAACGTGCACAACAAAGAGCTGCACATTAGGAAATCCTTCATCAAGACTTGTAGGTTCTTTTCCATTCTCAATCTGAGAAAGGTGATCTGGCCCAACAGTTAATCTTCCTGGCTTCACAAATACTTCAAAGTCATACTCCTAAAATAGCAGTAACCACCTACAAATTCCCCATCCCCCAGCACAAACTTGTTGACCAAGTACTTCAAAGCGGAATGGTCTGTGTACATTTTGAAGTGCGCACCCAACAAATAATGCCTGAACTTCTTGAGCACATATAACATTGCCAATCCTTCACACTCCATGGTTGAATAATTCTTTTATGCCTTAGAAAACTTCCTGCTCGCTAATGCAATTGGATGGTCAATATCTCTTGTTCCTTGTTCGGTTAACATTTCTCCTAATGCTATGCCGGCCACATCTGTATTTACATGGAATTCTTTCTTCCAATCAGGGAACACTAGAATAGGTTTTGTAACCATTTTTTCCTTCAACACATCTAAGATTTTCTAGCAATCATCATCCCAGCAAAACATCACATCCTTCTTCAATAATTTTTCCATGGGTGCAGTGATCTGCGCATATGCCTTGATGAACTTTTGATAGTATCCTATATGGCCCAATGTTGTGCACAACTGTTTTACATTACTAGGAGGATCCAGATTGATAATCACTTCAATCTTAGTAGGTTCCACCATCAACCCTTTCTTACAAACAACGTGGCCCAAAAGTATGCCATATGGTACACAAAAGATGCACTTTTTTCAAATTAAGGGATATCTGATACTTCCTACAAGTATCCAGAATTAGGCGAAGACTTGCAACATGATTGTCCACTAATCCAAACACCATCCAATCATCAAAGTAAGCCTACAAAATCTTATGAATAAATTCTTTAAAGGCTGTGACTACCACCCTAGAAAAGATTGCAGGGGAATTCTTAAGTCCAAATGGCATAACCGTATACTGAAAAGAGCCCCATTATGTAGTGGTAGTCTTACTTTGATCTTCTAGCGATATCTTGACCTAGTGATACCCTGAGAACTCATTTGTAAACAAGTAGGCTTCTTGGCCACCCACATTTTCCAAGACTTCATCTATGAATGACGTAGGGAAGGGATCATGTACACAAGAATCATTCAACTTCCTTGGATCTACGCATATTTTGATTTCACCCTTTGTCTTCTTCTCTTGAACTACCATAGGACTAACCCAGTCTAATTCTTCCATGGGCTCAGTAATCCCTGCGACAAGCATCTTATCCAGTTCTTCATGCACTTTTTCTTTGTATTTAAGATTCAATCGGTATGGTCATTGTTTTACTAGCTTCACATCTAGCTTCAGATTGATCTTCATAACACCCAGATCACCTACTATCCCCTTCAAATTAGCAAAATTCATTGGAAATAAGTCCTGATATTCTCGCAATAACTTCGTGACCTTGTCAACTATGTCCTCATCCCAGTTTTCACCTATATTTGTGAACTTCGCTTGTGCTTCCGACCCAATTTTCACTTGCTTGGTTTTCAATGGTTTTGATATGTCAAGAACTTCTACCTTAGGCTTGAAGACTTCGCGCTATCCCTTTGAATCAGGGATACTGATATTCCTAGGGTCTTCCTCACCTTCTTTTGTGGTAAAATTGTAGCACTCCAATGCATGGCACCACTGCGTACTCCAGTCGGGTTGTACCCACATGATAGGCTCTATAGGCATTCTGAATATTGCACCCTTGATTTCCTGTAACGATTCATCAATACATTTGAATCCATCCTCAAAACTAAATGTTAATAGAAATATTTCCTTCACAGCGTCCCACTCTGTGGTTTCGTGTCGTAGCTCTATTTCTAAATAACAGTTCATCGGAATAGTATCCAAAGTGTGGCAAAATATTTGCACCCATTCAAGTTGTGGCTCCTCTCCCCATGCTTTCATCCAACGAGCAAGATGATCACGTGGATCATCCTTCCTTGTATATTTTTCAGTAATACGAGTATTGGCATATCCAAAATGCAACTTCATCATCCTTCATTATTCCTTCTAGTCTGCAAAATTGTTCTTATGTGTGCCCCACCATATGGAAAGCATAGTCCTCAACGCGACGTCTAGTGCCTGGAACTGATACTCCTCTGATACATCCCTTTCAAATGTATCAAGAAATAAATTTACATCTTCTAAGCCATCATCATATGATAAATTGTGTACCTCAGTAGATATACACCAGAGTGATTTAGTAAGCCTGTTGCATCGCAATGTTCATATTTCATGCAATCTATTATGTCAATGCTCGAGCTCCTCATCTGAATCCGAGTTGCATTTGATGATCTTTTCCCAAGTAATTCACTCTTCCGCAATAGGGTTGATCCAATCCTCATTCCACATAGTAAGCTTATAGATCTACTCAATATCCTCCTCCTCATAGTAATCTCAGACTGGTTCAGTATATTGTGCACCCTTGGCTGGATCCAATGGAACAATGACTCTTAGTTAATTCTTTTCAAACGTCATGTTGTGCTTCTTCAGGTTGATGATCGCATTCATATCAAATTCCCAATCAATTCCAAGCAGCACCAGGTAGGGATTACTATCATCCACTATTTCAATTACCTCAAAATCAACTATAGCACACATCCCTTCAATATCTACATGTACTCCATGTAAGCGCAACTTAGGAATAATCTTCGGTTGGTTCGCCATTTGTAGCTAAATTGGGGACCACTATAGTGTTGGATTTCCCATTCTTTCCCAGGTTTTTTTAGGCAAAAAATTCACATCAGAACTAAAATCTAGGATAACCTGGTTCATTTCAAATTGTCCAATTCGTGTAGTCAATCTCATCTCTCGACTAGTCCTCTTCTTACCTTTGTCTACTTTATGCACTACATGCTGTTCAGGAAACGGTTTACCCTTTCCAACGCAGTTGTCTATCAAATCTTGGAGTCCCTCTACTAATTTTTGGTCCCTTAGGAGCTTCATGCAAGTCTGTAAGAAGGATGTTAACACTGAAGGATCTGTTTCCTGTGCAACAATGACCTCTTTAGGCTTCTCTGTTCATGTACTTTGAGCCTTTGATGTGGAAGAATCTAAATCCATAAAACTCTTTTTCACCTCCATAAAAGTTTCCTTAGCCTTATGTAAATCAAATATAGCATCTTTGTCAGCAGCCTTGCGCACCCATATATTTTATTTTGGTTGTTTTCCTCTATATTTATCTCCCTCGGTAGCTATACCGCTTCGCGTAACTATATTAATGCTTGACCCATCTTCGCGGTTTTGATCTCATCATCTGGATGTTTTGGGTGGGATGTTGGTTCTTCTTCATCTTTGCAGTGAGCACAGGAAAATCTTCTATAACGTGGTCAAACCGTTGGAAATATTGACAAGAGGGGTGTGTTGGGTTGTGACAATCTCACACAAAGTGGCCTGATTCCCCACAATTGTAGCAAATAATTTGTATGTCACCTCTTCCAGCTCCCCCCCTCCATCCTCGTCCTCTTCCCTAGAATCCTCCGCGCGTTGCAGTTGCGCCTTGATCCCGTTGAGGACGTGTCTCAGCCTGTACTCTATATGTCGGAGTTATGTCCATCATTAACTCATAGCTTCGACAATTGCGCTCATCATGGCCTATAGACTTACAAAAATTGCAAAATAGTTTTTTGGGAGTCTTTATGAACTTATGTAACAATTGATATTTGTTTGTCAATGTTTCCCTGTTATCTGGCAGATAGTGAACCATGGAACTACACCGTTGCTCAATCCAACGGTATTTTCTAGCTTCAGGGGGATAGGACCTCCCCCAATTAGGTAGTTCTAATACACTAGGCAATGATCCTTATCGTGACCATGGCCTTTGCACTTTAAGCACCATACTTCTGCGCGGGTCTCATTTTGGACCTCTTTCCCCTTTTTGAGATCCTGTAACTCCATATGCAGGCTAGCCAACTGCGACTGAATCTGCTGCACTCCCAGATTCATATCCTGAATAGGCGAAGCCTCCAAATTCATAGAAATCTCCTGAGCTTCAGCCTATGATCCAACCTTATACTGTGATGATTTTAATCTCGAATGAGGTAATAATGAAGCAATATACCAATCCTTATGTTTCTCATCCGAGATATGTAGATTAGCCTACTATAGTAAAAATTTCAAACTTTTATCAAAATCCCATGCAAATACATTCACCTTCTGCTTAATTTCTTTGACCTTAGTCACAGACTAGGTTCGGTATTTAAGATTTTTGAATTCATTATTCAATGCATCTTTTGTGTCTTTCAATGATGCAGCTGGATGAGTCATACTATACTTAATATACCAACTCATCGCCTTGTCTTGCAATGCTATGACCAATTGCACTTTCTTCAAATCATCATCTATTATCTGTTGTGACTTTCACACAACATATGCTACAAACCAAAATTGATCAGGGTCTTCTGTCCCCAGACCCTTGAATATAGGCATCTTCATAGTGTTTGCCATATTGAATAGCGGAGGTGGAGGTGGAGGTGGATAGGTGTGTGAGGTGGAGGTGGAGTGGATGGATGTGGTATTCCCGTAATACCGTGATCTACTGTCTGCGGAGCACCTTGAAGTGTCTTCAGACTATTAATTTTTTCGTCGCTATAAGATGCTCCCAACAAAGGACTGTATTTAGCACTTGAATCTAGATCTCTTCTGAATGGTCTCCCACTTCGCGTAGCTCCCGTCAAGTCTCATCTAAACATCAATTTAATGGCATAACCCTTTCTCACACAATATCATTTTAATCCAAGTTTTCAGAGACTTCAGATACTTACCTCTTGGTCCTTTGAAAAACCGGTGTTCAACTTCGCTATAACTGGCAAACGTATCAATCGCGAACTCAATAATAAATCCACCCAAAATATTATCGATCCAATAATCGACAACCTTCATGACCTTGTTTTCTGATCCTTCTAGGCGCTTCACTAACTATGTGTTAGAAAATTATATATTACAGAGCAATGGAACACATAAAATATTGCAGAAATATAAACACAGGAAACACATAAACAAGAGAGACACAAATATACGTGGTTCACCTAGTTTGGGCTACGTCCATGGAGAAACAACCAGTCCTTCTTTTTATATTATCCAACAAACCGAAGAGATACAACCTACAGCAGATCCGCTGTAACTCCCTCTTCCCTCTCAATCTTCCCTCTCTTCCTCACTCAGAATACAGATATACATAGATGCAATACAATTCCCTCATATATAGCGAGGGGTTCCCTTCTAGGGCAAAAAACCATAAATTAAACATAACTTCTACCGTCATATTTCCGCCTAATGAACGGCCCAGATTGACTATGAAATTACAACATTTTACAAGGCAATTTTACATCTATTCTTAGCTTCGGGGGCGTTGGCCTCGATCCCCCGCTGGGGACCGCTGGCCCCCGACTCCCCGGTCGGGGGGGATGGCCCCCCTCGAACCCCTGCGGGGGGGCAAGTCCCCCTCGCACCCCCCTGCATGGAGGGGAGTAAAATCTTCCTAGGGTATACATCTGGCTGAAACCTTTGAATACAGAAGATAATCAACCTCCACAGCCAACAATCTCCCACTTGGAGACTGATTATAGCAACTCCACCGCTGATTCATTTGATAGACAATGACTCCACTTTGGAGCTAGCTGTTTCTCATCTTCTTCATCATACTTGAATACCAATTGAAATTGAGTAGATTCTCAATTTCTCCCTGGTTACAACTTTTGTTAACATATCTGCAGGATTCTAGCTAGTGTGTATCTTTTCTAGCTTCAACTGTCCATCTTCCAATGCTGACCGTATGAAATGGTACTTGAGCTGTATATGCTTAGTCTTGGAATGAAATGCAGAGTTATTTGCAAGATGTATGACACTCTGGCTGTCACTGTATAACCTGCCCAACTCCTGCTTCTTACCCAATTCATCTAGAAACCTTTGTAACCAAATCATTTCTTTACTAGCCTCTGTAGCAACAACATACTCTGCTTCTATTGTTGAGAGTGCAACAACACTTTGCAGTTTTGAGACCCAACTGACAGCTGTTCCACCTACAGTAAACACATACCCTGTTGTGCTCCTCCTGTTATCTCTATCACCTTCCATATCTGCATCAACATATCCCTGTAGAGCAATGTTTGAACCACCAAAGCATAATGCTTGATTTGTGGTACCTCTCAAATACCTGAGAATCCACTTCACTGTCATCCAATGTTCTTTTCCTGGATTTTTCATGTACCTACTTACAACTCCCACTGCATGTGCAATATCAAGCCTTGTGCAGACCATTGCATACATTAAGCTTCCAACTGCTGATGCATATGGAACTTTAGACATATGAGCCATTTCTTCCTGAGTCTTGGGACACTCCTCCTTACTTAATTTGAAATGGCTAGCCAAAGGTATACTAACTGGTTTTTCATTCTGCATATTAAACCTTTTCAATACCTTTTCTATGTACTCACTTTGAGTCAATGTTAATTTGCGATTCTTCCTGTCTCTAGTTATTCTCATACCAAGGATTTGTTTTGCAGCACCCAAATCCTTCATTGCAAATGAGTTTTCCAATTTTCTTTTGAGCACATTTATTTCCTGCAGGTTAGAACCTACAACAAGCATGTCATCTACATACAATAAAAATATAATATAGCTGCCATCATTTTTCCTTTTGAGATAAACACAATGATCAGAGTGACATCTAGTATAACCTTGTTCAGACATAAACCTATCAAATTTTTGATACCACTGCCTTGGAGCCTGTTTTAAACCATATAAGCTCTTCTTCAACCTACACACTAGTTTCTCCTTCCCTTTTACCTCATATCCTTGTGGCTGCAGCATATATATCTCTTCCTCCAAATCCCCATGGAGAAAGGTTGTATTTACATCTAATTGCTCAAGATGCAAATCTTCAGCTGCTACTAGACTTAAAATAGTTCTGATTGAAGTCATTTTAACAACAGGAGAAAATATTTCATCAAAGTCTATACCCTTTTTCTGTGCAAACCCTTTCACCACAAGTCTAGCTTTATACCTTTTTCTACCTCCATCTTCTTCCTTCAACTTGTAAACCCATTTATTCTGCAATGTTGTTTTACTTGCAGGAAACCTGAATAAGTCCCAAGTCTGGTTATGTGCTAAGGAGTCCATCTCTTCTTTCATGGCTTGCTCCCACTTCTTCTTGGTTTCTACCTGCACTACTTCTTCATAACATTCTGGTTCACTAGAATCAGTCAACAATACATAATATAATGAAGGAGAGTATCGTTCAGGGGGTCTACTTATCCTGGTAGATCTTCTAACACCACTTTCAGGTGTTTGAGGTGCTTGTTGCTATTGTGGTTGTTGATCATTATGATTTTTGGGCACCATCACTTTTCCTGTGATATTGTCAAGCACTGTGTATTCTCTGTTTTCTTTTTCCTATTTCATTTCCTATAGTTGATCCTTATACAAAACCTTTTCATTGAATGTGTCATCTCTGCTCCTAATGATTTTATGTTTTTCATAATCATAAAAGTGATAACCAAAATCATTAACACCATATCCAATAAAGGTACATTTCTTTGATTTTGCCTCAAGCTTTGTTCTATTTTCTTTATTAATGTGGACAAAGGCTTCACAACCAAAAGTCTTTAAAAAAGAGTAGTTTACCTTTTTACCTGTACATGCCTCCTCTGGAATACCACCATCCAAGGAACTTGAAGGCCCTCTGTTTATTAGATAAACAACAGTATCTACAGCATCTGCCCAAAATTGTAAAGGCAATCCTGCATGCAATCTCATGCACCTTGCATGCTCCATGATTGTCCTGTTCGTCCTTTCTGACACACCATTTTCTTGTGGTGTTCCTGGAACTATCTTCTCTCTGCGAATTCCATTCTCAAAACAGTACCTATCAAACTATTCTCAGCAATATTCACCTCCATTGTTTGATCTGAGACACTTCAACCTTTTTCCTGTCTCTTTTTCAACCAAATCTTTCCATTTCTTGAAAGTATCAAATACATTAGATTTATTTCGAATACAATAAATCCAGGTTTTTCTGGTTGCATCATCAATAAAAGTAACATAATAACGAGAGCCACCAAAAGATGATACCTGAGCAGGTCCCCATACATCTGTATGCACAAGCTCTAATTTTTCACTCTTTGTTTCTTTCCCAACTCTAAGGAATCTGACTCTCTTTTGTTTTCCATAAACACAATTCTCACAGAATTTTAAATCAACATGCTTCAAACCTGGCAACAAATTTCTTGAGTGAAGAATTTGCATCCCCTTCTCATTCATGTGCCCAAGTCTATGATGCCACAATGCCATATCTTCTCCTGTAGAGGTTAAAGCATTAACAGAATTAGAAATACCATTGCATAAATACAATGTACCAAACTTTCCTCCTTTCACTATTACTAGGGATCCTTTAGTGACCTTCCAGGTTTTATCTGTGAAAGTAGTTACGCAACCTTCACCTCCCAACCACCTTATTGAACTAAGATTTTTCTTCAAATCTGGAACATGCCTTACCTCCTTCAATAGCCACCGATTTCCATTTTGCTATTTTATGAAAACTGTACCCATTCCAATGATTTTACAGGGTTTATCATCACCCAAACGAACCTGTCCAAAATCTCCTTGAACATAATCATGAAAATGTTTCCTATCAGGTGTGGCATGGAATGAGGCCCCTAAATATACCGCCCAGGCATCAATAATATTTTCTAATGAAAGAATCAAATCATATTGTAACACATCACCTATTACATTCGCTTCATGATTATTTTCTTGCTACGCGTCTCCTTCTTTTCCCTTCCGAGACTTACAGTCTTTCTTCAGGTGTCCTTTCTTCCCGCATTTCCAGCACACTATCCCCGAGCTGGACCTAGATCTGCCTTTTCTTGACTTACTACGATATCCTGGGCTCTTTCCTCTTTCCATTTTTCTTCCCATAGTCTCTGTAGTCAAAGCATTACCTGATGTCTCACCTGAGCCTTTCCGTCACATTTCCTCGCTAAGTATTGCACCGACAACATCGTCAAACTTTAAAATACTAGATCCAGAGACAGAGTTACTAATGACCATAACTAAACCATTCCAACTTTCTGGAAATGAGCACAGAAATATTAAAGCCTAACTTCATCATCAAAATTTAACCCAACAGAACTTAATTGACTGGTAACTGTATTAAACTCATTTAAATGATTAGCAACAGATCCACCTTCTGACATCTTCATATTAAATAAACGCTTCATAAGAAATACCTTATTTGAGGCTGAAGGTTTTTCATATAGTTTGGCCAATGCCAACATTAAACCTTCTGTTTTCGTTTCCTTTGAAATATTAAATGCTACCAACACCGCTAGGCACAACCATGTTGTTCCAAGTGCCTTTCTGTTGAGAATATCCCATTCTATGTCTGTCATACTCGTCGGCTTATTTGTCTTTCTGCTCAATGGTTGGTACAAATCTCTCTGATACAGATAATCTTCCATCTGCATCTTCCACAGCTGATAGTTTTGGCCGTTGAATTTTTCGACCCTAAACCTACCATCTTCCACCATTACTCCCACTCAAACCAGGAATCCTTCTCTCCTACAAGTTTATCAGCCAAATAGGCCTTCGTCTCTGATACCGATTGTTAGAAAATTATATATTACAGAGCAATGGAACACATAAAATATTGCAGAAATATAAACACAAAAAACTAATAAAACAAGAGAGACACAAATATACGTGGTTCACCCAGTTTGGGCTACGTCCATGGAGAAACAACCAGTCCTTCTTTTTATATTATCCAGAAAACTAAAGAGATACAACCTACAGCAGATCTGCTATAACTCACTCTTTGCACTCAATCTCCTCTCTCTTCCTCACTCAGAATATAGATATACATAGATGCAATACAATTCCCTCATATATAGCGAGGGGTTGCCTTCTAGGGAAAAAAGCCCTAAATTAAACATAACTTCTACTGTCAGATCTCCACCTAATGAATGGCCCAGATTGACTACGAAATTACAACATTTTACAAGGAAATTTTACATTTGTTCTTAGTTTCAGGGGTGCTGCCCTCGATACCCCGCCGGGGGACCGCTGGCCCCCGCACCCCCCCGCATGGAGGGGTGTACAATATTCCTGGGGTATACATTCGGTTGAAACCTTTGAATACAAAAGATAATCAGGCTCCACACCCAACACTATAGAATCCACACAATAGGGTTATCCAGCTTCCAGGTAGGTTGATCATTCTCCAATTTAGCCAACCATTTGTATAATTCACATGTAAAAGAGTAGAATAAAATTTCATGTTTCTCTGTATACATGTATCTCTGCAACCACTCTTCCTTCGATAGGCGCAGATTCCTATTTTCTTGGTTTGCAAACTCATGCAACTTCTGATCTATCCACTTTTCAATCTCCTTCTTAGTCGGTATCCACTTATGCCACATCACACATTCCTCAGATATATCCCGGTTTGGACAATGGAACCATTTGTTGGCTTGCGGGGGCTTGGACCCAAGTTCAGAGTTAGCTGAGCTAACCAAAAAACCCTACACTATGGGCCCTTTCGGCAACAGCCTGCATAGCACAGGATGCAGTCTCACCCGAGGCAGTATTGGGGGATACCAGAACTAGGTTTCTACATACAAAGGATTATGTGATGTGTTTCTTTCAACTTAGGGCTTATCCTAGCCTTCATGAACCCTAACCCTTAAAATCCAGAAATTACAACACTTAACAATTCGCAGATTTATGCCCTTCGCCGATTACACTAAAAATTCATAACATCATATATATCCAGAGATCTAAGTCTTTGAAAATCTATTAAGTATTTTTCTTGATTAATTACATGAAAGAGATCGAAAATATAGTAAATTCATAGATAAACAGTAATACACAGATGCACAAACAATTCTCCAAAACATGGCTTTATTATGCTTTAGATCTTCAATTACAGTCCTTCCAACTCGGTGCACACATCTGCAAGGTCCTGCACACTTAGCTATGGACTTACCAAGGTCTCTGCGCACACAGCTGCAAGAGCCTTCCCTTTTTCCCAAGTACAAAATAATTCAGACTCAAACTATGCACTTCTATGTTATTCGTTATCCCCCTATGACTCTTCTATGACTCCTTTTTATATGATTCTTCATTACAATACCATGGTCTGCGAACCATGGGCAGGTCACAAAAAAACATACCTCTTAACAAAATAAGGGGATTTGACCTTCTAAAATCCCCTTTGACTCCTATCAACCCGCGCTACTCGCTCTTCGATCCTCAAAATGCAGAGAATTTACAATAATTGACAAAACTTTACAAAATTCAACCCCAGGGGACCCCGTCCCAACAATCATCACTTGTCAAAATAAAATTGTCAACATATAACAAAATGATCAAAAATTTACCTTCCAATTCTATGTGGTACAAGTTCGCATCCGCTTCACTCTTGATGAAGCCTAGCCAAGTGAAGTAACTATCTATCCTAGTGTACCAAGCACGGGGTGCTTACTTCATCCCATACAACGCTCTCTTGAGCTGGCACACATGTGACTCATGGTCAAAGATCTCAAAAACTTTAGGTTGCTTTATGTACACCTATTCCTCAATCATGCCATTAAGGAAGGTTTTCTTTACATCCATCTGATGTATCTTCCAAACCATGTGCGCTGATAGTTCCAATATAGATCTGATTGATAAGTACCTTGAAATAAGAGCAAAAGTCTCATCATAGTCAATCCCTTCTACCTATGAAAATCCACGGGCCATAAACCTGGCCTTATGCTTCTCCACACTACCATCTATAGCTTTATTTACCTTGTAAAGTCATTGAGAGATCACCAATGACTTATCCTTTGGTCTCTGGACCACATCCCAAACACTGTTACAAACTATGGAGTCATACTCCTCAATAGTAGGAACCAAAAGTTCCTCAACCACATGTAGATGCAACTCCCTCTCAAGGGAAACTCGCATGGCCTTTTTCTCATCAAACTTGACATCCCTGCAAACCACTGTCATCCTATTGATCGGAAGGTACACCCAATAGTTGTGAGGTGCATCAATGTACCCCAAAAATATCCCCAACTCTGTTGGCAGCTCAAGCTTCTTTAGTGCATCTTTGGTCACATGGAAATATACTGATGACCCAAAAATCCTAAAGTGACCAACATCTGACCTCTTATCAGAGAAAGCCTCCTCTAGTGTCTTCATTCCAAGTATCTGATGTGGGCTTCTATTATGAAAATACACCATTGTGTTACATGCCTCAATCGACAAGTGTAGTGGTAGGCCCTGATCATGCAACACTTCCCATGTTGACCCTACAATGCTTCGGTTCTTCCTCTCGACCACCCCATTCTAATGTGGGTTATGGGTGCCTTCAACTCCCATTTAATCCCCTATGCCACACATAATTGCTTAAACTCATTTGAGACATACTCACCACCCTTATCACTCCTCGGAGCTTTTAACCTTCCTTATAGAACCTTTCTCGACCAATTATTTAAATTCACAAAACTTTGTGAAAGTTTAATTCTTCCTCTACATGAAAAATATCAAGCATTTATGAGAAAAGTCATCAACATATATAACATAATACCTGTGTTTAAGCATGGACGCTGTCAAGAATGGCCCACACACATATGAATGGACTCGCTCTAGAATATCCTCTTAGGCCCCTATAATACTAGTGACTCCCCCATTACTATTGCCACTGTATCCCTTAATTGTTATTATCGTGCCCCTATTGTCCCCATATTGTTATTAGTATGCCCCATAGAAACCCACTATTGTTATTTTTGTGCCCTTATGTTATTACTGTTATGTCAGCTTGATTATATTGTGACCCCTTAGACTCCTATATATAGAAGGGAGGTTTAGTCATTTGTATCATCCAAGAATTGTTCATTTGTGTAATGTCAAGGAGGTTTCCCCCTTGAAGAGGCTGAATTATAAGGCATTCATCTATATTTTCTATCTTTTTGTGAGCTGGTTTCCTAACATTTGGTATCAGAGCTTTGGATTGTAAGGTTTCGCTGCTCCAAACAGGTCATCGTGACATTTTCGCTATAACTGTTTTTCTGTGACGTTTCAGAAGCTAAAAAAAAACCCATTTGAACCGAAAGCATTCTGAGTTTTGGGTCCGAATTTCAGAGCTTGTCTCGCTATATTTGCAGAGATATGATCTAAGGAAGGTAGGGTTCTGCAGACTCCTGAATTACATTCCAAATAGGTGACCTGGGGAAAATCGTGATAAATTTTGTTTTGAGCATCATATTGAAATTTCGTAAGAAGTTTCCGAAAGAAGATGACCTATAGTTTTTTGTGTATCATTTTCAGGTACTAAGGTCGAAACAGTGACACGTGGCACATCATACAAGTTTTATGTAATGAACTAGTCTATAATCAGGTCACCGTGGGAGATTTGGCATAACTCTTCCTTGGAGAATCCAATCTTGATCAGACTCGTGGGGTTAGAAAGAGGACTCAAAGGGCTACCGTAAGATGTGATTTCAAATATTCAAGATCCATAGTTACAAAGATACAACAAATTCAATATCAAGCTCTTACAAAGTGAAAAAAAGGTGTGTAGTTTTTTTTTTTTTTTTTTTGCATAAGATTGGTTTGAAAAATTAGTTTGAAGGAATTCAAAGGGAATAGTGAAGAATTATTAGCATTGATTAATGCCCCAAAGAAAGAAAATGGAAACACCTAGTAGGCAACCTGAAAGCTCTAGCATGACTCGTGAAGAAGAGGAAGAAATGCAACATGATATATCAAAATTACAAGACCAAGTACAACAAATTTCACTCTCACTAAAGGTAAATGAAGCCAAGATGACTGGAATGGAAGCTAATATCAATGGCTTGCAAGTTAAGATGGATGGTGTGAAAACTAATATGAATGGCATGAAAGTTAAGATGGATGGCATGGAAGCTAAGATGGATGGCGTGGAAGCTAAGATGAATGGCATGGACACTAAGATGAATGATGGAAGAATTGAAGATAAATTTGAATAAGTTGCTACAAGAAATGGTCACTAATGGTGAAAAGGTAGTAAATGGAACTCATGATGAGAACAAAAGAAATGTTAATTATGATTTCATAGACGCTAATGTTGGATTGAAGACCCACCATGTTCCAAAAATCAATATGAGGAAGTTTGATGGCAAGGATCCCGGAACATGGATACTACAGATGGAGCAATTTTTCGATCTCCATAAGGTGCAAAACACACAAAAGGTACGCATTGCAACTTTATATTTGGAACCAAATTAGTTTGTATGGTACCGATGGCTTTTCTCTCGTAAACAAATTGTCACTTGCGCAATTTTTACAGAAGAAATGATAGCACATTATGAGGATACAAAAAGCAACACCTTTTTTAGCCAATTGATAAATCTCAAACAGAAGGGTTCAATGATGGAGCACATTGAGGTATTCCAAAAATTTAACATAAGAGTAAAAGATATTCCAAAGGAGCATGGGATTGATGTGTTCATAGGAACTTTAAAGGATAATATCCAACATGAGGTTCGTCTTTGGGAACCTGATTCATTGGAGAAAGCATTCAGGTTAGCAAGAAAAATGGAAAGCAAATTATGGCAACCAAGAAGCCTACCACTCACAACTATAAAGAGGGAAGTGTTGTTTCCCGTAGCCTTCCACGACCTACAAGGTTGACACCACAACAATTGGAAGAAAAAAGAGCAAAAGGGCTTTGATACAGTTGTGATAGAAAATACACTAAAGGTCATAAGTGTGCTGAGAAGAAATTATTCTACATAGATTGTGAAGAGGAGGAAGAAAAGGAACAAGAAATGTCAAAAGAAGAGTATATACTCCAGGAACAAAGCCTAGATAAAGAAGAAATGAATCCGACCATATCTTGTAATGCATTGGCTGGAATTACCTGTAGGTTTTAACCCTGTACAGAAATTACCTGCATACGAATTCTTAAACAAAGAAAATAAACAATGCGAGAGTATAACCCATAAAACACATATGCACAGAGATTTTTCCCTGGATCCCAAAACCGGGACTACCAGCTTGATTTTTCATTATTTTCCTTTCAATGTTACAATACATATTTATACATGCCGAAGCATCCAATACCATGGACCGAAAACCATCGCGTCCAATACCATGGACCGAAAACCATCGCGTCCAAAAAACATGTGCGAAAATCATGCAAAAAACCATAGGTGGGTCTGCCCAACCTAACATATGGTCCAAAACCAAAATTTTCCGGGGCAACCCCATAAAGTGGGGTTACGGGTGCCCTTCAAACCCCCTATTAACTACGTGGAAAGAATATAACACAACCCAACAATCTCCCACTTGTTGTTTTCTTTCCACAGGGGGCCACAGGAGAGCTTAGTCATTTTTTCAGCCCTGAGATTCCCATTGATTCTCTACACCAAGAGAACTTCTCAGAGCTCACAGATTTTGTCAATGCATCTGTAGTATTCTTCAAAGTATCCACCTTTACCAGCAACACCTTTCTATCTTCTATCATATCCCTCACAAAGTGATACTGAACATCAATGTGCTTTGTCTTTGAAAGATAAGCAGGGTTCTTTGCCAAGAAAATTGCACTTTGGCTGTCACAGTCTATTCTTATAGCTCCCTGTACTAACCCCATACTTGAACACAATCTCTGCAACCAAACTGCTTCCTTGCTTGCATGAGTGGCTGCCATGTATTCTGCCTCTGTAGTTGATAGTGCCACTACAGATTGTTTCTTACTCATCCAACTGACTGCACCTCCAAATAGGTTAAACACATACCCACTTATAGATCTTCTCTGATCCAGATCTCCAGCCCAGTCTGCATCAACAAAGCCATGAATATCCAACACTCTGTCCAATCCTAGTCTTCCTTGGTAGCACAAACCATAATCACTAGTGCCACGCAAATACCTGAAAACCCGCTTCATTGCTGTCTAGTGCTCCTTCCCAAGTTTTGACATAAACCTGCTCAATACTCCCACTGCATGTGCAATGTCTGGTCTAGTACAGACCATTGCATACATCAGGCTACCCACTGCACTTGCATATGGAACACGGGACATGTCCTCTTCCTCTTCTTGTGTCTTGGGACACTGTTCAACAGATAACCTCACACCTACAGGAATAGGAACCTTCACCGGTTTACTATCCTGCATATTAAACCTCTGGAGTATTGTCTCGATATACTTCCTCTGGTTTAACCAGAGCTTCCTCTTTGAACAATCTCTTTTAATTTCCATGCCCAAAATATAGTTTGCAGCACCAAGATCTTTCATGTCGAATTTGGAGGACAATTGGGTCTTCAAATCCTGGATAATTTCTTTGTCATTTCCAACCAGCAACATATCATCCACATACAAGACCAGATAAATAATACGGTCACCAATTAATTTAAAATACACACAATGATCTGCTTTGCTTCTGGTGAAGCCAAGTCCCCGTATAAATGTATCAAATTTCTGATACCACATCCTTGGTGACTGTTTTAACCCATACAGAGACTTCTTTAACTTGCATACCAGTTCTTTCTTACCCTTCACCGCAAAGCCTTCAGGTTGCTTCATGTAGATTTCCTCTTCCAAATCCCCGTGAAGGAATGTTGTCTTCACATCCATCTGTTCTACCTCAAAATCAAAAGCAACAACAACTGATAAAAGTAATCTAATAGAAGTTACCTTGGCAACAGGAGAAAAAATATCACCAAAATCAATTCCCGGCACCTGGGAATAACCTTTTGCTACCAACCGAGCTTTGTATTTCTCCACCTTTCCTTCTGTATTTGTCTTCTTCTTGAACACCCATTTGCTGCCAATGGGTTTCCTTCCAGCCGGCAACTCCACCAGATCCCAAGCCTCATTTTTATGAAAAGATGCCATTTCATCGACCATGGCCTCTTTCCAGAGTTTTCCATCCTCTGAATCCACTGCTTCCTTCACAGTTCTGGGATCATTATCAGTAACAGACAAAGCAAAATTTGAACTGAAAGCAGATGGACTATACCTTTCTGGCTGCCTTCTTTCTCGAACTGATCTTCTCACAGCCGGAGTTTGTGGCTCTTCATCTTCTGATTCCTCCTCTGCTGCAGAGTCTGATTCTTCCTCCTTTGGCTCAAACTCTATCTTCTCAGGTTCCTTTGGTTTGAATTCATGTTGAATAACATCTTTTACCTCTCTGAACAACACATCTTGGCTGTACACAACCTTCCGTGTGACTGGGTTCCAAAGCTTATAACCCTTTAAACCATCCTTATACCCAATAAAGATGCACTTTTCAGATTTACTATCCAACTTGGTTCGTTTCTCCTTTGGAACATGTACATATGCATCACATCCAAATACCCTTAGATGTGAAAGAGAGGGTTTCTTACCAGTCCATACTTCTTGTGGAGTCTTATCCTCCAACGCTGATGAAGGTGATCTGTTGATCAGGTAACATGCAGTATCCACCGCCTCTGCCCAGAATTCCTGTCCTAACCCGGCACCACTGAGCATGCTTCTTACCCTTTCCATCAACGTCTTGTTCATTCTTTCTGCAACTCCATTTTGTTGAGGTGTATATGGAGTAGTATTCTGCCGTGCTATACCACACTTCTTACAAAATTCTTCAAATTCCTTGCTGCAAAATTCTCCACCATTATCTGTCCTCATCACCTTTATCTTCTTCTCTGTCTGATTTTACACCAGAGCCTTAAATTCTTTAAACCTGTCAAAGACTTCAGATTTCTTCTTAAGAAAATATATCCATGTATTCCTTGAGAAGTCATCTATGAATGATACATAGTACACAGACTTACCCAGTGATGGAACCTTCACAGGTCCAAACACATCACTATGCACAAGCTCTAATATCTGTTTCGTCCTCTTACCACCAGAGGGGAAACTCACCCGATTCTGCTTCCCATATACACAATTTTCACAGAAATCAAAATCCAGAGAGCTATTATTCATACCTTCTACCATACCTTTACCATGAAGTATTCGAAGGCCCTTCTCTCCAATATGTCCAAGCCTTTGATGCCACAACATGGTCTTCTCTCCAGAGACCACTAGATTCTCTACTCCATTTTCAGGAACCATAGAACTATTGCACCCATCAACAACAGTGCTACCTTGCAGCTTGTACAGAGTTCCAATCCAAACTCCCCGCATTAATATCAGTGCTCCTCGAACCATCTTGCAGGTATCTTTCTCGAACACCGTCTTTACACCTGCATCATCCAACTTGCTTACAGAAATCAGATTTCTAGCCAATGCAGGAATATGTAGAACACCCGGAAGTGTTCTAACCCTTCCACCTTGCAGCTTCAACTTTACTTTTCCCCGACCAATGATTCTAGCCTTCTTATCATCTCTTAAGAAGACATCACCACCATCGTATTTCTCATACTCGCAGAACCACTCTCTATGGGGAGTGAAGTGAAAGGATGCACCTGATGTTATAGACATTTTTGTGCCTTACAGCTATAAGCATGAAATGTCCATAATTCAAGGGATCCAAAGTCCCTAAAGATGTTGTTACAGCTCCTAAAGGAACAAGGTCAACCAATGACAGCTTCTCCCAGAAGTTCTCCACCAAAAACCACTCAGAAACAGTTAATTCAGGATCAATTCAGAGGCTCCACTAGCTGCCTGTGTTGAAATGCAAAGTCTACACTGGCTAGGTGCACTGCAACACAGGTGGGAGCACTACCAGGGTGCGCTGAGCGGGAAATGACAAATGGCAAGCTCATTCAACGAGGTGGAAAGACCCTGGAAGCTTCCAGAATCTTCTCCAATGACACTTGCCTCAATGAATTCGACTAGTGATGAGTAAGAGGTCCTCAACCTCCAAGTGGAAGTAAGAACTGACAGAGAGAAGCCACAAGTCAAAACATAAGCTAACTCATCCTCTCTGCTTACATCTATATATGGATCTCTCACCCAGAGGTTGAGGAGGCTGGAATTTTGTAATTTGCAGAGAATTGCTGTTGGTTTGAGATTGAGATTAGCACATTGGGTGATTTATGCTTTGTTGGAGGAGAGGAAGGGATTCCTTTGCTAGGAGGTAGATGCTGGATCGGAACTCACTTGGTTGTATCTCCTCTTGGACTTTATTATCTTATCAATAAACTATTTGAGTTTCTCCTACATGCTGTGTACCAATGATGCTTTGTTATGCTTACATGTTTAGCTTAATCTGATCTTGAGCTTTTTATGAATGTATATCTGTATCTTCGTGTAGTTTCTCTCTCTTGTGATCTTGCAGGAATTCGGTGAAGCTGGGCCGGTGAAGGAGCAAGAAGCTGGGAGCTACTGAAGAGAGGAGTGATTTGGATCGACAAACTAGCGGAAGACACAGGTTAGTTAGATCCTTCTTCCTCATTTACATTTCATAAAGAAGAATACTCAATTGGTTTACTTCGTTTGTTGCTAAGGCACTATCACACCTTAGAGTGGGATAGGGGCATTCCGAATTGGATACTTTTCCCAACAACAAATTGGTGACTCCGCTGGGGAGAGTATCTTGTTAGTTTATTTGTGTTTCTATTGTTGTTCTTCTCATAAACTCAGGAGTGCTGAATCGAAATGCATTTGCCATTTTCAAATGCAAAGTAGAGATCTGCCACTCTAGTCCACTCACTGGGCCTATTTTTATGATCTGAACAAACTGATCCACAAGTGCTCTAACAGCCCTTTGTGATAGATCTTAGTCCTCCTTTAAATCATCCTCCTAATTGTACCTGATTGATAGCTTTGATCTGGCCAAAAACTGTAGATTTAGCTGCAAACCGTGACCCAGAACCCAGAAACAACTCTCGTTTCTGCTTCAGCGCAGACTCTGTGAAGAGGTTCTGCATTTCAATGCAGGTCCCGTGAAGGATACCTGCATTGAAGTTCAGTTTCTCTGTGCTGAGGGTGCGCTGATCAGCCTTTGCTTGTGTAGCTGTGGTTCCCTGCTTCCTTTTGCTCAATTTTATCTTTGTCTTTTGCAGCCTGTTATCAGTCAGTGTACCTATCTGAAACCCCTTTTCTTTGCCTCAATTCTACCTCAGTTGTATAAAGAAACTGTATTTGTTCTTTGTGTATTTGTTACATCATTTGCAGTTTCCCATTACAAAAGTAAACTAGTCATACTGTCGCCCTTAGATCTAGACCTGTCGTAAGTGTCGTTTTGATCTTAGGAGTGAGTTTGTTTGCTGTTCACAGTTGATTGAGCTTTTACTTTTGTCGTTTGGTTTGAATTTATGCATTTCTAGTGTCGAAACAAGTAAATCATAAAGTGTCGTAATCGTCTTTTTGATTTTGAAAAAGGAACTTGTTTATGTTTTCACTTGAAATCGAATTCAAATTTGTACAACAGCTTTCTTTTTAGGCATCAATATTAAGAAAGCGAAAACAAATACATGCATTTGTGCATTTGCATTTTGATAGTTTGCATGCTTTGATTTAGGAAAAGTGCATTACAGTGTGCTCTATGCTCTTTGAGAAAAGTTTGTGTCTTCCTTTTCCCCTTGTAGCTAGGATTTTCATTGTTGAAAAGACATAAAAGCTTGCTTATCATCTTTAGACTGCATTTAGGAATTGTATCATACATCTCGTGGTGATCCAAAAAGGCAAACTTCTAAGAAAGATCAACCTAAAATAAATTGAATGAACTTAACAACGCTTTGTAACTTAACGCACAACATAGAGGTCTAGGCTAGAGACGTGTTCCGGCGTCGTAAAACCTGGTGACTGTTGATCTCGCTGATGGTTGGGTAATTCCTCCTGAGAGACGATAGCGCCAGTACGGATTGTGCTCCCACGTACCATCGAGTATATATTGGGAGACCCCTATAGGCATAAAACCTTTATCCTTAGGAAGCTGTGCCGACTGCCCTACTGATCGCAATGCACTGAACACAGCATTCGGGAAGATTGGCCGCCCGTACCTTAAAAAGTATTTTGCGGTTTTGCGAAAAGTTTGGCACACCCTCTACCTAGAACTCCAGAGTAGTTCCTTTTGGCCTTTTTCAGACTCTATAACGGAAAAAGTCCATCCGAGCATTTGTCACTTCGGGCTCGTTAAAACATCGAAGGAGACTAGAGTCATCTTTAGCTTTTTCTCGACTCTTTAAAATTGAAAAAGCAAGTTGTGTCTAAAGCGTCTAAAATTCATTTAATTAGGAAACGCACTTTCCCCTTTTTGTATTTTGGTTGATCGAGTAATCCGAAATCGTGGAAGAAACTCAATTGAAACCTTGTCGTTCGCGGAGGCTTACGAGTCAACCGTCTTTGTCTCCGGAATTGAAAACAGTACGGACAAAGCGAACTCGTTTAACCGGTTCGAAATCTCCTATCAAAGTTAGAACAAGTGTTCCAACAACATCTGAGATTCCGGTTACTCCAAACATTTCTGGAAACCCTGCCTCTACAGAAGAAGTTCAACAGCCACAGAGGGACAGTGATACTGATCCTAGTCTGAGAGCAAACACTTGTGTTACTGAACCAGTTCCATCTGTAACCGGTTCAGAGAGTCTTGTTCCTCAAACATCTGTTGCTGTTTATTCAACCCCTTCTTCGGCACCAGAAATATTTTACGGACCTGACGGTCTTCCCCTTCCACCTGGTTTGATTGCGATAGAGGAAATTGTAGAAGATCCGCAAGCAAGTACTCCAACACATTTTGGAGTCGGGGTCACTCTATTTCCTTTGACATCAGAAGTTAGTCTACCACCAGTGAAAGTTCCTGTAGAATCGCTAGGTAATCTTTTGGATAGACTCAAAATGTCTGAACAATCGTCAACATCTAGGACTGTGTCGAATGACGCAGCGACAACAGAACTCCCTGCCGTCACTCCGACAATGTTTGCCGGCATACCATCTGTCCCGACTAGCTCACAACCGCTAGAAGGAGTCCACCCAGGGACTATTTCGACAGTGTGGTCCGTTCCTGTTTGTTCCTCCGGAATAATATCCGGCAACTCTTATGTTGAGACTCGCAAATTGATCCATTTGGAGGTCAATTTGGGTAATCCATCCCCCAAGGGCAGACAATCCCCTTGAGTTCCGGATTGCCACCGTATGGGGGGCAGTATGCCCTTTCATTACCCCCTCCGGGAGGATATCCATACGGGAGTTCACAACAGTATTCAGGTTATACTGGAGTTACATCAAGTGGTTGGGTGCCTATACTACCCCAACAACCAAGGTTGTGTATTCTATGCAACAATGTGTACCTATGTCGAACATCCCGACTACACCAGCTATTGTGACAGTGTCGCAAGTTCAAACGTTGCCTATTGTATGTCAACCTCAGATCTCTCAGGTTGTAATGCAACAGCCCCTTGACCCTGTGACTCAACCACAATCGCCGACTGGTGGGGCGACACAGGTCAAAACGGGTACAATTACCCCACACCTTGGTCCAACGGTTAGTATAGCGCAACAGAACATGGCTTCGCAACTGTGGCTGGTGCAATATCAACAACCATAATTCCAACAAGTATACCAAGGTTCTGAGCAGCAGATCTTTGCGAACAGTGGACAACCGTACATTCAAAACGGTCAAAATCAACCACTTTACGGTGGTCATGTCCACCAACCGTATCAGTCATACCAGCATCAATTACATTATGCTGGTATGCAAAGGCCAACTTCTCAGGCAATTCCATCGTATCCTGGGTATGCTTCACCTAACCTGAATCAACAGTTACCATTCGTGGTAACTTTAGAGTTACCTGATCTACACCGGTTAACAAACGATCCAATTTCTTATGCCCCTTAGTGGCCAACGATTCCTCACAAACTTCCTTCAGATATTCCTAAATTTAATGGAAATCCAGGTGAGGACCCATCGAATCACGTGATGACATTTCATCTATGGTGTTCATCAAACACCCTAAACGATGATTCGATAAGGCTTCGCCTTTTTCAGAGGACGTTAACGGGTCCAGCGGCAAAATGGTATATTGAATTGCCTAGAGCTTCGTTCGACAATTTCAGCACCTTAGCCACGACTTTCTTAACCCATTTTCAATTACCGATAAGGTATGAAATGGAAACGGAAATCTTAACCAACTTCAAACAGACAATGGCCACTCACATATCTGATCATATACATGAGTGGCGACGTCGTCGTAGGATGGTAAAAACGTACGTTCCCGATCAGCTATTAGCTGAATGGTTTATCAAGTCGTTACTTCCTACTATAACGGAAGATGTGGCAAAGGGGGGAGTCGTAACGGAAGATCAAGTTATCGCTCGTGCGCAATATCTAGACTTGGTCTATACTCAGTCTGGCACGCTCTACGACAAAATACCTGACGCCCCTAGACCGGAATTCTCAATTCCTCCTCCTCCTAAACCAAACAATGAATCTCATGCCGGTGATGGCGTGATTGGCACGACAAACGCGAAATTGACAAAGGCCAACTCCAAGAAGGCCCGTAAGATTTCGGATCAAAATGCAAAAGACGAAATTCTTGCTTCGGAAGTAAATGCCGTATCAGCAGATAAAGGCAAAGAAACCAAACAACCAGGAAGCAAGAAGAAGCAAAACAAAGGGAAGAAGAAGAAACAGGGTGAGTCATCTCCTGAAAAAACTTCTTCAAAACCTCCTGGAAATAGGAAACCACCCTCAATAGGATGTCACATATGTGATGAGGATCATTGGACCTCACAATGTCCATACAAAGCTGAGCTTAAAAGATTCTTTAAGAGTTCGCAAACCTCAACCGTGTTAACTGATCCGTTTCCGAATCCAGGCACAAATCTGGTTGATAGTGGAAATGCTTCCCCGTCGCAAGTGCTAATGTTGTCGATTTCGAAGCAGCAAAATGATGCTTTGATTTCGACAAGGAACAAAGATTACGGGAATCCGCAGCTGTCGAACGGCAAGGAAAAAGATCAACCAAGCAGTTCGACAACAACTTCGACAGAAGTTGTACCACCCATCATTCCTGAATTAACAATAAAACCGCCAAAGGGAGTAGTACACAAGTCGACATTTAATCCTCGCGCCAGAGCAGCGCAACATTATAACATAGTGGAAGATTTGGCCCAATCGCCATCCGCTATGTCGACTCTTGAAGTACTACAAAATTACCCATCCCAAAGGCAGGCTTTGTTATCAGCCATTGGTGGGGTTGATCCTAAGGATTCCAATCTTGTATCCTTTAACCACAAAGGATACGATCCTCAGTTACCAGCTCAACTAGCTTTCCTTATCCAAGTGAAAGCCCTCAACAAAACTGTTCATCGAACAATTATTGATGAGGGGGCATCTACATGTATTATGTCGATGAGTTGCTGGAAAACTTTAGGATCTCCAACCTTGTCGCGATCCTCGACAACATTAAAAGCATTCGACGGAAGGACATATACCCCATATGGTATCCTAAATAACTTGAAGGTTGAACTAGGGGGAAAAACAGTAGAAATAGATGTTGAAGTCATCGATGGGAATCTTGATTACAACATCCTACTAGGAAGACCATGGATCTAT
Organism: Pinus tabuliformis; assembly: GCA_031772625.1. NCBI lineage: Eukaryota > Viridiplantae > Streptophyta > Pinopsida > Pinales > Pinaceae > Pinus > Pinus tabuliformis. The sequence continues at coordinate 1,197,978,233 of CM062804.1, forward strand.
GCCATGGCAGCTGTTGTGTCGACCTATTTTAGAAAGATTGCATTCCCCTTTCAAGAGGGGATTACGATCGTCGACCAGCAAAACTTCCTCCCTAATGGTTCACAAGTTACAGGAAGCATTCCCATGATCCATGGAAGCCCCCATTCGCTTCAGAATATCGGAGTAGGCCTACTAAAAGATCCTATACTAATGGGAACTTTCGCTCTTCCACCTCCAATCGACTTGGCGGAAGTAGCGTCGATAGGTACTTGCAATATGATATCTTCCACGAAGATCTCAGAAGACGATATCAACATGGATCATGCAATGGTTTTGCCCCCAAGCCCAATAGAAATATTGTAGCAATCAATGTTTCTGGCATGGGAGGCGAACCCGAATCAACGCTCATCAAGCGTTTGGGTAGATAGGTCTAGAGAATATGGTACCCCTTTAGATCCTTGGTCGCGAGTGCATGGAACCGACGAAGGAATTCTACAATCAATGTTGATTGAAGGGGCACCATGGAATGAATGCCACCATCGTTCCCTTCTTCTAGATTATGAAGAAGACACTCAAAATGACCTTTATCACCCTACAGTCTTTGAATTCCTATCAAATACTGTAAATACGGTGGATTCCGAGCGAAACTTATCCAATATTGAAGAGACTATAGCCATAAATATCTCGACTAAAACAAATGTTGTAGAGAATATTTATGTCGGCAAAGGTTGTTCTCCTTCAGAACTGGAAATATATAACGCTCTTTTTCGCGAGTTCAGAGATGTCTTTGCTTGGTCATATGATGAAATGCCAGGCATTGACTCGAGTATCGTTGAACACGAAATTAAGATGTATCCAGATGTCAAACCGGTACGACAACGGCTTAGGCAGGTGCACCCCAAGAAAGCCGCTGCCATTAAGGCAGAAGTTGAAAAACTTCTCCATGCTGGTTTTATCTACCCGGTTCCTCTAACCGATTGGGTATCGAATATTGTCCCTGTTATGAAGAAACAAGGGACAATTAGAGTGTGTGTTGATTATAGGGATGTAAACCAAGCTTGTCCGAAAGACAACTACCCTACACCCTTCATCGACCAGATAATTGATGAATGCGCCGGATGTGAAATCTTTTCATTCATGGATGGATTTTCCGGGTATAATCAAATAAATATCTGCCCACAGGACCAGTCAAAGACTGCATTCATTTGTCCGTGGGGCACATTCGCATATCAAAAATTACCCTTTGGTTTAAAGAACGCAGGGGCGACGTTTCAGAGGGCAATGAATTATGCCTTCCATGACATCAAGAACATCGTTCAACCATACCTCGACGACCTTCCGGCTCATTCGCGAAAGCGGACTGATCATCCGCAGCATTTAAGAGCGATATTTCTACGTTGCCGACACTACAAGATACGACTCAATCCACACAAATGTGTATTTTGCGTCAGTTCTGGTCGTTTACTTGGCTTTGTAGTCTCAAAGGATGGGATTCGTCTCGACCCTTGCAAGGTCCAGGCAATCATCAATTTTCCTCCACCTTCAAATTTGCTTCAGATTCAGAAACTCCAAGGGAAAGCAAACTTTCTGAGGAGGTTCATTCCAAATTACGCCGAACTTGCTAAAGGTTATACACGTCTTTTGAAAAAGGAGGTACCCTTCGTCTGGGATCAGGTTGCGCAAGCTTCCTTTGATGCTTTAAAGGATTCCTTAATAAAAGCATCATTAATGTACGCACCCGATTATCAAAGAGACTTTAACCTGTATCTAGCTGCAGCAGATACGACCATCGCAATGGTTTTAGTTCAAGAAGTCGATGGAATCAAACACCCTATATATTATTTAAGTAGAAACTTAAATGATACAGAAAGTAAATATTCTTATGTTGAAAAACTAGCGCTTGCGGCTGTTCAAGCAATACAAAGGTTTCGACACTATGTCCTCTTTCGGAAAACTACCATTTTATCTGATTGAAACCCCATGACTTATATATTGTCGCGACAGTTATTGGGGGGCAAATATTCAAAATGGATAGCAATCATTCAAGAGTTTGATCTGGAATTTGTAAAATCCAAATCAAAGAAAGCTCTAGTTTTCGCAGAATTACTGTGCGATCTCCCATCGTCGTCCAACGATGAAACATCCGAAGAATCAATCGTGGACGAGAATTTGTTTCTGATATCTACAAGCAATGAGTGGTATGGAGATATAATAATTTATCTCCAAACCCAAAAGTTTAGGCCTAACACCTCTCACTCAGAACAGAAACGTATACGATACCAAGCAAAAGACTACATGATCGTCGGTGATACGCTTTACCGTCGTGGTATCGATACAGTTCTGAGAAGGTGCTTCACCCATGAGGAGGCTAAAAAAGCCCTGAATGAGTGTCATTCAGGCGCGTGTGGGGGCATCAATCTGGATATGCTACAGCGCAAAAAATCTTACGAGCAGGATACTTCTGGCCAACCATGTTCAAAGATTGCATAACCGCAGTCAGAAGTTGCCATGCTTGTCAAATTTTTGATAGCAAAACCAGAAGACCACCCGCACCTTTACAGCCAATAGTTTATGTTGGGCCTTTCGCCAAATGGGGCATCGATTTCATGACATGTAACCCCACCTCGACCGGGGGGCATGGGTATATTATAGTCGCCGTTGACTATTTTACCAAATGGGCCGAGGCGATGCCTACATTAGATAACACTGGTGAAACAGCTGCCCTTTTCTTTTTCAATCATGTAGTCGCCAGATTCGGCGTACCACAGGCTATAGTTACGGATCATGGATCGCATTTTCGCAATCACATGATGGTTGAATTAGCTGCCAAGCTAGGGCTATCTCACGACAGCTCTACCCCGTATTATCCGCAAGCCAACAGACAAGTTGAAGCGATCAACAAAGTCCTGAAGCATATGTTGCAAAGGATGATCGGAGTTCACAAAAGAAGGTGGTACCTAATCCTGTACTCAGCCTTGTGGGCCTACCGAACATCGGTAAGGAATGCGACCGGGTTCACGCCTTTCCAACTGGTATATGGCCTGGAAGCAGTCTTACCAGTCCAGTGTGAAATCTTGTCTCTTAAACTCGCAATTGATCTCCTCCCCGGAACTTCAGAAGAAGAGGCCCGTTTCTTGGAATTAATCCAATTGGATGAAACCCGTCGTGATGCTGCTTTGGCTAACGAAGCCCATAAGAAACGAGTCAAGGCGCAGTTCGACAAAAATGTCAAACCCCGTGTCTTCTCAGAAGGTGACTTGGTCTTGCTTTACGACCAAGAATCCGATAAATTGGGAGCAGGTAAATTTAATTCTTTATGGATGGGCCCCTATATTTTTAAACGAGTGTTAGCAAAAGGAGCCTACGAGTTAATGGATTATGACGGGATTCCACTGGCGCAACCCCGTAACGGGTTGTACCTCAAGCGTTACTATGCTTAAATAGTAACCAGTATGCTTTTGTTGTATTTTGTTTTCGCTAAAGTGTTTGTTTTGGTCGAGTAATCCACCTTTTTACATTTATTGCAGATGTCAAACCTTTTGGAGACATGTGTTGGATATGTCGACGGAGCGAGTCGTAGTTCGCGGAACCTGTCCTCCACAGCCTGGGCCATTTTTGATCCAAGCGGCGAGTTAGTAAGTTTCAGAGGTGTATGTATTGGGCAATCAACGAATAACATCGCTGAGTATAGCGCGTTGGTAGAACTGCTCTCTGATGCCATCACCCATGGTATATGCCGACTAATCGTCAGGCTAGACTCACAACTCGTAATACTACAACTCAATGGTATATATTCCGTCCGCAACCCAGTTATTTATCGCATGTTCCTAAGGGTTAAGATTTTGGAAAGACACTTTGATTTAATCCAATACCAACATATTTCCAGAAACTTAAACACATTAACCGACTCATTAGCAAACTATGTGTTAGATAGACATTTGCGACATTTATAAAAAGAAACACATAATCAATGTTGTACATATGGATCACATAACTCAACCAGAATAAAACCCCGAAAATCAAAATACATATATATATAAGCTGTTTATGGTTTACATATAATGTTCTGTAACCAAGACAAAATCGGTCACATGACCCAAAAACTCAAAATGCTAGGGGGCACCCTAGTCTAGTGATGCTCATGATAGCACGTCACGGCCTGTGCGATCATGCGTAAGAGACGAGTCCATCGTCTAGGCACACCAGTAGTATGCTGCTGCAACTGTAAAGGTAACTCGTCGATCCTCACGTCTGGAATGCCGAGAGTAAGGCTCTCAACCTGCTCCTGCACAGCTGTGAGGGTCTCGGCCACATCAAGGTCACGAAGAATAACCCTCCCGGCAGCCTCTCCTGCTGGGGCAGCGGCTGGCGCTCTCGGGCGAACTGCTGGACGAACAGGACCAACATCTGCATGCACACATGAGTTTGATTAAAGTCTTGATAGAATAAAGCACAAGGACATTATGAATAAAAACAGTAAACAGTGATATGGTCGAAGATTTTTACCAATAGCGCCCCACTGCTCGCCGTCCGGCAGTACTAAATCCGGATCACCCCGGAAGTCCATGCCGACATATGGATACTCAGAATAGACCATCTCCTGACGCTCAAACCACCTGAAGAAGGTATCAGAAAAAGAAATCTGAGATTGACCAGCATGCCTAGACATGTGGTCAACCCATCTCTGCATGCGTGGTTCAGTAGGAGAAGGCAAGTCGAGTGCAATGTGCTGTGGCTGCATCAGTGGTATCTTCTCCAAAGCAAAGGCGGTCAAAATAGAACCGAACCCAAAGTTCTTCAGCCTCCCGTCCTTTACCTTGGTCAACTGACTTTTCATCTGAAGAAGTACTGCATCACACCAGTTGAATATTTTCGGTTGGAGGCACTCCAAGGCATGCTGCATATAAGATCTGTTGGCCACATGAAGAGACGCACTACCAGCCATCCTACCAATAGTGTACAGGATAGACCTAAGGGACCTGTCAGCAACCTCACGGATAACGATCTTGCCGTCTTTACTCGGCTGAGATCCTTCCCTGCAATACTGGCGGACATAATCTCTCACAGAGTCACTCCCTCGGGCTGAACCTGACAAAGAGATAGGGGCACCCCGCCTCGACAAACCAGTCAAGAAGTAAATGTCTACTGCGGTCAACGGGATAGATTTTCCCCTAATCTGGAATACTTGGTTGATAGGATCCCAAGCATCGAGCAAATATTGCAGTAGGCTGATCTGTTGTCTCATGCTAGAGATGCGGAAGAACTTCAGCAGGCCACAGTTCCGCAGCGCATTCACCGTAACTGGATCATGTAGGGCAATCATGTCCTCTTCTTCATGTTCTCGTTCTCGCCATGTAAGGGTCATTTTGCTCCAATATCTCTGAAAAACAAACATGAGATGAGTTAGATCCTGGTTTTGATGAGAAATAGGCAAAAAATTTCATCAAAAACTGTGCAATAAAATCCTTTTCTGCGCTCAGCGCACCTACACAGTGTTCCACCTGCGTTGAAGGTCAAACTGCCTTCATGCTACTTGACATTCAGCGCAGATTTCGAGTGCACAAGGTGCGCTGATGGCAGAGCGACCCCATCAAACCCCAGGGGCTCAGAAAAACAGGAAATCAAGCACAGAATGCAGAAAGGAAACCATGAAATGAAAGAGCTCAGGTTTAGCTCCTACCTGGTCCAGACGGCACCGAGAATCGTCCACAGAATCTCCCGAAATTAGCTGATGAAAATCAAGGGGAAGAGGCACCTCCAAAGCTCCAACAAACCAAGTTCAAATGAAATGGTAAAATGAGAGGTAAAAACACTTTTTAATAGCTTTTTACGTAGTTCAAAGTGAAATATTAGTGTTTTAATCTCATTTTCAAGCAAATGTTATTCATTTCTAACTAGTTTGATGCAGCAATTGAGGGTACAGTACTATCTTTGAAAAGGCAAAGCTATTTATGGTAAAAAATCAAAACTAGACCATGTTATTGAGCAGTTTTAGCACATAGTTCATGCTCGTTAAAAAATAAACATAAGATCGAGCAGTGTTTTTCCGCGTTTAAGCTCGTTAAAAAATGAACTATCCTCCGGTAAATAACCACCGTGAATGTAACATTATCAGCCATTAAAGCCTTGGTCGTGTTTGCACCGTCACCTCCACTTTTTCATTTGGCCGATCGTTCACCTCCATATGATTGTTTACCCATTTTGAGGAACAGCTGCGAAGAGTGATTTCACTAGCCATCCTTGTGACACTGCCGTGATTGGAAAATTCCAACCCTTACTTGGAATCAGCTTCTAACCCGTTTTATCACTCGTTCCTCAAAAGACGAGTCTTCTTTAAGCTCTTTTCATCTGACTCGTAAAATATGAAAATATTGCCGAGTTTTGGCCTTCCAGCTCGTTAAAGCGACCGGAAGTGCTATCCCTCCTCTAGATTTTAATCTTTTTGGACCTGAGGGATTATTGCACAAAAAGATCGAGCGCTTGTTTTGTTCGGCTCGTAAAAACTATCGAAAATTCATCCCTTCTGTATTATTTTATACTTTTTCGGACTTAAGGGATTAGATGACGAAAAAGGACTTTCGGAGTTGACTTTACGTACCTTTTTAGACTCTCTAAAAATGAAAAGGACCGAGTTATCTTTGTCGTTAGACTCGTTAAAAACATTAAATAGCGACAAACTTGTCTTTAGACGAGAACGAGTTTCACTATCGCTAGGCTCGTTAAAACATAGCGATGGGTTTGCCCGAAGGGCAAATTATAGAACAAGCATATGTTATCCTCCTCAAGCTTGACAAAAATAAAGAGGTACTGGTCAGCAATGACTGGGGAAAAATTGGGAAGAAACTCAAAGAACTTTATTGGTAGCAAGTCGCTCTTGAACATGACACTTCCACTCCGTGCCAGAGTCGGGTTGGGTTGTTTCATTCACCGGTCACATCACCATGGTCTCGCCATACCATCCACCTTTGGGGTAAATGCTACCAATCCATCACATAAGTGTCGCCGATATGTTCAAGAGAAGTCATCCAGAGAAGCCAACCGTGTCCCATCCACTACCATACATTATCCTTCATTCTTTCATGACCGCCACCCTGAACTATATATCATCAGATCGTTTTCACCTCCATAAAAATCATTTGCTCCATTCCGTGTCACTGATGTGGGATACATTAAGGCCCTCCTTTGACGGATCGCTTCTTGTCGACATCAGCTCATTATCCAAGAAGTTGATCTAGGAACACCCCCTTCAGTACTTTGAAGCTTGCATGCCTCAATGGCAAGTTTCTCACTTTCGGCGACAGGTATACATCAATGACCTTCGACCAAAAGATTTTGCGTGGTGTTCGACGCCAAGTCCTTTATTCACACCACGTAAATTGTACTGTAGTACCTTGAGGGTCATTATCATTATCGGTGATTCCTCTCGCGCTTGTTAACGGTTTACCTCATTGACCGGTAATCAAGCGATGTCTTTCCATGTTCGACTTCAGAACATCTCTCACATGGATCGACTTGTACTTAGAGTGAAGATCGAACGAGTTTGAAGACCCCGGATCTAGTTTCATCCATCCGGGCTGCGATATATATTCAGGAAAAATAAAGACATTGACATGTACAGCATTGCAGCACAGACAATCATCCTACCAAAGGATGATGATTTCAGCAGGATCATCAGTCTATCATCAGACAATTGTCTGTCCTATGTACACAAAAATGAATTTATAAAGCTGAGCATGGGAATGCCCGCCTCAGCTAGATCATGAAAACAGTATGAAAAATAATGTATTGTATTGTATCTTATTACAGGTCTCCTCCCAGCATTGAATGAACTTCGGATCCTCCTAATAAAGCATTTCACCCGATAAACTGCCTCATACTTTAGGGGGCAACTGTTATAGACATTTTTGTGCCTTACAGCTATAAGCATGAAATGTCCATAATTCAAGGGATCCAAAGTCCCTAAAGATGTTGTTACAGCTCCTAAAGGAACAAGGTCAACCAATGACAGCTTCTCCCAGAAGTTCTCCACCAAAAACCATTCAGAAACAGTCAATTCAGGATCAATTCAGAGGCTCCACTAGCTGCCTGCGTTGAAATGCAAAGTCTACACTGGCTAGGTGCACTGCAACACAGGTGGGAGCACTACCAGGGTGCGCTGAGCGGGAAATGACAAATGGCAAGCTCATTCAACGAGGTGGAAAGACCCTGGAAGCTTCCAGAATCTTCTCCAATGACACTTGCCTCAATGAATTCGACTAGTGATGAGTAAGAGGTTCTCAACCTCCAAGTGGAAGCAAGAACTGACAGAGAGAAGCCACAAGTCAAAACATAAGCTGACTCATCCTCTATGCTTACATCTATATATGGATCTCTCACCCAGAGGTTCAGGAGGCTGGAATTTTGTACTTTGTAGAGAATTGCTGTTGGTTTGAGATTGAGATTAGCACATTGGGTGATTTATGCTTTGTTGGAGGAGAGGAAGGGATTCCTTTGCTGGGAGGTAGATGCTGGATCGGAACTCACTTGGTTGTATCTCCTCTTGGACTTTATTATCTTATCAATAAACTATTTGAGTTTCTCCTACATGCTGCGTACCAATGATGTTTTGTTATGCTTACATGTTTAGCTTAATCTGATCTTGAGCTTTTTATGAATGTATATCTGTATCTTCGTGTAGTTTCTCTCTCTTGTGATCTTGCAGGAATTCGGTGAAGCTGGGCCGGTGAAGGAGCAAGAAGCTGGGAGCTACTGAAGAGAGGAGTGATTTGGATCGACAAACTAGCGGAAGACACAGGTTAGTTAGATCCTTCTTCCTCATTTACATTTCATAAAGAAGAATACTCAATTGGTTTACTTCGTTTGTTGCTAAGGCACTATCACACCTTAGAGTGGGATAGGGGCATTCCGAATTGGATACTTTTCCCAACAACACCTGAGTCAATCAACCATGCCTCATGATCTACATGTGTACTTGAAGAAGCCAAGTACACATCCCCACCTTCATCTGAGGTGGTTTTCGCCTCTGCAGAAGGAGCATCATCAGATCCCTTTCCTTTATCAGGAGCTTTAGATTTACAATCCCTTCTGAAGTGCCCTTCCTTTCCGCATTTCCAACACACCACCTTTGTAGGTTTTCCTGGAGATTTAGATCTCCCACTCGATGACTTATTTTTGTTTCTGTTCTGGGACTGTCCTCGTACAGACAAGGCATCACCATTCTGGTTGTCCATATTTTTCCGATTCATCTCCTCCGTCAGCAAGGCTGAGACTATTTCATCAAACTGCAAAGCAGTTGCATTGCTACCTATTGCAATAACCAGACTATCCCACGAATCTGGTAGAGAACACAACAGACTGATGCACTTATCTTCATCTGAAATTTTAATATCAACAGATAATAACTGACTTACCACAGTATTGAACGCATTCAGATGCTCTATCACCGAGTCTCCATCTTTCATCCTCAGGTTATACAGCTTTTTCCGCAGGAACAGTTTATTCACCAGAGACTTAGATTGGTACAAAGTCCCTAACTTGACCCACAAAGCCTTTGCCGTAGCTTCTCCTGATACATTCAGAAATACTGAATCCGAGACACACAATCGTATTGTGCTCTTTTCCTTTCGATCCAACTTCTTCCATTCTTCATCGGTCACTCCCGATGGTTTAGTACCTGGATCTACCGCAATCCACTGATCTTTATCCACCAACAGATCCTCCATCTTGAGTTTCCACAACTCAAAATTCTGACCATTGCAACTTCTCAATCTCTATCTTTCCACTGCTTGCCATCTTCTTTCACCACCAGAATCGATCTCGCAGATCTCCCACTGAACAGGGTCTACCACAGGCCCGAGCGAAACCCCTCAGCAACAAAGGCGTCCCCTTGAAGCCAAAACAACTTTGATACCAAATGTAGGTTTTAACCCTGTATAGAAATTACCTGCATACGAATTCTTAAACAAAGAAAATAAACAATGCGAGAGCATAACCCATAAAACACATATGCACAGAGATTTTTCCCTGGATCCCAAAACCGGGACTACCAGCTTGATTTTTCATTATTTTCCTTTCAATGTTACAATATATATTTATACATGCCGAAGCATCCAATACCATGGACCGAAAACCATCGCGTCCAAAAAACATGTGCGAAAATCATGCACAAAACCATAGGTGGGTCTGCCCAACCTAACATATGGTCCAAAACCAAAATTTTCCGGGGCGCTGCCCCGGACCCATAAAGTGGGGTTACGGGTGCCCTTCAAACCCCCTATTAACTACGTGGAAAGAATATAACACAACCCAACATTACCACTCCTTAAACTATCAAGATAGAAGGACATATCAAGAAGAAAAAGGTAATAGTGTTGATTGATTCGGGAAGTACCCATAATTTTATTCATTGTAAGATAGCAAAGGAATTGAATTGCTTCCTATATCCAGCACCAGAGTGTCAAGTGATGGTTGCAAGTGGAGGAACCATAAATTGCTCTGGAAAGTGCCATAATATCAAGCTATCCATGGGAGAATATGTATTGAATAGCCCAATGCTTTCCATTCCAATGGGTGGTGTTGATGTTGTACTAGGAGTCCAATGGCTACAATCCTTGGGTACAATAGCTGCTAATTTTCAAGAACTTTTCATGAAATTTTGTGCGAAAGGAAAGGAAGTTGAATTAAGTGGTATTGTAGGGAAACCGAGAAAGATAATAAGCTCTAACGGTATGACAAAGCTTCTAAAGAAGGAACAACAAGGTGTAATTGCACAATTATGTTCGCTAGAGGTTCCCACATCGAAATCATCTATTTCTCCAGATCTCCAAAAAGTCTTGGACAATCATTCCAAGTTATTTGAGACTCCCAAAGGTCTCCCACCTATTCGTGATCATGATCATGCTATTCATTTGATTCCAGGAAGTGTTCCTCCAAACATCAGGTCGTATAGATATTGCTATTCCCAAAAGAGTGAAATTGAACGTATGGTTGCAGAAATGCTAGAGGCTGGTATAATTCAACCTAGTCAAAGTTCTTTCTCTGCTCCAGTAGTATTGGTGCATAAGAAGGATGGATCATGGCGCATGTGTCCAGATTCTAGGGAGCTCAACAAGCTCACTATTAAAGATAAATTTCCCATTCCTGCCATTGATGAATTATTGGATGAATTGCATGGATCAATTTACTTCACCAAGTTGGATCTTTGTTCAGGATATCATAAAATCAGAATGAAGACTGAAGACATTCCGAAAACAACATTTAGAACTCATGAGGGCCATTGTGAATTTTTGGTCATGCCTTTTGGCCTTACCAATGCACCTTCTACATTTCAAGGTTTGATGAATTCCATTTTCAAACCCTTCCTTAGAATATTTGTGTTATTATTTTTTGATGATATACTATTCCACAACAAGTCTTGGAAGGATCATGTTGAACATGTTGATAGGGTGCTCAAACTATTGGAGGAGAAATAATTATATGCAAAAAGCTCCAAATGTTTCTTTGGAGTACAAGAAGTGGAATATCTAGGTCATATTGTATCTCATGAAGGTGTTAAGGTAGACCCTAGCAAAATTAAAGCCATTAAGGAATGGAAAATCCCCACATCCATAAAGCATTTGCGAGGATTTCTCGGGTTGACTGGTTATTATCGCAACTTTGTTAAGAATTATGGGAGAATAGCAACACCTATAACAACATTATTGAAGAAAGATGCATTTTCATGGACTCCAGAAGCAACAAAGGCCTTGAAACATCTTAAAGAGGCAATGTGCCAAGCATCGGTCTTAGCTACATCGGACTTCACAAAAACCTTTATTGTGGAATGTGATGCTTCAGGAAATGGAATTGGTGTTGTTTTAATGCAAGATGAAAGACCCATTGCTTTCGAAAGTCGTCCAATCAAGGGAAAGTATTTAGAAAAAGCTATTTATGAGAAGGAAATGTTGGCAATACTACATGCACTTAAGAGATGGTGACCCTACCTAATGGGAAGACACTTCAAGGTAAAAATGGATCATGATAGTCTAAATACTTTTTAGAACAAAGATTATCCTCTGAAGAGCAACAAAAATGGGTCACATAGATGTTGGGTTATGACTTTGAAATCATATATAAAAAAGGGAAGCAAAATGTTGTGGCAGATGCACTCTCAAGAAAGGATGAGGATGTGGAAGCATTGTTGTGCACCATTTCTATTATCCAACCAGATTGGATAAACGAAGTAAGGGAGGAATGGAAGAATGACGAAGAAGTGTGGGCACTCATTCGAAAGTTACAACAAGATACTAGTACATCTGATACATTTGGCTAGAAAAATGATTCGTTATGGTACAAAGATCGCTTATACCTATGTAAGAATTCCCAACTAAAACAAAATATTCTTATGGAATTGCACACTTCTCCCTTAGGAGGGCACTCAATATTTTTAAAAACTTACCACAGGGTTAAGAAGGAATTTTTTTGGGATGGCCTTAAATCGGATATTCAAAAGTTTGTGGCGGAATGTTTAGTTTGCCAACAAAATAAAGTTGAAACAACTAAGACCCCAAGTCTATTACAACCTTTATCCATTCCAAGTCAACATTGGGAGGAGGTTTCAATGGAATTTATCACAGGTTTACCCAAGTCTGAAGGAAAGAGTGTCATCATGGTGGTAGTTGACAGACTTACCAAGTATGCACACTTTTGTGCATTATCACATCCATTTAAAGCTAGTACAGTTTCTACTGCATTTATGGAAACAATTCAAAAGCTTCATGGAAACCCAAAGATTATTATAAGTGACAGAGATCCCATTTTCACTGGAAATTTTTGGACAAAATTATTTTCTTGTCTCGGTACTCAGTTAGCTCATAGCTCATCTTATCATCCTCAATCTGATGGGAAAATTGAGATAGTAAACAAATGTTTGGAAGGATATCTTCGTTGCTTTGTATCTAATAAACAGACACAATGGGTCAAATGGTTGCCTCTGGCTGAATGGTGGTATAACACTTCCTTCCATACTGCAACAAAAATAACCCCATTTATGGCACTTTATGGATATTATCCACCATCCATCACATCATATTTAAGAGAAAATTCTAAGGCTCAAGTAGTGGAATGTCACATCGAGCATCAACAACAAGTTCTCCAACTCTTAAAGGATAACCTCACGTTGGTGCATAATAGAATGAAACAATAGGGAGATCAACATCGCAGCAAATTTCCTTTTGATATAGGTGACTGGGTATTCTTACGGCTACAACCATATAAACAAATGTCCCTCAAGCAAGCTAAGAAGGATAATAAATTATCACCAAAGTATTATGGTCCGTACAAGGTGTTGCAAAATATTGGTACTATGGCATACAAATTGGAGCTTCCTGCAGCTTCCCGAGTGCACCCATTTTTTCATGTTTCATGTTTAGAAAAGGTTATAGGTGACAAGCTCCCAATTCAAACAATATTTCCAGAACTTGACGAGGAAGGAAAAATCATATTAGAACAATAAGTAGTCATAAAAAAAAGAACTCGACAACTACAAAATCGATCAATTTTGGAGTATCTCATCAAGTGGAAGAACTTATATGCTAAAGATTTCACATGGGAGGATGAGAATTTTATACAGAAGCATCCAGAACTACTCAAGCATTGAGGATAACACTTTTTAGAAGGAGAGGGGCATGTTAGGCCCCTATAATACTAGTGACTCCCCCATTACTATTGTCATTGTATCCCTTATTGTTATTATTGTGCCCTTATTGTCCCCATATTGTTATTAGTATGCCCCATAGAAACCCACTATTGTTATTTTTATGGCCTTATGTTATTACTGTTAAGTCGGCTTTATTATATTGTGACCCCTTAGACTCCTATATATAGAATGGAGGTTTAGTCATTTGTATCATCCAAGAATTGTTCATTTGTGTAATGTAAAGGAGTTTGCCCCCTCGAAAAGGCTGAATTCTAAGGCATTCATCCATATTTTCTATCTTTTTGTGAGTTGGTTTCCTAACATAGCCTTTGCTTGACTATCTCTTTCATGAAAGGAATCCTTGGTGTATTTTCCCAAAGTACACCCCTTGCATGTATCAAATTTCTCTAGTGTACCTTTGGGAAGCCTAGTAGAAATCTATTGCATGATTTTTAAAGCCCCATGATGCAAGTGACCCAACCACCTATTCCACAAATTGCCAATGTCTCGGCTCTCCACCATCTCTGTTTTTGTGCTCAAAGTAGCACAATCCTCTACTTCCAACTTATAGATATTCTTAACTTGAATCCCTATCTTCTTTACTTGACCCATGGCTATGTGTCTAAGGAATGCCTTTCCTTTGCCAAAGACCACATCATAGCCTCTATCCTTCAACATGGTGACCGATACTAAGTTCTTCTTCAACCCTGGCAAGTACATAACACAGGCATGTACATAACATCCCTCAAGGTGAGAGGAGCACCATGCTCCCTCTGAAAAGTAATGATGCCCAATCCTGTAGAAATATAGCTCCTATCGTCACCCATATCGATATCCATTTCGAGATCCTTCTCCTCCACGTCATTGAACAACTCCTTGTCACCAGCCATGTGGAATGAAGCTCCATTGTCAAGGTACCATACACTACCCATCATCGATGACACCATTCATGCAATGAGAGTAAAGTCCAATTCGAACTGAGAGGCCAAAGCCTCACTTGCTGCTCCACTTGAGGACTTGTTCTTGGACTTCTTGAGCATACAATTTGTAACAAAATGTCCTAGCTAATGATAATGAAAGCACTTAACTTTCAACATGTATGTCTTCTTACATCCATGGAAAGAATCCGATTTGGAATAGGAGGACTTCCATTTCCCCTTCTTTGCCTTACTTGGTAAGGCACAATCCTCATCATCAGTCTTTGATGAGGAACCATGTCTGGTGTTTCTTCTTATCTCCTCTGCATCAAATCCAGCCATAGTCTTTCCCAATCTGGCAGCTTCTCCCTCCCATTCACAGAATCCTGATATCTATTCCAACTCTTGGGAAGGCCTAGGAGAGCTAGGCTCACCATATCATCCTTGGTAACAATTATTCCAACACTTCCAAGCTCATCACGACAAGTTGTGAACTTGGTCAAGTATTTTGGAATGGTTTCGCCTTTCTCCATCTTGATTTTTCGAAGTTTATCTTTCAATGCCAACTTCCTATGGTCACTGATAGTCTAGAAAAGGTCTGTAAATGAAAAGTTTCCTTCCCATGGAGACTTGAGACAATACGATCTCGAACTCCCTCAAGGATTATCCGCCTCGCCTTCGCCACACACTTCTTCCATTCGGCCATATCTTTTGCATCCAATTTTGGTGGTTTAGGAATGTCTTGATCAATGAATTACTTCAAGACATTAAGCTCAACCACGACCTCCATCATGTACTTCCAGGCTATATAATTTGAGCTGCCTTTCAAGGCATACTTGAGCCACAAACTGTAGAACGTCATCTGTCAATCCTAAAGTATGTATTGCAAATTTGAATTTCATCTGTAACCCCAAACTCAAAACTTCAAAATCTCCTCTAGTATACTGTCTTTAGCTCTGATACCATGTAGATTTTCCTGTAGATTCAAAACTCATGTAATGTACTAAAACACAAGACAAGAATCTACTCTACTCTTTAAACATCGAAGACCAATAGATAAATGAAAACAATAATGAACAAGACAAAGATAATCAATGTCACATAACACAATAATTTTTCTATGGAAATTCACTACTCAAAACCTTGATTATCTATTGCATTAATAAAAAAATTGAGTGATAATACAAAGCTTGTTCTCACTAGAACAATTCTTGCACAAGTATGATAAAATCTCTACCTCACAAGCCTTCTCTAGCTAACACTTAGCCAATTCTACTACCTTCCAAGCCCCTATTTCCTTGTAAAATTCCTGTGAGGATCAATCCATATTTAATTGGTAAATCCATAATTGCACAATGCAAATCTAAGTCCTATTATGATTTCATGCATGATATATACAACTCGGATCATTCTACAACTAATAGTACATTGTCCCTGCACTCTAGTCTCCAGTGGGTCTTTCTCTGAATCGACATGCATGAGTTTCTCATGAGGTAATCTTCAGTTAGCTGGAGTGGCACATGAGGATGCACCAATGCACCGACTCGTTACTAATCCTATACTAGTTCTAGAAATAGTTAGAACTAGATTAACTGTCTATAACTTAGTTAACTGAGTTATCTATTTACAACTCAAATAAACTCCTCCTAAACCCTAAAATTTAGGGAGAACATATACATGACTACCAAAATACTTCCAACTCAAAATTATTAATCTAATTAAGTTAATTAAAATTAGTTAACTATTTACAAGTTGTTATGAGAATATTTTAATTCTCAGTTTAATTCAAGGACAAATTAAACTGGAATTTCTTGTTGCCATTTCTCAACATGACCTGCCATGCATGAGTTAATCTTCAGTTTACTAGTTGGTCACTGCAAGCAGCACCCCACTGTTCGACATGTTACACCCCAGTACTGCAAATTATACCCCACTACAATAGGTTACACCCCACTAATGCAGGTTACACCCCACTGCTGTAGGTCACACCCCATTATCGTAGGTTGCATCCCACTATTGGACCTCCCACTAATTTCTCCATCAGTTGGAACTAGTTTAACTTACTTTGACTCAGTTAGACTGAATTAGATAATTACAACTCAAAATAAACTCAAGTAGTGCTCCTAATTATAGGAGACACTCTACATGACTCTAGTTAGACCCTCAACTAAAATTAACTGAGCTAATTAAGTTAGATTAACTATTACAAGTTGTCATGAGGTGTGGAATTACAATTTTGTTCCCAATTTAATTCAAGGAAAAAATCAAATTAGGATCTTTATTTTATGCTATTTTTAACAATTCTTGTTGCTATTTCAACGCCAATAGAAAAGGAATTCAACTCTATCTTGACCCGGTACCTTTGGAATGTTCTGAATGCAAATCTTGTGACTATTGTTGTTGTTACTGCAACAAATGCAACAAAAAAGAATCCAATCAAAATAAAAACTAATTGAATCAACTATATCTGCAACTATCTACTAGGAAAAAATTGTGCTGCTCCCAACTCTGCTACTGAGCCTCCTGCTCTGCTTTCATCACTGCTCTGCACTTCTCAGTATCTGACTGACACTAATTCTCCTGCTATTGAATATTGTGGGCCCCTGTATCAAGATAATTATCCATGAAACAAAAAACACCTCAATGGATCCTAACCAATTTTTGAAATACTTGGACTAAGGTTTCATATTGCCCAACCTCACACCTAGAGGTATGGATGCATGTGCTCCCTCTGCCCACTTGGCTCGAAATTCCCCCCTACTAGATGTCTCTTCTTGAGTGGATTTCTCCACTCGATCTCCTCTCTGATTCTCCATCTTTTGTTGATCCGCAACTTGTTGAGGCTGCTTTTGACGCTACATGTTGAGAGGTAATTCATGCTCCCTCTCAACCACCAAGTCTCTAACCTTTTCCTCACTCCTCAAGGCTTTGCATGCATGTGCTAAATCTGATCTACTCATACTATTGTTTCTATTTCTCTATTGTTGCTTCCACACTGCTACTGTAACTACTGCAAATAATGAGTATGATCTCCCCATATCTTGAATTACTAGCTTCCATAGGGTTGCTCCCTCTGAAACTAGACTCCCTAATAGTCTCGATCTCCCTGTGGGAAATTCTCTGCTCCTCAATTTACCAATGTCAATGATCACAACTCATTTTTGTGTCACTCAACATTGGCTCATTGATCTTCCCACTAGCAACCTTCTTGCTCCATTAAGAAGTCTGCACATAGGGTCTTTTGGATCTACCTTGAACTAGAGATCCATCAATCTACAAGCACAACTTTGAATTCTTCTCTTCTATTGGGATTTTAGCTCTGATACCATGTAGAGATTTCTACAAACCTAGCTCTGATATGATGTAGAAATTTCTACAAATCTAGCTTTGATACCATGTAGAATTTCCTTGTAGATTCAAACTGCATATTGTAATATGCTAAAACAATTTACTTGAATCTACTCTACTCATCAACGGAAACAATAAGCAATCAATGGAATGACAAAGCATATAAGATAAAGAATTTAATCACACATAACACAATTATTTTATGGGGAAAGCCACAACTAAAAACCCCTGCCTTTTTATAATGCATTAGTCAAATAATCTGGATGAATACAATATGCTCTTCTCAACCCTAAGCTCAACATGCACAAGTATTTTCTATCCTCTACCTGTCTGACTACATTTGGCCAATATTTAGCTAAATTTTGAAGCCTCGAAACTCCTAATTCCTTGCATCATTCACTTGGGAATTAGCTCATATTTAATGGATAAATTCATCAATTATAAATTGTGCAATCCTCATAGGCCTTTCTCTAACTGCATGCGCCATTGACTTAATTTAGTTGATTTTACAATTGATAGTACACTGTCCTGAACTCCGATCTCAACTGGGTCTTTCTTTGATCTGACATGCACGAGTTGTTTATGAGTGAATCTTCATTTTACTAGTTGATCACTGCAGGAAACACCCCACTGTTCGATAGGTTACACCCCACTACTATAGGTTACTGACCATATGGTGGCAGTCTAGTGTTAAGAGGATATACAGGTCTTTGTTCACCGAATTGCCTATTTTGATACTGGTAAGCGGGATTAAACTGTTGTCCTTGATAAGAAGAATCAGGTAAAATTCTTGATGACGACATGGGTGATGACCATGGCAAAGAAAAAACCCCTGAGTGGATTCCAGACATAGGCTAGTAACCATCCGAGATGGATGGCTATCCATATAAATGTGACTCAGGTGTGGTATTAAACATCAAAGAAGTAGCAGCAAAGTATTCTGCCGCAGCCGCATCAGATGAAGCAGTTTGGGATGTTTGTGGTTGTTATGCCATGGTTAACTGACCCAAAAGTTGACCTAATGAATCAAGTGGTATCTCAGAGGCAACAGCAGAACGAGGAAGAGATTGAGAATAAAGATACAAACCAGGTCCAAAATGATGTGGAGTCCCGGGGGTAGAATTTTCCTCAACTTCCTCCTCTACAGCAATTAAACCAAGTGGAAGGATTTCATCGTCACATCCGAAAAAGACTTTTGGTGTTAAAGATGGAGTTTCAGGAACAATAGGTGACTGAGGTATTTCAATAACAACTTTGAAATGTTCAAGGTCAAAGTCCAGATGTTCTAGTAAAAGAACTTCAGTTTCAAGGGAAGGTTCATGAACAACTTCAGGTTCAAGAATGTCTTAAGTTTCAATTGCTATAGGTTCTAGATCAAATTTCAATTGAACAGGTTCAAGTTCTGAAGTAATTTCTGGTTGATTAACTTCAAATTGTGGATCAACTTCAATTAATTTTTCACTTGTTTCTGTTATAGTGGCCTCAGGTAGTTGAGTAACTTCTTCTTGTGTAACAGATTTACCAGAAATAGTTGGAGTAACTTGAGGCTCAGTACTAGCCGTGATAGGTGGCTCTAGTAATTCAAATGAAGTACTAGAGACTCTTAAAGTACCAGACTTAGTTTGACGAGTCCGCCTTGACTGGATGGGAGTCGCTTCCGGTGGCAAGGGCGGTTTGCTCGTAACTCTCCTCGAACGACAGAGTGGAGGTTGATCTTCCTCCAGAATTGTTGATTGTTCTTATCAACCTAAAATCAACTAAGAAATAGGGATGTTATTCGTGGTCAATTAACTTTTATGACACTAGAACATAACTTTGCTTTTTCATTTTTAAAGAGTTGAGAAAAAACAAAATATGACTCTAGTTGCTTTCGATGCTTAATGAACCTGAAAGGACAAGTGCTTAGATGAACCTTTTATTTTAAGGAGTCGAAAAGGAAAGTGACTGCTTTGGAGATACTAGACAAGAGGGTTTACCAAAACTAATCACAAAACTGCAATATACACCTTGGTGGTAAATGAAAGATAAATTACCAAGGATTTACCGTACGACAGTCAGTCTTCCCGAATTCTGTGTTCGGTGCATTGTGATCGGTAAGGCGGCAAACTCAGATTCCTAGGGATAAAGGATTTCAACCTATTGGAGTCTCCCACTATATACTCGACGGTACAGGGAGCACAAGTCCATACTAGTACTTATCAAATCAGAGAGGAGGAATCACCCAACCTCAATGAAAACGACAGCCACTAGGTTTTAAGATGTTGAAACATGTCTCTAGCCTAGACCTCTAGATGTTTTCTTTAAGTTCTAATGCGTTATTAGGTTAATTGATGTAAATTTTAGGTTGATCTTGCTTAAAATTTTCCTTTGAAGGTTCACCACGAGATGTTTTCTAAAATTCCTAAGAATGCAACTAGAATGAGAAGCACTCTTTCCATTTGTTTTCAACAATGAAAATCCTAGCTATGAGGGATAGAGCATACAAGTACTTTTTGGATCAAACAACAAAGAGCACAAACTAATGCAATTCCCTAAACCATTCCTTTTAAACACACAAACTCAAACTCTAAAATGCAATTGCATGTATTTCTTTTTCTTTCAGTTCATGTTAACGTGAATGATGCAATAAGAAAAACTAATGGACAAACGATTCAGAAACTCTTTTCACAAAAAAAGTCAATTTATGACAATTTCTCTTAAAGGGAAAGCAAGACTAAACGACACTTTCAATCTTTAAATAAATGAATATTTTCGACACTTTAAACAAAAATATGAATCAAATGCACAAATAGATCAATCGATTGTTTATGAAGGAAGACTTTACGAGACTTCATTTTTGACAAAACAATCGATCAAAACTACTTTTCGACAATGGACTACAAATGATAAAACAAATACATAAAAAAAATTCAACAATCCAGTCTAAATTGGGTCGAAACAAGGAAACAAAGACTGTTTTCAGAGACAAGACCTCATCTATATCCAACAAACAATTCAAACAACTAAAAATTGACAAAAGTGTTCAGTTCCTAGATGGGAAAACTGACCCTAAAGGGATCAGCGCAGGCCACAGTTAGAGACAGTGCGCTGAATTGCACTGAGTCTATGCAGAAGGTGCACTACAACGCACTGTGTCAGTCACAGAGGTGCATTGATTATAGTAAGACAATTTTATGCTCAAAATTGACTCAATTTTCAGTGAATTGGACTTGAATTCGATGAATAATAGAAGGTACAATATGTTAAAGTGTTTTAAGAGTTTGATAAGATACTATAAGGGATAGGATTGCTCCCCAGTAGAGTCGCCATTTTGTTTTGGGCAAATTTAGTGTTTCTTCAAATGCCTAACCCTCTAGACCTAGTAGCTAGTCTAGAAACAACAGACAAAGTAATTCGTTGCTTTTCCTATAATTAATAGATAAGAGAAGGAAGAAAAGGAACCAACCTGTAACTTTCACTCGATCCTTCTCTCCTTTGACCAATTTCACCACTCCTTTCCGTACTTAACTCACTTGGAAAGTACTTGCACACAAGCCGAGACAGAAACCCATCAAAGCATACAATAACGATTTGTTAACTAAACATATCATAGAATCCAGAATACGATATACATCATATAAACACATGAATGGAAAAAGCTTAGAATTCTTTATTAATAGAAGGAAAGATTACAACCCATGAAGATTCATGCTCGATTCAGTGTCATCCTTCCAGCTTCAAACCCTTCTCTCCTCATGAAGCAACAATTCGACATCATTACAATACTCTCACTAATCTCATTCAAAAAACATTTCCTTAGCTCTAGAAATTCCAACCTAGACCAACATTTGAATGCTTGGTCAATTTATAGCTGAATGGAGGAGGTTAAGCCATTAATGGCCCTCATGCATGCTTTGCCAAAATTAGGAAGTGTTTCCATGGAGGAAGGGATAATGGATTAAGGTTCATTCATCCTCATCCTCATCCAAAAGCAAACTCAATCCATCTGGAAACTTCCAGAAGCATCCATTGGATGAGGAATCCAATGGATTCATTTCAAAAATTCGATGAATCTCGCTCAGCACAAGTGAAACAAAGGCAAACTACGTTGCAGTGCACCAAGACAGTGCAATCCCTACATTGGAATGCAGCCTGATAAAGGACCACCTGTGCTAATCTCCTTAGGGGTATTTTTTGGATGAATGGTGACATGGAAACTCTTGGGAGGCAAGCATGATGTAGGTTAACTTCATTAGGGAATGAAAACAACTGAATTAGGTATTGATGGACGATTTGGAAGCTAGGGTTGATGTGCCCAAATTGACCTGTAACACAATGTAAACATAGGTTTTCTTTTGGTTCAGCATTTGTAGATGAGGTTGATTTATATATCGTTCCCTTGGATATATGTGGAATTGTTTTAGGAAGTCGTTACTTGTATGATAGAAAAGCCATTTTCTATAGAGCTGAAAATAAGTATCAACTCGTTAAAGATGGAATAGAATATATCGTAAGAGCTCATAAACTCAAGAATAATTATACTCTCATAAATTCAAGGCAGATGAAAAGAATTGTAAATTCATGCAAGCAATTTTTACTGATGGTTGTAAAGGAAAAGAAGCCTGATAAAACCAATGTATTTGAGGGCTGTGATGCTAAATAGAAAGCTGATTTATAAAAAGTTGTTTCAGAATATGATATCTTATTCGAAGAACCTAAAGGTTTGCCACCCAAAAGGGAAATTGTACATGATATTAATTTACAGCAAGATGCTCCATTGCCTAACATCAGAATGTACAAGTTATCCACTTTAGAGAATGCAAAAATCAAGAAGCAGGTACATGAGTTGCTCGAGAAAGGCTTCATAAGACCAAGCACATCACCATGCAGATCTCCAATCGTGTTGGCGAGGAAGAAAGATGGTTCGTGGAGGATGTGTATTGATTACTGAGTACTAAATAAAATAACGATCAAGAATCGCTATCCCCTTCCTCGCATTGATGATCTATTGGATCAGCTGAAAGAAGCTGTTTACTTTTCCAAGTTGGACTTGCGTAGTGGCTACCATCAGGTCAGAGTAGCAGAGCAAGATGCATGGAAGACTGCTTTCAAAAGAAAGCAAGCGATGTATGAATAGCTAGTTATGCCTTTTGGCTTGACTAATGCTCTTGCCACTTTCATGAGACCTATGAATGATGTACTCAGGCCTTTTATTGATGATTTTGTAATTGTATATCTAGATGACATTCTTGTTTTCAGTAAAACATGGGAAGAAAATTTGAAGCATGTAAAGTAGACTCTAGACGTTTTAAAAAAAGGAGAATCTCTATGTTAAGTTATCAAAATGTGAATTTGGAAAAACATCCTTGAATTATTTGGGTCATATTGTAGGGGGTGGTGAATTGAAGATAGATCCCTCTAAGGTTGCAGTCATTGTAAACTTGCCTAAACCCAAGTCTACTACAGAAGTTAGAAGCTTCCTAGGAGCAGCACAATATTGGAGAAATTTTATTGCTAAATTTTCCTTAATTGCAGCTCCCTTACATGCTTTGACAGGATTGAACAAGGTGTTTCAGTGGGGAGGCAAAAAGCGGAAAGCCTTCAAAACCTTGAAAGAAAAAATTAGTACAACACCAGTACTAGCATTGCCAGATCTTCAAAAACCATTTGAGATCGAAACAGATGCCAGTGACTATGCCATGGGAGCAGTGTTGATGCAACATGGTAAACCCATATGCTACCATTCTGAGACATTTAATTCTGCAGTAGTTAATTATCCCACATATGGTAAAGAATTGTATGCATTAGTACAAAGTGTAAAGAAGTGGAAACATTACTTAATGGGCAAGGAAACTGTTATACATACTGATCATCAGCCACTTCAATATTTGCACTCACAAACTAAATTGTAGCAATCAAGACACTATAGGTGGATGGGTTTCCTACAGCAGTTTCATCTAGTCATCAGATATAAAAAGGGAATACACAATAAAGTTGCAAATATGTTATCCAGACCAATTATAAATGCATCTACTATACTTATGCATAACTCGGTAATGCATGAAAGCTACATTGAACAATATGTTCAAGATATAGATTTTAAAGATGTATATGCAACTTTATGTCATGGCAAAAAGGTAGAAGAATTGTACTATTATGTTAAGGACCAACTTTTGTATCATTTGGGAAAGCTATGCATTCCACAAACTGAAAGAGTCAACATAATTAGGGAAGCACATACTTCTCTGATATCAGGTCATTTTGGTGTAAGTAAAATAGTTGCACAGCTGCAAAGATACTGCTATTGGCCAAGAATGCATGAAACAGTTTCTAGATATGTAAGAGGGTGTACCATGTGTGCTAAAAGTAAGCCCAGCAATAGAAAACTAGGCTTGTACACTCCACTACCAGTTCCTTCCCATCCTCGGGAAAGTGTTTCCATGGACTTTGTTGGGGGATTGCCAAAATTTAGAAAGGATCATGACTATTTATATGTTATTGTGGACAGGTTTAGCAAAATTTGTATTTTAATACCCGGTAATAAGCAGATTACAGTGAAACAAACAGCAAAGTTGTTCTTTCAGCATGTCTGGGTGCATTTTGGGTTACCCACTTCCATAGTATCTAATCGAGACTCTCGATTTGTTGGGAAGTTTTGGTCAAGTTTGTGGGAATTGATGGACACCAGACTGAAGAAGAGCATAGCCTTTCATCCACAAACAGATGGCCAAACATAGGTGGTCAACAGGATAGTGATCCAGTCACTCAGGGGTTATTGCAGCAAGCATCCCAAGCTTTGGGATGAACATTTATGTTATGTGCAACATGCTTACAACCATGCTAAACATTCTTCTAGACAAAGATCTCCTTTTGAGACCTGTTTTAGTTTTATACCAAGGTCTCCCTTGGATTTTGTCTTTGAAAAAGACATAGGAGTTGTTGGACATAGTGATGTGGACAAAGAAACCAGGTTCATTGAACAGATCCAAGAAATTCACCAGGCAGTGTAGGAACAGCTGGAAAAGACCCAAGCCAAGTACAAGGAAAGGCATGATAAGCATCGGGCGGAGCACAACTTTCAAGTTGGTGATCAAGTCTGGCTGTATATCAACAAGGACAAAATGCAAGGTGAAGGAAAGAATTTGAAGCCAATAAGGTATGGGCCTTTTAAGGTACTTGAGAAAATTGGTGAGAACGCTTTCCGCCTTGATCTGCTAGCATACATGCACATCTATTCAGTGGTAAATGCAGAAAACTTAAGACTGTTTGAACCTTCATTAATTGAAGATCCCGAAGAGCAAAGTCAATTGCCTTCCATTGATGATCTGTTGCCTGAATATCTTAATGATTTGCAAGAAGATACAGTTCTGGATAGGAAGGTGAGAACCACGCGCAGAGGGGATGTTAAGTACCTTAGGATCAGGCTGAAAAGGTTCAAAACCTAGCAGTGCAAAACAGATAGAGATTGGACAAGTGAGGAAGCTATATCCTCACTTGAGCGATGCTTGAAAACCAACTTTTGGTGGTCCAAAAGCCTTTTCAGTGGGAAGGCGTGATCGAAATGGATCCAAGAACACTCTCTAAGTCTTGAAATCTCTTGAAATCATTTAAAATACCAAAGAAAATTGCATGAGAAAACCTTTCGAAATGGCGGAAAAACACTATCAGGAGGCAAAAACAAGAGAAAACCGTGAAAAAATAGAGTATCGGAGGCAGAACAGTGAATGCACAGTAGCCCTCAGATCTGGTCGATCAACGGCCCAGATCTGATTGGTGAATCTCAATCGGTGGTGGCAATCAGCAGATATCGGCGGAGACCATATGTATGTTGCGATAGCGATATGGCGGGGTCAACGAGGACCGTCAATCAAGCGCGCAAATCAACAGCCCACGTTGCACCACCATATCGCATCGGCGGATTTCAATAGCAACACTCACCATGACCCAGGGCCCATGTGACTTGCGACTGCGACAAGTCATGTCGCAAAGTCACATCAGATCCATACAGAAGGGCGGACCTATGCACATATATATGTGCGATGCGATCAGCCGGACGCGATAACGAATATAAACATTGTTGCATAAGGTTTGAGATCCACCGAAAGGAATTTGTTAATGTAATTTCACATATTTTGCATATTTCGTTATTTAACAAAATATAAAGAAACAACGTCGATGCGATAAAACCCGGACCCGAAGGGGTTTGGGAATGAAAATATATAATATTTCAGATCCGCCAAAGCCATATTTTTACGTTGTTTTCACAGTTTTAACGTATTTTTAAAAATACAAAGGAGAAAGGATGAAGCGACTTGCGACAACGATGAGGACAAACCCAATAGAGGAATAGACCATATTTAAGGACTTTTGAAGTTCGAAATGAGCAGTGTTTTGGCAGAATTTCACAGTGTTGCAACGTTTCTCTGTGTAAAATAGAAAACAATCGTTTTTGGCATTCCAAAGGATTTCAAAGGCCTGATGACCTATTCTGTTATAGTGCAGGTGGTCACCATCCCTGGAAGCGTTTAGCAATGATTGCTAATGCTTAGAAAGGGGTCTGAGCGGATAGAGGTCGGGGAGACAGAAAGTCGAGAAGCTGAAACGAACAGGTAGCACAATTTGGCTTTAAATCCATGGAAAAATAAAAGACAGAGTAGGCAGTGCCGAGACAGAGCTAAGACAGAGATAGAGATTGATTTAGAGAGTTTGTGTACTCAGAGAGGCTTGAGAGGTTCAAGCCAACTCTTGATGTTGTATCTGTTGTATATTGAGTCTCAAATTGAGCTCATACTGTTGTAAAACTCTGCTTGAAGACATAATAGAGAGGCCACCACTGAAGGCTGGACCAGGAGATGTAGCCTAGGAGTATTGGGTGAACTCCTCATTAAATTTGTTGTGTTATGTGTTATCTATTATGTTTTTGTTTACTGCTTCATTGTCTGTGTATTTCGCAATCTTATCGATCCATTGCATAAAATAACATAGGCACATCCAAGAACATGAGTTTATAATACCTTATTAAATGTCTTAGATCTCATTATCAAATCATGAACGTAGTCTTGTAAATGTCCTCCTCTTTAATGTGTACTTCATGGTATCCAGATCTCAAGTCAATCTTCAAAGACACAGTTTCTCCCTTCAGCTGATCGAACAAGTCATCAATCATCGACAAGGGGTACATTTCTTGATAGTCAATTTGTTCAATTCTCTATAGTTAATGCATAATCTGAGAGTACCGTATTTCTTCCTCACAAACAATACCGATGTGCCCCATGGTGATAGATTTGGCCTAATATATCCCTTGTCCAACACTTCCTTCAACTGCAACTTTAACTCAACGAACTCGGGTGTGCTCATCCTATAAGGTTATTTTGATGCTAGAGCTACCTTTGGCACTAACTCAATAGAAAATTCTACCTCCCTGTGAAGTGGAACACTATAATGTCCTCAGCAAATACATCCTGAAACTACATAGAAATTAGATACCTGCTCAAAACATCTGCATCCTCAACCTCCTTACCCTTATGACTAGAAATGTGTACTGCAAATAGCTTGCACCCTTTCCTGTTGCTACGCTTTGCTTGCATAGTCGTCACCATCCTAACTGATGTGGCTTTCTTCTTACCCTATAAGACTCTTGGTTCCCCATTGTCATCAACACACTCAATAGCTTTGTCATAACTGTCTACCTTGGTTCTATGAAGATACAACTAGTCTATGCCCAACAACATACTATATGAACCAAATGGTAATACATTCAAATATTATGTTGCAGTAGGCATACCATTAAAATCAAATGCGCAAGCTCTTACCCAATGATGAACTCACTTCTTCGTACCTATAGCCAAATGCACTAACCAAGACTCTACATGAAATTCCTTACTCAAAGAACACGTATCCACCAAGTCAGGACTAACATGGCTATAATTAGATCTAGGGTCAATCAAAATAGAAATAACTTGATCACAAAGCTTACCATCTATCTCAATGATAAATGCCTGGTGTTCTGCCTGCCTGTTGTCCATTGCCGCATAGATATGTGGAACACTCTAACCAACAGCCCCAACAGTCCACAACTCCTATGAATTGTATATCTAAGGCCTACCACCCTGATTTTGTGTAAATTCTCTCTTAAGGTGATCCTTACTCCATGTCTAACACTCCAACCGACCAGTTTCCTCACCTCTATGTTTTTGTTGATGTTGAAACCCATGTCCCTGTCTAGCTACATTAAATCTCTTTTGCGGTGCCACATTTGCTTTCTCATCTGCATTCCAAGGCCTTGTCCTCTTAGGCTACCATTTACCTTTACCTTTGTCCTTTCCTTTCCATCCATGTTGGGATTTATTCACGATTTATTTTTACGCTTTGATTGTTCATAGCAATGCTTCAATTTCTCAATAACTTCCTCAAGTGACCGAGGCTCATCATACTCAATCTGGTCTCTAAATGTAATGGAAAACCACTAACAAATCTCTGAACTTTAGCCTTCTCATCAGTAAGATACGGTACATACCTCAATAACTCTAGAAACTTGGTCGTGTATTTTTCATCTATCCTTGATCCCATTTTTAACTCATAGAATTCTTTAGCCTTACTGTCGTAATACCTTTTCGACAAGTACTTCTTCCTGAAAAGCCTCTTGAACTCTCAAGTCATTTGTCCTGATATCTCTAACCCGCTTCACATCTTCCCACCAAATGTCTGATTTACCCTTCAAGCTGAAGATAACTACTTTGGCCTTCATGTTATCTATGTAATCATGCAACTCAAAGAATTTGTTCATCCCAAGTATCCAAGCCTCTACATCTTCTGGCTTCTTCACATCTCCATCAAAAGTAGGTGGCTTCGCTTTCTTAAAATCATCGGGCAAGAATCCCCGATCATTCCTCTTGTAAGGATGATAGCGATGATGATCAAGATGTCTATCAGAACCAAAACTAGAATAATACTTGTACTCATCGCATCTCTTATCCTGAGTATCCATCAACCTGCCATCTCTCACTGTGTTATATCTATCTGACATGTGTCTACTAGGAGACCTACTACCATATGCCCCATTAGTTCTATCCTCATGTCCATGGCTGATCCAAAGTGTCCCTTGCTGCTGCAAGTTTGAAAAACTCTGAAGGAGTATAGCATTAACCTCTGCTTGCTTCTCTTGTTCCTGTATGACCCGGCCATTATCTTCCTTGCAACTGATTATCTCTTCCTTTAAGCTTCTTAATGTAACTACCAAATCAGAAGGGTTCCCAACACCATACTACTCTTCAGATTCATAGGGAGAGTCTTTGTAGTCAACCATCTTACTAGCCATTTGATATTTCTTCCTGCAATGCATAATATGTCAGATAAACCAACGTACCTTAGTATAACCGGGGGAGGATAACTTGTCTACAAGATCACCAAATCAACGTGATACATGTATAACATAAACATAACAACATATAGACATGCACAAATAAATGTATCAGCACATAAACATCACTCTAGTTAGGGTCCAGTCATCAATGCAAGGCCATATTAACAATGCATGTCATGGCCTCAATCATGAAAACCTCCATTACTCCATTGTACACATTGCCACATGCAACCAAAAATATGCATAAGAAATGCCTAATCAACTACACATACGCATAAATGCATGTAGTCGAGCATGAGTGATCAATTCTTGCAATCAACCTACAAAACTAATACATGTAATCAAATGTTAAAAAATGTAACTTAACATACAAGGATGCAAGTAGGCAACATAAAATCAACATGTAAGTGACAAATAATCTATATGCAACCATTTGTATACTCATGACAAATACATCCCAAAAGATCAAAATCAAATTCTCCATGATAACCATACTACAACCATAATCAGTCATCCAACAAGTGCAACAAGCACATGAAATGCAAGTGTAAGAGACACACATGCAACTAACATGCATGCATGAGCAACACACACTACCCATCTAGTCTAAGTGTTGAACCATGCTCTGATACCACTCTATAACACCCTCCTTCGACATCCACCCACGTAACCATGCCAATCGAGGTAAACATGATACGAGAGGCTACTATGATCATATTCAACCTCCTATGTGACTTAAGGGAGTGGAATCGATGGAACATCACACACAGTCATCCAACATCATCAACGAAACCCTCAGGAGACAAGTCGGTCACTCAGACAACATGTCCCTGGGTCCCACTGTTGTTTTTGATCTCTTAGGCCATAGTCACTCTTATGCTATGGGCAAGGGAGTGACTAGCAACCTAAAGTCACTCTCATAGGCCTGCTTGCCAGTGACCAGAGACCTAAGCTTCCAGTTTTGTGTTAGGGACCTCGAGATTTAAACCACTTTTTCAGGCCCAGAGCCCAAGCCACTGCCCAAAATGGAATGATAGCTTAGAATCAATAAAAGTGCAGGGAAACAATACTGCAAAAGAAATAAGTTGAACACGATCATAACCATACCCCTACTAGCCATGACAGACATTTCATAAAACGTTTTATCAATATGTAACCTATAGGTGTAAACAACAGAATTAAGTGTAGCCATCTCATACTTATCTGAGAATCTCTATGAACCATTGTTCCCTCATTTCATTCACTACATTATCATCTATTAGGTCATAAACACCTTATCCATTCATATGCAAGTAAAAACATGTTGAGAGCCATAACTAGCTGTTGTCACAAAATATACATATAACCAGTATAATAGGAACATAAGTACCATAAACATATCATCCATCAAAATCCACATATATATTAGTACATTTACACATGAAAATCAAGGGAATTGATTTCTCATTAATGAATGCAATGAACCAACTGAAGATGGGACTACCACGTCGCACCCAACCATAGATTGGCTGAGCCAAGTATCTCTTCAGCGAATCACCCCCGTGCCATATTCCAAGCATGAATGTGGGTCTCAAACTAAAAGAACTCAACCAAGGACTATTGAGGCTAAACCACCTCACCCTCATGAATAGAAACCAGGATTTACGTAATCCATCCCGGACCACTAGGCCAACACAATGAACACATCATAACAAGCTTTACCATGATCTCCACCCGATCACTAGGCCAAAGAAGCATGGATGCCACCGGATTTCTCCACCTACACCGTGAGGAATTTTCTTGTCTCCTATTCTCTCATGCTTTACTGCAATCCTAACCCGGATCACTAGGTCCTAAATCGAGACCCACTCTCCAAGCTTTACCACATATCCCAAACCCAGGATTACTAGGCCCAACAGAGAGAAAACCACCTCTTGGCTTTACTGTATATCCTGCCATTCACCGGCAAGGATTCCTAGTCTCACCGATGCAACACAATCCTGGATTTATTGCAACCCATAATATGGTGCAGGGGTCACTAGGTCATTGGCTTTACCATGATCCACAGTCTGGTTCAGGGATCACTAGGCCATGTGCTCTATCATTTGGAGATCCACCCCACTCAACTTCGAATCCATCCAAAAATCCAGCTCAACCAACACATGAGAACCCCATCACACCATGGCTATCCAGAAATGGCAAGGCTAGGATGAAAACACTGTTACGCCTAGCAAAACCCATGCCACAACAACAAAATAACCACATGCAATACCATGCATGTCAAATATAGCAAGGAAAATACACATGCAAGTCGATACCTACAATGAAGCTTGTTGTAGTTGCTTGATCCTGCCTTTCCTTCTTGATCTTTATTTCCTCTTGCCTTCTTTGCCTTTATTGATCCAATGCCAAAATGCTCTAAGAAAACTCTAAGTGTCCAAGAGTATGAGAGAGAGAGAGAGAGGGAATAATCATAGAGCTTCAAAGCTTAAATGACAAAAGGTTATCATCTGATCCTCATAATCCTTTTTATGGATGAGGCCTCTATTTTCTTCATTTTCCATTATTTTCCTTCATTTTCCTCCTCACATGCAACCTGTGACCTTTCACCTCCTTTTTCTCATAATTTTCATTATTTTCATAAATAATTGTGCCAAAAAATGCCATTTTGTCTTTCCAAAGCCTTAGCAATTGCCTTTCCTAATTTCCTTAACCATAAACAACCAAATCAACACCCCTAGGATGTCTTGCCCAACATTCAGCTTGGAATAAGTGTCCCATCGACTGTGGTTATTGTTTTTAACTTTTATTACATGGAATTTTCACCAAGGTTGTTACAAAGAGAAGGGCATATAAGAGGAAGTAAAATAGCAGGATCTGTCACTTCTCATATGTTGTTTATTGATAACATCATGATATTTGGATAAAGTTCTCTCAAGGAGATGAATCATTTCAATTGTATTTTGAAGTAAAGCAACAATGATGGAAATAAATCTACAAAAATTATCATTGCTTTTCAATGGTACGGGAGAAGGTATAGAAAGGTAGATAGTCAATTTTTTCTTATGAATCACTTCCTCTAGACAAAAGTATAAAGTATTTAGGTTTCCAATTAAACCCAAATGATTACAGGTATTCAAACTCATTATGGCTACATAAAAAGATAAGAGAGATATTCAAATTTGTGTCATATATGGTTGTCTTATGGGCACAAATTGATTTTTGTTTAAAACCATTCCAACCCACTTCATGTTAATAGCTCATATTCCGAGAAAAATTTTGAGCAAAATAAAAAATAAATATTTCTTTTTTTGTGGACAATAAAGAGGGGAAAATTAGGAATTCCCTTGGTTAAAAGGTCAAAAGGATAGTCAATCTAATGGAGCTAAGAGGATGGGGTTTTAGAATATTTATTTCAATCAAGCTCTGATAGCAAAAAGTTTGTGGAGATTAATTCATAATGAAGGGTTGTGTGAAGAAACAATGACAAAATACATCAAAGAAAGCATTATGGAAGAATGGATATGCTTGGAAAGGAAATATTTGAAGGGTGCTTCTATGTTGTGTGAAGATTTGGTCAAATCCTTTCATTTGATTGGAAAATGGATAACTTGGAGGCTAGGTAGAGGTAACATAGTTAGAATAGAATAAGCATGGATGGGTTATTTGGGTAATCAAACTATGATAAGCCATTATTGAATGTCATGGCTTAGGGATATTCAATGTAAAAGATGCATCTTCTCTTTATGTAGCTAGTCATTGGAATCAGGGATGGAAATCTACAAGGTGATAATGATAATATAATCGTCTCAATTTGTAGCTTTCTTAAAGCACAATGCAACAATGCTTTTTGATCAAGACGATGAGATTACAAGTTCAAAAAAATAAGGTATCAAGAGTATATACAAAAAAATTAAGATATGCTACCAAAATGAAAGAAACACCAACGATAAAAAGTTATGGTGGTGGAAGTTAGATTGGAAACTCAATGGCATGCTCAAAGCACAATTTTTCTTATGGAAAAAGATTTATCATAGGCAAGTAGCCTACTATATCAAATTTATTATGGTGGGCACTAGAAGCCAAAAAAGGTTAAATCCCAAAGAATCCTCAAAGAGCTTGTAACCCTTTTTTATTCAAATGTCAGGGTCTTTTTTTTGCAATGGACCATGTCAAGGAATTCCAGAGATGTGTGGTCCATGGGGAATTTCCTATGTTGCACAAGTTTCTAGAACAAGTAGTAATGCGGATATGAATATCCACAATGGTTAGAAGTTGCACCCAAATTTGCAAAAAATATCGAGTCACAATATTATACATTTACAAAAATATTACATTAATATATTTTCAAAAAATTAAAATCCAATCCATGAGATTTCTACTCCTACTGTGTGTTGGAATTTGAATTGTTATATAATATTTATACTATATTATAACAAATTTTACTATATTAATATATTGAATTCCAAGTACCAAATTATAATTATATTAAAATCTACCATTAAAGCATTATATTTGTGGAACTAATATAATATTAAAATAATTATTTTAATTTGTGTTAATAATTATGAGAATAATTTTAACAAAATAATAAAATTTTAATATATATCCGAAATAAAAAAACAAATACAAAATTCTAAATTATTTGTAAATTTAAACTTGGAATATTTTGTAAATTTGAAATATTGTTCTAGTTATGCTAAAAAAAACTAAATAAAAATTAGTGATATGGGTGATTGTGTAGAAGCGCATTTTACAATTCTACAATTCTTTGTTCTATGTTCAATCTTAATAGATCCATTTCAAAATAAAAATAAAATAATGTCAACTATATTTTTTTGTTGTTGGATTGACCCATAAGGACTTAAACTTTGATTCTGATACTTTACACAATACTTCATAGCAAGACGATTGCCATTGAGCTATCTCCATGGGCAACGTTATCAACAATATTATAATACAAAAATGAATATATATTTTTGGTTAGTTATAATTAGAAGCAATAAACATTAATAATCCAGTTCTTGGAGTGTTCATTTGGTTTATCATTACAACACATTATGAAAAAGATGTGGTAAAAATATTTCACTATTTCTCAACCATAAGATTTAGATGTCCATGTGAAATAACATAATAAATATTTCAATGTCAACTAAAGCAATTGAAAAGAATAAATTTCCATGGTTAAAACATTTCAAGTAGTTCTTACTATTCCAAATTTTCATCCTTTTTAAGATATACTTTTCCATCAATTTTGTAAGAAATACAACAAAGATTTTTTGAAATTGCAAATTTAGCTTATATAGTGTATACAATCCAAGCACCCAACGAGATTTTCAAGCAATTGAATGGATTTATGCATTAAAAAATGCAATTTAAATAATGAACAATTATATAAGTTTGCACCTATTTGATCTCTCTTAATGTTTGATTGTTAGATTCATGATTAAGATGAAACTATATTGGTTGATAGCAACAATAATATATGTGTAACTATAAATATTATTAGACTTTTTAAAATAATATATGAAATAAAAGTTATTTTTAATTTAATCTTTATTTTATAGTGATATTTTAAATAAATATAATAATAATAAAATTGTAATAAAGTATGTGTTTGTAATAATTAAATAAATATTAAAAATGTCAAAAGATTTTAGCTCCAGTGATTTGGTGAACAATTTCTTTTTCCAACAGGGTGGGTTAACATATTTAGGAGACATGTTGTAACTAACCAATTTATGGCATTTACCACAACCTTCGAAGTTACCAATCCTCTTTCAGTTAAATAATAATAATAATAATTAAATAAATATCAAATACATTTATGTTTTGATTTAATCCTAATAAAAATTGGTATTTATCAATACAAAAAGTAGAATTTTAATTTAAAGCTTTCTATATTGGAAACTTGTTCCATTCCCCCATTTCCTTGGAGACTAAGTTCCCAAAAAGCTCCCAAATTCCTAAAACCATTCCCAGCCAATTGGAAGCTTTCCATTCCTATTCCTAATCTCCAAGAAACATGGAACATGTTTAGGAAATAATGGAAATGGTTTCCCTTCAACTATGGGTATTAGATCTTTAGATCAATCAAATTTAATGACCATGAAATATGTAATTGGGCAAATAACAAACAATAGAGCTAAATTTTTTGTTCTGAAAACTATTGAAGAGAGGCATTGTTCAGTGTCATGCTTCAAGAGATCACAGGGTGTTTATGGATTTGGCAAATGATAAGTTGCAAACTAAGAATTTGGTATTTAATTTAATCATGAATATAGTTCTTTTTCAGAGGAAAAAAATAGAACCATTTTTCATTAAAAATGAGGAAGAGTTTTACATTTGCTAGGATCAAATTCAATTCATTAGTGTTGCCCAGTAATGAGCTTTGAAGACCAAAATCCATCCAAAAAACAAAACAAAGTAGTGCTCAGGGAGCACGGCAGCGAGCATACTTAGATGACATCAAAACCAGAATGGAATACAAAGATAGACATTGAAACATAGAACAAGCCTAGGAGAGGTCTCAAGAGATAGAAAAACCTACAAAAAACCACCCAAGAAAATTCGAAAAAGCCCTGCCCACATAACGAACCAGCAACAAAGTACTCAAAATGGAAAAAACCAAGAGAAAGAGACATGCCCTGCTTGGAGAGGGAATCGGCAACGAGGTTTTGTTCATGGTAGATATGCTGGAAGGAGATGTTAGAAAAGGAAGCCTTTAGATCCCTGATACGATTCATCCAATCGTAGAGGGAGGAGACCCCAAGGATGGAGTGGCCCAAAATCCATTGAAGCGGAGTAAGGGAATCCCCAAAAAATTAAATCCGCTTTATGCCCAGCCATGAGGAACATTGTAAGGCACCCCATAAAGAAATCATCTCAGCCCTGATGTTGTCTCCCCTGTCACCAGACCAGCAGAACCTATAATGCAAAGAGGGGCCAATTCTTAGGAAAGAACCACAACTGCATATGCCACTCGAGGCAGCCCCATTAAAAAAACATAACCTATAATGTGAAGAGGGGTCAATTCTTAGGAAAGAACCACAGCCACATATGCCACCCGAGGCAGCCCCATTAAAAAAACATATTGGAAAGATGCCAAACAGATCAATCATGGAAATAGAACGGGAGGAGGCCTTAGGCATCCAAGGACTGATTTCCATGAAGAAGGCAACAATTTTTAAGGCAACCTATTATGAATAAGAGAATTTTCCTTCAAAGATAAGATCACTTTGAGCCCTCCATATCCCCCAAATTACATATAATGGAACAGACTTGTAAGCAGGTGCACTTTGAGCCCAAGACATAAGGCAGGCCACAATGGAAGAGTCATCTCGAGTGACAGAAACACCCAACAAAAGAGAAACCTCCAACCAAACAGCAGAAGCAAAGGGACAATGTAAAAATAAGTGAGAGAAATCTTCAGAAGCTGATTTGCATAGAATGCACCTGCCAGGGCCAATGAACCCCTTCTTCAACAAGATATCCTAGGTGAGAATGCGGTTATGGACTGTAAGCCAAGAAAAACATTTGATCTTCAATGGAGCGTCCCAACCCCACATACTAGCAGACCAATCAAAATAAGGTAAAGAGCGAATGGAGGAGGAAATGTAAGAGTATACTTCTTTGACGAAGATTTGACCATTTAGTGTTATGCTCTTAACCTGCAAAATAATACCCAGATACAGAATATGCGGAGAAAAGATACCCAGAACACAGAATATGCGAAGAAAAGATACCCAGAACACAGAATAGCAATGATTTTATTATTCAAAGAGCAATGTTCACATGCCTCTTCGAGGGGGCAACCTCCAATAGAGCAGAGCTCGATTACAACATAAGACACGATGCTCCTCGCAGGGAGTCTCTATCCTTTATATATGACTCATACATGCAATACCACGGGTCAATACCGTGAGTTTTATTAATACCATCTATCTAATACTACGGCTACGGCCCATTTGCAACTAACTGTGGTCCCGTCATTAATTTCGGGTTAACCACTTACAAAATATATGGGCTTTATTGACTCTTTGACTATGACGTGATCCCAAGACATAAGTAAGGGGGTTAGGGTGGGACCCTAACATGCCCTCCCCCTTAAGACTAGCCTTGTCCTCAAGGCTGAAGCTGCGGAAACTGCTGAAGAATAGTAGCTGGTTCCCAAGTTGCATCTTCCGGAGAGGTGTCTTTCCATTTGACGAGGACTTCCTTAATCATGCGGCCGCGCAGGTGCTTGTCTCTTGTGGCGAGGACCTGTTCGGGTTGAAGCCAGATTGACCCTTCGTCGTCTAGTTCCGGTAGACTGGTTTGAACTCGGCAATTGTTCCCAATTACTTTCTTGAGGCATGATACATGGAAAACTGGATGGATTTTTGTAGTAGGTGGCAAAGCCAACTTGTAAGCCACTTATCCAATGCGCTGAAGTACTTGGTAGGGTCCGTAGAACTTTGGAGATAGCTTCTGACACCCCTTGTCTTTGAGTGATGTTTGCTTATATGGTTGCAGCTTCAAAAAGACTTGGTCCCCTTCTTGAAACTGGCGCTCTGAGCGATGCTGGTCGACCTGTTGCTTCATGCGGTTCTGAGCTTGATGAAGATTCTCTCTAAGATGGGCGAGCATGGTGGCGCGGTGTTGTAGGAGTTGATCCACTGCTTGTACTTTGGAGCATCCCTGGAGATAAGAAATAGGGGAAGGCGGAAGTTGACCATATACTGCTTCATAAGGAGTCATTTTAGTAGAGGCATGATAGTTGGTGTTATACCACCATTCCGCCAGAGGTAACCACTGTACCCAAAGGTGTTGCTTTTCTGAAGTGAAACACCTGAGGTAGGTTTCTAGACATTTGTTGACTGCTTCGGTTTGACCATCCATTTGCGGATGATAGGAAGTGCTGAGTTTTAGTTGAGTGCCCTGTAGCCTGAAGAGTTCTTGCCAAAAATTACTGGTGAAGATCGGGTCGCGATCAGACACAATAGAAGTGGGCATGCCATGTAGTTTGAATATCTGATCCATGAAAGTTTGTGCAACCAAAGTTGGTGTAAACGGGTGGGGTAGGGCACAAAAATGAGCATACTTTGACAAGCGGTCCACCACCACCATGATGACTGACTTGTTCCCTGATTTTGGAAGACCTGTAATGAAATCCATGGAAACCTTCGTCCAAATTGATGTCGGAATGGGCAATGGTTGTAATGTGCCTGCTGTGTTGACGGTTTCTCCTTTGTGGCGTTGACAGACATCACATTCTGCGACAAAAGTAAGGATGTCCTTTTTCATGCTGGTCCAAAAAAATGATCTTCTGGTGCGAGCATAAGTTTTCTGAAAGCCTGAATGTCCTGCAATGGGGGATGAGTGCAATTCGGCCAATATGCGACTTTTGAGGGTTGATGTTGGTGATATTACTACTCTGTCCCGGTAGCGAAGAATGTCATCCTGCCAGGAGTAGCCCTTGATGGAATTTGGATCGACTTGCAATTGAGAAATGAGTTGGGATAGCCCTGGGTGTGAAAACCATTCTCTGCGAGCTTCTTCAATCCATTCGGGAATGGGGAGGGAAATTGCTAGCAGAGTACTTTCCTCCTCAAATTGGCGAGATAATGCATCTGCTACCCTATTGTCTTTCCCTTTCTTGTAAATGATCTCATAATCATATCCCAGCATTTTAGCTAGCCATTTATTTTGTTGTGGGGAAGATAGGCGTTGCTCCAGAAAATATTTAAGACTGTGATGATCTGTGCAGATTTGGAAACGTCGCCCCAATAAGTAAGGGCGCCAGGTGTCGACTGCATGTAAGATGGCCATCATTTCTTTTTCATAGGTAGATTGGCCCAGATTCTTCCCACTTAGTTGTTGGCTTGTGAAGGCCAAGGGTCGCCCTTCCTGTATTAAGACTGCCCCAATACTTGTCCCTGAAGCATCACATTCAATGACAAAAGATTTGTTGAAGTCAAGTAGTGCTAAGACTGGAGTGGAACACATGGCATTTTTGAGGGCTGTAAATGCCTGTTGGGCTTCCTCATTCCAGAAAAAGGAATTTTTCTTTAGGAGTTGAGTGAGGGGCTTCGCTATGCGGCCATAGTTGCGGACAAATTTGCGATAATAGCCTGTGAGTCCCAAAAATCCTCTCAAGCTCTTCAAGGTCTTAGGTTGAGGCCATTGTTGCATTGCCTGGATCTTTTTGGGGTCCACCTTGACACCTTCCCACCCCACAATGTGGCCCAAATACTCAACTTCTTCCATGCCAAATGAACACTTGGGAAATTTGACAAATAATTTATGTTGGTGGAGCAGTTGCAAGAGTAGATCTACATGGTGAAGATGTGCAGCCCAAGTGCCACTATAGATGAGGATGTCATCGAAGAAGACCAGGACAAATTTCCTGAGATATGGTTTAAGAAGGTGATTCATAAGGCTCTGAAAAGTAGAAGGGGCATTACAAAGACCAAATGGCATGACCAGGAACTCATAATGGCCTTCATGAGTTCGGAACGCCGTCTTGGGAATGTCGACTTCCTTCATGCGAATTTGGTGGTAGCCTGAACAAAGATCCAACTTAGTGAAGAATTGAGCCCCATTGAGTTTGTCCAGCAAATCGTCAACCACCGGGATGGGAAATTTATCTTTGACTGTCAACTTATTGAGGGCCCTGAAGTCTAGACACATCCGCCACTCTCCGTCTTTCTTGAGCACCATGACCACTGGGGATGAATAAGGACTAATGCTGGGACGAATGACACCTGCTTCCAGAAGTTCCTTGATTATCTTTTCGATTTCATTCTTTTGGGTGAATGGATATCTGTATGGCCGCACATTTGGGGGTTGGGCCCCTGGAACCAATGTGATGCTATGATCATGTTCCCCTCGTGATGGCGGAAGCTCCTTAGGCTTGTCAAAGACCTGCCTATGTTTATTTAAAATTTGTTGCATCTCAGGATGAATTTGCGGGGATTGGGTTTCAACGACTTGGATGGCATTAAATTGAGCTACCACTCCATGATTGCCCTTTTTTAACAATTTTTCCATCCTATGCGAGCTGATGATCGAGGGGGGTCCCGCCTGGAGTTCCCAGAGGGTATGTGTGAAGTTGTTTTGCTTAAAACTCATATATAACTCCTGGAAATCCATTGTGATTGGCCCCAGAGTGCAGAGCCATTCAGCGCCGAGGACAATGTCGCATCCCCCCATATGGATGGCAAACATGTGTGTTTTCAACTGATAATCCCCCATTTGAAGTTTGACATTTTCACAACGGCCTTCACATTTCATTGTGCCCCCATCCGCGATTTGGACTTGGAAGTTAGAAACTGCGTGTACAAAACAATGCACTGCGTCGGCGACTTTTTGATGGATGAAATTATGGGTACTTCCACTATCAATCAAGACTACTACTGGGCGATGTTTAATAAAACCCCGGATTTTGAGAGTTTGAGGGGAAGAAATTCCGGCCAATGCATTTAGCGAAATAACTGGTTCGTCAGATACAATCTCCTTTTGGTTGTCTTCTTCTATCGCCTCAGGTTCCTCGAGTGGTGGATCTTCCTCTGTTGAGCTGTAGTCAGTGGCGTCTATTTGAAAAAACTTGGGCTCCTTGCATTTATGACCAGGGGAATATTTTTCATCACAGTAGTAACATAGTCCTTGCTTCCTTCTTTCGGCCATTTCCGCAGGTGACACCTTTTGGATCTTAAGTGTCTGAGTCGTATTGTGAGCTTGTGGGGGACGACCTTTAGTGGGGAAACTGGGGTGGCTGTATTGGGCTGCTAATGCACGTTCCACCTTACGAGCTACCTGGCAAGCTTCCGTCCACGTGGGAGGGTGGTGGAGTAGAACTTGAGCTTTGATGGCTTCTTTAAGACCGCTGATAAAACATTCCGTGTAGAACTCATCTGTGAGACTTTTAGTGCGGAAGGCTAAGGCTTCAAAAGCGGTAATATATTCATCCACTGTACCCGTTTGTCTAAGCTTAGTGAGACGCCCCAAAAAAGAGTCTTCCTGTTCAAAGCGAGCTCGAAGAGCTTTGGTAAATTGGGCCCAAGTCAGAAAAGGTCCATTGCAACGCTGATGCCATTTAGCCCATTGCCATCGTTCATTGTCCAAGTACATGGTCCCTACCATAAGCTTAGTCCAATCATCATGGATATGATTCAGTCTGAAATACTGCTCCATTTGTGCTAGCCATGCGGACGTGTGAGAACCGTCAAATTTATGCATATCCAACTTGGGAGGTCGCTGACTGGGTGGTGGATTGGTGTGCCAGACGTGAGGAGAGTGGCTAGACTCACCCTCATGGTGTTCATGGCCATCATACGCTTCCTCGTGGGCTGGCGCCTTGCCCTTATTGAGTACTTCCTGTACCTGGGTAGTTAGGCCTTCAATCATACGTTGGAGGGTGTTCAGATTTGCTTCAATTTTGTCTATCCTTTCATTGGCCATCGCTTGAGCTCTAGTTTCTACCATACACCAACTGGATGAAAAATTGGGACTGCCAAAAAATTTGCACTAATAAATTGAATGGTACCACCGTGCTCAGCTCGTCGTCCTGATGCTGATGGGCTAGATCACAAATAAGCGCTCCGGAAAACTCCTAACGGAGTTTTACTCCTTCATCAATACTACAGTCGCCAAATCCTCAAAATGTCAATGCTGCCAAAAGTCC
Organism: Pinus tabuliformis; assembly: GCA_031772625.1. NCBI lineage: Eukaryota > Viridiplantae > Streptophyta > Pinopsida > Pinales > Pinaceae > Pinus > Pinus tabuliformis. The sequence goes on from CM062804.1 coordinate 1,198,020,136, forward strand.
TGCGAAAAGTATACCTCGGTACAGGAACCCTTCACAACAACTCCGATCTGGTGGATCTGATAGATCTGGATGGTGGAACAACTGCTGCTGCGGATCTGATGTCTGCTGCTGCGGATCTGATGTCTGCTGCTGCGGATCTGATGTCTGCTGCTGCGGATCTGATGTCTGCTGCTGCGGATCTGAATGGTGGAACAACTGCTGCTGCAGATCTGATGTGTGATCCCCGATAGAAAAAGGAACTATGGTCTAGAGGAGTGTCAGGTGCTACAGATCGCAATATACATAAGGGTCTGACAATAGTACTCAGCCCAATGTTTCAGGGCTCTAACTAAGGAGGATCGACCGTACCCTTAGCCGTACAACCCGACTACCCTATCGTACGAGCGAGTAATCGTGTACTGTAGCCACAAGACGGCCGAAGGTTTATCTATGGCGAGGTTTCAAGGGAGCCTAGGGGGCTTCCTATATACCCAGAGGGTACGTGGAAGACAGTCCGTGCGCGGTTCTGTCTAATGCGCTACTACTCGAAGGGGTACCCACAGGGGTTACAAGGGAGTTCAACAGACGTGACCACCTCTTGTATTTCCTGCGTGCATGCCTCCCCAAATCCCCAGATTTATGCGCTTAACGACAGATCCCGTGGTTTAAAGACGCCGGAACACGTCTCTAGCCAAAAAAATTTTGCTAAAAATTGGAGATCCCACCGAGCCCTGGAAAGTGCTCTGATACCACTTGTTATGCTCTTAACCTGCAAAATAATACCCAGATACAGAATATGCGGAGAAAAGATGCCCAGAACACAGAATATGTGAAGAAAAGATACCCAGAACACAGAATAGCAATGATTTTATTATTCAAAGAGCAATGTTCACATGCCTCTTCGAGGGGGCAACCTCCAATAGAGCAGAGCTCGATTACAACATAAGACACGATGCTCCTCGCAGGGAGTCTCTATCCTTTATATATGACTCATACATGCAATACCACGGGTCAATACCGTGAGTTTTATTAATACCATCTATCTAATACTATGGCTACGGCCCATTTGCAACTAACTATGGTCCCGTCATTAATTTCGGGTTAACCACTTACAAAATATATGGGCTTTATTGACTCTTTGACTATGACGTGATCCCAAGACATAAGTAAGGGGGTTAGGGTGGGACCCTAACATTTAGTATTTGACCGCCCCATACCAAGAGATCTTTGTTCTATGATAGAGTGATCCCAACTTGACATAGAAGATTGTGGTAAGACTCCCATTCCCCTTCCAAATGTTGAGGGAGGCCCAAATGCCAAGTGTGAGGCCAAGAGGGGGAGGCAAGAGGTAAGGGTTGCGCCCTAGCCAGATTTTCAAGTGTGAAGATTCCTTGCTGATTTAAAAGGTGAATAGAGTGGACAGAGAGAATATGGGATTGGGAAAGGCCCTTTATAGCATCCATCCCAACATAAATGCTATGGCCAATACCCACCAAGCAGTGAAGATTACTACAAAACCACATAATCACATGTGTGAAGCTTCTCCAGATGATAGATAAATGGGGATTGATTGGTGCACTTGCAACTGCCCACTCCTCCAGCCCAAGATAGCGAAGATATTTGCTGAAAATTATGCTCTGCCATAGACCTCTTTCTTTGAAGGCCCTCCATAGATTGGACGCCAGAAGAGCAATGTTAAACTTCCGAGAATCCTAAACACCCTATCCGCCCAACTGAATGGGCCTAGAAATCATGTTTAGGCGACTGAGATGGATCTTGCAATCGAGTCCAATTCCGAACCAAAGGAATTTGAAGATAAGAGCATCAATCTTGTTAATGATTGCTTAGGGAATGTAGAATAGATGCATCCAATAGACTGGGATACATTGCTAGACAACTTTGATCATAGTGACCCTGCCCCCAATCGAGAGCCACTCGTGATCCCAACATGTCAGCTTCTTTTCAACTTTATCTAACAACCAAGTCCAGTCAGTGATGCAACAATTACCAGGTTAGAGATGACAGCCCAAGTACTTGAGACCCACAGACATGGGGCTGATTTTCACCCGAAAAAGAGAAGCAATCTGGCGAATCTGTTCCAAATCAGCATTATCTGAGAAAATTTCAGACTTATGTTTATTAATTAGCAGACCAATGCATGTCCAGGCAAAAAAACAGTTTGCAGAAATCTGTTTCGCTTATGCATACAAAGAATATAATGTTTGAGTTGATTATCTTTATAAAGAAGTTTTATCTTTGCAAGAGTGATATTTTTCTTAACAAAAATTTAGAGATAAACTCTTTTTAGAATGTGTTTGGTCTTTAAATTGATTTAGATGAAATGGCATTTTCTTTCTGTATATTTTTTTAGGCTATGAAGCACAACATAAGTCTTAACAAGACCTTGGATGACTAGTAAGTATATGTAGGTGATGGCTGAAACTATTTCAATCTCCTTTTTTTTTTTCTTGGGTAAAAAAAAAGTTATACAGTTTATATTTTGATTTCATTTTTAAAACATCCAGGAAAAGAAAGAGAAAAATCCTGGAGAAAAAACACTCATGGAACATGAATTTGTTTATATATATATATGAGAGTACTTATTAGTATAACAGATAAATCGCATGACCTAAAAGCTATTTTTTCAATGAACTGTTAAACTGCATTATTTTTACAACTGATCATGTCAAACTGCACTGTTCTAGCACAAATTTATGTTCTACAAAAACATTCACCAAACTCCTAAATTTACAAAATTTCAAACTCCTAAATTTACAAAATTTCAAAATGAAAATGTTCTACAAAACATTCACCAAACTCCTAAATTTACAAAATTTCAAACTCCTAAATTTACAAAATTTCAAAATGAAAAGCATTCTTCTGGTTGCTGGCATGATTTTAACTTTCAAAATGGACTCTCTCCTAAATACAGTCACTAAAAAAGTTACGTGGAGCAGCTCCAGCGTTTTTCCTGTAAATAAAACGAAATGTTCCCAAGTGCATTTAAAGTTCCATCATAAGCTAAGAAACATGTACATTTATTATTTCTAAAAAGCCAGTTGGGCTAAACAAACACACTTTCATTGCCGGGAAAAGGAAATGCTAAACCTTATTATTCTTTAGTAACAACTTCGATATTGAAGAGTCAGAAATCGAAGATGAATCCACAGTATATGTATTTTGGATCGACATTTTGGGTCACAATCGGCAATCATCATCCTTTGGGTCACAATCGGCACTACCCATCAGGATAATGGGTCATGATTGTGATTCGAAACGTCAATTCAAAATGCATATTGTGGATTTATCTCCGATTTCTGATTCTTCAAAATCTATCCACAGAAACCTTCAAACTGAAGACTTCCATATTTTGGATAACTTACCTGTCTGAATATGTCAAATTACAAACCATTTTTATTTTCCTCAAGTATTGACAAAGCAAACTCGTCAAGGTTGCTTGTTTATTTGGGGGGAGGCTGCCTGGGGACTTCCTTTTCGGAGGTGTTTAAGTTAGACCAACTGCCTAGTGTTTTTGGTTCCCTGGTGGCAATATGCAAGCCTTGTCCAGGTTACCTGAAATATTTGACAAATTAAATGTTTTAAGTTGAAGTTGTTGGAATGCAAGCATTGGGTAAAACTTCATGTAAGGTTTGGCTAAGTTTGGCTGTTTGGAAGAACAAGGTGTATACAGATGCTCTCAACGAGAGGAAATCCCTGGCACTTTCCACTTTTTTAAATACAAAGAATATTGAATGTGTTATAATGCAAAAGGTTAGACGATACAGTGATGCAAAAGTAAATTTTAAATTTAATCCTTGCTATGTTGATGCATCACAAGATGTCTAAAATAGTAATGTGGGGTCATTCATCCCTACATCTGTGCATCCAAGTAAGCTTGTATGCAAGGTTACACATTTGGACCTTTTACCAGCCTCCGAGGCACAAAGATCAACCCAAGGATAGTATAACAATTTTAAAAACATAATATAATGTGAATTGCTTGACTTCAAGATTACATATAGGACTATCTGCCCATATCCTATAGAAACAAAAGTCTACACAGATGAAAAGACATTAGTGAGAATCAGAGACATTGTTTTCCATTCAGAATGTGTAATGTGTATATGATCAAGGAGACTCAACTGTCACATCAAACAAAATAGACATAAAAGATTACAACTGGGCTACTCAGTTAAAACCATGAATAAAGTCTCAGACTATTTTAAAAACAAATTATTGACAAAATTCATATCAATATCGATATTTGGTTTTTTTTTTTGCAAAGATGATGCCTCTGTTGACAAGATAAGTACGTCTTTCCCAGCAGCCCAGATTCTATAAGAATGCAAAGTTCATGACAGACAATAACAAAAATCATAATAGCAAAAATATCAAAACAATATATGTTATCCAACTTTCTGTTGATATAAACAGGCAATGGAAGACATAAAGGAGGGTGAATTGTGCTCATAAATTGAAAAAAAAATGAAGCAATACTGTTAAATTGTATCCATCTTTAAATCTGTTTTTTCTCTGATATCAAATATACCTGCATCTCTAATAACTAGTTGGTAGATATCTTCTTATGTTATGACAGTCCTAAGGAAGCTGAGCTTAGGCTTTAAATTTCGTTCAGATCTGAGAAAAAGAAACCTAGGGTTACGAAGGACCACCCTTCCAACCTGGGCAGGGGCGGTCAAACCACAACCACTTAACAGCTCCAAAATTTCTTCAGTTCTGGGTCGATTTGATACGAAGTTATTACAATGTCTAAAACATTTTTTATTTCTTCCTCGGTTTTACCACACTTGCGGATGAGAAAATCACTTACAACGCCGCGCTCTGGTGGAGCCGTGGACGCGGTTGCAGAAATTGGTGAATTTTACGGGGGACTTCTATTTCCAATCAGAAAAAACCCTTTCTATTAATAGTAGAGAAAGTGATTGCAACAGAAAACATGTATCAATATTTCCACTGAAAACAGAGTATGTTAAAAAGAGAAACTTCAGTCCTAGATGTAACAGAGAAACGTAGAAAATTCACTGCTTTGAAAGCCTTGCAATGATCCATTATCACAGTAAAGAGATTCTTCCTACAAACCAAGAGACAAAAAGCCGACAGAGGTGAAAGATAGACATCAATACAAAAACTAATAAGTGGATCTGAAAGCCTCCAGCGATCCAGAGAAAAGTGGAAAGATGATGATACAGGGACCCTGCAAACAGATGTGGAGAGAAACATCCAACGATCAAATCCACCCAGAGGCTAGAAAACATAGAGCTTCGACTGAGAAAGTTGAGATCTTAAATCTGAATTTGTCCTTCCTCCTGTAGGATGTCGTTTTCAAAAGACTGGAAGGAGATCCAGTCAGTCGCCGAAGAGCAGCCTGCCTTAGATAATTGGTCTGCTTCACCATTTTGTGCTCGGTAGATGTGTGAAATAGCTAGGCTGTGGAATTCAGGGATCAGGGTTCTAATTCTAGATTTCCAAGGCTCCAGAGAAGGGGAGAAGAGGGAACCTCTCATGTTTCCCACTCAATTACAGACTTGGAATCTCCAAAAACAGTGAGCTCCTGAAGACCAAGCCAGATGGCACAATGTAGGATCCCCCAGAAGGCCAGTAACTCAACACGGGTGTTGGATCCAAAGCCATAGTTCCAATGAAATTTGTAGGAGCGTGATGGCCCTAGGTGAATAGCCATGCCGCATCCACAAAGTCCAAAAGACGAGGCACCATCAAAGAAACCAACTGGGAATACTAACCAAATGTCAAGGGGAGGAGGGGGACATTTCAGATTAGAAGGTGAGGATGAGGAAAATTCCATGTAGTATGAGATGATTTTGCAACTGGTCCGCTAGATGTCTGGTTTCACATGGTCAAATATATGGGCATTTTCCAAATACCCCAAATGATGAAGAATACCAATGATCTGTGGAGAGGTTGATTCGCTGACCATCTATCAAGGCAAGAGGCAATGTCATAACAGTCCCAATCTGTAGGAGAACCAAGCTGATGAAGCACCGAAATCCAAACCGATGTGGCGAAAGGGAAATGGATGAAAAGATGATTGATGTCCTCTCTGAAAGATAGACAATGCCCACATCTGCTTGGACCCTGGAAGCCCCTTTTGCACAAAATATCCCAAGTGAGGATCCTATTATGCACCACCAACCAAGCAAAGCATTTGAGTTTAAGAGGGAAATTCCATTTCCATGCACAGGCCAGCCAAGAGAAGACTTGAACCAGTCTAGAGGGTTGGAAGATTAACTGATATGTCTCCTTGACAATGACCTTTCCTTGTTGAGAACCTCCAAACCATATCAATTTGTCATCTTTAGGAGAGAGGATTATGCCAGAGAGTTTGAGAATAGATATATAATATTTCCATTCCCAAATCAAGTGATCAGGCATCTCAAGTGTAATTGCATCTTTCCAATGAGTATAAAAAGAAGAGGAAAGAGATATGTCTACCATGTCTTTAATCACAAAAATGCCCTTATTATGGAGAAAGTTAATGAGAGCAGGAGATAGAAGATGAGAGCCAAACATACCTGAGAGCAGATCCAAGCCAATCTATGGAATAGTGCCCGAGCCTACATCCCATCTGAGGTTCCCAAAAAACCAATACTTAGTCTTGAGAAGGCTACGCCAAGACTGTGAGATATTAGGAGGATCTGGGGCTCCATCACACAGCCAGCTAATAAGATCTTTGTTCTGTAAATATTTGGTCTTTATGATATGTTTCCATAGTCCTTGACTGCATACAACCCTCCAAAAAACATTTAGGAGAAGGTCATGTCAGACCAGGAGGTAACTCCTCAAATGTAATCGTATTATTCATTCAAGTTGTTTATTATTATATACAAGAGGGAGTGACTGTTCAGTTCATCTCCCGATGACTCTCCATTTCCTCTATTATTTATTTACACTAATTACAGTTCACCCAATCCCTATGATTAGGTGTCAACATTCCCCTCCTTAATCTGAAGGGATGTTGGTGAGTCCAAGCATCATTCTGAATCTTTCAAGCTTTTCTCTTCCAAGCGCTTTGGTGAAGATGTCTGCAATCTACTCATTAGTGGAACAATGGCGAAGATGGATTGTTTTGGCCTCAACATGACGTCGAATCAGATGATATTTTGTATTGATGTGCTTTGTTCGATCATGGAACTTTGGGTTCTTGGACAACTTTATTGTCGAGGTATTGTCAATCATGAGTGGAGTCGATTGTACTTGTTTTACCTGCAAATCTTCAAGAATTTTCTTGAGCCACACAATTTCTTTTGTTACCTCAGCCGCTGCCACATATTCTGCCTTTGTTGTGGAATCTGCTAGAACTGATTGTTTGCATGATCTCCAGGAGACAGGTCCTGATCCAAGACTCATAACATAACCCGAAGTAGATACCCCAGTTTCTTTGTCTCCATCGAAGTCTGAATCAGAGTATCCAATCAAGCTGAAGTCGCCCACCTGTGTATACTTGATTCCAAAGTCTTGAGTTCCCTTCAAGTACTTTAGAACTCTTTTTGCAGCAGACCAATGTCCCTCACAAGGCTTTTACATAATCGTGGAGAGGATTCCAATAACAAACGAAATGCCTGGTCTGGTAGTAGTTATGTAGTTGAGACTTCCTACAAGTTGTCTATACTTTGTTGCATCCTCAAATTCTTTTCCTTCAATGGATGTGAGCTTTAAGTTTTGTTCCATTGGAGTAGTCAGAGGATTGCATTCAGTCATGTCAAATCTGTTCAACAGATCTCCAATGTACTTCTTTTGAGAAAGGAATATGGACTTCGAATGTTGAGTTACTTCAATACCAAGATAGTAATGAACATGGCCCAAATCAGTGATTTCAAAGCCTTTCCTCAATTCCTTCTGTATGGATGCAATGTAGCTCTCATTGTTCCCTGTCATCAAAATATCATCTACATATACCACAAGATATACAACTATTTTTCCAACCTTCTTGATAAACAAAGTTGCATCATCAAGATCATAATGTTTGAAATTGAGTTTCAGAAGATGCTCAGTTAGTTTTTCATACCAGGCTCACGGTGCTTGTTTGACGTCGTACAAGGATTTCACAGGTTTGCATACTTTATGCTCATATCCTTTTACAACAAATCCTTCAAGCTGGGACATAAAAACATTCTCTTTTAGATCTCCATTCAAGAAAGCAGTTTTTACATCCATTTGATGGACTTTCCAACCGTTCTGAGCTGCTAGGGCAAAGAGTGTCCGGATGGTAGCCCATTTTGCTGTGGGGGCAAAAGTCTCCTCATAATCGACCCCTTCCTTCTGTGCAAAACCTTTTGCCACAAGCCTAGCTTTGTGCTTGTCAAGTGAGCCATCAGCTTTATACTTGTTCTTGTAGACCCACTTGCAGCCAATTGGTTTGGTTCCCAATGGAGGATCAACCAGCTTCCAAGTGCCATTCTTTATCAAGGCATCATACTCCTTTTGCATTGCTTCTTTCCATTCATCATGAGAAGCAACTTCTTTGAAGGAAGTTGGTTCAAAATCTGTAGACAAATTCAATTCACAATCATAAGAAACATCCATATCAACAAGTGAATTAGATTCATCTACATCACCTCCATTTTGCCAAGTTGAATTTCTAGTTCCTATCTTTCCAACCTCATCAGGATGAACACTTTCAAGTGTCTTTGTCAGCCACTTTGGAGGACCTTTCTGAGATGGTGCAGGCTGCTCCATTGATTGAGTTGGGACTAAATCAAGATTGAGTCTCCCAATTCTGTCAATCACATCACTCAAAGTATCATCCGTTGTTGGAGTTACATGCGGGGGAGAGAGTGCTTCAGAAGAAGATTCCATAAGTTGATCTAGTATAGGAATCCCCTCTTCAAGATGTGGAATCTAATTATCAAATTCTTGAAATGATTTTGCATTTGCGAATCTATCCAAGCGATCAAGTTGCCACTCAATAACATTGTCAATTTTGGATGATTCAAGAAAGATTACATTTTTAGATACAACAAATTTTTATTGACTCCATCATAGAGACGGTATGCTTTGGAGGTGTTTGAATACCCCAGGAAGATACACTTACGACTTCTTGCACCAAGTTTGTTTCTATGTACCTTTGGTATCAAGGCATAACATGTGGAACCAAAGACCCTGAGATGCTTTACCAAAGGAATGTGCCCATACCACATTTCATAAGGAGTCTTGCTTCTAATAAAATTAGATGGACATCTATTCTTTACATATACAGCACATAGAACTGCATCAGCCCAAAACATCAATTTTACATTTTTGAAAAACATCATGGAGCGCACCATATTTAAGATTTTCCTATTCATTCTTTTAGCTACTCCGTTCTGTTGGGGATTATAAGGCACAGTGGTTTGATGTTTGATCCCATGTTGGCGAAAATATTTTTCAAATTCATTTGAAGTGTATTCTTTTCCATTATCAGTGCGAATAGAGCCAATATGAGATTGTGCATCATTTTCAATCCATGTATGAAAGTTCTTGAATGTTTGAAAAGCATCAGATTTTTTCTTCAATAAATAAACCCAACACATTCTGGTGTAGTCATCAATAAATGTCATCATATATTTATTTCCATTTGCAAAAGGAACAGGCATTGGACCACATAAATCTGAATGAATGAGTTCAAGTTTTCTATGTGCTCTAGAATGTGAATCATGAAAAGATTGTTTGCTATGCTTTCCTAGAATGCAAGCATCACATTGCTTAAGTTTCCTAGGAATTGTAGGCAAACCAGTAACACCATTTTTCTTCAACAAGTGGAGGTTGTCATAGTTCAAGTGTCCAAATCTAACATGCCATAATAAACTTGATGGAAATGTACCTTCTTCATAATGAGAATTGTATGAGAAATTTTGTGCACGAGCAGAGGTACCCTGCAGCTTGAGAAGCCTTTCTTCTTCTATCCCTGTCATGACAAGTGAGTGGTCTGATGCTTTTCTCAACTCAGTCTTACCATCAAACATATGAATGGAGTGTCCTTGCTGGCAGATGTGGACCAAGGACAACAAGTTTCTCCTCAGTTGTGGGAGATATAAAACATGATGCAGAAGAAAGTCTAGAAGACCAGGCAATTTAAGCCTGATTGTACCAAGCCATGATGGCTTGAGTTTTGATTTTTCTACAAAGTATACTGCTCCATCAATATTGTCAGCAAATTCTTCAAAAAAATCTCTTCTAAAAGTCATGTGGCAAGTTGCTCCTGAATCAAGCAACCAATCATTTTTCCAAGAAGCAAGTGAAGCATTAAATAAGTCTTCATTAACTCCAATATTACAGTGTGCCACAACATAGTGAGCGGATTTAGGTGCTTTACCTTTCTCTTTGTCATTAGTTTTACCTTTGGGTTGGTTTCTTTTATGCTCAATTCTATCCTAAGACAACTTGCATGTGGATGCATCATGTGATCCATCTCTTTTGCAGCGTATGCATTGCAAATATGACTTTTCTCCTTGAGAGTGTCTGCCCCCCGCCTCTAAAATTTCTTCCTCTTCGACCACCTCTTCCTATGGAAGAATCTTGAGCAATATTCTTCTCTCTATGTGCAAGGCACATAGCATCTTCAGAAGACTGAGGAGTTGTCTTCTTCCCAAAGTTTTCTCTCTTTCAGCAATTTTTTTCACAAGGGAGTCAAAGGTAATATCTTTGAAGTTTCCATTTGCTTGCAATGACTTAAGATAACTTAAGTAAGTGGGATAAAGTGCCTTGAGAAAAGCTATCATAGGAATGTCTAGTTCAACATTAGTGACTTTGATATCATGCATAATAGATTTTACTTCTGATACAAGAGCAAGAGGATCATCATTTTGTAATTCAAGGGTGAACAATTTAATCATGAGTTGAACAACTTCACGTGCAGAGTGTGAGTCATAGAGTTCCTTCAGTTTTTGTAAGGCTTCGAAAGCATTTGAAAATGGCGAAATATGGCGACTCACCTCTTCATTTACTAACGCTGCAATCAACACATAAGCCTTGCTGTTCTTATTTTCCCAAATGGCGAATTCCTTGTCTGAGGTAGGTTGTTCTCGCTTTTTATCTTTGTTTCCAACACAAACTCCTTTCCACAGATCATTAAAAATGAGAGTGTGTTTGATTTTCCGAGATCACTCAGGATAATTTTCCTTCCCATTGAGGACCACTCCCACAATAGATATTAATGAGTGCAATTTTTTTTAAATATACTTCTGTTGCCAATAAGCTATAAGAAATTGCACTTCTGCTTGTAAAAAAAACTACAATTTTAATGTATATAATAGAGGTATGGACATGCTCACAAAACCCAACAAGTGAGTACAGATGTAAGGCTTCCACTTCAGAAGGTCTGATTTAGAGATGGTCCACACAAAAATTGAACCTCAATGTCTAACTATCAACAAAGCACACATTCAAGACCTGTATCTCTCATGAAAACAAGCACATTTTTGACAAAATAAAATGTCTCTTTCAAAATTCACCAGTACAGCCCACTTAAAAACATCATATACTGGACTCAAATAAAATGCCTCTTTCAAAATTCACCAGTACAGCCCACTTAAAAACATATTAGAATAGATAATAAGGCATGTAATCTATAGGTTTTCTTCACAGTCAATCTGAGAGTCACAGTCTAAAACTCCGTGTCAAAGCAAGTACCCATGAATTTTTTTTAGGGAAGGCGGAGGGCCAATACCATGGAGCAGTTGCCTCACATAACCAGCCGAACGTCTACAGCAGTTGCCAGAGAGGGGAAAACCTGCAGAATGGTTATCAAATTCTTGACAGAGGCACACCTGTGGAGTGGTTGCAAGAGGTCAGTTCTGAAAAATAGGCAAAACATAGGCAGAATAGGCAGAAGGGAGTTACAAAGCAGAGAGGGAAGCCAAAAATGGCGTTGGCTCTGATACCATGTCAGACCAGGAGGTAACTCCTCAAATGTAATCGTATTATTCATTCAAGTTGTTTATTATTATATACAAGAGGGAGTGATTGTTCAGTTCATCTCCCGATGACTCTCCATTTCCTCTATTATTTATTTACACTAATTACAGTTGTTCACCCAATCCCTATGATTAGGTGTCAACATATCCATATTGAAAGAGGCTAGATCTTTTATGCCCCAAACACCAAGAGAGACCGGGAGGTTGAGCATCTCCATACGAACAAGATGGATTTTGCGATATTCTTTTGTACCAGCCCACAGAAATGGGAAACCAAAGAGTTGATTTTGTGGACAACACCCATAGGAATTTTGAAAATGTGCATCCAGTAAATAGGAATGTTGTGGAGGATATATTTTATGAGGATAAGTCATCCTCCCAGCGATATCCATTTGTGTGACCACATATTCAACCTCTTGTCTATTTTGTGGTGTATCCAAGCCCAATCCTTGTTATTGTATCCATTAGGTTTTAGAAGAAACCCCAAATATTTAAAGTCCTGTTGACGATGTTGGACCCGCCAACATGTTAGGGGATCTCCCCGGTAAGAAGTCCCAACTAGACCTCAGACCATTTGGAGTAGGAACCCCAGTAGTGTTGGAAATAATACTAAGAGGGGGGGTGAATCAGTATTATTAATTCAAATATATATATATATATATATATATATATATATATGATTTCACACCCAGATCATATACGCTACTTCAGTTCGAGAAAACCGCGTATATACGCAACTTCAGATAAGAAAACTAGCGTATACCATGCAGACTTATAATTTAATGTGTTCTACAGATGTTGATCATTAATCTGTGCATCAGAGTCATATAAATAGTAACCAGGAATAGTAAAAACAGAGCAAAAGACAATCACACACAAGAACACAAGATATAAGGTGGAAACCCAATGTGGGTGAAAACCACCTGCTGCAATTCATCTCTATCTTCTTTTAATTAGAAACTTCTTTTTACAATGATTCTGTACTGGTGTAGACTTATACCAGTACGCAGGCTGCAACCTGCAGAGAGCTACAACCCTCTCTCGTTCTCCAGCTTCTCCTGGAAGGGAGCTACAACCCCCTTAGCTCTTGTACTAGCTGAGATACTAGTACGTAGGTGCTGACCTACAGAAGGCTACAACCTTCTCTTTTCTTCCAGGGACCACGTTTCATCAATTTTCAGACTGGATCCATGAATATCAAACAAACATCAAGTATATGTGCATCAACCAATCTCCTTTCCACAAACAACTACTGAATCAACCAATAACTTCTCAGAATGTTGTAACCAGAAAACAATACTAGTAACCAGACACCAATGCTGAACCCAGAATACTGCAGTAATCCACAGAAGCAGCTAAAACATATTTCAAGAGACGTACGCTACTTCACTATGTATAAACCTGCGTACATACGCAGCTGAATCAAGGTCAACCAGCGTATACGCTTTCTTCTCTTGCTGAACCTGCGTGTATACGCGTCTTTGCAGAGCGGAACCTGCGTATAGATCTATAAAAGACAATTCACCCTTTACACTTAAACAGACTTCAGTTATACTCAGATTATCAGATTTATAGATCTAATTATGCACCGATTATAACAGATCAAATCACAAAAAAATATTACTATTCAAGCCTTGAGATCTCGACCCATCAATAGAACTTATCTATCTTGTAATGCTCAGGTTCCTCCTTGATTCAGATCCAGCCACACAAACCAATCACTTGCACGTCTTCAGATATTCAATACATTAGATAATTCTTGCCTAATGATCTCCTTCCTCTTTTATAGTCTTAGACCTTTCACAATACCACGTCCAAAACCATAACAAACCAATACCATGGACCCAATACTTGGGATCAACACATCTGACGAGATACTATGGTCCAAAACCATAGGTTCAAATACCAAGGACTAAATACCACGGACCAAACATAAGTTCTCCCACATGTACGCGCTTTTCCTTGCGTGAAAGTGCGTGTATACGCATACGTGAATTTGGAACGTTTAACCCGCGTGTATACGCGAATTGATCACGATGAACTTGCATATATATATTTTTCCTTCATTCTGAGAGCCTGAACTGAGATCTGTTACCAGAGTGAGTTGCCATCAAGGACAACACCTGTGCCACACCTGTGCCATAGCGCCAAACCTGTGTCATAATGCCAACAATCTCCCCCTTTGGACTTGATGGCAACCTCAAAGTCATTCTCCCCCTTTGTCATCAAGGGCAAAGGGTTATGCTCCCCCTGAGTATATGCTGGAATCTCTGCTCTGTTGTGCTGACCATGCTCCCCCTGATTGTAGGAAAGATCTGCAAAATGATTTTCTTCAAGAACCATGACTTATACATCATAGAAGACCTTCCTATCACCAAAATACTCTATACAAACATCCATCACCCAACCAAGTGGGGATCATCCACCCAAACAAGTGGGAATACATCAGAAGTTTACATATGACAACCAAGTACATTACATCATTCATCCCAGGGAAACCAAAATAGGTCGTTACATGACCTTGACAATAAAAGACATACATGACATAGAGGCGAAAAATTTAGAGCAAGACTATGAAAGTCACCAATAACAAATATCAGCAGCATCATTTTTCATATCAGCAACCATGTTCTCCTTCTGCACCCCTTCTGCAGTTGATCCACCTGAACCCAAAACAGCGTGTGTATGCCAACAATGCATTATTAGAAGATTATATGCTCCCCCTGAACTTGTGCCAGATGGTCTCTTGTCAGACCCATATCAGACTCTCTTCAATTAGAGTCTGTCCCCACTGATTTCCTTCAAACCACCATATACGCGACTGTATCTACATAAATCGGCGTATGTACGCGGATCCTCCTCATGCAACTCGCGTACAGCCACATTTATCTAAAACAGACAGGTTTCAGCAGCAAGATGATGCATCAACTAACCCCAGCTTCTGTCTGAGGTATTCAAATGTCTCCCTGGGCAGTGGTTTGGTGAGAATATCAGCAACTTGTTCCTTAGAGGGAACATACTCCAACTTGACCTTTAGTTCAAGCACTTGTTCCCGAAGAAAATGATATTTGATAGGTATGTGCTTGGTCTTTGAATGCATGACAGGATTCTTTGAAATGTTGATTACACTTGTATTATCACAAAAAATGGAAATAGGTGGAGTACAAGTGATTTGAAGATCTTACAATGTTTGCATCATCCAAAGGAGTTGTGTGCAGCAAGATGCAGTAGCTATATACTCTGCTTCAGCTGTAGATAATGCAATGGAACTTTGTTTCTTGCTGAACCATGATACTAATCTAGGACCCATGAAGAATGCACCACCACTAGTGCTTTTCCTGTCATCCACGCTACCTGCCCAATCTGCATCTGTATATGCATGAAGTGTGATATCTGTATCTCTAGGATACCATAAACCATAGTTTTGAGTCCCTTGAAGGTATTTGAAAATTCTCTTGACTGCCTGAAGATGAGTTTCCTTTGGATTTGCCTAAAACCTTCCAACTATCCCTACTGCACGCATAATGTCTGGTCGGGTACCTGTTAGATAGAGTAGACTACCAACCATGGATCTATAGGTAGGTTGATGTACAGCTGTTGATTCATCATTTGTGCTGAGACTGCATTATGTAACCATAGGAGTACATACTGGTTTCGAATCCTCCATCCCATATTTCTTCAAGATCTGCTTGAGATACTTGGTTTGTGATAGAAAAATGTCGTCTTTGTTTTGTTGGACTTGTAAACCAAGAAAATATGTGAGCTCACCAAGCATGGACATTTCAAACTCCTTTTGCATTACCAAGGAAAAATTTTGACTCATGTCTTCTTCATTGCTGCCAAAGATGATATCGCCAACATACACAACAAGTATTAGCAACTTTTCATTGTCAACCTTTATATATAGATTGTTGTCTGTTGATCCTTTTACAAAACCTTGTTGATGAAGGTACTCATCCAACCGAAAATACCAAGCCCTTGGAGCTTGTTTAAGACCATAGAGAGCCTTTTTGAGTCTGCATACAAGATTTGGATCATTTCCAAGGATGAACCCATCTGGTTGTTCAATGTACACTTCTTCATTCAAGTCTCCATTCAGAAAGGCAGATTTTACGTCCATCTGAAATACTTTGAAATTTTGAAAGCTAGAGAGTGCAAGGAACATTCTTATAGCCTCAAGTCTAGCCACTGGTGCAAAGGTTTCTTCAAAGTCTATGCCTTCTTGTTGCGCATATCCTTTACAAACAAGTCTTGCCTTGTTTCTAACCACATCTCCATTTTCATTCAGCTTATTTTTGAAAATCCACTTTGTCCCTATGACATTCTTATCTTTTGGTCTAGGAACCAACTCCCAAGTGTTATTCCTTTCAATCTGCTCAAGTTCTTCATTCATTGCCTTGACCCAGCATTCATCTTTGCATGCTTCTCGTACATTTTGTGGTTTGGTGGAGGAGAGCAATGCTAGATAGCTTGAAGCTTCTGAAATGGTTCTCCTTGTTTGTACACCTGCCTCTTTCTGCCCCAAAATTTGAGATTCTGGATGATTCTTCTGAACGTATCTGGATGGAGTCTTTTCTTCTATTCTTATTTGTTCTTCTGGAGCCTCATGGGTTTCTTCATCATGAATCTGATTTGACGTTGAGGGATAGTCCTCATCATCTTCGAAAACTTCAGATCTTTCCTGCCTAGAGGTATTTCCTTCTTCATCAATCACTACATCAATACTTTCAATAATTTTTCCAAGTCTTTTATTGTAACACTTGTATGCTTTGCTATGGGGAGAGTAACCAAGGAGAATGCCTTCATCTGCTCTAGGTTCAAACTTGCCAAGATTTTCATCAGTCCTTTTAATGTAGCACTTGCTTCCAAAAATTTTGAAATATTTCACCGTGGGAGTCTTACCATACCAAAGTTCATGAGGAGTCTGAGTGCCATTTACCCGGACATTTGTCTTGTTAAGAATAGTTACTGCAGCAAATGTGGCTTCACCCAGAAGGTTGTGAGAGTTCCAGATTCATCGAGCATAGCACGAGCCATTTGTTGAACCGTTTTGTTCATCCTTTCCACTACTCCATTTTGTTGAGGTGTCCTTGCAGCAGAAAATTCCCTTCTTATGCCATGTTCTTCACAAAAATCGAAAAATTCATCTGAGGTAAATTCTCCTTCTCGATCAGATCTAAGACATTTGATTCGTCGATCTGATTCGTTTTCAACCAAGGCTTTGAATGATTTGAACTTTTTGAAAGCTTCATCTTTATACTTCATGAGTCCTAACCAACACATCCGCGAAAAGTCGTCAATAAACAATATGAAGTACTCTTCACCAAGAGGTGACTTCTTCCTAGTTGGACCACATATATCAGTATGGACAAGTTCAAGTGGCCTACTAGCTGATCCTTCCTTCTCCGGAAATTAGTTCTGGTTTTCTTGTCAAACTAACATGATTTGCATATTGTATTGTCTGGAAGATCATGAACCGCCTGATATTTGCATGCTTTCCTTATCTGAGAGAAGCTAAGATGCCCCAATCTTCTGTGCCATAGCCAGTGTTCATCATTCTTACTTAGATAGCATTGATGTTGTCCTTCTTTGAATATGTATAAATTATTTGGAGTTCTTATGCCTTTGATCACTGTTTTTCATGTATCAAGATCATGAACACTACATCCATTTGATCAAAATATTACCTCAGTTCATTGATCGCACATCTAACTGACACTCAATAGATTATGCTTTAAGCCATCAACATACATAACATTTCCAACTTTGACCTTTTCTTTCAACTGAACAGAACCTTTACCTTTTATGAACGCAGGGGTGTCATTTCCAAATGAGACCTTCTTTGCCTTTTCTAAGGCACTATATGATTGAAGTTTTTCTTTATCACCTGTCATATGTTTCGAACATCCACTGTCGATATACCATTGATTTTCCTGTCCTTTTGCATATAAGGCTATCCCACATCTTTCTGGTTGCGGTTCTTTCATTCTCCATGTTTTTTCACTTGAGACTTGTTCCTTCTAAGTTGTCTGCCGAAACCTGCTCCTTCATTCAAAATCTTCATGACCGAAGTTGTTACAAATAGAACATTCTATTTCATTTTCAAGACCATAAAAGTTATTGTAAGTCCTTTTCATGATCCCAGTCCTACTTCTTTGTTTTTGAGCTTCTCTAGTCATGATTGTCTTATAGGCGACACATTGAGCCGCTTTGTGACCAAATTTATGACAAGAGTGTTGAGAATGCAACAAGATGATGGAGCTTAGTGGAAAGGAGTCGCCTTCACTAAGTAGGCCCGCAGACATATTATGGCTCAAAGTCTATTTTTAGCCTATGTCTATTTTTAGACATATGGATCATGGTATATGAGTTGCAGGATGATGTTTATGGATGATTGGTCATGTTGGGAAAAATAGATGGACTTATATTTTTGGCTCACAGCAGGAGTGATCAAAGTCTATTTTTAGACTACTAGTCAAAAATAGAAAAGTCAAATATTATTGTCTCATAATAATATTTGGACTATAAAAATTATCTTATCCTCTTGGAGCACTTCAGTTCGAGCTACAAATGTGGCACATGCAGCTATCAGAAGGAAATGTGCTTTTATTGTGAGTTAGTTGAGCTATTGCATGCATGACTTCAGTTAGAACTCAAGCAGTTGAGTTTGGTGGAGTTGGATGTAGAGTTGATGGAGTTGTGTTTAGTTTGACTTGGTTAAACTAGTTGTACTTAGTCTAACTGCAATTAGACTAGTGATGAGTTATGTGAATTAATTATTAACTCATAAAGCAACTAAAGAATACATTAGTTAACTCAGTTGCATGTCAGTGCATGTACAGTTCAACAGTGACAGGTGTTAGAGGTTGAGATTGCTATCAGTTGTAACTATAGTTGTGCATGAGATCTTGCACAATCAAAGGGATTGAGTTATGCCAATGAAGACTGCGTAGTGTGGGTCAATACCAAGTATTATAGCTTGTGCTCACGTGATTTCCAGGGTGAGTGATTCTCTTCAGGCATTGTGCAGTGGAGGCAGGGAAAGCAGCAGAGGAGATTCGAACCTGTGACTTGTTCGGATCTGAGCTAGTTTTGTGTGTAACAGGTGGAGATAGTGCTGGATACTTGTGAGGAGTATTGTACTATGTAAAGTTACATGTTCTCAATCATTAATATACAGATAGTGTGGGGTTTTCAGCTGTAAGCTTTCCCCGGGTTACATATTGTGTTAATGTGTGCATGCTATTGATGTTTCATTATTTTTGATGCTGCTAAATTGATGATCAACGTAGAGGAGATTAATGTATTCTGCAATAGTATATAATCGGGATAATCTCTGTGAATATGTGTATTATTCAAAATTTCTACAAAGAGAAACACTAGCCTTTGAAGAAACTCCTGCGATTATCAAATCTACCAACTGAATGATTGTAGTTTCTATTGACATCCATTCTTGAGGAAAATTGAGAATTTTTTACATGTGGCTAGTTGTGGCTTCTGTTTATCCTTAAATTAGATTGTCCCCGATTTACCTAGTAGTCTCTGTTCATTCTTGAGGTAAATTGTCCCTGATTTACCTGGTGATCTCCATTGTGCCTTTGTTGTCGATTGTCAATTTGTTCACTCCTCCTTGCTGCATCAAGATAACTTTTGGAGGTGGATGGCTGCTGTGCTTGAGACGCTTCTTCATTATATCCAAGACCTGTCTTGATTAGTGGAGAACACTGCACTTTGATAATCTCATCTAAAGTTTCAGATCCTTTAGCAAATCTGAGATTAAGGGCTTTTGTTTTCTCAATTTCTTTTCTAAGTCCCACAATTTCACATTCTAACTTTTCATTGTATTTATCTTTTTCGGCAATTTGGAATGTTAGAGTATCTATAATCATATTATTTTCCTCTAAACAAACTTTAAGTCTATAAATTTCTTCATAAAGACCTTCTTCATTTGCAGCATCCAAGAAATCATCATCTTCAAAAGCCATCAAAAGTCTATCATCATTACCTCATTCATCTTCATCACTATTTGATAGTCCATCACTGTCTTCATGCGTGTAATAGCTCTTCTTATTCTACTTTCTGTTCCATTTGACAGGTTCCTTACCTTTGTCTAGTTTATCTTTATGAGGACATTTTGCAGCATAATGACCGACTCTTCCACAAGCAAAGCATTTGAAAGGCAACTTACCTCTGAATCTTCCAGTTCCCCGTTGGAGGTTCTTGACAAAATTTGATTCTTCCTCTTCTTCTGACATATGTCCTGACTCATAGTAATCTCCTTTGCCTGAAGCCTTGAATGCAACTTCTCTCCTGTCTGATGGTCCTCCTTTTCTCATTTCGTAAGCAGTTAGAATTCCGTGCAGCTGTGACATGGTAAGGCTCTGTAGATTCTACTTTTCTTCTATGGCAGAAACTTTTGATTCAAACTTAGAAGACAAAGATCTTAGAACCTTTTCAACCAAAACAACCTCTTTTATTTCTTCACCCAAGTTTTTCATACAATTAACAATCTCATCTATACGAAGGAAATAGTTAGCCACACTTTCATCATTGTGCATTCTGAGATTTTCATACTGAATTCTGAGGGTTTGAAGTTTTGCTCGTTTTACCTGTTCATCTCCTTCATAGCTCAGAACGATCTTGTCCCATATTTCCTTTGCAGTTTTGAGCTGCATAACCTTGACGAATTCTGTTTGAGATAGACTCCCTAATAGAGTATTGACAACCTTTGCATTTGTTTCATACTGCTTCTTCCCAGCCGGATCTGTAGGAGTAGCTGAAGGAAATGTGTACCCTGTATCTATGATATCCCAGACTTCTATACCAAGAGATTGAAGATAGGCTGTAATTCTTACCTTCCAATAGATGAAGCTGGTCCCATCAAAAATTGGTGGTTTGATCGAGGCTTCTCTCTCGTAGTTGCTCATGATGATAGATCTTCCTTCAAGTGCTCAAGCTTCTTCTGAAGGACCTACTCTGATTCCAATTGTTGTAAATAATACTGAGAGGGGGGGTGAATCAATATTATTAAGTCAAATTTTTTTATTTTTTTTTCACACCTAGATCATATACGCTACTTTAGTTCGAGAAAACTGTGTATATACGCAACTTCAGATAAGAAAACTAGTGTATACCATGTAGACTTATAATTTAATGTGTTCTACAGATGTTGATCATTAATCTGTGCATCAGAGTCATATAAACAGTAACTAGGAACAGTAAAAATAGAGCAGAAGACAATCACACACAAGAACACAAGATATAAGGTGGAGACCCAATGTGGGTGAAAACCACCTGCTGCAATTCGTCTCTATCTTCTTTTAATTAGAAACTTATTTTTACAATGATTTTTTACTGGTGTAGACTTATACCAGTACGTAGGCTGCAACCTGCAGAGAGCTACAACCCTCTCTCGTTCTCCAGCTTCTCTTGGAAGGGAGCTACAACCCCCTTAGCTCTTGTACTAGCTGATATACTAGTACGTAGGTGCTGACCTACAGAAGGCTACAACCTTCTCTTTTCTTCTAGGGACCACGTTTCATCAATTTTCAGACTGGATCCATGAATATCAAACAAACATCAAGTATAGGTGCATCAACCAATCTCCTTTCCACAAACAACTATTGAATCAACCAATAACTTCTCAGAATGCTGTAACCAGACACCAATGCTGAACCCAGAATACTGCAGTAATCCACAAAAGCATCTAAAACATATTTCAAGAGACGTACGCTACTTCACTATGTATAAACCTGCGTACATACGCAGCTGAATCAAGGTCAACCAGCGTATACGCTTTCTTCTCTTACTGAACCTGTGTGTATACGTGTCTTTGTAGAGCGGAACCTGCATATAGATCTATAAAAGACAATTCACCCTTTACACTTAAACAAACTTCAGTTATATTCATATTATCATATTTATAGATCTAATTATGCACCTATTATAACAGATCAAATCACAAAAAAATATTACTATTCAAGCCTTGAGATCTCGACCCGTCAATAGAACTTATCTATCTTGTAATGCTCAGGTTCCTCCTTGATTCAGACCCAACCACACAAACCAATCACTTGCACGTCTTTAGATATTCAATACATCAGATAATTCTTGCCTAATGATCTCCTTCCTCTTTTATAGTCTTAGGCCTTTCACAATACCATGGTCCAAAACCATAACAAACCAATACCATGGACCCAATACTTGAGATCAACACATCTGACAAGATACTATGGTCCAAAACCATAGGTTCAAATACCAGGGACTAATACCATGGACCAAACATAATTTATCCCACATGTACGCGCTTTTCCCTGCGTGAAAGTGCGTGTATACACATACGCGACTTTGGAACGTCTAACCCGCGTGTATACACGGATTGATCACGATAAACCTGCGTATATATATTTTTCCTTCATTCTGAGAGCCTGAACTGAGATCTATTACCAAAGTGAGTTTCCATCAAGGACAACACCTGTGCCATAGTGCCAAACCTGTGTCATAATGCCAACAAGCAGTGGGTAGTACAGTAGTGCCTTGACTTCGGTAGCGCAAAGAGGTAAGTAAGATAACATTGTCGGAAGCAAGTGTGTGACCATGATACGAGTCAAGAGAGATGCATGGGGGTTCTAACACATGGAGGGTAAAAGGAAGTGTGTCCCTTAGAATCCTGTAATAGTACGCAGCCTGAAAGGAACACACAAGAAGAATGACATCACGGGCTGGAAGCAGAGTAGTCCACAATCCAAGGTGACAGGTTAAACCAACAACACGTCTCCAACAAGATTCATACAATCATATACAAAATAGTTCATACACGAATGTGTAAGTTAAATAACATACATTGCTAAAGCAACTCGAATAGTCCAACTACAATAGCAACATATGCATAAAAATGTGTTGGCTATGTTATATATATATAAAGTGAAAGTTTCATCCATACATACACTATGACAGCCACTAGCCCCAATAGTGGAACATTACAGTCAACACCACATGCTCCTCCAAAGAGATGTACTCACTCTGCACTGTGGAGAAGCAAAAGCTCGTCACAAGACTCTCCAAACCTTCTCTAAGAAATGCCTATCCAAAGCTTGGCTCCCAAAATATCGTTCTATGAGTTACGAGGTTCTATATATAGCAAAGGGTGGGGTGACCCTTGAAATTCCCCTTTGACTCTTAGACTATCCTCATGACTCTTCAACTACATATAACTCCTTACATTACATAATGATTGTTTGCATTCCACTAATGACACTTGGTATTTCACTTTACATTACATTTGATTACAACGGATATGTCTCATAGTAGTGATGTGGCTGAGACAACTCATGACACAACTCGACATGACACTATTAACATGTACTGGCGGATTGTGGTGTCCATGTCAAGTTGTTGTGCTGCTAAGTGATGGATGTGTTCTTGGATGTGCTTTGTCTTCACCTCCACATTGCTTAGTGTTGTGGGGTATTCAATGGTCTTGGTCTTGCAAGATGGTTCCATGCATGTGTTTCTTTCTCTTGCTGCTTGATGTGCTTTGTTCATTCATCCAGCTACAAGTACGTCTTTCATCCCATTCATCATCTCACTGTCAGGCGGAAAGAGTCGTTTGTGCGGACACAACCAACCTCCCTAGGAGCCTAAGACTCTCTAGTGACAAACAAGACAAACAAGAGCAATCCTTCTCTAAACATGCATTTACCATACAAGAAATCAAGTGTTTAGATCCTACCTGTAGTCCAACGCTGTTGTAGTAGTCCAGCCTCGTCGATCCGGATGAGCTCCCCCTTCACTTCGAAACCTGCATTCACTGACAATCAAACGATTAAATAGCACTTGATAATCTCATAAAATAAAACACATTTAACATATAGACCAAGGAGTATATGAAACAACTCATAAATAACAAGTTATTGAGAAGAATGGACTCATTTGCATTAATAGGAAACAAAAGGAACAATTACAACCTGAGCCTTGGTGTTGTGCAAGTCCCTCCCAGGGTCCATCAAGAGTTCTCCTTTACTTTGACAAAGCTCACCCACTTCCAAATAGAACAAGCAAAGATGGTAATCTCTCCTCACAAGCTTCTAAATGGGAGTCCTAATTCCTGCAACATCTACCCTTAGAAATGTATAGCTTTCAACCTCCCCTCCTTCTGGCCCAATGCCTGTATTTATAGTGCTCAAGAGGAAGTTAATCAGGTCCACCATCAATGGGATAATCCCCTCTTTGGATGGGATAGCTCCCTTATTGATGGGATAAGTTCC
The DNA here is from genome assembly GCA_031772625.1 of Pinus tabuliformis. Taxonomy (NCBI): domain Eukaryota; kingdom Viridiplantae; phylum Streptophyta; class Pinopsida; order Pinales; family Pinaceae; genus Pinus; species Pinus tabuliformis. The sequence continues at coordinate 1,198,044,311 of CM062804.1, forward strand.
TCTTTGGTAGGGGTACATGAACCATCTGGAGGCGCTTCATACACGTCGAACAACCTTCTAGAATGCTCTAGAAATGACCACAAGTAACTTTTTAAAGATGAAACTTGCGCATTTTGACCTTTACAGGGGGACGCACCGCCCCTTTACATACAGAGCGTCCAAAGACGCAGCTTTTGTGAACATTGGGTGCGTACTCGCAGGTAAGGCTGAGAGAACCTGCGTACCCAGAGATAAATACATTTATAAAGACTTTCTCTCTTCTTGGAGTTTGACATGGATAGCAGAGGCATAAGACTTGCTTAAGAGGGTAGCATGATTGTTGATAGAGCCATACTAACTGTAAATAGCCATGGTGACATTTTTTAGTGTAACAGATTGCCCCCTAAAGTGCGAAGCCTGTAGTAGATTAGGGTTTCATAAGATCTAGGAAGGGTGAGGCGCTTTATCATTTCAAGGATTATCTCGTGGAGAGCCTAGTCAGAACCTGCAATTTTCAACACAAAATACATGTATAAGATTATATCATCGCTGAGGTAGGCATTCCCATACTCAGATCAAAACTTTAACTAACAGACTAACTACTCTGATACAGGAATGATCTTGCAGTACATCATAATCATAGACTTTTGTAGACACAGTATGGGCGCAGCCATCTGTTTATGATTACTCTACTTAGATAATGAATACAAAACTCCTCGCAGCCTGGATGGTGGAAACTAGATCCAGGGTCTTCATTTCTACTTCCCGAATTGGTACGATTCTAGCCATGCGAATAAATGAGTTGATGTCGAGCATGGTAGAAACCACTTGATTACCAGTCGATGATGTAAACTGTTAACAAGTGTGAGAGAAACCACCAGTAATGTCAATGGTTCTCAAAGTACCCAGTACAATCCATGAGATGTGAATGAATGAGTTGATGTCGAACATTTCACGGAATCCCTTGATCGAAAGTCAATGATGTAAACTGACGTCAAAGGCGAGAAACCTGCCATTGATGCATGCAGATTTCAAGGTACTGACGATTTCTAAGTCATCTCTCTAGATAATGTGTTGATGTCGATAGAAAGCGACCCGTTGCAGGCAAACCCACAACACGAAATCATTGTTCAAGTTGAAGAAATGTTGTTGTAAGGACTGACTCAGGGATGGTCAAATGGATGACAAGTATTTTGCAGATGAAAGTTTTGTTTGCAGACCTCTTGAACACATAACGACACGACAATGGCTTGGTGATAAACGACTCAAAGTTAATCCCCAGAACCCGGCTGAAGTCTTTCAAAGTGGTTTGATCAACTGTGAGGTAAAGGATTTCCCAACCCAGGTGAATGAAAAGTGTCGTGTCCAAGAGTGGTAATAAAGTTTCTTCTGAGACAAAAGATAACAAATAGGTTCATTCTTCTCTCTTTTCCCCCACCATTTCTGGCAAGTACCTCTTTATTTTTAACAAGCTTGAGGAGGATAACATATGCTTGATTATAAGCTCATCCTTCGGATGAGTCCAACCTAGTTTTGATTCGAACCCTAGGAAGGAGTGGTTCGTTCCTGTTTGTAATTGAACAGGTCCTTTACTGTGAAATGTTTAACGAGCCCAGTATAGGAGAAACTCGGCGTTTTTCAATTTTAGAGAGTCTGAAAAACTTAAGAAGACTCCAAGTTGAACTTTTTCGTAGATTTGTGTCCCTCAAGCCCGAAAAAGTATAAAATAATACCTGGGGGAACCGCTTGATCTTGCGACCAAGGAGTACTTTCATATTTAGTGTCGTTGACCTGAAAAGTAAAAAGCGATCAAGGACACGTCGTTTTATTTCCAATATCGAGTTTGAAACGACAAAAACCCGGCAATCTTTTCCTGATTTTACGGTCAGAAAAGGGCTATAAGGGGACCGTCTTTTAATTCTGTTTTAACGAGTGTAAAAGAAACGCTCGGCAATCTTTTCATGTTTTAGGAGTCAGAAAAGGGCTTAAAAGATGACTCTGATATTTTTGTTTGTGAAAAATGACAACTTTCCCTCTAAATCCCTTTGTCCTGCACAAAAACAACACATTACTCATACCTGTTTAAGATAGGCAAAAATGCATCAAAAAATATCCTTCCATGGTGAAAAATAAACAAATTTAGAACTCATTTATCCAAAAAACCTATAAAAAGACTTTTTACCATGACATTTTTACCATTTTACTGTTGAGGTTGAATAAAGGGCTTTTGGCAAGAAACTTCTCGTGGTCATTGCGGAGAATCCGACCATCAGAATCGAACGCCGTCTCTTCCAAGTATTTCACAACATCCTCCTTGTCAATTTCATCCGATTAAAATTTCATTTTAGGTTTCAGTTTTGATTTTTGGGGGGTTTTAGGTTTTGAAAACCACTCCGCGGGGTACGCAGGTGCCCTAAAGGGTGGCCTGCGTCCCTCGACTTTTTCCTACATAGGAAACAGGTCAAGGGACGCAGCCTACCTTCAGGCCACCTGCGTCCCGGCGCTCTGTGTGCCAAACGCGGGGTGCGTCCTCCGCAAAAGGCGGAATTTGAAACCCCAAACTCTAAAATCAACCATTCAAATTTCCTAAAATTAATTCTAATGTCCATTTGTTGGTGTGTAGGGCACTTACCATGCTGGATTGGAGAGAAAGAGAGCACGAGGAGGTTGATGAAGCTGCAATTGGTCACCAACCTTCCATCGATGCCCTAAGAGCATGTGGATTATACAAATACTGGGCCATACCTGGCATGAGGGCTCAGGTGAGATTCTTGGAGTGGCTGGTTGAGAGATGGAACGTTAATGAGCAATGCTTTTACATCGGAGAGCACCAGCTCGAGATAGAGCCCTCCGACATCTACTTTCTCACTGGCTTGCCGAATAGGGGCGAGCAACTCAATCTAGCCGGGACTAGGCCGGGTGGCCAATCCCTTGATAGTCTCTGGGCAGATTGGTGCATACCCAATCAACGCCATGCGAAAGGCATAGAGATCAAATACATCTCTCGACGTGAACTCATGGTCATAGCTTTCACTGTTACCAGGATTTGCGGCTCAGCCACTTTACATATTGCTATTGGGTCCCAAATGCGGATGGCAATTGACTGTTTCCGAGGCACCATCTTCAACTGGTGTGATGCTGTGTCGGCCAACCTGAAGGGCCAACTGACTAGGGCAAAGAATGGACAACTAAAGACCTTTGGATATGGGCCTCTAGTTGTGAGCTTTGCCTTAGAGAGAGTTCCGATGCTGATCCCTCAGCATCTCACTGTTGATATCTTGGGTCCTCGGGAGCCAAAGCTTATACGATGGGTTACGGTGATGGCCCGGCATCCTGACGAGGGTGCGGCAGTTGTTCGATTCACTGATAGTTATTTTCACTGGTTAGAGGACCAGGTGTTTGCGATCCAGGACTTTCCGTATGCCGGAGTAGATTTTCGAGGTGATCCGGACATGGTTCTTCCACAGGGAGAACAATGGGACGACAAAGGTACTTTATTTTTCACTAGTTTTTTAAGTTATGTATTTTTTTGTTTTTTATATATATCGCCTCAAACTGACAGTAAAAATGTTCAAAATGCAGATGTAGGCCCACGGCGTCCAGCCAATCTCCGGGCTTTCAAGAGGAGACACCCACCTGCACCACCACCGGCCCCACAGGATGCGGCCGCAGAGATGCTAGTTGAGTTGGAGCATGATCTAGAGCGTCTGACGGTGGACATACCGGAGACGACCATAGATGACATTCCTATCAGACTGCAGCGCCATGTAGTCGCGGTCCCGGGGCCTATTAGGAGGTTTTTATGTAAGGTGGCCCGGGCAGTAGTGTCTTATAGAGATCATCACCAGTGACTGGATGGTCACCTTTTGTAGTCATATGTGACATTTTGACTTTTTGTACTTATCATTTTTAAGTATGGGGGATTTACGCAGTGCATTATATTAAGGTGTTTTAAACCTATGATCGAAGACGATGTATATTTTTTGACACACTCCTATCTATATATATATCATTATTACCGGCTTATCTTGTTTAACATATGTGATGAAATGTTTTTAAATTTACTTGCATGATTACCGCAAATGTCTGTCCAACATTCGAGAAGCAATTGCATCTGCTAATGTATTTAGAGATCTTGGAATATGCTGATATTCAATGTAATCAAATTCACGTTCCAAGAGACGCACCCTAAAAAACAATCTTAATAACACAGGATTTCTAATGGCATATACTCTATTAAGCTGTAATACAATGAGTTCAGAATCTAACCTCACTATCAAACGTCGAATTCCAAATGAAATAGATTCAGACAATAATTCAACCACTGCACTGTATTCTGCAATGTTGTTCATTGTTTGACCGAGGCTTACCCCATGCATAGAAACTAACTCGTCAGAGGGCGAATAGATAACCCAAGCTGCGGAAGAGATATTCCGTGTACTACGACAAGCACCATCAGCAAATCCAATGTATGTTTGGAGAGGCGTCGACATCTGCAATATCAAGAGTAAAACCAAGATAAGCCAGAATAACGACGAAAAGCACACTTTCTAAGCTAAGCACACCATCTAAACTTAACAAAACACACTAGCTAGAAAGAAAACCTAACCTAACTAAAAATTCTCCATACCCACCATTTAAGCATAATACCTCTTTAGGTAAAGTCCATTTCTGGGTTTACCCAAAGAGTCCCCATCAAAATCTACCAGCTCATAGGCCCCTTTTGCTAGCTTTCGCTTTACAATTAGGGTCCATGCCACATAGGAACGAATTTTCTAGCACCTAGCTTATCGTTAGCTTGATCATATAATAGCACTAGGTCTCCCTCCGAAAAACTTCGAGGGGTCACATTTCTATCATACTGAGCTTTCATTCGCTTCGCGTGAGTCTCGATTGCCAATGCAGCGTCACGTCGAGTCTCATCTAATTGAGCTAAGTATAATAAACGTTTCTCCTCTTCGGAAGTAGCTGGAAGTAATTCGACAGCCATTTGAAGTGATGGGATTTCGCATTCAATGGGTAACACAGCTTCCAAGCCATAAACTAGCTGGAAAGGAGTGAACCCTGTTGAAGTTTTCACTGAGGTTCGGTATGCCCATAGCACTGAAAATAACATGTTATGCCAATTCGACCGATGAATACCAATGGTTCGTCGGATCATGATAACCAGAACTTTGTTGATAGACTCAACCAAACCGTTGGCTTGTGGATAATAAGGAGTAGAGCTATCGTGGCGCAAACCAAGCTGGCTTGTAAGCTCAGTCATCATGATGTTTCGAAAATGGCTCCCATGGTCAGTAATGATTGCTTGTGGGACACCAAACCTAGTTATAATGTGATTGAATACGAAAACTGCAGCTGTTTTTCCGCTTGCGTCGAATGTAGGCATCGCCTCGGCCCATTTAGTAAAATAATCAACCGCGAGGATGATATACGCATGCCCCCCGGCCGAGTGAGGGTTACAAGTAATAAAATCGATACCCCATTTGGCGAATGGACCAACGACAATTATAGGGTGGAGAGGAGCAGGTGGTGCACGCATCTTGCGATCAAACACTTGACAGTTGTGGCATTTTCGGTCCGCAATGATACAATCTTTAAACATGGACGACCAAAAATAGCCAGCGCGCAACACCTTCTGAGTTGTGGCATACCCAGACATATGACCGCCACATGCTCCAGAGTGACAATCATTCAAAACTCTCTCAGCCTCTTCGTGAGTTAAACAACGTCGAAAAACTAAGTCTGCCCCCGGCGATAAAGTGTATCTCCAATAATTCTGTATTGCTGGGATTGAAACCGAATTTTTCGACGCTCCGACTTTGAAGCTTCAGGCCGAAAGGTTTGGGTCTGGAGATAGATGATTATATCCCCATACCACAGATCTAAAGTACTGATAAGAAACAAAGACTCGTCCGCAATGGACTCCTCTGCCACAGTCTCTGTGTCAGCACGCGGGAAATCACACATCAATTCCACAAAAACTAAGGATTTCTTAGACTTGGACTTCTCGAACTCCAAATCGAACTCTTGCAGGATAACGATCCATTTAGAGTACTTGCCCCCTAGCAGTTGTCTAGTCAAAATATAAATCATAGGGTTGCAATCCGAAATAACGGTAGTTTTACGGAGAAGAATGTAGTGACGAAAACGCTGGACAGCTTGAACGGCTGCCAGGGCCAATTTCTCCACATGCGAATATTTTAGCTCAGTGGGATTTAAGGTCCTACTAAGATAATATATCACATGTTCCGCTCCGAATTCATCTTCTTGAACTAACACCATTCCAATAGTGGAATGCGAAGCTGCGAGGTATAAGAAGTAGTCTTGGTTGTAGTTGGGAGGATGCAACAACGGTGCATGGGTCAACGCGTGTTTAAGTGCATCAAAAGATTGTTGGGCAATCTCATCCCAAGAGAATTGAGCGTTCTGTTTCAACAACCGTGTAAAACCTTTAGTGACCTCGGCGTAGTTTGGAATGAATCGGCGTAAAAAGTTCGCTTTCCCTTGCAAACTTTGGAGTTGGCGCAAACTCGAAGGAGGAGGCAATTTGATGATAGCTTCGACCTTCGAGGGATCGACGCGAATGCCGGCTTTTGAAACAACAAATCCCAGCAATCGACCCGTCTCTATACAGAACACACACTTGTGGGGATTCAACCGAATTCGATAATGCCTACACCTCATAAAGATTGCTCGTAAGTGAACAAGGTGATCAGCTCGATGTAAAGAATGAGCAAGAAAATCATCGAGGTACGGTTGCACAATGTGCTTGATGTCATGAAATGCGTAAGACATCGCCCGTTGAAAAGTGGCTCCGGCATTCTTCAGGCCAAAAGGTAATTTGCAATAAGCAAATGTCCCCCATGGACAAATGAATGCCGTTTTTGGTTGATCGGCAGGTAGAATATTGATTTGATTATAGCCCGAAAAACCATCCATAAAGGAAAACATTTCACTTCCGGCACAATCATCAATTATTTGATCGATATAGGGCGTAGGGTAGTTGTCTTTTGGACAAGCTCGATTTATATCCCTATAGTCGATACAGATTCTTATTGTTCCTTGTTTCTTGGTAACCGGAACAATATTCGATACCCAATCCGTTAAGGGGATCGGATAAATGAAACCTGCTTTCAACAGCTTTTCAACTTCTGCTTTAATCGCAGCCGCTTTCCGAGGGTGAATCTGACGCAACCGTTGCCGGACGGGTTTAGCATCCGGGTAGGTCTTGATTTCATGAACAACAATGGCAGGATCGATTCCCGGCATTTCCTCGTAAGACCAGGCAAACACATCGCGGAATTCTTGGAATAGGGCCTTGTAAGTTTGGATTTCATCTTCTGTACATGCGGCACCTATATGAATGTTTTCCTCAATTCCGGGCTTCACTGAAATATCAATGGGAATAGTGCGAGAAATATTCCCTAAATTCAACTCTGAATCAGGATGTTTCGTTGGATTCTGAGCGTCTTTGACATATTCAGCGGTAAAGATAGATGAAAAATCGTTTTCAAAAGCATCATTCTCAGGTAAAAACGAAGATCTATGATGGAGATCTTCCCACGGTAGATCGTCTACACTTAGGATTTCACGAAGTTGGTCGTCAGATGACACGACTTCAGGAAACACTATCCGTTCTGAGATTGATGTGAAAAATGATTCCTCACTGACCACATTCATTCGGTCGATTTGGGTTGAACGCGAGTCGGTAAAAGACATGACGGCTTCATAAGAAATTTCATATGGACTCAAAGGCATAGCATCACCAAAGGAGTCTATCTCAGATTCAGATGGGACAATCCAAGGATCATCGTAAATAATGGTGTCTGATGTAATCATATGAATTGATGCAAATGAAGGATCTGCATTGATTGGAAGGAAAGGAAAAGTTCCCAGTAAACCGGAATCTTTAACTAAACCTACGCCAATGTCCCTATAAGGGATTGTCGTTTTACCAACATGCTGGATAGTCTCTGAAGAGGCTGGGTCGGATGAAAAGTATGTCAGCTGATCAATTGTCACGATCTTGCCGTTATGTGGGAACTTTATTACTTTGAAGACCGATGAAACGACCGCTGTCATAGCATATGACCAACTTCGACCCAAAAGAAGGTTGTAGTCTAGAGGGGCATCAACCACTTCCACATCCAGACTAACGGTTTTACCTTCCACCCCTATAGGCAATTCCTGTAGAATACCAAACGGACGGAACCCACGGCCATCAAAGGCCTTAAGGATGGTCGGGGATTGGTTCAGTGAAGGAGAACCAAGCAATCTCCAACACTGAATCGACATAATACACGTGGAAGCTCCCTCATCAATTACAGTCCGATGAATAGGCCTGTTTTTGACTATCACTGGTATCTGGAAAGCCATTTGATGGGGTAGGCGCGGTGTACTATTTTCTAGATCGAAGATTATCAGATTCGGGTCCTGAACATCAACAGCTCCGATAGCCGACAAAAGTAATTTTCGTTGTGCTGGGCATGATTGCAGCACTTCTAAAGCCGACATTGCTGAGGGTGAAACAGCTAAGTCCTCAACAATGTTGTAATTCTGGGCCGCTCTCGCATGTGGATTGAAAGCAAACCTTCGAAGTACACCCTTGGCGGGCGGTTTGATTACTAATTCCGGGTTATGTTTTTCGATCTGTAGTGGATCGGAACCAGGAGCTGAGGTTGATGGGTTAGAATGAGAAGATTCTGCTTCTTTACCATCAACAGGATTCTTACTCCCATAATCTTGCGACCGAGTCGCAATCCTCACATGAGACATCATCAAAATGGGTTCTTCACTGGCAGTCGAGGAAGAACCTATCATCTTACTCTCCTGCTTTGGAAATGGATCTTTCAACACAGCAGGAGTGGGAGAACCTTTGACTATTTTTACAACCTTGGCTCGATGGGGCAATCTCTCGTAAAATGATCCTCTTCACAAATAAGACAAGGATATCGAGGTTTGCGTTTTTCGTCATTGGTTTCCGACTTTTCTGTTTTTTCCTTCGGAGCCTTGTCTGCTTTAGCCTTCTTCTTCCCTTTCTTCTTTCCACCGTTTTTTGATTTGGCTATAGATGACTCTACAGCGTGAATATCGGCGGAAAGTTCAGGAGAAGAGTCTCCTGTTGGGGAATCAGGTAAGGTGATTATAGGAGTAGTAGAATTCTTGGAAGACTTCTTCTTGCTCTTTGTGTTCACCGTACCAATCATACCATCAGCGGCATGAGATCCCGAAGGATCAGCAGCAATTTGATTCGATTTTGGAAGATCTGGGATCTTCTCGTGTAACGTACCTAACTGAGTATAAACTAAGTCAAGGTACTGCGCCTGAGCAATGACTTGCTCCTCAGTAACTACTCCGGCCTTGGCTACATCTTCAGTAATCTTCGGTAATAATGATTTAACAAACCATTCAGCTAAGATTTGGTCCAGAATAAAAACTTTCACTAACCTTCTTCGACGTCTCCACTCATGAATGTGATCGGAAATATACGTGGACGTCGATTGTTTTAGTGAAGTTAATAACTCCGTGCCGTTATCGTATCTGACCGACAACTAAAAGTGAGTTAAGAACGAGGTAGCTAACTGGCTAAAGTTGTAAAAAGAGGCCCGTGGTAACTCAATGTACCACTTGGCCGCGAGACCAATGAGTGTACGCTGGAAAAGATGTAAGCGGATTGAATCATCCGAGATAGAATTTGAAGCACACCAGAGGTGGTAAGTCATCACATGATTCGACGGATCCTCTCCAGACTTACCCTCGAACTTAGGTATATCGCTGGGCAACTTATTGGGCATTACCGGCCAAAATGGAAGATAATTGATTGGATCGTTCGTTAGGCGCGACAAGTCAGGTAAATCCAAAGTTGCGATAAACGGCAATTGCCGGTTTGGATCTCTAAAACTCTGAGTCATTACACCAGCCCCAGGAGGAGGATATCCAGGGTAACTTGGAATAGGCGTTGCATTCGGGATATTGTATCCTCCCGGAAAACCAGGATTAACCGGACCACACTGGGGTTGTTGAGGTTGTTGATAAGTGTACCCAGGATACGGTTGATACTGGTAAGTCGGTTGCTGGACAGCTTGCCCATATTGGTACTGTCCCTGGTACGGTTGATGAACAAATTGAGGTTGAGTAGTGACAACCGTACTTATACCAGGCTGACCTACAGGCATCTGAACCGTAGTTTGAATCGTAGATCCAGACAACGGTAAAGATGTCTGAGGAGTGGTTGTAGAGACAGTAGAAACAGGAGCTGTCGATACTCCAGAAGTAAGTGTGGTAGACGTTGCGGTAGTTGCAGCAGCCGTTTGAGATGGAGTACTAGGTGCAATTGGCGGCTGAGTAACTACCAAAGTTACAGAAGTTTGAACATTTGACTGGACAGGTTGCGGTTGCTGGGGTGGACCAGAAACTACGGGTTATCCAGTTTGAGGTAACCACTGTATACTTGGCTGCAACACCTGTTGACCTTGGGATGGATCCCACACTAACATTCCGGGGTATTGACCCGTTTGACCCATGACAGGTTGAGAATATTGAGATCCATAACCGGATTGAGGATAAGATTGGTAATTGAAAGGCACATTTCCCATACCTTGACCGTAAGATTGACCTTGAGGTGGTTGATAACTTTGACTCGAGTATTGACCTTGAGGTTGATAACCTTGGGGTAAATACTGATACTGGGGTTGACCTTGACCTTGAGGTTGATACCCTTGAGGTAAATATTGATACTGAGGTTGACCTTGGGGTACATATTGAGGTTGGGGTTGACCTTGAGGAATGTATTGTACCATGGGTACATACTGTCCTTGAGGCTGCCCCCCAGCCACAACTTGAGTACCTTGAGGTTGCCCCCCAGGCGTTACTTGAGGCTGCCCCCCAGGCGGTAACTGACCACCTTGAGGTTGAGAACCGGGAATTGAACCTGACATCATATAAATGTCTCCTATACTCAATGGTTGACTACCACTGTTTCCAGCGAATAACCCATGATCAATGGGTTGAGGAGATGCCCCCGCAAAGGTACCGGACAAAGACTGATACCCAGCGGGAACAGAAGGACCGTCGTGCAAGAAAGATTCAGGCGATTGAGTAAACATTGACGGCTGACCAGACATATTTAGAGGAGTATTAAAACCTCCAGGTGGAAAAGGAGTACGAGGTGGAGAAAAACTTAACCCTGAATTGTCTAAATAGTTAGTTAACGAAAGGTACCAAGTAGTAGTCCTAGGAGGACTGTAAAATATGGATTCACGCTCCCTTAGATCAATAGTAATTTGACCTTCAAGGTTAGAGACACCTATTTCTTCCTCTGGAGCAAGTTCTTCAATAGCAATCAAACCAGTAGGGAGATTTTCGGTGATAACTCGTTCTATTCTTGGTGAATCTGGAACACTAGAAGTTGGAGTAACAGGCTCGGATATTTCAGGTTCCTCACCTATATCACTAGTAGATGAAAAGCTACCAGCAAGCTCGGAAACTGTAACAGCTTCGGGATTATAACCTGTCTCTAGATTTTGGTAATCTGGATGGACTACCAAGGAAGACTCTCCTTCTTCAGGTGAACCTACTCTACTGCCACTAGGAGGAGTTACAAGGACTTTTAATCCTTCGTACTGACCCGGGACGTCTTCAGGAGGTCCACCCCGCAATCTACGGAGTTTCCTCAACAAATCAGTTCCGGTAACAATCTCAGGTGACTTGCCCCGAAGTCTACGGGACTGTCTCGGTAATTCCGCCACAGCTAAAAACTTTTAACTACTACACACGAAAACAAAGTAAAATCTCAAATCAAACCACCTAAAGTCTCTAAAGAACCAAACAAATTTGAATCACACGCCTAAAGAATCTAGGGCATCAAACCAAGCACAAACAGTAGCCTTCCAGACCGAAAACGCTAGTTGGAGATGAAACCCAACATCGCCGGATTCAGTACAGAAGTGGCGGGTGGAACAGTTACCCCGGCAACCTGCTTAATGAATAAACCGGCACAAGTTCCTCCACTTTAACCGTCTCGAGTGAAGTGAACCCCCCGGAAAATCCAAGTGAGTCTAGCCGACGTCTGCTCCAGGTACAGTGGGATCTTCCCTCCACCGTCACCTCGGTAGAATCCTAAAGATAATGGTCACTAAGGTTACCAACCGCAACAAATGCACCTGGGGGAACAGTCTAAACTCCGACAGCACGCAAGGGCAGAGTATCAAGCTCAATCCCCTCGTCGGTTCCTTGACAATAATCCAAGGTTTACCGACAAGTGACCCCTGGCTCCTCGACAATGGTTAATCCGAGGTTTACCGTTTGTAATACGTGCGTGTCTGGCGTCGTTCCCAACGAGGGAGGATTGATCCCCTCACTGGTTCGGACACGAGCTCGTGCTTCTCCTTTAAGAGGAGCTTTCCCAGAGTACAAATGAGACAATTGGATTTATTCTATCACAAGATAAGCTACTTGTTTGGTTTTTTTGTCTTGGAGAGTTAATTACTCTCCTACTCCAAGACACTAGCCTGATCTAAATTGGTGTTTCAGAGCCCTAGTAAATAAAAGTTACTACGTTGATTTTACTTTAAGCGTTAATTTTATGGTTTTCCTTAAAGACAAAAGGTAGGGGAAGTGAAACCAATGGTGTGTAGACTCGACTCAAACCACTACAAAGATGCACCTAAGATGATTTACGCTACTTTTCTCTTTCAATGAAATTCCTAACTAAGAGAGTTGAGAAATGCAAATTTTATAGAAAACAACTTTCTTAGTAAAGACAATCAAAGAAACAATTCTCTTTATCTTTCCAAGCATACAAACATGACCATTCCTTACGTACACGAAAAACTCTTTCTCTTCCAAAATACTTCAAAAGCTACTTGAAACAAAACTTTTCAAAGGAGATGTTTTTGTATTTTTCTTATTTAATAAAGCATATAAATCTATTTTAACGAAAATCAAACTCAAAAAGTTATAAAATCTATGAAAAATTCACTCACAAGCAAATCAAAAAGGAAATTACTCTAAGCAAACTTAACGAGGCAAAAGCCTACAAAGATGATTCTAGGTTGTTTTACTTGACCAAAATCAAATCAAGGACCAGCTAATGCAGAATCAAAAGACTAGTCAAAACAAAACTCAAACCTTTTTGTTCTTTTTGTAAAATGGAATTCAAGACTTAATCAACAAGCACTTCGAAATTTGCCCAAGAGACCAATCAAAGGTAAGTTGCTCTCACAGGTAGACTTTATGACAGGTCCGACTTCTAAGAAAGCTGACAAAACCAGAGAGATCTAAGGCTTGACAACTTCTACCGCCAAAGTCACTACAGGACCTACTCAAAAATCAAACCCTAGGCTTAAACTTCTATGAAATCCACTAAAACACTCAATGCTATCAAAACAAGTTCAGGTGAAGATCTTTGACAGGATACTAATGGATCTGGGCAGTAAAAACTAAGAAAAAGCAAAATCTAAGAGCAAAAATGCAAAAAATGGAATTTTCTCAAATTTTAGCAGGGGACGCAGGCAGCCTGTTAAGACAGGTGCGGGCCCGCCCTGTGCACACAGAGACAGTGCGTCCAGGGACGCACTGTGCAATACTCAGAGGGTGCGTCCTACTGGAAAATTCAAGAAAAACTAAATCTAATTAAATCCTAAGCTAATCCACCCAAATACAAGTTCACACAGCCAAAAACCAGAAAAATAAACCAATTTTCTCAGAGCAAAGTTCATTCAAAGGAAAAGACTTTCACATCAATGGATTCCCCAACGGAGTCGCCATTTTGTCAGGCGGAAAGAGTCGTTTGTGCAGACACAACCAACCTCCCTAGGAGCCTAAGACTCTCTAGTGACAAACAAGACAAACAAGAGCAATCCTTCTCTAAACATGCATTTACCATACAAGAAATCAAGTGTTTAGATCCTACCTGTAGTCCAACACTGTTGTAGTAGTCCAGCCTCGCCGATCTGGATGAGCTCCCCCTTCACTTCGAAACCTGCATTCACTAACAATCAAACGATTAAATAGCACTTGATAATCTCATAAAATAAAACACATTTAACATATAGACCAAGGAGTATATGAAACAACTCATAAATAACAAGTTATTGAGAAGAATGGACTCATTTGCATTAATAGGAAACAAAAGGAACAATTACAACCTGAGCCTTGGTGTTGTGCAAGTCCCTCCCAGGGTCCATCAAGAGTTCTCCTTTACTTTGAAAAATCTCACCCACTTCCAAATAGAACAAGCAAAGATGGTAATCTCTCCTCACAAGCTTCTAAATGGGAGTCCTAATTCCTGCAGCATCTACCCTTAGAAATGTATAGCTTTCAACCTCCCCTCCTTCTGGCCCAATGCCTGTATTTATAGTGCTCAAGAGGAAGTTAATCAGGTCCACCATCAATGGGATAATCCCCTCTTTGGATGGGATAGCTCCCTTATTGATGGGATAAGTTCCTCTTTGGTAGGGGTACATGAACCATCTGGAGGCGCTTCATACACCTCGAACAACCTTCTAGAATGCTCTAGAAATGACCACAAGTAACTTTTTAAAGATGAAACTTGCGCATTTTGACCTTTACAGGGGACGCACCTACCCCTTTACATACAAAGCGTCCAAAGACATAGCTTTTGTGAACATTGGGTGCGTACCCGCAGGTAAGGCTGAGAGAACCTGCGTACCCAGAGATAAATACATTTATAAAGACTTTCTCTCTTCTTGGAGTTTGACATGGATAGCAGAGGCATAAGACTTGCTTAAGAGGGTAGCATGACTGTTGATAGAGCCATACTAACTGTAAATAGCCATGGTGACATTTTTTAGTGTAACACTCACCATGATCAATTAGTGTACATTTTCCTGCAATTCACTCATGACGAGATGACATCAAATCCAAAACCTCCTAGTCTAGCATGATGCATTGTTTTCCATGTTCAGGTGCCAGGGAGGGAAGACAAGTCACTGAGGTAGCGCAAAGTGAAACTTAGGCTAGGATGAGGAAATCTAGGCAAAGTCTTCACTGTTTGGGAAAATTGTGCAGTGGTCACTAGGAGGCAGAATTGCGCAGTGAAGAACACAAGTGGCAGCTGCAAGGTGGGACCTTGCTGGGTCATTCTGCACAGTTTCTGAAGGGAAGACAAGTTTAGGCTACAGAGGACCAACTAGCCAACTTTGTGTAGCTTCCAAGGCGAAGACAAGATAGGCTAATCAGGGGACCATCTGGACATCATTGTGCAATTTCCAGAGGGAAGACAGAGCATGGCAGCAAAGGGACAATTGGGTGGTTCTACGCAGTTTTGAAGAAGCGTGAGTCCCGACTGAGGGAGGTCCCTGGGAGGATAGTTCTATGCAATTTCTGGGAGAAGTGCAGGCCTAGAGCTCTGTGCAGTGTGGGGCTCTAGCAGGCAAGAAGGAGGCTTGATAACTGCTCTTGCGGAATGTGCAGTTCAGATCGGGAAAGGAGGCAGTTTCTGCATAGTTCTGGGAGGAAGACAGGCTACTCACCTTTGGGATTGTGTAGGGAAACTAGCTCGAAGTACAACCTCAAGCACTGCGCAATTTTGGGCAGTAGATTAGGGTCACTGAGGGTTGAGACTATGCAGTACAGCTCAGTCAAGGTCTGATGGAAGAGGTTTGTCTGATCGAATGGATTTTCAAGAAAATGGCTAAGTGTGGGAGGAAAGTGAACTTGTGCAAAATCGACATTGTGATTGCACACTTAGCATACTTTGACGACAAGACAACATAGACCACCAAGACAACAAGACAAAACATGCCCTCTATGAGACTATCTTAGAGCTAAGAGTGACAAGTGAAACACTTGAGATAGACCTTCGGATGACCGTGATGACACTTGTGTGACAGTTCTTAAAACTTTGAGTATGAGTACGATCGGTGTTCACAGAGCGAAGACAACCCAAACACACAAAGAAAAACCTTCAAAATCAATAGAACAAGATCACAAGCGTGACAAAACAATTGATATGCCAAAAGATGATCGTTGGTCCAACAAGTGAAAGGGAGCAAGACACATAGAGGAAACACATGGAATGACTTTCTGTGCTTGCAACCATGGATGTCATTGAAGACAGTATGATATGACAATGATCAACAATACTTCAAGCTCCACTAAGAGATGTATTTCAAAAAGATGTGCTTGGCTTACCATACTTACCTTCCAAAGGGTTATGCATCCAACGAAGTTTCCATGCAATCCCGACCTTCTATCGTAACTTGGGTTCCTTGGTATTTCTCCTCAACTTCTTGAGAGTCATTTATCATGTCATCCTTCCTTGTGGTCACTGAGAGATACATCTACGCAGTTTCAGCAGGTAGTGACCGCTGTCGGGATGAGGTCTTGGGAGGACACCTCACCATATTTTATGGATGGAATGCAAACTGGACAGCTGGGGACAACACTACGCAATTTTGGGATGCAAGGCACTGTTGCAAGATGAGGTCCTAGGAGGACACCTTTGCGCAGTTTCTAGATTCAAGGCAAACTGGGCAGGTGAGGGACAACACTGCACAGTTTATGGAGACAGTGGGTTCTGGCTGAGGGAAGGACACTAGAGGAAATCATTGCGCAGTTTTGGATGCCAAGGGAGGTTGGGGTCTCTGTGCATTGAGCAGTTCCAGCAGTCAAAGGTAAAAACTTGAGGGTTGTAGATGCAAAGTGTGCCATTTCGGAAAGCTAGATGAGGCTAAGTTGCTAGGGACTCCAGAATTTGGCTAAGTGTGGGATCAGTGGAAATGATGTGAACAATGATAGAACTTTGACTATGATCACACAATCGAACACTTAGTGATACAACATAGACCATCCATAACATATAAAAACATACGTCGCTTGATGCAAAAACCTTTGTGACAAGAGTGCGTGAAGTGAGAGCAAGACATTTCTATGTGATGAGAATGACCCATACACACAAATATTTCCCCTTGAAGCAGAACAAACTTCCCTTTGCATGACAGACGATAATCCCCATGCCCAAGGATGACACGTGCTACATAAAGATGAGAGTGTGAGCAACTCTTAAGATCAAGGAGGGGGGCTTGAGATCATCAGCTTACCAATAAGTGACCAAGGAATGATCAATCACAGGATCCACGGTAGGCTCCGAAAATTGTATGCAAGCCAAAATTTAAAGGGTGGTTGTAGCCGCTACAACATTGGCGACATACTGGTAGAACTCCAACTCTCTGTATGGACCTTGTCTTATGAAAGTGAGTCTAACTCTTCCAGAAGTATTGTTTGATTCTTTGATCGTCATGGCTTCCTCACTAGCTTGAGTGAAAGATGTAGTCCCTACCATTCTCTTGATCGGTCAACACACGTACCAAGCCAAGTCAACTGAGTTGTTCGATTGGGGATGAGGGGTATTTTGATGCACAAGTAATATAAAGTGTCAGAGTCGTAGTTTCATCTCTGGTGTTGTTTCGCTGCCAGTAGGCCTGGACAGTACCCCGACGAAGTCATGCAGGAACACAAGCATCGCTCTATTGCCAGCGAGCCTAAATAGTACCCCGACGAAGTTACTTGCATCACCTCTCTGCGCAGGAAACCTTTCTCTTCTTTCGCCTTTATTTTTTTTCAAAGAACTATGCATAGGCACTTATCTATTTTCATGAGGCGGAAGAGGGATCCCGACTTATTGAGAGAAAAAGAGGATTTCCCTTTAGAGAAGTAAGTTATATATACCTATAACATACTTGTTAAGATTTACCCCCTCACCTTACTCTACTTGACTGAGCTAACAAGGGTTAACTAAATATAGAATAATTGATTAGAGTAGGTGGTACTAGTTAAAGCGCAAGCGTTTTGGCTTCACCAAGACTCACTCTGAACATAATGTATTTTCCATCAGGGTATCATCAATTGAAGAATGCAAGATCTTCATAAGGAGAGGTAATAGACAGATAACCAAATGTTGATAGTTGTACAAGTCCTCTTATATTTTCCCAGCTTGTCTCAAGAGCCAAACATGGTTTCATGTGACCTACGGGTGCATAACAAGAAAACAAACAAAGCATAAGAAGTAAGAAAAGAAAAACAAGAAATCAAAGCAAAACAAGAAATAAAATCAAAGGAAACATGAAAGCAAAGAAAAGCAAGAAAGCAAACACTGCTCCTACTCCTACGCTAAATAGTGCATGGGCCTACTCATGTGAAATGATATTTCCAATGCAGCCACCAACGCATTGGTTGGCCCATGTTGGTGAAGGCATCATTAACAAAAAGATAAGCATGTAAACTGAAAAACAAAAAAGATAAGACAGTGAAGACCAACCTACTCGGATTTTAAATGCGTCCACAGAAAATAAAAGAGTAAATGCACAAGACAAAAATTGTGTGGACGACCCATGGTGTTGCAACACACTATGTGCAGATGATGAACATGCACATTCTTTTGACCTTGACGGACAAGTAAACATAAATAAAGAAGAAAAATTATGTTTCCTAAGAGTTCTCACTGTGTATGACTCCTCCAATGCATGAGCGATGGGATCATCTGATTCAGGTGGAGGGAGTGAAAGTTGTGAACTAGATTGATCTTCAATGCAAACATGAGAGTGATGAGGAGCCTGTGGTGTTTCAACAAATTTCTGATTTGGAGTGGAACCTACCTCAAGACAGCGAGGACCTGACATAACCATTAGCTCGGGCTAAAGTGCCTCGACAGCTTGAGGGGTTTCCACTTCATCAGTAGGTAGATCGTCAAAGATTAGTGGCTTAGAAAGATCAACAATGAATGACTCAAATTTGTGATCGAATAAAAGAGTAAAGAGATCACGAAAACCATGATCAGAAAATTCGATATGTTCATCGACATCCTAATGATCTGACGAATCATATAGAGGGGTTGATGAGAAACAAGAATGTTCACCCTTTGCATTTATGGAAATGAAAGATGAATGATTGAGTGGATTTACAAAGAAAGATGTGTCCTCTCCACAATGCAATGATAGACTGACATCCAGTGTGCTCTGTGAATGATCGAAAGTAAAAACATCGAGTGATGAGTTTTCACTAGGAAAATAAAAAATAGCAAAATCACAAAATATGTCAGGATAAAGTGAATGAGGTGCAAATAGAAGGAGGTCATCCTTCACCACAGGTTTTTCTTGAGATTCCCACACATACTCATCATAAATGATAGCGTAGGTTGGTTTCTCAACACCAACTCCGTCGAAAACTTGATCTTTGTGCACAACAAATGTGGAGTCCAAAACAAGAGAACACAACACAGTACAATCTGGAGGATCAACGGAACGAGAGGATGGAGGTTGAGAGAACAAGTTCACGTGAGAACCAACAGACTTGTCAGCCAAATCTGCGTAGATATCCAGAGCAGGTGGGGTGGGAGGATGTGATAGTTCAACATCTGTGCACACACCTTCTCCCACCTCACACTGTGGAGCTAGAGTTGTTTAATGAGAAGCGGACGGAGGGTCACCTGTGAAAACAACCTTTTCCGTCTTGGATTTGGAAGCTCTAACACCAAGGTATGCTGGGAGGGGTTCAAATGATTCTAAGATATGTGGATTTTTAGATATGTGAAGAAGATACTGAAATATTTCATTAAGAAATTTCCAATCAATTTCATCTTCAGGGATTTGAAATGCGAGATTATGAAAGTGATCCCAAAATTGAAAAAGGGATTCATCAGGTGCTTTCTATAATTCCATAATTCTTTTATTGAGTGCTTTGCAATCATGATGATAGAAAGCATGGGCAAACTCTCTGATCAACTGATCATAAGAGTGAATGGATGTTGCGGGAAATGTGACACACCATTGTAGTGCGTGCCCTCAGAACGTGAATGCAAACAACGAGCAGACAATGTGATCCTCATGGATTTCATTCCTTTCACAGAAGCCCATGAAGGAAAATCCATGACTAAGAAAGGTTGCTCCGCCTTCACCATCATATGTATTACGTGACAAGTCATTGTAGAGATCCTCTGACACTTCAAAATCACGTGAAGTGTCAGAGGATCTCTACAATGACGTAAGTCATGAAAGATGTGTAGAGATTCAAAACAGACTTTGAGGACTTAGCTTGTCATCTGTCCCTCCTTCTAGCACCAGAAATGTTGACAGTGTTGGACCCGCCAACATGTTAGGGGATCTCCCTGGTAAGAAGTCCCAAATAGACCTCAGACCATTTGGAGTAGGAGTACCAGCAATGGGTAGTACAGTAGTGTCTTGACTGCAGTAGTGCGCAAAGGTAAGTAAAATAACTTTGTCAGAAGCAAGTGTGTGAGCTTGTGGCGAGTCAAGAGAGATGCATGGGGGTTCTAACACACACAGGGGAAAAGGAAGTGTGTCCCTTAGAAGCTTGTAATAGTACGCAACCTGAAAGGGACACACGAGCAGAATGACATCACGGGATGGAGGCGGAGTAGTCCACAATCTTAGGTGATGGGTTAAACCAACAACACATCTCCAACAAGATTCATACAATCATATACAAAATAGTTCATACACAATGTGTAAGTTAAATAATATACATTGCTAGAGAAACCATAATAGTCCAACTACAACAATAACAAATTCATGAAAACGTGTTGCCTTTGTTATACATATATATATATATATATATATATATATATAGTGAAAGTTTCATCCATACATACACCATGATAGCCACTAGCCCCAATAGTGGAACATTACAGTCAACACCTCCACTCCTCCAAAGAGATGTACTCACTCTACACTATGGAGAAGCCAAGGCTTGTCACAAGACTCTCCAAACCTTCTCTAAGTAATGCATAGCCAAAGCATGGCTCCGAAAATCCCCTTCTATGAGTTATGAGGTTCTATATATAGCAAAGGGTGGTGTGACCCTTGACATTCCCCTTTTACTCTTAGACTACCCTCATGACTCTTCAACTTCATTACATATAACCCCTTACATTACGTAATGATTGTTAGCATTCCACTAATGACACTTGGAATTTCACTTTACATTACATTTGATTACAATAGATATGGATCATAGTAGTGATGTGGCCAAGACAACTCATGACACAACTCGACATGACACTATTGACATGTACCAGTTGATTGTTGTTTCCATGTCAAGCTGTTGCGTTGCTAAGTGATGGATGTGTTCTTGGATGTCCTTTGTCTTCACCTTCGCATTTCTTGGTGTTGCAAGGTCTTCAATGGTCTTGGTCTTGCAAAATGGTTCCATGCATGTGTTTCTTGCGCTTACTGCTTGATGTGCTTTGTTCGTTCGTCCAACTGTAGGTACGTCTTCTAGCATGTGTGCTCCTTCTTCATCTCGTTCATCGTCTCGCCATGATCCATCAGTGTACCTGTTCCTGTAATTCACTCATCATGGGAGGACATCAAATCCAAAACCTCCTAGTCTAGCATGATGCATTATTTTCCATGTCCAAGTGACATGGAGGGAGGACAAGTCATTGAGGCAGTGGAGAGCGCAACTTAGGCTAGGATGAGGAACTCCAGATAGAGTCTTCACTGTCTGGGAAAACTTCACAGGGGTCACTAGGAGGTAGAATTGTGAAGTGAAGAACACCAGTGGAAACTGGAAGGTGGGACCTTGTTGGGCAGTTCTGCCAGTTTTTGAAGGGAAGACAAGATTGGGCTACAAAGGACTAGCTAGGCAGCTCTACACAGCTTCCAAGGGGAAGGCATGACATGCCAATCAGGGGACTAGTTGGGCAGCTCTGTGCAACTTCCAGAGGGAAGAAAGAGCAGGGTAGAAGAGGGACAGTTGGGGAGTTCTGCACATTTTTGGAGAGCATTGAGTCCCAGCTGAGGGAGGTCACTAGGAGGACAGTTCTGCGCAATTTCTAAGAGTAGTGCAGACCCAGGTCTCTGTGTAGTGTGGGGTACTAGCAGGAAGGAAGGAGGCTTGATAACTACTCTTGTGGAATGTGTAGTTCAAAATTGGAAAGGAGGCAATTTCTATGCAGTTCTGGGAGGAGGACAGGCTTCTCACATTCGATATTGCATAGGGAAGCTAGCCCGGAGGATAGCCTCAAGCATTGCACAATTTTGAGTAGTAGAGTAGGGTCACTGAGGGCTGAGACTATGCAGTGTAGCTCAGTCAGGGTCCGATGGAAGAGTGTTTTCTGGTTAGATAGATTTTCAAGAAAATGACTAAGTGTGGGAGGAAAGTGAACTTGTGTGGACTAAACATTGTGATTGTACACTTAGCATACTTTGATGATAAGACACCACATACCACCAAGACAACAAGACAAAACATGCCCTTTGTGAGACTATCTTAGAGCTACGATCGACAAGCGCGACACTTGAGATAGAACTTTGGACAATCTTGACGACACTTGCACGGTAGTTCTTACAACTTTGTGTGTGAGTATGATCGGTGCTCAAAAAGTGAGGACAACCCAAACACACAAAGAAAAACCTTCAAAATCACCTGAACAAGATTGCAAGCCTGAAAAAGCTATCGATATGCCAAAAGATGATCGATGGTCCAACAAGCGAAAGGGAGCAAGACATGTAGAGTAAACACATGGAATGAAATTATGTGCTTGCAACCATGCATGTCATTGAAGACAATATGATATAACGATGATCAATAGTACTTCAAGCTACACTAAGAGATGTATTTCAAAAAAATGTGCTTGGCTTACCATACTTACCCTCCAAAGGGTTATGCATCCGATGGAGTTTCCATGTGATCCCGATATTCTATCGTAACTTGGGTTCCTTGTTCTTTCTCCTTAACTCCTTAAGAGTCATCTAGCATGTCATCTTTCCTTGTGGTCACTGAGAGATACCTCAGTGTAGTTTCAACGGGTAGTGACTGTTGTCAGGATGAGGTCCTGGGAGGACACCTCTGCATAGTTTCTGGATGCAAGGAAGACTAGACAGATGTGAACAACACTGTGCATTTTTGTGATGCAAGACACTGTTGCAGGATGAGCTCCTAGGAGGACACCTCTACACAGTTTCTATATGCAAGGAAAACTAGACATTTGAGGGACAACACGGTGTAGTTTCTGGAGACAGTGGCTTCCGGTTGAGGGAAGGACACTAGAGAAAACCACTGTGCAGTTTTGGATGCCAAGGGAGGCTGGGGTCTCTGCACATTAGGAAGTTCCAGTAGACAAGGGGAAAATCTTGAGGGTTGCAGATGCGAAATGTGAAATTCTGGAAAGTTGGATGAGGCTAATTTGTTAGGGAACTCCATAATTTTGCTAAGTGTGGGATCAATGAAACTGATGTGAAAAATGATAGAACTTTGACTACAATCACACACTTGAACACTTAGTGATACAACATAGACCATCCATAACATATAAAAACATACTTCACTTGATGAAAAAACCTTTGTGACAAGAGTGCATGAAGTGAGAGTGAGACATGTCTATGTGATGAGAATGACCCATACACACAAAGATTTCCCTTGAAGCAGAACAAAATTCCCTTTGCATGACAAGCGATAATCCCCATGCCCAAGGATGACACATGCTGCATAAAGATGAGAATGTGAAAAACTCTTAAGATCAAGGAGGGGGGCTTGAGATCATCAGCTTACCATTAAGTGACCAAGGAACGATCGATCATAGGATCCATGGTAGGCTCTGAAATTTGCATGCAAGCCAAAATTTTGGAGGGTGGTTGTAGCCACTACAACAAGCCCCCATCCAAATGTTTGATCTCTGCATTGAAGATCTTTTCCATCTCCAGAATCCAAGGCTCTTCTGGTTTGTTTGAGATCATAATGGTCTTATTATGATTTATGAAGAGGCCCAAAGAAAAACCAAAACTTGGAGAATATAAAATATCACTTGTCATTCTGAAGGGTTAGCTTTTCCAATTGCCAGAAAATAATAAACAAAGATTAAGTGGGACAGGGAAAATGATCAGTTATGCAGCAACTAGTTAAGATCCCATTGGATCAAGCCTCCAAGAATTTTTTGTTGAGGCCATCAATGATGGTAATGAAAAAAAGCAGATACATAGTGTAGCCCTGTCAGAGGCCTTGAGAGGCTAAAAAGAAGTCTGTAGAAATGTCATTGACCAGAATAGAAAAGAAAATAGACTTAATACAATATTTAATCCATTGAATCATAATATGTCCAAGACCAATTTTCTGGAGAATCATCCATAATAATTCCTAGTCGACGCAATCAAAAGCTTTGGATATATCAAACTTCATAAGACAAGCATCCAAATGTCCAGCCTTGATGGAATGCATGCATTCCTGGGCGATAGCTACTGCATCATGTATCTAACGATGCTCTACAAATCCAAATTTCTTAGTAGATATATGTTTAGATAAGAAGGGTTTGAGACGGTTTGCAATAGTTTTAGATATCAATTTGTAGATGGTATTACATAGAGATATTGGTCGAAAATCAATAAAAGTAGGATTGGATACCTTTGGGATGAGGGTGATGAAGGTAGCGTTTGTTGCTTCGGATACCCATCCAAGACATCTAGACTCCTCCACCATCTCGGTAAGCTCGTCAATCATAATGTCCTGGAAATGTATGAAAAGCTCCATGGTCCATCCATCTGGACCAGGACTTTTCCCTCTGGCCAGTTATTTTAGAACGAGAAGGACTTCCTCCTTAGAGATCGGACATTCCATTTTTTTATTGTCCTCCACTCCAGATAAAACAGGAAAAATATCACATATATCCCTCTATTTGCAGAAAGGGACCTATTCCTTGGAGTTGTATAAATTGCTAAAATGTTGCACTGCTTCCCCAACGATGTCATATTGTGAATAGAAAATTTCTCTAGATGCAGGTATAATACTCCAAATATTTTTTTTTGTTGCCTCATGTTAACCTCGTTGTGGAAAATTATACTATTTTTATCCCTTGTTGTAACCCACATGAGTCGAATTTGCATAAGAGAAGGAAGCAGAGAAATCATGATCGAGGGCCAATGGCCTAATAAAGGGAAATGGTTGGTGATCAATAATTTCCATATTTTCAACCGAGTAGACATCATCCTCTACGAAATGAATACAATAATAAGAATTGCAATGTCTCAATAGTGTTGTAAGTCAATGCAAAGAACAAAATTTCCTTACACACCAAGTATTATCTAAATAAATTCAATAAATTCAGAATGTTTGATTGGCACTTGTGTGATGAATTCATATCTTAGGATATTTCTTGCGAAAATATTTTAAATTAACAATGACAAAGGTAGTTTTTAAATTTAACAAAAAAAATAAGTGTTTGCTTCTAAAATATTTTATATTTGAAATTACAAAATGATAA
The DNA here is from genome assembly GCA_031772625.1 of Pinus tabuliformis. Lineage (NCBI taxonomy): Eukaryota > Viridiplantae > Streptophyta > Pinopsida > Pinales > Pinaceae > Pinus > Pinus tabuliformis. The sequence continues at coordinate 1,198,069,527 of CM062804.1, forward strand.
TGAAATGTTATTTAAAAAAATGATAAATTGTTAGCTTATTGATGGCCGCTTAATTGGTGGTTGTTGTGTTATGAAATACCATAGAAATCATGAGATTCAAGGTTCAAATCCCTCGTGGGTCAAGCCAACAAAAAAAAATGTTAAATATTAAGACACTATTGTAGCATTTTTTGGTTTTGGTAAGTTAGTATCAATTAGTCAAAAAATGAAAATATATTTCAAAAAATGTTAAGTTAGGATATGGAAAAAAATAATATTAAATAAAAAATGTTAGGGATATTTTTATGAATGAGTCCATATCAAATAAAATGTTAGAATAGATGCCTAAAAAATGAAGGAAAAAATAAAATGTTAGGTTAGAAAGAAAAGCAAAAATAATAAACTCTGAAAGTGTTGCAAATCCAAATGCCACTACTCTTAGTCCAATTTAGTTTTCCAAATAAAAGTTGTGTGCAGATTGTTTAAATGCCACACTAGTTCATACAATCCAATTGTACAATTTAATCATGATTGGATTTCATTTAAATTAATTGTCAATAAGTAGCAATTAAAATTGGCTCAAAAGTTTAATCTGATCCAATGGTGGAAATAAGGGTTAGAAGTAGATTAGTCATTAAAAGGAAATATTGAGTTGCTAGTCTAAATGCACTCGGAGAACTAAGTGAGAAAATGTTAGGAAAGATAAGGGTAGGTAGACAAATGGAATACAATTGGAGCATGAAAGGATTTTATCCTAAGTTATAACATTGCAAAGATGTGCATATGGTATGGGTTTTAATTAACCATAAATCCTAATTATCAATGTAATTATGCTACTTTTCTAAATCCATCCATTCATTCGCCGACAACCCATAATTATCACATTCGCCATAAATCTTGACCCCACCATCACTTTCTGCCTCCATTGTTAAATCCCTTTCATCTCACCTTACCTCTCGCACACTCCCCCGACATCTGATGGCCCACATCACTCCTCGGCCCTCATTTGTCATCTAAAATTTATCGACGGGGGGGTCCGAAGTGGGAAGTTTTGGAAACCACCCCCTTAAACTACTTTTCCCTCATTCTAGTCTTTCGGTACTTAAAATCTCGAAACAACTTACCACCTGAATTAGCTCCCGAACGTGGTTTACATTTGACTGTTTATCGTCGATCCAAAGTCATTGTCCACGTCTGCTCCATGTCACTTCCTCTGTCCAATCAACTGTCGCCTATCTGTTATTCATTTAATTCTCAACTCCCATGACTTTATGCCCCATAGACCCGTTTATCAGTCTTGTTAGATAATTAATGAGGATTTAGCCATTTATTAAACAACCCCGCTCCATTTTTGTTCATTATAAGCCTTGTTCCTTCATGAAAACTATTACACAATATAATCCTGAAACTCAATTCATCACTGGAAATTCCGTGCTTACAGCCTAAAACGACAGACTCATCATTCAACTAAACTAGTCATTCTGTTCAGAACCAATCTGACATCCACGTCCACCTATCTACTTTTAGTTTTTCTGTTTTTCTGTTTTCACAGTGTTTTAGACTGATTTCTTCCATTTCTGTCACTTTCAACCTATAATTCACTTTACAAGATGCCTCCTAAGTGTTTTGGGAATTTTTAGTGTCTATGGATAATCGCCTAAACCCCTAGACTAGTAGCTAAGTCTAGAACAACAATGCAAAGCATTCTCTACTTTTTCTATAACCAATGGATTAAATAAGACAATAAAGAAGCCTACCTGAAGCTTTTGCTTACTCCTTATCTCCCTTGACCAATTCTATTGCTCCTTTTCATACTTAATCTGCTTGAAAAGTACCTGCACACAGACAGAAGACAAAAACCGATCAAAGCATATGATAATGATCTATTGATTAAACATAAAATGGAATCAAGTGCACAATACACATACGAAAGCATCAATAAACAATACAAACATATGGAAAAAGCTTTGAACACTTTATTAGTAAAAGGAAGAGTTACAACCCAATTTGCTTGATTCAGTGCCACTCCTCCAGTTCAATCCCATCCTCTCCTCATAACAAGCAAGATATTTTGACATCATTACAATACTTGAAACCAACTCAAGTCTCATATTAACAACATCTTCCTATAATTCAATTATTTCCAACCCCTGATCACTTAGATGAGTGGTCGTTTGTTAGGTGAATGAAGGAAGTTATGCCATAAATGGTGACAATGAAGGCCCTCCCAAACTTAGGATTTAGTTCCATGGAGGAAGGGATAAAGGAATTGATGTTCCTTAACTTCCTCCCTCATCCAATTTCAAGCCCAAAGGAGTGGATAGCCTTGGGAAACTTCTAGAAACTTCCTATGGATAAGAATATTGCAAACCCCAATGCATATTTCACTCAAATTCACCCAGCGCAAGCCAAAGAGGGCTCAAGTGCGCTACAATGCACCCTGGAAGTGTACTGGGTTGCACCGCAATGCACCCTGATAAAGGCCTGCCTGTGCTGATCTTATTAGAGGCAGTTTTTGGATGATTTCAGTCATGGAATCTCTTAGGAAGGAGGCATTCTGATGGTTGACTTCATTAGGGAATGTAACAATTGAATTAGGGTTTGATGGGCCCTAATAGTATTGATCTGTAAGTCGAGGTTGATGTGCCCAAATGGATCTGTAACACTAAGGGAAAATAAATTGTAGAAATCCCAAATCCTCTTACTCATCCACAAGTTGACTTCCATCATACTCCCCTAGTCGATAGAGATTGTAAAATCATTGAGTCTTCCTCTCAATTTGATTTATATGAAATTTAATGTTGGATGAGAGTCAATTAATTGATTAGACATATGAAATAGGACTTTGGGACTCCTATCTTCCCCACTACATTTTCCCTCAAATACACAGAGCATTTGAATTTGTCAGGAAATGCCATGAATCCTATTATCCCACTCAAAGAGCAATCATTTCACCCGTATGATAAATCCTCTGTTTCATCAATGCTAAGTCCATTGAAAATATGTTGCAAGCCCCAACTATTGCACCAACCCATCCTTTTTCTCATGAAACCCTGATAGAAGCTTATCAAAAGCTAGATTTTACTAAAATATCCTAGACTCTTGAACTTTTCCTAGCTATAGATAGTCCTCTGCCTAAAAGAAACCCTCCCTATGATTCATCCATGTTCCCTGACAGAACCAAGCAAATCACCACTATTTTGTCCTATCTACTTGGTTACAATTCTAATCAATATGTTAATGAAGCCATCCTAGGTTTCTTGTCAATCTTTTCTGCTGATTCCAAACCCACTGTTCTCTATAACTTTAGGCAATTCCTAGTTGAAACCATACATGAGAAATTTGTCCAATTTAACACTGAAGAAGTATTCAAGTATGCTTTAGTACTTGTATACCTTTTTATATATTTTCAGGGAGACAAGTTTCCATTCACCTTACAAAAGCTAGATGAGCAAGGCAACCAATAATCAGTGATCTTTTGGACTTCAATGGGAATGAAGGAGAAAGAAGGATTTACTCATAAACAGTTCATAGAATTGTTTATTCATCTAGCTATTAGTCTTATGAGCAGCACTCCAATACCAAGAATCAGTGATGAAATTGTGAAAGTGTTGCATCTAGTTGATCAAGCCACAATATGATATTTGTATCTTTACCAAAAATATACGGAAATCAGGGTTTATGGTTGTGAGCTTCCACCCTACAAAATTCCCAAGTACCTCCCCATTAGAATCTTTGCATTGGAATATATTAGGCAGAGGGTAAATGCACATGAAGTACACTTGGTGGCTACAAAGAAGAAATAACAATTCAAGCTAAAAGCTCAAGTCGATCTATTGCTCTGCAATACTAGAGCAGCAGGAGAAGAAGCAAACAGGTTATTAAAGGAAATGAAGTTTGGTCTCAGTTTCACTTGGTCTTATGAACCAATGGGAGTGATTTCTAAACTCAGGGTTGAAAATAAGTTTACTGCATATCACCACATGGCTAGACCTAAAATAGAGCAGTATAAAAATTAGTTGGAATGGAAAGAGAACACCCTTCAAGAAGCTAACGAGCAAGCAGTTTCTACTTCAAATGTGAAAACTCCACTTGCACAGGAAAAGACAGCTAAAAGAGGAAGGGAAGAATAGCCATCCCCTACAACTGAAGCATCAATCCAGGGCTTTAGGATTGTGCATAGAAGGAATAGACCTAGGATCTTTGTGATTGTTGGAGCAACAAATGAGTCTCAAAAAACAACATTTGATGGACTTGGAGAGGATGTGGTCTATATACAATCTGGTGCATAGCCTACCCAGTCCCCAACTCTTTCCACTACTTCTCATGAATAGCGGGTAATTCATACCAGTGGAAGTATTCAGAATGACAAGGAGGAGGACATATTTCATGTTCTCAGTGAGATTAAAAAGAAGAATGAAGTGTTAGAAAAATATTATATATGACAGAGAAATGCAAGACATATAATATGTGTAAAAACACAAACACATAAAACCAGTGAGACACAGATATATGTGGTTCACCCAATTTGGGCTACGTCCACCTCGAACAGCCAGTCCTTCCTTTCTATTATCCAACAAAATGAAGAGACACAACCTACAACAGATCCGTTGTAATATCCTTTGTTTTCTCTCACAATCTCACCTCTCTATTTCTCGCTCAGAGAACACACATTTATTACACAGCCACAATACAATGCCCTCATAAAAAGAGAGGGGTTTCCTTATAGGGAAAAAAACCCTAAACTAAACATAAGTTCTAATGTCAGATCATCCATCTAATGAACGGCCCTGATTGACTAGAAATTACTATACTTTTACAACGTAATTTTACATCTGTTTTTAGTCCCCCCCCCCCCCCTGCGTGGAGGGGTGTACAATCTTCATGGGGTATACATCTTGCTGAAACAAAGACCTCTAAATAATCATGCTCCACACCCAACATGAAGGATTAAAATTGAAGGCCTATACCCAATTCTGGAAACATTCCTCCAGCTCTCAAGCCAGACTTCTTTCAGTGTTTGACTCTGAGAAGGGAAAAATGTAGATGGATTTCTTACAAGCTAAAATTCCACAGCCCAGGATTCATGCACATTATCAGAAGCAATCCTCATTTGAGTTTAATGTAAAAGATGTGCATCCAATTGATCAAATTGAGATGCACAAACAAACTAGTCAGATGATTTCTTCCACTTTAACTCGTACTACCATAAGTTTGTCAAAGTTGCAGGTCACCTTGGCCAATACAAAGTCACGACTCAAGTTGGAAAAAGTTTCCTCACTGGCAAAGGACACCAAGATCAAATCCTTGGAAGATCTGGTGCTAAAGATGGGATATGATCCCTCAAACATAAATGCAGTAGAAGAACTTGTTAAGAAGAAAAATGTTGAGCTCTTAGCATTAAAGAAGCATCTCAAACTGTCAGCGTCTGAGAACCCAATGACCAAGGAGATTGAAGAAACCGAGACTCAGAAATCTGACATGATGAAGCTCATCACGGAACAAAATCTGCAAATAAAATAGATAGAGGAGAAAATGGAAAAATTGGTCAAAGAGAAAGAGGACGTTGTCAAGAGGACTCAAATTCCAATGGATGTAGTTCCTCCTTCAGCAGTCTCAAGAACCATAGTTTCTACTTCAGGCACAACATCCACTATAGGTACAGCAGAAGGAGCTGAACAACTTGCAAAAGATGTCCAGAATCTATCCATTTAGACATTTGAAATGAAGAAGTTGCAAGATGAACTGAAGGAATTAAAACATATGAAGGTACTTGTAGGCAGTTCACATGCAGCCGAGTTGCAGAGGACAAAAAGTCAAATTGAGGTTTTGCAGAAGGAAATCAAAGAGTCTTACCTTGGAAACAAACTAGGTTTGGCAAAGGAGATTCTATGGGAAGAAATTACTGAATTAGTGAAGGATATCTGGTCCTATATCAAGATAATCTTTGATCAAAAAGACCTATTGGAGAAAGCTCAGGAAGCTATTGAAACTATTTCTAAAGAACTTGAGGACATGCGAGAAATTTCTTCTGAAATAATCAAGTTCTTGAATTCTAAAGACAACTATGAGCTTGAAGAATTGGGTATAAATGACAGGACAACAACTACACTAGAAGTAAAGAAGATCATTACCAAGAAAAACCTCATCCTTTAGTGGGAGGAAAAATGTAACAATGTTAATGTCATAGTTCAAAGAATTTTTAGTAGGTTAGAACCCTTGACGAGCAAGGGTTTTCCTTCTATGCTTGTGATAAATGACAAATTAATGCCCATTGAAGATTATGGTTGAAAGCTTACAGAGGTGGGTACCAATGCAGCTTTAGTTTCAAACATAAGAGGTGCAGCAACACCAAGGGTTGTGCTGAATGCACTCAAAGATTCCTTTTTCATTCTAGATGAAATCAGGCATATATTTCCAATAAAACCCACTTTTACTAAGTATATAGAGATGGATGAAGTTTATAGAAGGGTAACTAAGTTATCTATCCCAGATAAGAAAGTTGGGAAGAATTAACTGATTTACTTGAATAAAAGGGTGATCAAACACATTCAATATTTACAGGAACAATCATCACCAACTCAACAGTTCTTAGTTTTTCCAGCAAAATTCATCACCAGCTCAAGAGTTCTCAGTTTTTCCAGCAACAGTCATCAACAGCTTAGCACCAAAACAATGACAGATCGACTATCAATTTATATTCCTGATTTTGTATTTAACTATTTTTGTAAAGAAGTTTAAGATATTTTCTCAGTTCTAAGGTTGTATAAATAACTCTCTTCCACAAGTTATTAAGGGTTTCACCCTTGAAGAAGCATTTATAAACATTAAATGTACTTGATTTTTCTGAATAATTAATACAAAAGAAAAGGATTCTGAATTCTAATTCATACAGTTTCGTTTTTTTTTTCCGGGGAAAATAGAGTTCGTAATTTCTATTAAAAAGAAGATAATAGAGATTACATGTTGTAGATGCCAAAGCATATGCAGTAGTGTGGTAAAAAACCACTTACAATAACCAATACTTCTGGGAAGTATGCAGATACAGCCCTCAGACAGGGCCTCCAGAAACAGGGTCAAGTAAAGCCCACAGGGGGCAACCAGAAACAGGGTATGTAAACCCCAACAGGAGTATACGCCTACCCAAAACTAGTCAATAAAAACAGTAATAAAAAACAAATGCTCAGAAACCGGGTATGTAAACCCCAAACAGGAGTATACCCTACCCTAACAAGCTAATAAAAACAGTAAATATCGATGGCTCCAGTGGGATGTGCAGGAAAGATGCGACCAGAGGGAAGAGGCACGAAATGAGGCCACACCCCCATCCCCTCAACTCTCCACCAAAAACCCGCAGAAATCCACACATCTGTCCAGTGAAGCCAGAAAAGATACGAACCAAATACAGCCATAGCAGAGTGGCACGAATCGATGCAGATCCCTCGACACTCTCCAACGCTGCAATGGTAGACTAGCAGAGGACCAAAAAAAGAACCCAGCAACAGCAATGGAGCCTGAACAGGTCCCAATATGGGCTGAGGCGGGTCGGATCGGGGGCAGAGGCGGCTAGGGCAGCCACCTCGCCCCCATGAAGGATATCAGGCCCGAAACCCCGGTTCCCACACAGCGGCGCAGCACAAAAGCACAGAGGCCAAAACCCCCTGCTAAACCACCAAGTCGGAAGGACAGTAGGTGCTCAGAGATGCCCAAAGAACCCGAGGAGAAGAACGCCGCCGCCGCTCAGGTCAAACCCCGGGTCACCGAAGAGGAAGTCACACCGCAGTCACAAAACCTCCAGATCCGGATCCGCTGAACCGACCAGATGCAGTAGCCCCGGCGAGGAGCAGGTGATGATAGACTGGAGGGCGACCAGATCCCCACCCTCGAAAGGCCCTGCCGCCGCAGGCACAGGCAGCAGCCAAGCCCAGAAAACCCTAAGTCGCCGCTGCTTCCAAATCCTCGCTCCGCCTTGTAAGTTTTAGCAAGCCATACAGTTTCGTTTTTACTGTAAGTTTTTCCGGTTTTATTTCACAATGTTTTCTTCATATTCTTATGTTTTACAAAGACAACCAAGTAGGAGTAATTGTGTTTCAATTTATTCCTATAAACTTCTGAAGTGATCATCTATAAAGAGAATGAATTATATAAACAATTTGTTTAATTAATTCCCTCTAAATCATAAAATCATTAACATCTTTTGTAATATTAAGCATATTTTGTTAAACCTTCTGAACATAGTTTAAAGGTTTTCTTACTTATGATTATTTAATTTTCAATTTGAAGATTGTGATAGTCATATCATCTCTCTATTTCTGCTCACCACCATACAAGTTATATCACTGCGTGAATTTTAATATCAGCCCTCTGTTTAAATATTAATACTATTCAAAAGGTTAGGAATCACTTTTTAAATATGTTTCATAGATTGGTCCTCCAAATTAAAACAAAACCCCCAAAACAAACATCTTAGATGCCCTGGCATGATAGCTAACCATTATCATCTCAGAGATACGACATCAATCTAGCTTCGTTGCCGGGGACTCGAATTTCACTAAGTTTTCTTGGGTCAACGATATTGTTCGTATTCCTTTAAGGTGATTAAAGGTCTAGATAGGCCAAAATTCTTCACCTGGCAACTCCATTGTACCAAACTAGCACCTTTTAAGCACACAATATCCCATTCTAAATCTGACACAGTTAGTCCTTTGTCAGATCTAGAAAGATTTGTGAGAAAGGCCAGTTCTAGAAGAAGACATCAACCATCTTTTTCTACTTCAGCCTTGCAGTCTGAAGATATATTACAATTTGATCCCTATAATAACATTCCATCAAATCCAGAGTACACTCACTTATCACCAAGGGTTGTTGAAATCCTGGATAGGGGAGTTGATTTCAAATCAGCTTTCTTTATTCATTCACTTGAATCTCATCTAGAACCCCCACTTCCACTGGGATCACCTAAATCTGAGTCTGACCTGGGTGTTCATTTACCTGAATACAAACCTACATACTTTATATCCCCCACAACTTATTCATTTCATTCCACCTCTGAACCACCAGAATATTCTACTTCTAAATGATCTGAAGGGGCCTTTGCTATATATTCAAGTCCACTCTTTGAAACTGAAGAATATATTCATTCTCAGGTCCACAAGTTGGTTATTAAAACTCCTTTAAAATCATTTAGGAAGTCTCCACCTTCTTTATCTCCTCCTTCTTCACTCCCACATAGTAATTCGCCCCTTCTATCACTATCTTCCTCTTCCCTACCATCCTTTTCATAAACATCTCATACATCATCTTCTACTATGGCATTCCAACCCATTGTATAGGCAAGATACGCAGCTTTTGTTTTACCTCCAGTCCATGATGCTTTCTATATTGGATATTTAAATCACCTTCCTAGATATAATGGAGAAATTGGTCCCTCGATTAAGGATCATCTTCAAGCATTTCTAGACTTTGCAGATAACATGAACATAAAACAAGAAAATGTCTACATGAGATTGTTTGTTCAGTCTCTTGAGGGAAATGTGAGGACTTGGTTTAGGTAGTTTCTTGCAAATTCCATTAAAAACTGGGAAGAATTAACAAATATATTAAAAAATCAATGGGGTTGAAAAAAGATGCTCTTTATTTTTTAACTGAGTTTGAAAAACTTAAAAGAAACTTTGGTGAACTTGTCTCTGATTTTATCAAAATGTTCAACAAACTTTATCATAAGATGCACCTTGATTTCAAACCGCTTGTAGCAATAACTAAATCTAGGTTTTCAAAAGCTTTTGAAGATGATTTTGTTGTGATGTTAAGAGAAAGAACTTCAAGGACTCTTGAAGACATGCAAACTAATGCTATAGAGGTGGAAGCAAATAGGTCTACCTCAGCCACTTTAAAAGATAAAGAAGAAAAGGCACAAAGAAAACTTAAAACTAGTCAAGAGGCCTCTACTTCTTCTAAAACTAAAACCGAAGATTCTAAAATAGATGAAATGACTTCACTTCTTAGAAATCTGTCTAATAGAATTTCAAAGATTAAGACTCAACCTAGAACAGTTCAACAAATGGTCACTCGACCCCAGAATTAGAATCAAGGTCAATACAAAAGAAATCCACCATTACAAATTCTTCAAAGGCCTAGTAATGATCAATGGGTTCCAACTCCTTTACTGATAGATGATCAACAGCCTGATGAAAATACTATGACTATCACTGAAGATATTAATAATACGGATACCTCTTTTGGTCAAACTGATATTATTCCTCTTTCACAACAAAAGCAGGTTCAACAAGATCAAGACTCTTCACAGGCTTCCAAATACCATGCCTTCTCTGAATTCCTAATTGCAGAACTAAACAAAAGATATGATCTTAGGCCTAGACTTGGTCCCAGGAGACCTCCTAAGGAACCTCCAACGATTGAACCTTGTACCAAATCTGTTGAAACTCAAACAACCATTATTCGACCATTAAATCAATCAACTGATACTACACAAATTGAAAATTTTGTTTTAACTACATTTAATGTTGAAAAGGAGTTAGAAAGAGTTAAAATCCCTATACCACTTTCATAAGTTTCCAAAAACCCTGGATATAAAAATCAAGTCTCCAAATGGATACAAAACACCTTGGTTGATGTTGAAAGTGATATCATTAGTCTTCAATATGAAAAAACAACAGTTGTCTTTGGTCCTAGTTCAGATATGGTAGATGAAATAGTACGCCCTTTCTATGTGACTCTTAAAACAAATGATTCTATGTTATATAACTGTATGCTTGATTCTAGAGCATCACATACTCTTCTACCAAAAACTATCATGAATCATTTAAATCTCGGCATAACTAGATCTTATCAAGATTTTTACACCTTTGATTCCAAAAGGGTGCCTTGTCTAGGATTGATTAAGGATTTAGTAGTCACTCTCACCCAAATCCAAGTAAAGAGTGTAGTGTTAGATATAGTTGTCATAGATATCCCTCCCAAATTTGGAATGCTCCTTTCCGGGTCTTGCTGTGCCAAATTAGGGCAAACTCTTCATATGGACATCTTTTATGCCACTATTCCATTTTATGGGGGAGAGAAACTAAGGTTGTATAGAGAGGTGAGATTTGTCCACACTATTTGCAAAATAGATCAACCAAGGAACCATCCCATTTATGCAATTAATCAAGATTTTGGTTGTTTCCAACTTTCTTCAAACCAAACACATGAAACTCAAGCAAAAATTGAAGATGTAATTGAAATACTTGTACCAAATTACAATGATGTCTGGAAGTTATTCTTTGATGGTTCTTGTACAAAGGATGGAGCAAGAGCTGGGGTAGTATTAATCTCGCCAGAAAAAAAGAAAAAATTACGCAATCATGTAAACTTGATTTCGAAGTTCAAATAATGTAGATGATTCAATATGAGGCTTTCCTTTTAGGACTATAGTTAGCCAGGAGCTTAAAAGTATAAAACTTGACTATTTTTATTGACTCAGAGCTCATTATTAAACAAGTTAGAAATATTTGCCAAACAAAACATCCTAGGTTTAGATCCTATCGAAATGAGATTTGGGATTCAGTTGAAAATTTCTTCAATGCTTTTAATTTGACTTATATCCCAAGAGATTAGAATATTTATGCAGATTCCCTAGTTGTTTCTACTTGTTCATTTAAAATCCCTGGTCATACTAATGTGCTCTATCAAATACAAGTCAAATAAAGACCATTCATCCCAGATAACCTATAATACTGGCAGATATTTAAATATGATCAACAGTTCAAATCTTTTTTGCAGGTTATAGATGAATTTTTAGTTCTACAAATTGATGAAAATAGAACAGAAACAATTGAAAATTCAAATGAAAATGATAATCCAGATTTCAACTCAAAAATTGCTAATCATGATACCATTAGTTTTCTAACAATTTTATTCCCAAAGGTCTCATTCCTTTAGAGAAATTGTTTGATCAAAATGATGTCCTTAGAAACCCACAGTCAATCTCTACACAAGATGACATAGAGGAAGTAAACATTGGAACAAATGATGACATTAGAAGCCTCAAAATCTATGCATCCTTAGATCCCAGAATTAAAGCTCAATACCTTAAGTTATTTGAAAAATAAAAGGATTTTTTTGCATGGACCTATGATGATCTAAAAACTTATGATACATCATTGATACAACATAAGATTCCTTTAAAACCAGAAGCAAAACCTTGTCAACAAGAACTCAGGAGGATTAATCCAGCACTTCTACCAATTGTAGAAAAGGAAATTAAGAAAATGCTAGATGCCCAAATTTTCTCCATCTTAGATATGTAATTGGGTTTCTAATTTAGTTCATGTTAGGAAGAAGAATGGGGAAATTAGACTTTGTGTGGACTTTAGGAATTTGAATAAAGCATCATTAAAAGATAATTACCCTTTACCCAAAATGGATCAGTTACTTCAGATGGTTTCAGGAGCATAAAGACTTTCCATGCTTGATGGTTTTTCAAGTTACAATCAAATAAATTTGATCCAATAGACAGAGATAAGACAACTTTTACTACACCCTGGGGTACATTTATGTACTCTAGAATGCCCTTTGGCTTGTCCAATGTTGGAGAAAATTTTCAAAGAGCTGTGGACATAGCTTTTGTGGGACAGGTAAAGAAATTTGTAGTCATTTATCTTGATGACATAACTTTTTTTTCTAATTCTGATCAGAAACATCTAAAGCACTTGATGAAGGTTTTTGATAGGTGTAGGAAATTTGGAATATCCCTCAATCCTAAAAGGTCTCTTTTTTCTATCAAATAAGGAAAGCTTCTAGGCCACATAATCTCAAAAGGAGTGGCGATTGATCCCAAACATGTTTCTACAATAAAAACATTGTTATTACCTAGAAATAGGAAGGAGATCCAAGCTTTTCTAGGAAAGATTAACTTTTTAAGGAGGTTCATCCCAAATTATGCTGAAATTGTGAAAGACATAACTGATAGGCTCTAAAAGGATCATGAAGTTAAATGGATTGTCTCTTCTAGGTATTCATTTGACCAAATTAAGAAGGCTATCTCTGAAGCCCCAACCTTGGCTAGCCCTAATTATACCAAGTTGTTTTGGGCAAATTTAGTGTTCTTGGACAAACGCCTAACCCTATAGATCTAGTAGCAGGTCTAGAAACAACAGACAAAGCAATCTTAACCTTTTCTATAATCAACAGATAAAACAAGAGAGAAGAGAAACCTAGTTGTAGTTTTTGCTAGCTCCTTGTCTCCCTTGACTGACCTTGCTGCTCCTTCCTGTACTTAAGTCGCTTGGAAAGTACCTACGCAAACACAGAAACAAAAACCCATCAAGGCATAATGATCTATTGCTTATAAATAACATGGAATCGAAAACATGAGATACATATGAAAGCATTAACACATAACACAAGAATAAGGAAAAAGTCTTGAAAACTTTATTGATAAGAGGAAAGATTACAACCCATATGAGCTCGATCCAGTGTCATCCTTCCAATTCAATCCTTCTTCACCTCATGACAAGCAAGACACTCCAACACTATTACAATACTTGCACTCAATTCTAATCTCATATCACCAGCATCTCCTTACAACTCAATATTTTTCAGCCCCTGATCTCTTAGATGAGTGATCTATTTATAGGTGAGTGAAGGAGGTTATGCCATCAATGGTGATGATGAATTCCTTTCTAAATTTAGAAATCAGTTCCATGGAAGAAGGGATAGGGGATTGATGTTTCCTAATTCCCTTTCTCATCCAAATGTGAACTCAAAGGAGCAGGTGGCATTGAGAAACTTCTAGAGGCTTCCAATGGATAAGGAATCTTCAAACCCTCACGAAAATTTGCTCAAATTCACTCAGTGCGGGCCAAAGAGGGACCAAGTGTGCTGCATAGCACCCTGTTAGTGTATGGTTTTCATTGTAGCGCACCCTAATGAAGGCCTACCTACGCTGATTTTCTTAGAGGTAGTTTTTGGATGTTTTCAGTGATAGCTTCTTTAGGAAATGTAACAACTACACTAGGGGTTGATGGGCCCTAATAGTATCGATTTGTAATTTGGGGTTGATGTGCCCAAATGGATCTATAGCAGTTGCCCCCTAAAGCATGAAGTCATAAATATATATGTCGGGTGAAATGCTTTATCACGAGGAGAGGAGGTTTCGAAACGGAAGGTGACCTACATCAATTATAATACATATATCATGATAATTTGATTTTTCTCATGAACTAGTTGAGGGAGGCATACGCATGCTCAGCTTATAAACTTTCATTACATGTACAAATATATTCGTCTACAAATATAGACCCATGAATGGTTGACCATGAATGTAAGGCCATTGTATATTTGATTTAGTACTCCTGAAAATATCACAGCCTGGATGGATGAAACTAGATCCAGGGTCTTGAATCTTGTCCAATCTTTCACTCAAGTACAAGTCTAACCATGTGAATAGATGTTCTGAGGTCGAACATGGAAAGACATCGTCTGATTACCAGCCAATGATGTAATTTTTTAATAGACGCGAGAGGAATCACCGAAAATGATGATGACCCTCAAGGTACTACAGTACATTTCACATGGTGTGAATAAATGATTTGATGTCGAACACCATATAAAGTCTTTTGGTTGAAGGCCATTGATGTCAACCTAATGCTAGAAGTGAGAAACCTGCCATTGATGTATGTAAGCTTCAAGGTACTGAAGGGGTGTTTCTAGGTTAACTTCTTGGATGATGCGCTGATGTTAACAAGAAGCAACGACTGATAGAATGGAAATCACGAGGGTTAAACTAGAAATGGGTTCATTTTTAGATAAGCTTGTACCATAGGGAACTGTGCTTGGATTCAGTTTCATGTTTACACAAGCTTGAAATGAAAAAAATATGCTTGAATTCAGTTTCATTTTTACATAAGCTCGAAACGAAAAACTATGCTTGGATTCAGTTTCATTTTTACACAAGCTCGAAACAAAAAATTGTGCTTGGATTCAGTTTCATTTTTACACAAGCTTGAAATGAAAAACTATGCTTGAGATTGGTTTACATGCCCCCAGCATGATGAAAGGGAGAGTCCCATGTAACCAGATGGAAGTCGTTGCAATAAAGTAAGATGATTATCCAACACCATTTTGGCTTCGTCTAGATAGGGACAAAGGTGAATGGGGTGATTCCCTTCATATAACCTACAGGAAAACTACAATAAAAGAACTATCCTCATAGGAGTTGTTTCATTTTTTAAGGAGGTTGACACAGTAAAAAAACAATCCTCATGGATCCTTGTTTCATTTTTTAACGAGGTTGACACAAGACTAGGAACTATCCTCAAATTTCTAATTTCATTTTTTTAACGAGGTCGACACAAGACAAGGAACTCTGCTCAAATTCCTTGTTTCATTTTTTAACAAAGTTGACACAAGACCAGGAACTATCCTCATGGGAACTGTTTCATTTTTTAACGAGGTTGACACAGTAAAATAACTATCCTCATGGGAGCTGTTTCATTTTTTAACGAGGTTGACACAGTAAAAGAACTATCCTCATACCCCTTAGTTTCATTTTTTAACGAGGTTGACACAAGACTAGGAACTGTCTTCATTAACCTGTTTCATTTTTTAATGAGGTTGACACAGTAAAAGAACTATCCTCATACTCCTTAGTTTCATTTTTTAACGAGGTTGACACAAGACCATGAACTTTCCTCATTGACCTATTTCATTTTTTAATAAGGTTGACACAGTAAAAGAACTATCCTCATACTCCTTGGTTTCATTTTTTAATGAGGTTGACACAAGACAAGGAACTATCCTCATGAACCTATTTTTTTAATGAGGTTGACACAAGACAAAGAACTCTCCTCGAATTTCTCGATCACAACTCATAAGAGGTCATGAAAGAGAGATTTGGTTCCAATGCCCCCATTACATGATGTACAACATCACTGAATTGATCGTTAGTCGATGTAGTTATGGAACAAGTTTCCACATAATTAACCCGTGGCGGGGATGATACCATTGGTACAAAAGGACCATTTAGGGAAGATGGTTGACTAGGAGCCATATTTTGACCGGGAAATTAAAGTTGGTCAATGGTGAAAATTTTGCCTTCATGCAGGAAACAAATCACTCGAAAGAGTGTTGAAACAATAGCTCCCATGTCATAAACATAGTCGTGCCCTAGAAGTAAATTGTAATCTAAAGGGCCTGGGACTACCATCACATTCAGATAAATGATTTTTCCTCCCAAAGTAATAGGTAACTGAGGGAGGATCCCTAATGGTTGACTGGTTCCTCTATTAAAACCCAACAGATTCTGGGTAACAGGCACAAGCAGCAGCGAACCAAGCACTTGCCAAGCAGTTGAGGAAAGGATGCTCACTAATGCACCTTCATCTATAATATTACTAGATACAATCATCTTACAAACTTGTAATATGATCTAGAAAAGCACATAAGAAGGAAGGCAGAATCTTGCTAGTCGATTCCAATCAAAGGAAGTGACTAGACTACTTGGAGGGGGTATCGTAGAAACGGGAGAATTAACCCCTTGAGTTACAAGAATGGGAGGATTTTCCAGCCCCTAGTGTAGTTGTTACATGTCCCAAATAAGTTAGTCATTAGAATGCCTTACTTCCAAAGAAGTTCCATCACCGAAAACATCCAAAAACTACCTCTAAGAAGATCAGCGCAAGTAGGCCTTCATTAGGGTGCACTGCAATGCAAACCATACACTAACAGGGTGCTATGCAGCACACTTGGTCCCTCTTTGGCTTGTGCTGAGTGAATTTGAGCAAATTTCTGTGAGGGTTTGAAGATTCCTTATCCTTTGGAAGCCTCTAAAATTTTCTCAATGCCACCTGCTTCTTTGAGTTCGCATTTGGATGAGAAAGGGAATTAGGAAACATCAATCCCCTACCCCTTCTTCTATGGAACTGATTTATAAATTTAAAAAGGTATTCATCATCACAATTGATGGCATAACCTCCTTCACTCACCTATAAATAAATCACTCATCTAAGAGATCAGGGGTTGAAAAATATTGAGTTGTAAGGAGATGCTAGTGATATGAGATTAGAATTGAGTGCAAGTATTGTAATAGTGTTGGAGTGTCTTGCTTGTCATGAGGTGAAGAAGGATTGAATTGGAAGGATGACACTGGATCGAGCTCATATGGGTTGTAATCTTTCCTCTTATCAATAAAGTTTTCAAGACTTTTTCCTTATGCTCGTGTTATATGTTAATGCTTTCATATGTATATCATGTTTTCGATTCCATGTTATTTATAAGAAATAGATCATTATGCCTTGATTGGTTTTTTTTTCTGTGTTTGCGTAGGTACTTTCTAAGCGACTTAAGTACCGGAAGGAGCAGCAAGATCGTTCAAGGGAGACCAGGAGCTAGCGAAACTACAACTAGGTTTCTCTTCTGTCTTGTTTTATCTGTGGATTATAGAAAAGGTTAAGATTGATTTGTCTGTTGTTTCTAGACCTACTACTAGATCTAGAGGGTTAGGCATTTGTCCAAGAACACTAAATTTGCCCAAAACAAATTGGAAACTCCACTGGGGACAAATTATCCATCTTAGTAGCTTATCAGCCTCTTAGGACATTTCTACATACTGTACTTGTGGTCGTTTATTGATTTCAGTCCTCTTTCATTGAAAATTGAGTCGAAATTGTGACAAAGTTGCCTTCAAAATTGCTTATTATCATCAGCGCAATCTTATGAAGGACACAGTGCACTGCAATGCACTTCCCACATAGGTTCAGTGCACTGCAGTGCACTTCCCACATAGGTTTAGTGCAATTCATCGCACTATCTCTAAATGTTGCCTGCGCTGATCCCTTAAGGGTTAGTTTCCCATCTAGGAGCTGAAGTTTTTGAGCCAATTTTCTCTTGTTTGAATGAGCTGCTGAATGTCAATGATGTTTTGTCTCTGAAACCAGTTTTTCATCTCCTTAATCCAACCCTACTTTGATTGGATTGGTTAATGTTTCTTTAATTTTTTCTTTGTCATTATCAATCTATAGTCAAAGGTAGAATATAGTTGATTGATCTTTGTCGAAAGAAAGTGTTGTAAAATCGTCTTTTCTTTCGAAAGTTGAATTGTCTTAAAGTCCTCATTCATGAAAGATCGATTGATTGATGTGTGCATTTGATTTGTATTTTCATTTAAAGTGTCGAAAATGTTCATTTCTTTAAAATCGAAAGTGTCGTATAGTCTTCCTTTCCCTTTAAAAGAAAATGCCATAAATCGTCATTTTTTATGAAAAGATTTCTAAATCGTTTGTGCATTAGTTTTCTTATTGCATCATTCACATCAAGAGAAACTGAAAATAAATACATGCAATTTTCATTTTAGAGTTTGATTTTGTATGTTCAAAAGGAATGGTTTAGGGAATTGCATTAGTTTGTGCTCTTTGTTGCTTGTTCAAAATGTACTTGTATGCTCTATCCCTCATAGTTAGGATTTTCATTGTTAAAATTAAATGGAAAGAGTGCTTCTCATTCTAGTTGGATTCCTAGGAATTTCAGAATACATCACGTGGTGAACTTGAAAATCAAATTTGTAAGCAAGATAAACTTAAAATAAACATCAATTAATCGAAAAATGCATTGGAACTTAACGAAAAACATCTAGAGGTCTCGGCTAGAGACATGTTCTGGCATCTTTAAACCTAGTGGTTGTCGTTTTCACTAAGGTTGGGTGATAAGTGCTAGTACGGACTTGTGCTCCCTGTACCGTCAAGTATATGGTGGGAGACCCCAATAGGTTGAAATCCTTTATCCCTAGGAAGCTGAGTCTTCTGCCTTACCAATCGCAATGCACCAAACACAACATTCGGGAAGATTGACTATCGTACGTAAAGTCCTTGGTCATTTCTCTCTCATTTATCACCAAGGTGTATATTGCAATTTTTCAATTTGTTTGGTAAACCCTCTTGTCTAGAATCTCCAGAGCAGTCACTTTCATTCCTTTTCGACTCCTTAAAAGTAAAAGGATCATCTGAGCACTTGTCCTTTCAGGCTCATTAAACATCGAAGGCGACTAGAGTCATATTTTGCTTTTTCTCGACTCTTTAAAAATGAAAAAGCGAAGTTGTATTCCAGTGTCATAAAAATTAATTGACCGCGGATAACATCCTCCTCACTCACTCCTTAGTTGACCTTAGGTTGAAACATATGGCGACAAATTCGGAGTCCATCGAACAAGGAATTCCTTTTGATGGGAATCCTAGTCGTTTTCCTCCTTTCGGAAATATTGGTGCTCCTTATATGGCTACATTGTCCCTTCCGGGATTTACCATTGGCTTGCCAGTATGGTTGTTTTCAACCTCCTTGGTTCAAAATGTCGTGATTTCTCCACAATTGAGTATTCCTCCAACTGGACAAAATCAACCTCCAGTTGATCCTAAAGTTGACCCTTTTCCTTCTTCCTTGGTTGTTTCTTCCTCCCCTTCTTCCTCTTCGCCTGGCGAAAGTATTGGTACTAGTAACCAGGTGGCTAAGAAGAAGAAGAAAGGCAAGAAGAAGAAGAAAAATCAAATTCAACAAAGGGTCAACCAAGCAACCATTGCTTTGAATGCAACATTTGATGATAAATCGTCCATCAAGCCTCACAAAGTTCGATATCCATGCAAACTTTGTGTGGGAGACCATCTTCTTTGAAATTGTCTTAATATTCCTCAAATATTAGAAGAATGGTCTTCCCGTTCACATCATCCTGTGTCATCAACCTCTGGAGATCATTTTGGTGACACACCATCAACTAGTGGCAGTAAAGATCATGGAAAGAAGGGAAAATTTAAGTTTCCCTGTAGTTTATGTGAAAGGAATCACCCCATTCACCTTTGTCCCTATCTGGATCAAGCCAAAGTGTTGGGTGTGGAGCTTAATTATCTTCTATATTCAAAGGTATCGCCGCATTGGACCCCAATTCGAAATGCATTGCCGCCCATTAAATATTTGCTGCAGGGGGGGCGGCTACGACCTTTTGGGAGCCCCCCCCGGCAGGGGGATCGGGGGTAGCACCCCCGAAGCTAAGAATAGATGTAAAATTGCCTTGTAAAATGTTGTAATTTCGTATTCAATCTGGGTCGTTCATTAGGCAGAGATTTGACAGTAGAAGCCATGTTTAATTTAGGGTTTTTTTCCCTAGAAGGCAACCCCTCACTATATATGATGGAATGTATTACGTCTATGTAGATCGATATTCTGAGTGAGGAAGAGAGAGGAGATTGAAAGCGAAGAGGGAGTTACAGGGGATCTACTGTAGGTTGTATCTCTTCAGTTTGTTGGATAATATAAAAAGAAGAACTGGTTGTTTCTCCATGGACGTAGCCCAAACTGGGTGAACCACGTATATCTATGTCTCTCTTGTTTTATGTGTTTTCTGTGTTTATATTTTTGCAATATTTTATGTGTTCCATTGCTCTGTAATATATAATTTTCTAACAAAAAGAGTGTTGGATAACCGTCCTGCTTCACTGCAGCAACTTCTATCTAGTTACTGGAAAATCTCCCTAAATCCTTCACTAATTGATGAATTGACTGACCAAAATCAATCGTTCGTCGAAACCACTCTCTCTGAAAGTGAATCCTATGAGTCTATACCTGACCCAAATCAATAGGTGAAGGCAACAGTTGAACCGATTTCACCTTCAGTAAATCGTACCTTTCCCAAAGAGAATGAATATGATACCACTCAAGTTCTTTTTGTTTCTTCAGATTCTCATGAGCTTTGGGCAATCCTCCTATTCCATCAAGACAGGAGGAAAATCCTCCCATTCTTGTAACTCAAGGGGTTAATTCTCCCGTTTCTACGGTACCCCCTCCAAGTAGTCTAGTCACTTTCTTTGATTGGAATCGACTAGCAAGATTCTGCCTTCCTTCTTATGCGCCTTTCAAGATCATAGTACAATTTTGTAATATGATTGTATCTGGCACTATTATAGACGAAGGTGCATCAGTGAGCATCCATTCCTCAATTGCTTGGTAAGCACTCGGTCCACCGTTGCTTGTGCCTGTTACCCAGAATCTGTTGGGTTTTAACAGAGGAACTAGTCAACCATTAGGGATCCTCCCTCGGTTACCTATTACTTTGGGAGGAAAATTTTTTTATCTGAACATGATGGTAGTCCTAGGTCCTTTAGATTACGATTTACTTCTAGGACGCGACTATGTTTATGACATGGGAGCTATTGTTTCAACACTCTTTCAAGTGATTTGTTTCCCACATGAAGGCAGAATTGTCACTGTTGACCAGCTTTCATTTCCCGATCCAAATATGGCTCCTAGTCAACCATCTTCCCTAAATGGTCCTTTTGTACCAATGGCATCATCCCCGCCACAGGTTAATTATGTGGCGACCTGTTCCATACCTACATCAACTAACGATCAATTCAATTATGTTGTACATCATGTACTGGGGGCATTGGAACCAGATCTCTCTTTCACGACCTCTTATGAGTTGTGATCATGGAATTCAAGGAGAGTTCTTTGTCTTGTGTCAGCCTCATTAAAAACTAAAACCAAGGATATGAGGATAGTTCCTGGTCTTGTGTCAACCTCGTTAAAAAATGAAACCAAGGAGTATGAGGATAGTTCTTTTACTGTGTCAACCTCATTAAAAAAATGAAACAGGTCAATAAGGATAGTTCTTTTACTGTATCAACCTCGTTAAAAAATGAAACATGTCCATGAGGATAGTTCCTTGTCTTGTGTCAGCCTCGTTAAAAAATGAAACAAGGGTCTATGAGGATAGTTCTTTTACTCTGTCAACCTCATTAAAAAATGAAACAACTCCAATGAGGATACTTAGATCTCGAGTCTTTGATTAGTTCTCGTAAAATCCCAGTCAATTCTTTCACTTGATCTCGTAAAAGAACCTTCATTCCGTCCACCTGATAGAGTAGTCTACTTAGGTGAATATAATGAAGCTTCGGGGGCATGCACCTAAGGGTAAAGCTAATTTTTCCTATAGGTTATGTGAAGGGAATCACCCCATTCATCTTTGTCCCTTTCTGGACGAAGCCAAAAAGGTGTTGGATAACCGTCCTGCTTCACCGCAATGACATCCATCTACTTACATAAGACTCTCCCTTTCATCATGCTGGGGGCATGTAAACCAATCTCAAGCATAGTTCTTCATTTCAAGCTTGTGTAAAAATGAAACTGAATTCAAGCATAGTTTTTCTTTTTAAGCTTGTGTAAAAATGAAATTGAATCCAAGCATAGTTTTTCATTTTAAGCTTGTGTAAAAGTGAAACTGAATCCAAGCATAATTCCTTATGGTTCAAACTTGTGTAAAAATGAACCCATTTCCATTTTTAACCCTTGTGATTGCCCTTCTATCAGCCTTTTGAGCCTTGGTTGTGTTCATCCCATCACTGCCATCTCTTTGGCCGATCATACGCTTTCACTTGATTGTTTTACCCTTTTTAAGGGACAGTTGCAATGAGTGGTCTTATTAGCCAGCCTCTTCACATAAATCAACATGTTTTGAGAATTTCCAACATCATCGGAACCAGTTGCTGCCCTATACACCACTCATTCCTCAACATGGAGTCCTCCTTAAACTCTTTTCAGACTCTTTAAATATGAAAAGATTGTTGAGCACTTGTCTATTCCAACTCGTTAAAGGATTGGAAACGACATCTCTCTTGTATTGTTTTACGCTTTTTTCGGACTTGAGAGGTTATTTTACAGAAAAGAACTTATGGAGTTTCATTTTCATCCCTTTTCAAACTCTCTAAACATGAAAAAGACTGAGTTTTCTTTGTCGTTAAACTCGTTAAAAACATCAAATAGCAACAAACTTGTCCATCTAGACAAGGCCGAGTTTCACCTTCGCTAGACTCATTAAAACATCAAATAGCATTGGATTCGCCCGAACGGTGAATTATACAACAAGCATATGTTATCCTCCTCAAGCTTGACAAAAAATAAAGAGGTACTGGTCAGCAATGACTAGGGAAAATGGGAAAAAGTTGAGAAAAATTTATGGTAGAAAGTCGCTCTTGAACATGACACTTTCACCTCATCACCGTGGCTATGTGGGTTGGGTCATTCAGCTTGATGGTTATCACATCATTGGTCTATCATACCATCCATTACTTTGTTTTGGGTCAATGCTACTAGTTCATCTTAGTGTCGTTGATATATTCAAGAGAAGTCATTCAGTTCAAACTTCATCCTTTGCAATATTGTAAACCTTCATTTTCATGGCCACCATTCCTAAACCTTGTGTTGACAGTCGATTCTCATCTCCAAAATAATTTACCTCGTTTCATTTCGTAGATGTGGGATACGTCAAGGCCCTCCTGCGACAAGTTTCTTCTTGTCGACATCAGCGCATCATCCAAGAAGTTAACTTAGAAACACCCCTTCAGTACCTTGAAGCTTGCATGCATCAATGGCAGGTTTCTCACTTTTAGCATTAGGTTGACATCAATGGCCTTCGACCAAAAGACTTTTTATGGTGTTCGACATCATATCATTTATTCACACCATGCGAAATGTACTGTAGTACCTTAAGGGTCATCATCATTATCGATGATTCCTCTTGCATCTGTTAACAAATTACATTATTGGCTGGTAATCAGACGATGTCTTTCCATGTTCGACCTCATAACATCTATTCACATGGTTAGACTTGTACTTGAGCAAAAGATTGGATGAGATTGAAGATCCCAGATCTAGTTTCATCCATCCGGGCTACGATATTTTCAGGAGTACTAAATCAAATGTACAATGGCCTTACATTCATTGTCAACCATTCATGGGTCTATATCTGTAGATGACTATATTTGTACATGTAATGAAAGTTTATAAGATGAGCATGGGTATGCCTCCCTCAGCGAGTTCATGAGAAAAATCAAATTATCATGATATATGTATTGTAATAGTGTTGGAGTGTCTTGCTTGTCATTAGGTGAAGAAGGTTTGAATTGTAAGGATGACACTGGATCAAGCTCATATGGGTTGTAATATTTCCTCTTATCAATAAAGTTTTCAAGACTTTTTCCTTATGCTTGTGTTATATGTTAATGCTTTCATATGTATATCATGTTTTCGATTCCATGTTATTTATAAGCAATAGATCATTATGCCTTGATGGGTTTTTGTTTCTGTGTTTGCCCAAGTACTTTCCAAGTGACTTAAGTACAGGAAGGAGCAGCAATATTGATTAAGGGAGACAAGGAGCTAGTGAAAACTACAAGTAGGTTTCTCTTCTCTCTTATTTTATCTGTTGATTATAGAAAAGGTTAAGATTATTTTGTCTGTTGTTTCTAGACCTGCTACTAGATCTAGAGGGTTAGGTGTTTGTCCAAGAACACTAAATATTCCCGAAACAAATTGGCGACTCCAATAGGGACAGATTATCCAGATCTAACCCTCTAGATCTAGTAGCAGGTCTAGAAACAATAGACAAAGTAATCTTAACCTTTTCTATAATCAACAGATAAAACAAGAGAGAAGAGAAACCTACTTGTAGTTTTCGCTGGCTCCTTGTCTCCCTTGACCAATCTTGTTGCTACTTCTCGTACTTAATTAGCTTGGAAAGTACCTATTCAAACACAGAAATAAAAACCCATCAAGGCATAATGATCTATTGCTTATAAATAACATGGAATTGAAAACATGATATATATATGAAAGCATTAATATATAACACAAGCATAAAGAAAAAGTCTTGAAAACTTTATTAATAAGGGGAAAGATTACAACCCATATGAGCTCGATCCAGTGTCATCCTTCCAATTCAATCCTTCTTCACCTCATGACAAGTAAGACACTCCAAAACTATTACAATACTTCCACTCAATTCTAATCTCATATCACCAGCATCTCCTTAAAACTCAATATTTTTTAGCCCCTGGTCTCTTAGATGAGTGATCTATTTATAGGTGAGTGAAGGAGGTTATGCCATCAATGGTGATAATGAATTCCTTTCTAAATTTAGAAATCAGTTCCATGGAAGAAGGGATAGGGGATTGATGTTTCCTAATTCCCTTCTTCATCCAATGCAAACTCAAAGGAGCAGGCGGCATTGAGAAACTTCTAGAGGCTTCCAATGGATAAGGAATCTTCAAACCCTCACAGAAGTTTTCTCAAATTGACTTAGCGCAGGCCAAAGGGGGATCAAGTGCACTGCATAGCACCCTGTCAGTGTATGGTTTGCATTGCAGCGCACCCTAATGAAGGCCTATCTGCATTGATCTTCTTAGAGGTAGTTTTTGGATGTTTTTAGTGATGGAACTTCTTTGGAAGTAAGGCATTCTGATGACTAACTTCTTTAGGGCATGTAACAACTGCACTAGGGGTTGATGGGCCCTAATAGTATCGATCTATAATTTGGGGTTGATGTGCCCAAATGGATCTGTAACACAAGCCATTCAGTATATTTTCCTTTGCCTTTGAAACAACTCTGGTTGTTGTTTTATTACAGAAGAATGAAGATTCCCACAACCAACCTATAGCATTTTTTAGTAAGGTTATGAGAGATGTCGAGCTTAAGTATGACATAATTGAGAAGCAATCTTATGCCCTTATACAAGCCCTAAAATCATTGAGGATGTATGTCCTACATTCACCTATTACAACTTATGTTTCTAACAGTGTTGTAAAAATTGTTTTAACACAACCAGACACAGATGGGAAGTGAGGTAGATGGATCACTCAAATACTAGAGTTTGATATAACTATCAAAACCAAAAAACTAGTTAAGGGCCAAGGATTAGCTAAGCTCCTTGCTGAATCCAACTGTAAAGTGTTGGGCATCAACTAAGTTTTGGAAATACAAGGGGATAATCCACAAGAACCTCCTTGAAGTTCAAGAAAGGAGAATCCACAACAACCTTCCCAAAATTTGAATGAGGAGAATCCACAAGAACCTCTTCACCATCTTGAAGAAAAGAACCCACAAGAACCTTTACCTTCAAATCAGACCATTTCTCTACACATTGATGAGAAATTTCTTTCTTCAAATTGGTATCAAGATATTGTAAATTTCTTGATCCATTTTGAATGTCCAACATCATTTTCCAAAATTCAATGTGAAGCTGTCAAATTAAAGGCAGTCAAATATTGTATCATAAATGAAAATCTATACTGGAAGGACCCACTAAATATCTTGTTATTATGTTTAACAGAATCAGAAACAAAAGGAATCATTGATAAGTTTCATACAGAATTTTGTGGAGGACATTATGCTTGGAGAGAAACAACATATAAGATATTAAGGGCAGGATTTTTTTGGCCCACATTGTTCTTACAAGTAGGAGCAACGGTTAGAAGTTGTGTTCCCTGTCAGAGGTTTGCTGGTAAGCAAAAATTAACATCTCTTCCACTGATCCCAACAATAGTCTCAGCACCTTTTCTCCAATGGGGATTAGATTTTATTGGAGAAATTCATCCTACTTCAAGTAATCAGCATACATGGATCCTCACCGCAATAGACTACTTTACCAAATGGGTAGAAGCAATTCCAGTAAGAAATGCTACGATTCAGTAGTAATCAACTACTTTACCAAATGGGTGGAAGCAATTCCAGTAAGAAATGCTATTGATTTGGTTGCCCAACCCAAATTATTACTAACAATGCCACATCATTTTCCATTGTTAAAATGATTTTTTTGCCAGAAATATCAGATTTTGTTACATCATTAAACTCCATATTATCCTCAAGGTAATGGTCTTCGAGAATCATCAAATAAAAGTCTGATAAAGGTAATCAAAAAGACTTTAGCAGATCATAAAAAGAGTTGGGACTCTCATCTAATTTATGTATATGGGCAAATAGAATTACTCCAAAGAGATCTACTGGAAAATCTCCTTTTTAGTTAGTCTATGGGAAAGATGCAATCTTCCCTACCAACTTGGCCTTCCCTGTTTTAAAATTCCTGCAAGATTCAACTGATGAACCTAATTATTTTTCAAGGAGAATAAATCAGATTATTGAACTAAATGAAAATAGAGATGAAGTTCAATACAAATTGAAAAAATATCAGAATAAAATGAAGAGCCTGTTTGACAAAAGAGCAAGGGAAAGGGACTTCAAGGAGGTTAATCTAGCTCTAAGATGGGACTCCAAAAGAGAAGATAAGGGAAAACATGGCAAGTTTGATAACCTGTGGTTTGGACCTTTAGCTATTGTTGAAGTAAAGGAAACAATACTTTTGTGCTACAAAATATTGAGGGACTGTATTCCACTCATCCTGTTAATGGAAGGTTTCTTAAACATTATATTCAATTTTGAGAAGTTGAAGTAGATTTCATTACTACGATTGTAAAAACTCTGGTTTATTTTAGTTTTCAAATTGTTAGTGTGAGTTTTTACAGCAAAGACTCCATAGCCCGAGGAGAAGGCACATGGATCTGCAGGTTCTCTGCATTCTACAGGAGAAAGTAGTCCCCAGTTGGAGCCGATGTTGTAGCATTTTTTGGTTTTGGTAAGTTAGTATCAATTAGTCAAAAAATGTTAAGTTAGGATATGGAAAAAAAAATATTAAATAAAAAATGTTAGGGATATTTTGATGAATGAGTCCATATCAAATAAAATGTTAGAATAGATGCCCTAAAAAATGAAGGCAAAAATAAAATGTTAGGTTAGAAAGAAAAGCAAAAATAATAAACACTGAAAGTGTTGCAAATCCAGATGCCACTACTCTTAGTCCAATTTAGTTTTCCAAATAAAAGTTGTTGCGGATTGTTTAAATGCCACACTAGTTCGTACAATCCAATTGTACAGTTTAATCATGATTGGATTTCATTTAAATTAATTGTAAATAGGTAGCAATTAAAATTGGCTCAACAGTCCAATCTGAGCCAATGGAGGAAATAAGGGATAGAAGTAAATTAGTCATTAAAAGGAAATATTGAGTTGCTAGTATAAATGCACTTGGAGAACTAAGTGAGAAAATGTTAGGAAAGATAAGGGTAGGTAGACAAGTGGAATACAATTGGAGCATGAAAGGATTTTATCCTAAGTTATAACATTGCCAAGATGCGCATATGGTATGGGTTTTAATTAACCATAAATCCTAATTATCAATGTAATTATGAAATTATTCTAACTCCATCCATTCATTCACCCACAACCCATAATTGTCACATTCACCATAAATCCTGACCCCACCATCACTTTCCGCCTCTGTTATTAAATCCCTTTCATTTCACCTTACATCTCACACACTCCCTTGAGATCCAATGGCCCACATCGCTCCTCAGCCCTCATTTGTAGTCTGAACTTTATCGGCAGGGGGGTCTGAAGTGGGCAGTTTTGGAAACCACCCTCTTAAACTACTTTTCCCTCATTCTAGTCTTTCAAGACTTAAAATCCCAAAACAACTTACCACCTAAAGTTTCTCCTGAATGTGGTTTACATTCAACAGTTTACCGTTGCTCCAACATCACTATCCATGTCCGCTCCATGTCACTTCCTCCGTCCAATCAGTTGTCGCCTATCCATTATTCATTTAATTCGCAACTCTCGTGAGTTTATGCCCCATAGTCCCGTTTATGAATCTTGTTAGATAATTAATGAGGATTTAGCCATTTATTAAAAAACCCTGCTCCATTTTTGTTCAGTATAAGCCCTGTTCCTTCATGAAAATCATTACACAATATAATCCTGAAACTCAATTCATCACTGGAAATTTCATGCTTATAGCCTAAAATGACAGACTCGTCATTCAACTAAATTCATCATTCTGTTCAGAACCAATCTGACATCCAAGTCCACCTCACAATGTTTCAAACCGATTTCTTCCATTTCTGTCACTTTCAACCTGTAATTCACTTTACAAGATGCCTCCTAAGGGAAAAGAAATTGCAAAAATCCAAAATCCTCTTATTCATCCACAAGTTGACTTCCCTCATACTCCCTTGGTCGACAGAGATTGTAAAATCATTGAGTCTTCCTCTCAATTTGATTTATATGAAATTTACTGTTGGATGGAGGATCAATTAATTAATCATTCATATGAAGTAGGACTTTGGGACTCCCACCTTACCCACTACATTTTCCCTCAGATACATAGAGCACCTGAATTTGTCAAGAAATGCCATGAATCCTATGATCCCACTCAAAGAGCAATCATTTCACCCACAAGAGAAATCCTCTGTTTCATCAATGTTGAGTCCATTGAAAAGATGTTGCAAGCCCCAAATATTGCACCAACCCATCCTTTTTCTCATGAAATCCTGATAGATGCTTATCAAAAGCTAGATTTTACTAAAAGATCCCAGACTCTTGAACTTTTCCTAGCTATAGATAGTCCTCTGACTAAAAGAAACCCTCCATGTGATTCATCCATATTCCCTGACAGAACCAAGCAAATCACCACTATTTTGTCCTATCTGCTTGGTTACAATTCTGATCTATATGTTAATGAAGCCATCCTAGGTTTCTTGTCAATCTTTTCTGTTGATTCCAAACCCACTATTCTCTATAACTTTAGCCAATTCTAGTTGAAACCATACATGAGCAATTTTTCTAGTTTAACACTGAAGATGTATTCAAGTATGATTCAGTACTTGTATACCTTTTTATATATTTCCAGGGAGACAAGTTTCCATTCACCTTACAGAAGCTAGGTGAGGAAGGCAACAAACAATCAGTGATCTTTTGGACTTTAATGGGAATGAAGGAGAAAGAAGAATTTACATATAAATAGTTCATAGAATTGTTTATTCATCCAGCTATTAGTCTTATGAGCAGCACTCTAGTACTAATAATCAATGATGAAATTGTGAAAGTGTTGCAACTAGTTGATCAAGCCACAATAGGAGATTTGTATCTTTACTAAAACTATATAGAAATCATGGTTTATGGTTGTGAGCTTCCACCCTACAAACTTCCCAAGCACCTCCCCATCATAATATTTGCATTGAAATATATTAGGCAGAGGTTAAATGCAAATGAAGTACACTTTGTGGCTGCAAAGAAGAAATCACAATTCAAGCTAAAAGCTCAGGTCAGTCCATTCATCTGCAACATTAGAGCAATAAGAGAAGAAGCAGACAGGTTATTAAAGGAAATGAAGTTTGGTCTCAATTTCACTTGGTCTTATGACACAATGGGAGTGATTTATAAACTCAGGGTTGACAATAAATTTACTGCATATCACCACACAGCTAGACTTGAAATAGAGTAGTATAAAAATCAGTTGGAATGGAAAGAGAACACCCTAAAGAATATGAAGAGCATACAGTTTCTACTTCAAATGCGAAAACTCCACTTGCACAGGAAAAGACAGCTAAAAGAGGAAGGGAAGAACAGTCATCCCCTACAACTGAAGCATCAAGCCAGGGCTTTAGGATTCTGCATAGAAAGAAGAGACCTAGGATCTATGTGATTGTTGGAGCAATAAATGAGTCTCCAAAAACAACATTTGATGGACTTGGAGAGAATGTGGTCTATACACAGTCTGGTGGACAATCTACCCAGTCGCAAACTCATTCCACTACTTCTCATGAACAACAGGTAATTCAGACCAGTGGAAGCATTCAGAATGACAAGGAGGAGGACATATTTCATGTTTTCAGTGAGATTAAAAAGAAGAATGAAGAATTGAAATTGAACACCTATACCCAATTCTAGAAACATTCCTCTAGCTCTCAAGCTAGACTTCTTTCAGTATTTGACTCTGAGAAGGGAAAAATGCAGATGGATTTCCTGCAAGCTCAAATTCCACAGCCCAAGACTCATGTACATTATCAGAAGAAATCCTCATTTGAGTTTAATGTAAAAGATGTGCATCCAATTGATCAAATTGAGATGCATAAACAAACTGGTCAGATGATTTCTTCAACTTTAACTCATACTTCCATGAGTTTGTCAAAGTTGCAGGTCACCTTGGCCAATACACAGTGATAGCTCAAGTTGGAAAAAGTTTCCTCAATGGCAAAGGACACCAAGATCAAATCATTAGAAGATCTTGTGCTAAAGATGGGATATGATCCCTCAAACATAAATGCAACAAAAGAACTTGTTAAGAAGAAAAATGTTGAGCTCTCAGCATTAAATAAGCAACTCAAACTGCCAGCTTCTGAGGACCCAATAACCAAGGAGATCGAAGAAATCGAGACTCAAAAATATGACATGATGAAGCTCATCATGGAACAAAATCTGCAAATAAAACAGATGTAGGAGCAAATGGAAAAATTAGTCAAAGAGAAAGAGGAAGTTGTCAAGAGGACTCAAATTCCAATGGATGTAGTTCCTCTTTCAATAGTCTCAATAACCAGAGTTTCTACTTCAGGAAAAACGTCCACTACAGGTACAACAGAAGGCGTTGAACAAATTGCAAAAGTTGTTCAAAATCTGTCCATTCAGACAGTTGAAATGAAGAAGTTACAGGATGAATTGAAGGAATCAAAACATATGAAGGCAGTTGCAGACAGTTCACATGCAACCAAGTTGCAGAGGACAAAAATTCAAATTGAAGTTTTGCAGAAGGAAATCAAAGAGTCTTACCTTGGAAACAAACTAGGTTTGGAAAAGGAGATTCTATGGGAAGAAATTACTGAATCAGTCAAGGATATATGGCCCTATATCAAGATAATCTTTGATCAAAAAGACTTGTTGGAGAAAGCTCAAGAAGCTGTTGAAACTATTTCTAAAGAACTTGAGGACATGCCAGAAATTGATTCTGAAATAATCAAGTTCCTGAATTCTAAAGACAGCTACGAGCTTGAAGAATTGGGTATAAATGACAGGACAACAACCATACTGGAAGTGAATAAGATCATTACTAAGAAAAACCTCATCCTTCATTTGGAGGAAAAATGTAACAATGTTAATGTCGTAGTTCAAATATTTTTTAGTAGGTTAGAACCCTTGACCAGTAAGGGTTTTCCCTCTATGCTTATGATAATGACAAATTAATTCCCATTGAAGATTATGTTCGAAAGCTTACAAAGGTGGGTACTGTTATACTCCTATATCTATAGGTGTCATATTTCATGATTGACTGGTTGAGCTCTGTAATATGTTCATCCCTTTTGCAAAGGTTTTCCATATTATCAAAAAATTATAAACTTTAAAAAATGTAAAGAGGGTATGCCCTAAAAGAAAAATCAAAGGGTAAAAAGAATAAAATGGTCAAAAGAAAAAATGAGAAGAAATGAACCCTACCAGGAAAGTGTGCAAGTCCAAAATGCCACTACTTTTTCATTTTCTGTAAATAAAGAATTGTGTGTAGCTTGTTGAACTTCATGCCACAATTGATGAATGGCCAAACAGCTTAATCTTGGCTAGTTCATGTTTGAATTTCCTGTTTTAGAGATAGAGAATAAAATATGTCCAAACTGTTTAATCTTGGCAGATAAGTAGATAGGTAGAGAAGCAAAGGAGCTCAACAGTTTAATCTGAGCCCTTGGAAGTAATAAGTGCAGACTTAGGTAGGCTTACCATGAAAGGAAAAGAAAAGCTGAAGAGGGTTTGCTAATCCAAGTGCACCCAAGGAAAGAAGAAAAAATGATAGGAAAAGTAGGCAGGGTAGGTAGATTGGTGTTGCAAAATGAGACTTGTGATGGATTATGTTTCTAAAAAGGTGTTAACTTTCACTTTTATCACAAGTGCCATGGCAGATATTCTTTGATGCAGCTCAAGTGAGGCAGATTACATAACTAACTCACCTTCAAACTTTTCCCCAATCATTTACTAATTTCCCCCAAAAAAAAAATATTAAGAAACTGGTCTTAATATCCCTTGCAAATCACTCATCTCATTTCATAAGCTCGTTTCCTGAGGTAAATCCCTACTTTACTTGGGAAAATGCATAATATCACCTCAAAAACCCCTCATTTTCATCCTAAGCCTAAGTTTAAGACTATAAAAGTAAAAAAAAAAATTAAACTCAACGCTTATTATCATTTCATGAGTCATATTAACTATTGAATCTATTTATATAAATCCCACTTTATTCCAAATCCCGTATTGTATATAAATACATCAAAAAACCCCAAGTAATATATATCCCGCCCCGATTGAAATATAACCATATATATGTTTGTCAGGGATTAATGGTTTATTTGGAACCGATTAATAACCTTTCCCATGCACCATCAAGGAATTAAATAACCCCAGGTTAATTAATAACCAAACCCCAAAACAATACAGTTACACCCAAAAAACATTAAAGACACAGTTTATTTGTTTCGGGCCCACACATTAAACCTCCGCCTTGTTCCATGAGCGCCCACCATCCGATCAACCCGTCCACCATCCGATGGTCCGTAACCATTTCGCGACCCCCTCCATCGCTGAACGTTAATGCGCGGGGAGCCAGTGGTATTGGCACCTGTACCATGCCACGCGTCACACTCTCGGCCTGCTCGCTTGCCCTCCTCCTGAAACCGCCCAACCCCAAAAGCAGTGTGGGCCAAACCACTTACCACCATCCTTCTGCTAACGTCATCCTCTGACATCACCCTTCACTGACATCATCCGTCCCCATGTTGATGTCACTGCCACGTCATCTGCCCCGCGCCCTTGCTGTCGTCATCCGTACTCCTGGTTACGTCATCTGTCATTCAAGTCAAAAGCTCCCGCCAAAATTCATTTTTGTCAATTAAAAAGGTAAAAAGGTGATTTTTGTTGTATTTCTCTGTGTATCGCGCTCGAGGCATAAAAGCGACCAAAATCAAATGTTCCAGGTTCTCGATTGCCTCCCAACCAGAAAAGGCTCCATCAACGAGCTCTTTCGCCTGTCAACCGACCCTCCATTGTACGGTTTCCTCCTCTTTGACACAGGTACCTGTGAATTTTCTCAATATATGGCTATCGGCGCATCAATCGCCAGGACCTCTCAGTGATCTCCGCAGGAATGTTAGTATACCAGCCACAGAAAGATCTCAATTCCATGGATTTAAGAGCGCAAAACAACCTCCAGTACCCCAAAAACAGGTGTTCATCTGTAACTGTGTTGTTACCCTTGGAAAAGGAAAATGTTGGAATAAATATCAAACAGCGGTGAGCATGGGTCGGTTCAGCATTAAAGAGCATCAAAACAAGTCAAAAAGTATTAGACGAGCATTACAGAGTGCCAGAGCAGAATTAAAGGCAGTAGATCGGAATTAAAGAGTGTAGTTAAGACAGACAGTCGGCGCAAAGCTACTATGAAGAGAGCTGCAAGCCGAACCCTAGAGGCCTTCCTCCAGCACAACATCAGTTAGCCGCTTCTATATTACTTTTAAACTATTTTAGGTTAAAAATAGATATTATCTCATAGCTGTTATAAGATATAGGTTGTACATATTTCGTTGTATAAATACCCCCTCCATTAGAGTTTTAAAAAGGTTGGGTGTGTATGGATTTCCTAGACTGTGCTGTAATATTGAAGCTTTTGGAATAAAAAAGTTGTTGGAATCAACTGTTGTCTGGCCTACTGGATGAAGAATTGAAGCAGAGGACTTGTCTCAGAATTCTTGAATCAACCTCTGGATCAATAAGTCCCTTATATCTTGTGTTTTACAGTTTTTCTAGTTTATTATATCATTTGTGTTTCATAATCTGAATGATGAAGAAAATGGTTAATTCAGAATTTGCTTGATTGCACTATGTTTTCAGTCTTTATGATTTTCTAAGTTTTCTTCAGAATTAGAATAAACAGTGAACTCTTAATTGCTCCTGTTTCCTAATTCTCCCATGTTGATTATTTATTAAAGAATTCTTAACTGCTCTTTGTCAATAATCATCCATTTTCCCTCTTTCAATATGTTGAAGGATTCTTAATTGTCCTTCACCCATTTGAGTCCATTCCATCTGTTTCCGGCTCCCTATTTTTGTTCCCTGTTTGACTACCTTGCTCTGTGAAGCCATCCTTTGTTAAGAAACCAAATCCAGAAAGCCATCTTCTTCGACTCCATCATGCCCAATGGATTGAACTATTATGTCTTACCTCTCTGTTCTATTGAATCTCACCACCCAAACTCAAAACAAAACCCTTGAACTTCATAACTAGCCTAATACCTTTAAAAAACAAAGCTAAATCATAAATATAGAGCCCTCTCTGGATACAGATTGGTTAGATTTTGTATCTAAAAGATTGGTCTGTGGCTACCTCGACAGTATTCCCTTTCTTACAAATTTGGGGAAAAACCTAAGTGATAACATCATTGGCGACTCCACTAGGGATCAAACAATTGTTTGTTACTATTGTGTATTTTATAAGCTACATATGGAGCCTGAAGTTAGTCAGGTAGCCTTTGAAATGCTTTTCTTTGCAATTGCAGAAGTAAATGAATGTTATTTCAGTCTATCTCTGGTCTAGCTTATCAATTAGACAGTTGGTTTCAAATACTTGATTAGTTTCTCTTTCCAAATAAATCTTTAGGAAAGTTCAAAATTCCCACATCCAAAACCTTCCTAGAATAGACTGTTAAAGTTGTATTCTCAAAACTATTTCAAGAAAAAACTAAAAACACACATAGAAATTGGCTTCAGAAAAGATTCATTACACCAGATCAAATCCTGATCCAAATCCCCCACCTGTGTTTGAAAATCCTAATCTGATTTCTAGGATTCTTAGAAGACAAGAGAGCCAAGAAAATTCTGCTAGTTCACACCTTGACAGAAATTTGCAGAACTCTATTCAATCTGAGCTTACCTCTGAAAAAACAACAAACCTTTCTGTGATTAATACAGCTTCTCCGAGTTCACCATCAACACCTCAAACCACCCTTCCCACTCCTCCATCTACAGCACACATTCCCATTGTTTTCCCTACTCTTCCAGTTGTCACAACTATTTCTGCAACCATGGCAAACCGATATACTCCCCTAATTTTACCTGCCAGTCCAAGGGCTATGCCCCAAGACTATCAAAGTAAAATCCCTTCTTTTGACGGTACTGGAACTTACACAGCTCAACAACATACCAAGAAAATGACCGACTATTTTGAAAGTTATGAGATTGATGATGATGATGTTAGAATGAAAGTATTTGTTCAAAGTTTAACTGGAGATGTTAGAACTTGGTTTAGAGCCCTCCCTACAAATAGTATCAATGACCCACAAGCTCTTTATCAGACCTTCTTGAACAGATGGGAAAAGAAAAAAAATCCTCTTCACATTTTATCCGAGTATGAAAACATAAGAAGAGGCACACAAGAAACTGTCCAAGATTACTGTACCAGATTCAATAATGTTTACAATGCTATTCCTCAAAATCTCAGACCTCCTCCATATTTGGCTTTGATCAAATTCCCTGATGCATTTGATTCTGATATGGCATACCAACTTAGGGAAAGAGCTCCTCAAAACTTAGAAGAGATGCAGAGTATAGTTGTCAGTGTTGAGGCCAACCTAATATCTAAACTGTCTAGGGCCAGAGCTGAAAGGAGGATACCTTTCAAAGAAGAACATTTCGCCTTCTAACAAAATTAGATGTTATTATTAAAGGAATGGATAGACTTGGAGATAGATTAGAAACAATTGAGAGAAAATCCCCTTGGGATGGTCAACCAAGCAATACTGGGAGAAATCCAAATTTCAGGAAGAACCAAAATCCAAACACTGGAAAGACATGGCCTGACAAAAATATTAGGCCCCCGTTTCAAGAGAATTATGTTGAAGCCTCAATTTCTGATGAACCAACAGAAGACTCTCAAATTAATTTGATGGGACTCAACAATGAACAACAAGTTTTCTTGACCCAAGAGGATCAAGAAGCTCACATTCTTAAAAAATTCCAAACTCAGTCAGGTGAATCATTTGACTTTAGGGAGAGATATGATACAGCGATTTATGAAGTCCACAAACAATACAATCTGAGGAGCAAAAGGATAGAGGTCCCTGAAATCAATAAACAGAAAAATACCAAGCAGCCTAACAAAGGTAAGATCAACAAACCCCTGTACATATTCTTGCTAAAATAGATCCTAACACTGATAACCCAATTGTTGTAGATATATCAGACATTCAGCCACCTAACAGACAACCTTCTGCTGTTGTTCCCTCTAAAGGAAAAGTAGCAGAGCCTCTAGAACTTGATTCGAAAACAACTTCAGCCCATAATCCCATTCCAGAAGAGAAGAAAAACGCAAAAAATTCAGTTGTCTGAAATACAATACCTCATACCGAAAAACCTTTCAATCTTGAGACGGAAGTAGGCAAACTAAAGATAGTTGTTCCATTATCTGAATTAACTAAACATGATGTCTACAGAAGTCAAATCAGCAGATCACTCAAAATTTCTGTGAACGAAGATTTAGTAAACGTTTTTGATAACCAACCTGAATTGATATTTGGCCCTGAAGTAAATGGAAAAACAGCAGAGGGAGAAATTCATCCTTTCTATGTGGTTTTAAACATACATGATAAAATACTCCACAATGCCATGTTTGATTCTGGTGCTTCTCATAACTTAATGCCTAAATATGTAATGGAGAAACTAGACCTTCACATCACCAGGCCATACAAAGACCTTTTCTCTTTTGATTCAAGTCAGGTCAAATGTCTGGGTTTAATGAAAGACTTATGTGTGTCACTAGTCCAATATCCTGCCAAAACCATCTTAATGGACATAGTAGTAGACGATATTCCACCAAAGTATGGTATGTTATTGTCTAGATCTTGGGGTGCAAAGCTTCAAGGATCTTTACAGTTAGACATGTCTTACACTACGATTTCAGTGTTTGTTCAACCTAAGAGACTATACAGAGAAACCTTAATGAAGTATGTAGTAAGTAGTCAAGAAAAACCTCAAAATTTACCTATCTACTCAGTACATTCAGATATGAATTCTTTTATCCTTTACAATGCTGAAATTGACCCCCCATATGAAATACAAGTTCTAACAGATGAAACAGAAAAAATTGAAAATGAAAGGTCTAGGGTCCGAATCCAAGAAATTTCTGAAGATCATGAAACATCAGATAAACCAGCAGAAACTAAAAAACCAGATCTCCCTATTGAACGGATCCCTAAAACTCCAGATGCTAATTGTGAACATGAAATCCTTTGGTACTAAGAATTTGATGGTTCTGTGAACAAATTAGGAGCTGGGGCAAGAGTCTGGGTGCACAATATCAAAAATAATCATGCTGAAGGTCACACCTACAGGTTAAAATTTAGATGCACTAATAATATGGCTGAATATGAAGCTCTATTGCTAGGTCTTAAACTGGTCAAGAAATTGGGAGCAACTAGAGTGCCAGTCCTGGGAGATTCTGATTTAATCATTCAACAGATAAAAGGGAAGTTCTTGACAAATGATCCCAAATTAAGAGAATACAGAGGAACAACTATAGAAATCCTAAATACATTTCGAGAAACTCAGCTTGCCAAAATCCCGAGAAAACACAACTTGCAAGCTCATAGCCTAGCAATGTTTGCTAGCACCTGTAAATTTCCATTTGAACCAAATCATCAATTCATAACAGAAATTAGACACAGGCCAGCAATACCTGATAATGTGAAGAATTAGCAAGTGTTTGACAGTGATAATCAGATCAACAATTTTTTAACCCAAGAAGAAGAATTTTCCAGCACTAACATAGATGTATATGCAGTTAGTGAGTTTGATCCAAAAAATCAGATAGAAACAGACATTTCAGCAGAAAATGAAACTCAAATGCTTCATCCAATGCAATTTACCAGAGAGGAAATACAGGATCTTAAAGGAACAGACGTTGATGAGATTATTGAAGGAGAATATGAAATTATCAATTTGAAAGACAATCATTTGCCCAAAGGTTTAACTCCTTTAGAGGATCTCTTTGATTTCAACAATATTCCAAAGAAACCTCAGATGGAACCTCCAAAAGTAGACATTGAAGACTACAACATAGGAACTGAAGAAAAGCCTAAAATGGTAAAATTGTCCAAATCTTTTCCCCCGGATCAAAAACTTAAATATGTTAAACCGATCAAAGAATTCCAGGATGTTTTTGCCTGGAGCTATGGAGACCTGAAATCTTATGACACCTCTGTAATTCAGCATACAATATGCCTCAAGGAAAATCAAAAACCATTCAAACAAAAACTCAGAAGAATCAACCATGTGTTGCTTCCTTTAATTGAAAAAGAAATCAAACGAATGCATGATGTAGGGATAATTGCTCCAATCAGGTTTTCAAAGTGGGTATCTAATTTAGTGCCTACGAGGAAGAAAACAGGAGAAATCAGATTATGTGTTGACTTGAGGAATGTAAACAAGGTTTCTTTGAAAGACAACTACCCTTTACCTAAAATGGATCATATTTTACAAAGAGTAGTAGGTGCTTCTAGCATTTCACTTTTGGATGGGTTTTCAGGTTTTAATCAGATTCTGGTTCATCCTGATGACTAAGAAAAAACTGTGTTTACAACACCATGGGGTACATTCAAATATGTTAAAATGCCATTTGGACTTAAGAATGCAGGGGCAACCTTTCAGCGAGCAATGGACATAGCTTTTGCAAAAAAAAATCACGATTTTCTGGTTGTATATCTAGATGACCTCACTATGTTTTCTAGATCAGATCAACAACATTTAGATCATTTGAGACAAGTGTTTTTAAAATGCAGAACGTCTGGTATTTCATTAAATCCTAAAAAATCTTTGTTTGTTCTAGAAGAAGGCAAACTATTAGGCCATATCATTTCCAAAGATGGCATCAGAATTGATCCTGCTAGAATAGAAGCTATTCTGCAAATACCTCACCCCAGAAATGTCAAAGAACTTCAAGCTTTCCTAGGGAAGATTAACTTTTTGAGCAGATTCATACCTAATTTGGCTGAATTAATTAGATTGCTGAACAATATGTTAAAAAAGGATTCAAAGGTTAATTGGACAGTAGAAACCAAACAAGCATTTGAAGAAATTAAAATGGCTTTGACCAGAACACCAGTCCTTACAAGTCCCAAGTTTGACAGAGACTTCATAATTTTCTCATTTGCATCAGAACGCACTATAGCAGTTGTTTTACTGTAAAAAGATGACCAAGGATGTGAAAAAACCATAGCCTTTTTTAGTAAAACACTTAGAGATGCACCTCTGGATTACAAAATCATGGAAAAACAGGCCTTTGCACTTGTGAAAGCTATTCGAGACTTTAGAGTCTATATAATGTACTCCCACGTAGTAGCTTATGTACCCAATGTTGTTGTCAAAGACATCCTGACTCAGGATGGAATTGAAGGCAAACGAGGTAAATGGATAGCTAAAATATTGGAGTATGACATTGAAATAAAATCTACAAAGCTGGTAAAAGCATAGGGATTGGCTAAACTCATGACTGAAACAAAATTTCAAGCCCTGGACATTAATGAACTGGATAATGAACAGGAGATGGCGACTCCACAAATCAACCAGGCCTTCCTAGAATCACCTTGGTATGCTGATATAACTCATGTATTATTAAACCTGCAGGCTCCCCCAGGGTTATCCATAACAAAGAAAAGGTTTTTAAAGATGAAAGCTTCAAAATTCCGTATTTTAGATAATGCTCTTTTTTGGAAAAATCATGAATGTATTCTATTGAATTGTTTAATAAAAGAAGAAGCTGACAAAGTTCGCAGAGAATTTCATGCAGGGGACTGCAGTGGACACCTTTACTGGAAATCAACTGCAGACAAAATCCTAAGGGTTGGATTTTACTGGCCAACCTTGTTCGTTGATGTAAAGAAGTTTGTCACTGCTTGCCACAAATGCCAAATTTTTGAAGGCAAAAGGAAACTGTTACCCTTACCCTTGAGACCAATTTCCACTAAAATACCCTTTCAACAATGGGGTTTAGACTTCATTGGAGAAAACTATCCTCCTTCATCTAGCCAACATAAATGGATTCTTACTGCCACAGACTATTTCACCAAATGGATAGAAGCTATTCCTTCTAGGTAAGCCAATGATACAGTGATTATAGGATTCCTAGAAACCAACATATTGTCTAGATTTGGTTGTCCTGAAAAGATCATAACCGATAATGTTGCTGCCTTCAAGTCCAAGAAAATGGTAAATTTCTGCAGCAAATACCATATCACTTTAGGCCATTCCACAACCTATTACCCTCAAGGTAATGGCCTAGCTGAGTACTCCAATAAAAGCGTGATCAATATTATTAAGAAATTGTCGGAACAGAACAAGAAAAACTAGCACAAGAAACTTACACATGCATTATGGACAGACAGACTTACTACAAAGAGATCTATTGGAACTAGCCCTTATGAGTTAGTCTATGGCATGGACACTATGTTTCCTTCATCTTTAGGACTTCCTGTAATGAAATTGCTACAAGAAGCTCAGGTGGAACCCAATGCCATTCAAAGAGATAAATCAGACCATCCATTTGCAGCAGAACAGAGTAGAATTGCACCAAAGATCCCAAGTGTTACAAGAAAAACTCAAGAAAATATTTGATAAAAGGACCAAGGCCGAAGACTTCTACATTGGAGATAAAGTTCTAAGGTGGGATTCTAGGAGAGAAGACAAAGGAAAACATGGGAAGTTTTACTTCCTGTGGAAAGGACCATTTTTCATCCAGGCATTGCAAGGGAACAATACTTACTTTTTGAAAAGCCTGGATGTTACAGAAATAAAAGAAGGACCAGCGAATGGTCGAATGCTGAAACATTACTTTGATCTAGTTTGTTGATATATTCTGATTCTAACATGTACATAAGGAAATTTAGTTTCAGCAGCTTGAAAGAAGTGATCAGCTTGTTCATTTCAAACGATGAGAATAAGGAGGAAAGTGCAGAAAATTTTTAAATCAGTGAAGGAAATTTACCATTTTGTTTTTCTTCATTTCAGTTTATCAGAGCCCCAAAATGCCATCAAATGTCTGATTGCAGAAGAAGATTTAGAAGTAGGAATCATATGATCAAGTAATCCAAGTAGACTATCCAGAACAGATGTACAATTGTTTGAATCAGCTCAAGAATAGTGTATATATTTTACATGATTTTTTTTTTGTACAGTTTCTAGACCCAGCAAAAGGAATTTCAGAGCAAAGGCAGAGTTATACAGAAGGCCATCTGACCTGCTGTTACCAGGGAAAGCCATCCCCAAGTGGAGCCACTGTTATACTCTTATAGCTATAGGTGTCATATTTCATGATTGACTGGTTGAGCTCCGTAATATGTTCATCCATTTTGCAAAGGTTTTCCATATTATCAAAAAATCATAAAATCATAAAATTTAAAAAAAGTAAAGAAGGTATGCCCTAAAAGAAAAATCAAAGGGTAAAAAGAATGAAATGGTCAAAAGAAAAAATGAGAAGAAATGAACCCCAAATAAAAAGACCAAGAAAGTGTGCAAGTCCAAAATGCCACTACTTTTTCATTTTCTGTAAATAAAGCATTGTGTGCAGCTTGTTGAACTTCATGCTACAATTGATGAATGGCAAAATAGCTTAATCTTGGCTAGTTCATATTTGAATTTCCTGTTTTAGAGATAGAGAATAAAATTTTTCCAAGTTGTTTAATCTTGGCAGGTAAGTAGATAGGTAGAGAAGCAAAGGAGCTCAACAGTTTAATCTGAGCCCTTGGAAGTAATAAGTGCAGACTTAGGTAAGCTTACCATGAAAGCAAAAGAAAAGCTGAAGAGGGTTTGCTAATCCAAGTGCACCCAATGAAAGAAGAAAAAATGCTAGGCAAAGTAGGCAGGGTAGGTAGATTGGTGTTGTAGAATGAGACTTGTGATGGATTATGTTTCTAAAAAGGTGTTAACTTTCACTTTTATCACAAGTGCCATGGTAGATATTCTTTGATGCAGCTCAAGCGAGGCAGATTACATAACTAACTCCCCTTCACACTTTTCCCCAATCATTTACTAATT
This sequence comes from Pinus tabuliformis, assembly GCA_031772625.1. Classification (NCBI taxonomy): domain Eukaryota; kingdom Viridiplantae; phylum Streptophyta; class Pinopsida; order Pinales; family Pinaceae; genus Pinus; species Pinus tabuliformis. The sequence goes on from CM062804.1 coordinate 1,198,112,260, forward strand.
TCCCCCCAAAAAAAGTATTAAGAAATTGTTCTTAATATCCCTCGCAAATCACTCATCTCATTTCATAAGCTCGTTTCCTGAGGTAAATCCCTACTTTACTTGGGAAAATGCATAATATCACCTCAAAAACCCCTCATGTTCATCCTAAGCCTAAGTTTAAAACTACAAAAGTAAAAAAAAAAATTAAACCCATCGCATATTATCATTTCATGAGTCATATTAACTATTGACTTTATTTATATAAATCCCACTTTATTCCCAATCCCGTATTGTATATAAATACATCAAAAAACCCCAAGTAATATATATCCCGCCCCGATTGAAATATAACCGTATATATGTTTTTCAGGGATTAATGGTTTATTTGGAACCGATTAATAACCTTTCCCATGCACCATCAAGGGATTAATTAACCCCAGGTTAATTAATAACCAAACCCCGAAATAATACAGTTACGCCCAAAAACCATTAAAGACAGTTTATTTGTTTCAGGCCCGCACATTAAACCTCCACCTTGTTCCATGAGCGCCCACTGTCCGATCAATATGTCCACCATCCGACGGTCCGTAACCATTTCGCGACCCCCTCCATCATCGAACGTTAACGCGCGGGGAACCGGCAGTATTAGTGCCCGTACCATGCCACACGTCGCACTCTCGGCCTGCTCGCTTGCCCTCCACCCGAAACCACCTAGCCCCAAAAGCGGTGCAAGCCAAACCGCTTACCATCATCCTTCTACTAACGTCATCTTTTGACATCACCCTTCGCTAACATCATCCGTCCCCATGCTGACGTCACTGCCATGTCATATGCCCCCGCGCCCTTGCTGACATCATCTGTACTCCTACTTACGTCATCCGTCATTCAAGTCAAAAGCTCCCGCCAAAATTCATTTTTGTCAATTAAAAAGGTAAAAAGGTCATTTTTGTTGTATTTCTCTATGTATCGTGCTCCAGGTGTAAAAGCGACCAAAATCAAATGTTCCAGGTTCTCAACCGCCTCCCGACCAGAAAAGGCTCCATCAACGAGCTCTTCTGCCTGTCAACCGACCCTCCATTGTACAGTTTCCTCCTCTTTGACACAGGTACCTGTGAATTTTCTCAATATATTGTTATCGGCGCATCAATTGCTAGGACCTCTCAGCGATCTCCGCAGGAATGTTAGTATACCAACCACAGAAAGATCTCAATTTCATGGATTTAAAAGCGCAGAACAACCTCCAGTACCCCAAAAATAGGTGTTCATCCGTAACTGTGTTCCTTGGTGAAGGAAAATGTTGGGATAATTATCAAACAACGGTGAGTATGGGTCGGTTCAGCATTAAAGAGCATCAAAACAAGTCAAAGAGTATCAGACGAGCATTAAAGAGTTTCAGAGAATAATTAAAGGTAGTAGATCGAAATTAAAGAGCACAGTTAAGACAGACAGTCGACGCAGAGCTACTATGGAGACAGCTGCAAGCCGAACCCTAAAGGCCTGCCTCCAGCACAACATCAGTTAGCTGCTTCTATGTTACTTGTAAACTATTTTAGGTTAAAAATAGATATTATCTCACAGCTGTTATAAGATATAGGTTGTACATATTTTGTTGTATAAATACCCCCTCCATTAGAGTTTTAAAAAGGTTGTGTGTGTATGGATTTCCTAGAATGTGATGTAATATTGAAACTTTTGAAATAAAAAAGCTGTTGGAATCAACTATTGTCTGGCCTACTGGATGAAGAATTGAAGCAGAGGACTTGTCTCAGAATTATTGAATCAACCTCCGGATCAATAAGTCGCTTATATCTTGTGTTTTACAGTTTTTCTAGTTTATTATATCATCTGTGTTTCATAATCTGAATGATAAAGAAAATGGTTAATTCAGAATTTGCTTGATTGCACTCTGTTTTCAGTCTTTATGATTTTCTGTGTTTTCTTCAGAATTAGAATAAATAATGAACTCTTAATTGCTCATGTTTCCTGATTCTCCGATGTTGATTATTTGTTAAATAATTCTTAACTGCTCTTTGTCAATAATCATCCATTTTCCCTCTTTCAATATGTTGAAGGATTCTTAACTGCCCTTCACCCATTTGAGTCCATTCCATCTATTTTCAGCTCTCTATTTTTTTTCCCTGTTTGACTACCTTGCTCTATGAAGCCATCCTCTGTTAAGAAACCAAATCCAGAAAGCCATCTTCTTTGACTCCATCATGCCCAATGGACTGAACTATTCTGTCTTACCTCTTTGTTCTATTGAATCTCACCACCCAAACTCAAAACAAAACCCTTGAACTTCATAACTAGCCTAATACCTTTAAAAAACAAAGCTAAATCATAAAGAGAGAGCCCTCTCTGGATACAGATTGGCTAGATTCTGTATCTAAAAGATTGGTCTGTGGTTACCTCGGCAGTATTCCCTTTCTTACAACTTTGGGGAAAAACTTGAGTGATAACAGGTACCAATGTAGCTTCAGTTTCAAACATAAGAGGTGCAGCAACACCATGGGTTGTTTTGAATGCACTTGGAGATTCCTTTTTCATTCTAGATGAAATCAGACATATATTTCCAGTAAAACTCACTTTTACTAAGTATATAGAGGTGGATGAAGTTTACAGAAGGGTAACTAAGTTATCTATCCTAGATAAGAAACGTTGGGAAGAATTAACTGATTTACTTGACTAAAAGGGTGATCAAACAACATTCAATATTTACAGGAACAGTGATCACCAGCTCAACAGTTCTCAGTTTTTCCAGCAACAATCATCAACATCTCAACACCAAAATAGTGACAGATCGACTATAAGTTTATATTCTTTATTTTGTATTTATATATTTTTGTAAAGAAGTTTAAGATATTTTCTCAGTTCTAAGGTTGTATAAATAAATCTCTTCCACGAGTTATTAAGGGTTGCACCCTTGAAGAAGCATTTCTAAACATCAAATGTACTTGAATTTTTTGAATCATTAATACAAAAGCAAAGGATTATGAATTCTGATTCATACAGTTTCGTTTTTACTATAAGTTTTTCCAGTTTTATTTCACAATGTTTTCTTCACATTCTTATGTTTTACAAAGATAACCAGGTAGGAGTAATTGTGTCTCAATTTATCCCTATAAGCTTCTGAAGTGATCATCTATAAAGAGAATGAATTATATAAATAGTTTGTTTCATTAATTCCCTCTAAATCATAAAATCATCAGCATCTTTTGTAAGCTTAAGCATATTTTGTTAAACCTTTTGAACATAGTTTTAAGGTTTTCTTACTTATGATTATTTAATTTTCAATTTGAATACTGCGATAGTCATATCATCTCTCTATTTCTGCTCACCACCATATAAGTTATATCACTGTGTGAATTTTAATATCAGCCCTCTGTTTAAATTTTAATAATATTCAAAAGGTTAGGCATCACTGTTTTAAATCTGTTTCATACATTGGTCCTCCAAATTAAAACAAAACCCCCAAAACAAACATCTTATATGCCCTGGCATGATAGTTGACCATTATCATCTCAGAGATACAACAGGAACTATACCTCATTTATTGTCTATTTTCATAAACCAATTAAAAAAAAATGAATATTGCAAAATCTCTAGTAATAATGAAATGGCATATGTCATGAATATTGTTAGCTTCTTAGATCGAATTTCCTTTTACTTCACTTCTTGTTTGTTTAATATGAAAACATTTTAAAATAGTAGAAGATAGAACTCACAAATTACACATGATCTTTAAACTACCAACGTAGATTGATCGACTTCTAAGGCCAATTGACCGAATTTCAGAGGCACAATTAACCGAAATTTTGAGGCCAATTGACCACACATCTTAACTCCATATGTACCAAGCGCCAAGAGGGATTAAATCTCTTTGCATCTTAATATATTTTCATCTCAACAAATTTTATCCATCTTAGTGCTTGGTAGATCCGGAGTTAAGATGAATCTAGGTTGGTTTAATTCCCCCCTTTAAATAGGTTATATTCCATATCAATAGCATGGGCAATAACATGGGTTCTCATAAACTTGGAACTAAAAAACCACTGGTAACTTGACCAAGTCCAGTTTACCTTAACTTCCTAATGAAAACTAATAACTTAGAATTTTTATTTTAGCATAGGGTTATTTTTATTTTTTATTTCAAGTTTACCTTAATTACTGAACAAAAATTGAATAAAAAAAATAATAACATAGAATTTCTATTTTAGCATAGTCTTATTTTATTTTTATTTTATTTTATTTTGACCAAGTCAAAATATTTATAAGACTAGACATTACAACATCTCTTGCATATTGGGTTGGATAGCGCCTCTCCGCGCAATCAATAAACTCCACTCCTCCTCCCATTTAATGATAATTTACATTGTTGCTAATATAACAGTTGCAATTACCCTGATGGGGGTGACTGAGCAAGGTGCATTTAGTGTAGGAGGCGGGGAGGTGAGTCTCCCATGGGAGGTCCTAACAAGTCATGATGGAAATTAAAGCCAAGTGGTGGAAAGGTAGTTGTTCATTTGGAAAAATCGCTAGACAGGCGAGAGTTAAAGGCTAGAGGGGGGTCTTCATGCGGTAGTTGTTCTTCCTGGTTATGGGAGTGTTGGAGGGTGGTGAAATGATCATTGATTATGCACAAGTTTCCAACATGTGCATACTCTTTCTCTTGAATACCGCAAGAAGTGTTAAGGATGTTGGACGAAGGGGTGGAAACCTAGTTGTGTTCAAGTTGTTGAGTTGCTAGATTTGGGACCATGGGGAGAGTCTGAGTGGCAATTTCCCAAGTGCGTGGTTGGTTGAGGGGTGGAGCAGGACTTTGTGGCGTTGCTTTGTCATGGAGGTGTCTTGGGCAAGGAAGCTCTTCTCTGTGGGCCTAGTAAGTGTTGGAGTTCCCTTCTATCTCCCTTGGCTTTGTGTAGTGTTCGACATTACTAGTGTGGTGAATGATTATTTTGGGTGGGCTTTTCTTTTTTAGTGCTTTAGGGATTTTTTCAGGTTGGAAATTATACCCTACAGTCTTGGGAGTATTTATTGGGTGACTGTTAGTTTTCAATTTGAGCATGGATGTTGGCAGCTTTGGTTTAATTGTGTCTCACCTGATTTGTCTTGGTCTCCGAGGGTGCGAGGGGTTTTGTTGGAGGTTATGGATGTTGGGGAGGGCATTCTCATTGGAATCAAGGCATAACCCTATTGGATTAAGGGTGGTTGTTTCTACTCAGCCTATGGAGAGCATGCTTTGGGTGACAAAGGCACTCAGGTTGTCAATTTGAACGAGTTTTGGTGGTTAGTATTTGGACGAGGTAAGCTTAGACAAAGGGCCATACCAAACATGGTGGGGATCCTCATGGAGTTTTCATGGTGTGTGATAGCAGGGCGAGTGTAGGGGAAGGTGGGGGGGTGTGTTGAAAGGGTCTCTAATGCTAAGTTGTCCAATGAGAATTCGCTAGTGCCCGACTCAGCAACTACACTGCCTTCATTGGAGTCTCTTGACAAGAAAATACATAATATCACAATGCTCCTGGTAGAGTGACATCAGCAACAACATGATGACAAGAATGAAGCAATTCCCTTCATGAATGATTTACAACACAACTAATGGGTGATGTTGGATAGAATGGATTCGATCTGGAAGAGCCATAGACACATAGTTGAGAGGCTACATTAGATGGAAGGCAGAATTGATCACTTTGGAGTATCATGCTCACGAGGGATCGAGGCACTGTGACCCTTTAAATGCTGGGCAGGCCCTGGCTCTTCCCCGTAATCTCTGATTTCGGTTGGTTATGTATGTAGTCTCACTTGTTTGCTTTCCTTGATACTTAGATTACTTGCCATGACCCATTGATCAAAAATACCAATCTAGAAGTTTGTAATTACTTTGAATTGTTTTTTATAACAAAAAAATCTTTTCTATTATTAATCTTGGAGCTAATTTTTTGAATTAAGTACTCGGTCTTCTGAATAGGGCATGATTTTTGACAAGTGATTTCCAAATGTATCTACACTAGCCTAGATCCATCTTAACCCCAAATCTATCAGGAACCAAGAGGGATCAAATATATTCGGTTTTAATTTTGAATACAAAATTTGAGGAAATGATTGCATATTGAGATATTTGATCCTTCTTAGCACTTGATAGATCTAGGGTTAAGATGGACCTAGGTGGGTTTCAGTCGTGGGCGGTCACACAAATTTTGTTTGTAGATGATCAATTATATATATATATATGTATGTATGTGTGTATTTAGGATTAATCTAATAATTTGAAATTTTCTCACTTTATTTAGTTGATTGAAAGTATAGACAGTATTATCAAGAAGGATTAATGTGTGTGTATGTGAAAGAGTGAGAGAGAATATGAACACTTTAAGAATTCAACACAATTTAGTGCAAAAATCTACAATCTTCTTGTCCATGTGTGTTTAAACAATTAACATGATTTTAGAGCCATAAGACTCCTAAAAATATAAGAATTGATTAAGGGAGGGGAAGGTGATTTTGGAGAAGGAAGAAATTTTTGCCTTTATAGTCTTCTCAATTAAATCAATAGGGATTTTCAAGTGGATTAGGAAATTTGTTTAATAATACAGAAGTGACGTGACTGAGGAAAGGGTGATATTGAATTCACTAAAAATTTTGTGTTTATAACCATGCTTGTAAAGACCAATTTACTCCAAGCAAGATGTTCTGTATTATGTAACCAACCTAGATCCATCTTAACCCCAGATCTATCAAGCATCGAGAGAGATCAAATATCTCGAGGTGCAAACCTCTTTTTTGAATGCAAAAATTGAGGAAAGGTTTGCACCTCGAGAGATTTGATCCCTCTCAGATCTTGATAGATCTAAGGTTAAGAAGGATCTAGGCATGTTTCAGTCGTCTGAGGTCATACAAAATTGTTAAGTTTAGGTATGTTCTATGCTTAGAGCAATTTATTTCAATTTTCATAGTTAGCAATCACATTAGCATTAAAGTAAACTGCAGATAGAACATAAACATAAATTGCAGAAGACAAGCCAAGACAAGAGAACACAAGATGTGGCACCAACCAGGGACAAACCCCAATGTGGGGAAACCCTTGATCAATTCTTATTTTATGTTCTTCAAAGTTCAGCAGAGAGAGAGATAGTACATTTACAACAGAAGTCAACTCTTTGACTTATTTAGATCTGAGCATAGATCTTCTCCCATAATGATGATACATGAGATCAGTTGAAGACATTTTGCTTCAACTGATTTTCCAAGGTGATGGCTTCACCTATCGTAGGGTTGCATTTTGTCCGTTTGCTACACCTTACCGTGTAGCACCATGTTGTACCATCACAGTGCTGGACCTTAATGACTGAGGTGCTCTCATCTCCTCTCATCATCATGCTACCCATTATGCTGCATCTTCCATCATCATGTAGCCCTATTCATCATCTTGCTAAACTTAACTGACATGCTCATTATTCATCGTCATGCTGTCTTATTCATCATTTTGCTGCCCATGCCCATCATGATTTGAGACTGTTCATCCTTATCATTCTCATTATGTTGAGACTGTAATCATTATAGACATTACTGCTTATGATCATAGTTTTAAAAACCAGTCTTTCTAATCGATTACTGGTCTAACTGGCTGGTTAGCAAGCCCACCGATCGAAACCGGCCAAAAAACTCGGTTCATTAGCCCATTTCTCAACTGGTGCTAACCGGTCGGTTTAGGACGAAACCGACCGGTTTGTATCAAACCAGTCGGTTTCATCCTAAACCGGCCGGTTAGAGGCACGCCCACCGTCCACTCAAAAAAGCGTATTGCTGACTGTGTTTTAGGGGTTTTGGGGGGAAACTAAGGGTGTTTTCCCTCCAAAAACACCCTCTCCAAGCCTTTAAGAGGCCCTTCTCACTCTCATTTGTCTCACACAACTGATTTGGAGTGTTTGTGAGTGTTTGTGAGTTTGTTTGTGAGCTTGGAGAGTGTTGAGTTTTTGTTGAAGTAGTCATCTTGGAGTTGGAGTTGGAGCTATTTTGGAGATAGTGTGTAGCTATCAGTGGAGTTGCCATCTTCAAGAGGAGGCTAAGGAAGCTAGTTTGCATTTCCAGGTAAGGATTTTCACTTGAAAATTCCTCATTTGACTGTTGTCCATGAATTAAATTTTTTTATGTGTTATAAATTTATAAACTTCTCACTTCTATGATCTATCATCTATTCTATGAACTCTCTAGCTCTATGCTATCAAATTTTGTAGCTTGCATGTGCATTTGTTTTCCTACATTTATCTTTGGTTTTCCATGTTGCTTAGTTGCAATTTTTTTTTAAATGGATGATTTCTTTGCAAATTGCTATTATTTCAAGCAAACATGGCTCCAAAAGGAAAGGAAAGTGCATGGGCTCATTGTGATGTAATTGATGGAAAAATGATATGCAAATTATGCCATAAATCTATTGGAGGTGGGGGTATTCTTAGGTTGAAACAACACTTGGCTTGGATAAGAGGCGAAGTAAAGCCATGTGATGCACCAAATGCACTGTTAGGTCCTATTAGGGAAGAATACATTTCCAAGCTTGAAAAATTTTATGAGGATAATGCTAGGGAGAAGGCCATCCAAGATGACATTGCAAGGAAGAGGGAATTATTAGAAGCCATGAAAGAGATTGGGTATGATGATTATGAGATTCAAGACTCCTTCTATCCCTTCCACCAATGATCCCTTTCACTATGTTCATCCTTCTTTTGGCCAACCATCAAAAGGAACAAAGAGAGCAAACATCCAAAGTTATTTCTCATCTTCTGCCAACATTGCCTCTTCTAATCCCACTTCCTCCCAACCAAGTTCTCAACCCACTTTGGATCAACATTGGAAAATAAAATGCAAAGAAACTTATCATCAATATATTGCTAGATGGTGGTATGATTCAGATGTCCCATTTAATGTTGCTCGCTCACGTTATTACCAAGCTACATGGGACTCCATTATAGCTGCAGGAAAGGGCTTCAAAGGCCCTAGTATGCATGACTTTAGGGGAGCTATTTTGCAAAAAGAGATATCTTCCATGGATGAGTATTTGGTTGAGTTTAAAGATTCATGGCTCAAAACAGGTTGTTCCATCATGTCAGATGGATGGACCGATGGAAAGAACCACACTATCATTAATTTACTTGTTTCCTACCCTCAAGGAACCATGTTTTTGAAATCAGTTGATGCATCTGATAAGGTAAAGGATGCAACCCTTCTATTTGAGCTTTTGCATAACATTATTCAAGAAGTTGGGGAGCAACATGTTGTGCAGGTCATCACTGATAATGCCTCAAACTATGTTCTTGCTAGAAAGATGCTTGAGACCAAATATAAGACCATATTTTGGACTCCATGTGTTGCACATTTCATAGACCTCATGCTTGAGGATATAGGCAAAGTGGAGTGGGTAAAAAACACTGTAGAGCATGCCAAGTGCATTACAAAATACATTTACAACTACTCATGGGTATTGAGCCTAATGAGGAAACGCACTGGGGGCAAAGAGCTTGTTAGGCCTGCAATTACGAGATTTGCAACTCACTTCCTCACGTTGCAATGTCTCAATGGTCAACATAAGAACTTGCAAAAAATGTTTTCCTCTGAAGAATGGTCTGAATCTCGGTGGGCTCGTAGACTAGATGGAAAAGACACCAAAAAGAAAGTGTTAGACACTTATTTTTGGAAAAGGTCTCTAGAGGTTGTGAAAATTACCGAGCCCCTTGTTAAGGTGCTAAGGTTGGTGGATGGGGAAAGATCGGTCATGGGCTACATTTATGAGGCTATGGATCAGGCAAAGGAGTAGATACGGGTAGCTTACAAGGACAGGTTAGCTAAATATGGTCATATATGGGATATCATTGATAACAGATGGAACAATCAACTCCATCGTCCTATACATTCAGTTGGGTATTTTTTGAACCCAAAGTATCATTATAAAAATTGGCTGGGAGATCTGCATGATGGGGAGGTCAAAGCTGGATTGATTGATTGCTTGGAGTGCACGGTCCCTAGCCATGCAGACCAGTTGGAAATACATAGACAACTTACTGTTTTCAATATGGCATGTGGTAATTTTGGCAAAAACTTGGCAAAGATGGCAAGAGATGTGGACCAACCAGGTAAGCAATTCCAATTTCCAATTTGTTTTTCTTTTCAAGTTAAAATTGTTTACGTTCTTTACAATTCAAATTATAAACTAAGTTACTAATTAATGTCTTTTTCTTTGCAACGCATTGGTGGGAGTCATTTGGTGGCCAGTGTCCTCAATTGCAAAGATTTTCAATTAGAGTCCTCAGTCAAACTTGCAGTGCTTCAGGGTGTGAGCGCAATTGGTTTGTTTTTGAGCGCATACACACAAAGAAGAGAAACCGTTTGGAACAAAAACGGTTAAATGATCTTGTTTTCATGAAATACAACCTTCGACTAAGGAGGAACCAAATGATGAGCGAAACACCTAATCTAGATCCCATTGTGTTGGACGATATTGATCCAACATCAAAATGGGTGGAGGAGACTGAAGATCCTGTGTTTGAGGCTAATTTTGATATCGACATGGCTTTAGCAGGGGATGAAGCAGATTATGTGGCGGCATCAGAACCAGGATCAGTAGTAGCATCAAGGAAAGGCAAAGAACCAATGGAAGGCACTAGTCGTGTAGGTCGACAAACTCATGCTTCCATTAGGTCCACTTCTATTGTCATTGGTGGCATTGATACTGAGGTTGCAGATCAGGCTGAGGCATCCTCAGACTCTGAACCAGATGATGTCTATGTAGCTCCTAATGATAATCCTGTGTCTAGTAATGATGATGAACTTGATGATTGATCATGTGTACACTGTAGACTTGTATTAGGCCAATGGCCTCATAGATTGAAGCATTGTTTTTGGACTTAATAGGCCATTTAGAGCCCCATTTATTATGTATTCTACTATTTTGTCAATGATATGTATTGCACTCGGTGCCATTTTGATATATTCATCTTTACATGGTATATAAATGAGAAAACTTTGCATATTTTGTCTCTATTGGCTTGGAATCATGGTTTTACATCTTAAAAATAGTTTTGTTTCATTAAAAATTAATTATTTAATGTATTTTTTTAAAACCGGTTCGTTTAGACCAAACCAATCCCGTTAGACCGGTTCCAGTCGGTAAACCGATTCATTAGGTGGACCGGTCCGGTCACCAGTTCCGGTTTTAAAAACATTGCTTATGATCCTTCTTATTGTGACTACATATATTAAGTCATTGTTGTACAAGATGTAAGTCACCAAGATCTATATACCGAGATCTTCTTCATCCAACCGAAATCGAGATCATTGATCTACAAAATCAATGTTTATGGCTGATGTGATCGTATCACATCAAGACTGCTACAAGTATGCCGAGGGTGATTCATTTACTGTGTCCTTATCTGAAGTATGCCTCATCTATCCGAGATATATGTGCCCAGATCACATACTTCTATAGGTTTGCTGAGTCTGCAGCTCCTTCATGTGTGATCTACAACTACCTCACTTGACAGCAATTATAACTGGGACTTCTTCCATTAAGTCACTGCTGTAATGACTGCGGTTCTTCCATCCTTGACTGCGGTTATGACTACGGTTCTCCCATTCTTGACTGCGTGAACAGGTGTCTTCATTAACTGCGTTAGAGGACTATGTTTAGGCTTCTACAGGCAGTGTATTAAGGTCTTCCTTTGACTGTGTATCTTGGTGGATTAGGGCTCCTCAATAGTGGATAGATGAGGTCTCTTTTGGCTACGTTTAGCCCTACTTTGTGCAGTGTATTCAATTGCAGATAACAAGTCTTCTTGAACTGCGTATAAGGTGTTACATGAACAGCGTATAAGATGTTACCATGACTGCGTGTGAATGTCTTCACGAACAGTCTCTATGCCATGCGTATAACTATGGTAGGGCTCCTTCCAACTATGGCTTCATCATAAACAGTGTATAAGGTTTCCATGAACAGCGTAAGAGTCTTTATTGACTGCGTGTAATGACTACGTTGGATTAGTGCATCTGCAGCTAGGGCATCACACTAGGCCAACGTATTCTTTAGTGTCTCTCCTTCTCCAAAAACCCAAGACGTGGAGAGGAGATCACATGAAGAATGTGTCCCAAATGACTTCAAGTCCTCACCTATTTATACTAAAACATAGATGACGAATAGACGTGACTATTGGGCTTCTGAGCCTACACAAGTTGCTGGCCGACTTGACAATTTGTCTTATAACATAAATAAATTCATAACTCCAAGAATACTTATCGGAATCGGATGCTCTTTAGATCAATCCTACACCTCTCAATGAGAGGGATCCAATAAAAATATCAAGTGTCATAAATAAGATGACTCACATGGAGTTTGGCCCTAGTTTCCAATTTTAACAAAAATTTGTTGAACATCTAATTATTTGATCATTTTAAATATGTTAAATATGTCTAAGATTAATTTGTTCAATTTAATTTCAAATTTTCTTAGTTACCTTAGTTTTTTGAGATGAGAGAGACTGTCAGTAACTTGATTGATGAAAAATGATAAAATGCAAATTTTGAGTGCAAAGTGACAATGTAACAATGTTGAATGATAGAAAATGTGAATAATAAGAATATAGTTAATTACAAACAATCTTCATGGCAATCAATCTGAAACTATTTTCTTCTATTGTTCTTATTGTCATGCCTATTAGTTTTTCCATTTTCTCATATTGATCATATGAAAAGGGCGGTTGAAATCGTAGACAATTCAAATATTAAACTCAATCTACTACAGTAAACATGATACCTTGTCTTTGTTTCTCTCCAATACTAATAGTAGTTTTCTCCAAAGTCAATCATTGTGACTTATGGAGTGTTAAACCCCAAATAATTTTTAATGGTAGTTATTTTCTATTACCGAGTTAAAATGTAAAGTGATTAACAATGTTGAATGATGGAAAATGGGAATAATAAGAATGTAGCCAATTACAAATAGTTTATAGTTTCAGGAAGCAAACATTTCAGGTAAGTGAACATTTTATTTAGGAAGAAAATTCAAGCATTATATTTATGGTTGAATTAGTGTAACACAGAAGTTAATGCACATCATGAATATTTTTTATGTGCTTGCATTGAGAGAAAGTGTGTATGTTTTGGGGGTGAGAAGGAGAGACAAGGGGAGATACATATATAGATGGGGGGAAGAGAAGGAAGAAGAGAGAGGCAAAGACAGGGAGGGAGGAAGAGATATAGATATGGAGAGAGAAGTGTTAAAGAGATAGAGAAGGGGAAGAGAGAGAGAGAGGGGAAAAGGGAGGGATAGAGAGAGATAGATATGGAGAGAGTGTGTGTATGTTTGGGGTGAAGTAGGGAGATAAAGAAGGAGAGACAATGGGAGATAGAGATATAGATGGAGGGGGCAGAGATGTGATTACACTGAAATCAATGCACATTATTAACTTTGAGAGTAATGTACATCATACATATAGATGCATCAAATCAGAAATCAACATGCTAGGCCCCTATACTACTAGTGTAACCCCTTATTGTTATTAGTATAACCCATTTATTATATTGATGTACCCATGTAGTGCCCATATTGTTACTATTGTGCCCCATAGAAGCCCACTATTGTTATTATTGTGTCTTTATATTATTATTGTTAGGTCGGCTAGATTATATTGTGACTCCTTAGACTCCTATATATATAAAGGAGGTTTTGTCATTTGAATCATCCAAGAATTGTTCATTTATGTAATGTAAAGGAGGTTGCCCCCTCGAAGAGGCTGAATTATAAGGCGTTGATCTATCTTTTCTATCTTTTCTTGAGCTGGTTTCATAACATTTGGTATCAGAGCTTTGGATTCTAGGGTTTCGCTGCTCCAAACAGGTCATCGTGGCATTTTTGCTATAACTTCTTTTCTGTGACATTTCAGAAGTCGAAGCAAAAACCCATTTGAGAAGAAATCATGCTGAACCTTGGGTCCGAATTTTAGAGCTTTTCGCGTGATATTTGCAGAGATATGATCTGAGGAAGTTGGTCTTTTTGCAGACTCATGAATTACATTTAAAACAGGTGACCTGGGGAAAATCATCATAACTTTCTCTCTGGGGATCAGATTGAAATTTCGTAAGAAGATACAGAAAGAGGACGGGCTGCAGTTTTTTTGTATATATTTTTTTAGATCCAAAGGTCGAAATAGTGATACGTGGGACTTTATACAAGTTCGCTCTTCTAGAAAGGTCAATAATTAGGTCATCTTGGGAGATTGTGCATAACTTTTTCCTAGAGAATCCAATTTGGATCAGACTAGTGGCATTGGAAAGAGGACACAGAGGGCTACTATAGCTCACAATTTCAGAACTTAAAGATCCAAAAGTACAGAATTACAGTCGTTTCAAGTTCGAGCTCCTAAAATTAAGAAAAAGCAAGATGAGGAAGTTTGATGGCAAGGATCCGGTAAATTGGATACTTCAGATGGAGCAATATTTTGATCTACATGGTGTACAACAGTTAAAAAAGGTATGTATTGCATCTTCATATTTAGAACCAGATCAATTTTTATGGTACGAAGGGCTTTTTTCTCGTAAACAACTTGTTACATGGTCAATTTTCACGGAGGAAATGATAGCACATTATGAGGATACAAAGAGAAACACCTTCTTTAGAGCAACACCACAACAATTGGAAAGAGTAAAAGGGCTTTGTGACATAGTGGAAAGCAAAATTATGGAAACTAGGAAGCGTACCCCTCACAACTATAAAGATGGAAGTGTTGTTTCTCCTAGCCTTCCACAACCTACAAGGGTTACGCCACAACAATTGGAAGAAAAAAGAGAAAAAGGGCTTTGTTACAATTGTGATAGAAAATGCACTAAAGGTCATAAGTGTGCTGAGAAGAAATTATTTTACATAGAATATGAAGAGGAGGAAGAAAAGGATCAAGAAACATCAAAAGAAGAAGATATACGCCAGGACCCCACCCCAGAGAAAGAACAAATGAATCAGACCATATCTTGTAAAGCATTGGCAAGAATTACCACTCCTCAAACTCTCAAGATAGAAGGACATATCAAGAAGAAGAAGGTGCAAGAAGTGAAAGGTCACATCGAGAAAGAAGAAATGAATCCAACCATATCTTGTAATTCATTGTTCGAAATTACCACTCCTCAAACTATCAAGATAGAAGGACATATCAAGAAGGAAAATGTTCAAGAAGTGAAAGATCACATCGAGCATCAAGAAATGAATCCTACCATATCTTGTAAAGGATTGGAAGAAATTACCACTCCTCAAACTCTAGAGATAGAAGGACATATGAAGAAGAAAAAGGTTCAAGCAGTGAAAGATCACATCGAGCATCAACAACAAGTTCTCCAACTTTTAAAGGATAACGTCACTTCGGTGCAAAATCAAACGAAACAACAGGTAGATCAACATCGTAGTGAAAAATGTTTTGATGTAGGTGATTTGGTATTTTTACTGCTACATCTCAAGCAAGCTATTTATGAGAAGGAAATGTTGGCAATACTACATGCACTTAAAAAATGGCGACCTTACTGAATGGGAAGACTCTTCAAGGATGAGGATGTGGAAGCATTGTTTTGTGCTATTTATATTATCCAACCAGATTGGATAAACGAAGCAAGGGAAGAATGGAAGAATGACGAAGAAGTATGGACACTTATTCAAAAGTTGCAAAAGATCCCAATTCAAACAATATTGCCAGAAATTGAAGAGGAAGGAAAAATCATATTAGAACCTGGAGCAGTCACAGAAACAAGAACCCAATCAGCTACGAAATCGATCAATTTCAGAGTATCTCATCAAGTGGAAGAACTTACCCGCTGAAGATTCCACATGGGAGGACAAGAATTTTATACAGAAGCATCAAGAACTACTCAAGCGTTGAGGACAACGCTTTTTAAAGGAGAGGGGCATGTTAGGCCCCTATACTACTAGTCTAACCCCTTATTGTTATTAGTATAACCCATTCATTATATTGATTTACCCATGTAGTGCCCATATTGTTACTATTGTGCCCCATAGAAGCCCACTATTGTTATTATTGTGTTTTTATATTATTATTGTTAGGTCAGCTGGATTATATTGTGACTCCTTAGACTCCTATATATAGAAAGGAGGTTTTGTCATTTGAATCATCCAAGAATTGTTCATTTATGTAATGTAAAGGAGGTTGCCCCCTCGAAGAGGCTGAATTCTAAGGCGTTGATCTATCTTTTCTATATTTTCTTGAGCTAGTTTCATAACACAACATCTACACTAAAATCAATGCATCTACTGCAAACAATCAAATAGGATTAGAAATCAACATCTACACTGCAATCAATGCATCTAGTGCAAGCAATCAAATAGAATTAGACATAAATATCTACATTGAAACCAATTCATCTAGTGCAAGCAATCAAATAGGAGTAAAAATCAACATCTACACTGAAAACAATGCATCTAGTGTAAGGTATTAAATAGCATTAGAAATCGACATCTACACTAAAATAACTGCATCAAGTGTAAGGTATTAAATAGGATTAGAAATCAACATCTATACTAAAATCAATGCATCTAGTGTAAGGTATTGAATAATATTAGAAATCAACATCTACGCTAAAATAAATGCATCAAGTGTAAGGTATTAAATAGGATTAGAAATCAACATCTACACTAAAATCAATGCATATAGTGCAAGCAATCAAATAGGATTAGAAATCAATATCTACACTGAAACCAATGCATCCAGTGCAAGCAATGAAATAGGAGTATAAATCAACATCTACACTAAAATCAATGCATCTAGTGTCAGGTACTAAATAGGATTAGAAATAGACATCTACATTGAAATCAATGCATATAGTGCAAGTGATCAAATAGGATTAGAAATCAACAACTACACTAAAATCAATACATCTATTTTAGTGAAAAAACAAAATATTCATAACTTTCTAGATCTAAGTTCTATGTATGTATTTGTCTCTGTGTGTCTCTTAATTCTTCCCTCTCTCTCCACCTTCCATTTTGTGTCTCTCCCTCACTCTCTCCTTCTCTCTCTCCCCCACCCTCTCTCTCTGCCTCTCCCTCCCTTTCTTTATATTTCTCTTCTTCTCTCTCTCCCCTATCATCTATCTATCTCTCCCTCTTCCTCTCCCTCTCACTCTCCACCTCTTTCCCTTCTCTCTCTCTCTCTCTCTCTCTCTCTCTCTCTCTCTCTCTACCCCCTCCATATATATCTCTATCTCCCATTGTCTCTTTATCTCAACCCCCAAACATACACACTCTCTCTCCATGTCTATCTATCTCTATCTTTCTCTCCCTATCTCTCTCTCTCTCTCTCTCTCTCTCTCTCTCTCTCTCATAGTTGTCTCTCTTCCTCTCCCCTCTCTTTTCCTCTCTCTTCTGCCCTCTCCCCCCTCCATCTATATCTCTATCTCCCCTTGTCTTACCTTCTCACCCCCAAAAATACACTCTCTCTCCATATCTATCTATCTCTATCTCCCTCCCTCTTCATCTCCCTCTCTCCCTTCCCCTTCTCTCTCTCTCTCTCTCTTTCCCTTGTCTCCCTATCTCCCTCACCGTCTCTCCATCTCTCCCTTGTCACTCCCTCTCCCTTTCCACCTTTCTCTCCCTATGTATTTCTTCCCCTGCCAAATCCATCTCTTTCTCCTCTCTTGCTTCCTTCCTCTCTCTCCCTTTCTCTCCCACCTCCCTTTGTCTCTCCCCCCCATCGCACTCTCTCTCTCTCTCCACCTTTCAACTCTATAATTTTCTCCCTCCCTCTCTCCTTCTCACTCTCCCCCTCTCTTCCCCCCTCCATATATATGTCTCCATGTCTCTCTCTTCCCCTTCTTTCCCTATATCTATCCTCTCATTTCCTCTCTCCTCCCTTGTCTCCTCTCTCTCTCATTCCATCTTCATCTCTCCCTCATCACTCCCTCTCTCTCTCTCCACCTCTATCTCTTAATGTCTTTGTTCTTGCCTCCCTCTCTTTCCCCCTCCAAATCCCTCTCTTTCCCCCTCCAAATCCCTCTCTCCCCCTTCCTCTCTCTCTTCCTTCCTCTCTCTCCTTGTCTCTCTCCCCCACTCTATTCCCCCTCCATCTCACTGTCTCTCTTAAATATGATCTCATATGTATTGTATTTAAAAAAAAATTAACAGACACACACCATAATTGGTTGTAAAATATTAAACCTATATTTTAGATCAATCATGTCAAACAAAATACAATAATAAAAAACTTAAAAGAATCATGCACTATCTTTCCTCTATCATTGTTAGTCACTTTGCTTTCTCTCTTTGCTCAGATCTTTGGTTAAGATGCATCTATCTTGGTTCTTTATAATATTATTTATATTATATAATTTTCACATATGCATAAATAAAAGTATTCAAATTTTTAATTTATTAAAATCTTGATTTAATCTCTATGGGAATATTTTTAGTAGTCTTGAGAATGGAGGGTTTAGATATACCTCAAAAGTATAAATATTTGTAAAATATTTTGATTTTGAAACAAGTTATGGTTCTTGGGCATGTGGTATTGATAAGCCATGGCATTTGCCCATGGTATTTACGGAAGACTTCTTATTTCAACTTAAGGTGTATGAAGATTTGTTGACCTTTTTTATGAATATGGTCAACATACGCTTAGTCTTAATGCTTATCAACGGTTGTAGTGTGTTAAGAGTTTGTTAGGTTGCATTGACTTTTAATAAATTTAAAAGATTAGATTTGTGTTTGCCCACCAATTTTCCAGGGATTTGAGATTATTCCAATTCTAATAAGTTCATATTCTAATTATATGGGGAAATTAACATATAAGAAAATTTTATTTAGCAAAATGGTCCATTTTACAATAAGATTTGTAATTCCTTTTTTTTCTCTCAAATTAAATTAGATTTGTGCCACATAGCTCCCTGCCCACCAATTTCCTAGGGATTTGAGATTATTCCAATTCCAATAAGTGCATATTATAATTAGATGTGGAAATTCATATATAAGAAAATTTTCTACAACCCAGTATGGGGGGCTCTGTGTAAGCTTGTTCATCTCAAGTTGACATGTGCCCCTTTAAAATAAAAATAAAAAAATTTTGCTTACATTTCAAAAATATTACAATAAGAGATTTAAATAAACTATTTGAAGATCTATGTTAACTAATTTATGTTGATATCTTCATATATATCTTTATATAGAAAAAAATTCTTAAAATACAATATTTTAATGTTGTATATAAAAAAAATATTCAATAATATTGACATATACTTCAAAATATATTAATGATAATAATAATAATAATAAACGGTCTCAATGTACTATCATGTAAAATATTTTAATGGCAATTATATCTATCTATCTATCTATATATATATATATATATATATATATATATATATATATATATATCATTTAAAAAAAATTATGTACATATCATGAAAAAATAAGTTTTTATGGTTAAAAAGTATATTTGGTCCTAAATCTACTATTTATAGCATTCAAAAATACAATTTAAGCAATAAAAAATTACACATTGTATTTTGAACTCTAAAGAAGTTTGCACGTGAAGAAATTTGATCCTTCTAGGCTCAACATTGGTAAGGCATTCTTCGTGTTGCAATAGTTTTTTTTGTTAAATTTATAAAGCCTTTGACTATATCAATCACATTAATATTTTTAATGTAGTTGTACTAGTGTAAAGAATAATTAAAATTTTAGATCCATAACATAATAATCAAAAGCATAGATGGCCCATGGTATTGATAAACCATGGTATTAGCCCATGATATTATGATTTTCTTCCCTCATCTCCCTCTCTCCTTCCTTCTCTCTATCTTTCTCTTCTGGGTATTGGCCAATGGTATTGTAAAAAAACTTACTTAGAAGTTAATAATTTCCATGGTAAATATTCATGGTTACAAATTTTGTTATGTTGTAAATATTTATTTTTTATCCACTTACTAATTAAATTTAAAGATGGTTATAGAATCATTGTTCATAATATAATGTGATACGTATATTATATTTTCTTTTATCTAAAAAAAATGTTAATAAAATTACAATATTAAAAAAAAATGAATTTAAAAAATATCTAACATCTAACATCTCATGCCTACACATCTAACATCTAATATCTTACATCTAACATCTCACATCTCACGCGTACACATGTACCCGAGCAACTCTAGCTGCAATAAAAGAAATGCTAATTTACAATTTTTCTAGTTTCCAAATGCTAATCATTTTGTAATTTTGGGTCTAGACCAGTGTTTTAAAAATCGGTCGATTTGAACCAGTAACCAGTCAAACCGACCAGTTCACTGGACCACCAGGTCAAACTGGGAAAAAAAACCTGGTTTGACACTTCCCTTCGCCAAAAAATTAGAAAAACAGGTCGTAACCGGCCGGTTTAGGATGGAACCAACTCGTTTATGGTCAAACTGACCAGTTCCATCATAAACCAGCTAGTTTATTGCCAGGGCAACCATAAACCCCACATAATGATTTTTTTTTAGTTTTGAAGTTGTTTTGAGGGAAATTTGGCGTTGTTTTCCTCCAAATATAGTCCATCCAAGAAAAACGTGCCTACCCTCTCATTTCCCTGACACATCTCAACCCTAGCAATGTTGGAAATTAATGGTAGTGTTAAATTCTTAAAGTAAAAGTGGCATTTTCTTTAATTTTCATTTTCATCCCTTTACTTAAATTTTTAACATTACCATGAAATGACTCAGGATGTTTGAGCTCATTGGATTTCATATGGAGAAACTAGAATTTTATATTTCACTCAAAATTAAGCAAACTTAATGGTTTTCAAGATCTCATAGTTTGGGGGTTTGGAATGTTTCCATTTGATTCTATCATTTCAAGATTTCATAGTTTGTGGGTTTTCAATGTTTTCATTTGATTCTATCATGTGTGAGGATATGAGATTGGCATTTGATCAAGAGCATGAAGCCCTTCAAAAACCTTGATGTTGGTGGTCTTGTAACATGATTAGTTTTGATAGTTTAAATTTGTTGATATAAAAGTTTTTAGTAGTTTAGAAATAATAAATGGGTCTGCAAGAGTAAATGTGCCCTCAAAATGTAAATTTAAGTTTCATTAGCTGGTTGATTTAGTTAATCATGCATTTAGACATGATTAAATGATGTAATAAATTAATTCAAACTTGGTTTAGAAACAACTGAGAATGGATTTTTAAAAACTGAAAGAGGTTTTTGTTGATAACATCCTCATGTACAAAAACCTCTCTCAGCTTTGTAATCGCTATTATGGATTGGGAGATGCAAATGCATCTTTAAAGGCATGTTTTCCATAAATTTCTTGTTTTAGTCACCTTTTTGCAAAGGATATTGTGACTAAACAAATATGAATATTTGGACACTGAAAGAGGTTTTGGTTTATAAGGTTCCAGGATACAAAAGCCTATCTGACTTTTCATACAGGTGTCAGGGGTTGGGAGATACATTCTCATCATGTTTAGCCTATTTTTCCGACTGTGCAATGTCCTGTTTAAGCCACCTTTTTGCAGAAACTATTGTGGATAATCAGAGATGAATCTTGGGAAACTGGAGGAGTTTTTGTTCCTAAGATACTAGACTACAAAAACCTCTCTCAGTTTTCACACAGCTAGCACGGATTGAGATATTCGAAGGGATGATTGGACCCTATTTTTCAGAAATTCAGGAGGAAAAAGCTCAAAGAGAGTTAGTGACTTGGAGGCCACCTCATCAAATATGAGTTGCAATCAAATTCGAATTTCTCTTCTTTATCAATAGAAATCCTCAAGGATAGTACAAGAACTCTTCAAATAGTTTTAGTTACATTTATTTGTGTTCTATTTTTGTAATACAGTTTTCAGATATTTGTAATAGCTCTTGATATTTTTATCAAGATATTTTGTGAGGAAATTGTATAAATACTTCATCAATTGAAGTAATATGGGTGGGCTTTTGATCCCAAGAATATTCACTCTGTAATAAAGCTTCTGTTGTAGTATTTCTAGTGAAAGCCTTACGGCTCTAGTTTTGACAGAATTTTGTGCTTTAAGTATGTTTTTCCAGTTTTTCATATCTTATTTCTACACATGATAAAAGTGTTTATAGGAAGGTCTACAAAATCATTATCTTTAGAAAGAGATTTGTTTATTGGAATATTTGTTCATCATAACTCCTCTTCAACTGGTTTTGATTTGAGCTTTTTGACAGCCATTAAAAGAAATTAACTTATTAAACTATTTGTCTGAAATAGCTCCTCTTAGAATTGGTTTCAGTCTGGCCTTTTGTTTCCTTTTAAATCTGTTTTGTTGGGCTATATAAATCTTCTACATGCATCCAAATCTTCCTAGTTGTTAAGTAATCAGTCTGGCTAAACAATTATTAGGATTCTCCTTATATTCTTCGGTCAAATTATTATACAAATCAAGTCGTTATGTCAGGCTGGAAGCTGACACTTTCAAAGGGAACCCTGTGAGGGAGCCTTTAAATCATAAATAGGACTTGTCATTGATCATCTACCACCCCCAATTAAAACCATAAATCTGGTCATTATGCTTCAAAGGTTGTTGCTCAGTGACAGGTGAACACCATTAAACAAAGCCTCGTAACAACTGAGGGAGCCCCCTCTGGTTCAAGGGCTAGCTTGAACCTAAAGGTTGGTTGAGTTGGTTTCCTGGCGTAGTTTTTGTAGCCAAGGACTACCTACGGGAAACAGGTACAACATCTGGTGTCATTTCCGGGGATCGAAGTAACGAAGATATATTTATCCAAGGAACGATAAAGATTAGATCTATTCCTTGTAGGTGAACAAGGAGTAGGCATTTAGTATTGGTTGCATTTATTTCACCTAGCAACTCCACTTTTTCATATGGAAATTACATTGGGTAATCGATCCTACTGTTTCAAAATTTCAGTTGCCTTCACTGCTATGCAAGGTTCGTGATACTTGCAATCAGTAGTATATGTCTTTCCCTCTCAGCCATGGTCAGAAATATAAAATGTCTACAGAGGATGCAATTTTAAAGTACACCTGTGAGTATAAGTTTTCCATGGGATTTCATGTTCATATTGTATATATTCTTCAGATTTTCAGCTGTTGGCAACTTGGTTTGTCAATAAATCCACTCTGCACTTGGTTACATTAGAAAGCGGATTACACCTAACAGTGTAAAGTTTTTCAGTTCAGTTAGATAGAGGTGTGGAGATTGAATAGATATTCTAAGTTTTGGTATGCAGTATGTTATGTTCCTATACCAATAGGTGTCATAATTTATGATTGACTTAGTTTATCTCTGTAATATACACATACCTTTGCTTTCTACAAACATTTTCCCTATTAGTAAAAAATAAAAATAAAAAAATAAAAAATGTAAAGAGGGTATGTCCTAAAAGAAAATTAAAAGGACAAAAAGAATGAAGAAGGTCAAAAAAGATGAAAAATGAACCCCAAAGAAAAGGAAAAGACCATGAAAGTGTGCAAGTCCAAATGCCACTACTATTTTACTTTTTTGCATAATAAAGATTGTGTGCAACTTGTTATTTATGCCACAATCCATGGTAACCAAACAGTTTAAACTTAGTGATTCCATGTTTTCAATTTCATGTTTAGAGATAGAGAATAAAGTCTAACCAAACTATTTAATCTTGGCAGATAAGTAAATAGGTAGAGTGAATAAAAGGAGCTCAACAGTTTAATCTGAGCCCTTGGATGTAATAAGGATAGGCTTAAATAGATTTCTATTGTAAAAAAAAAGAAAAGTTTTGATAAGGGTTTTCCAGTTTAAGTGCACCCTAATAAAAAGTAGAAAAAATGGTAGAATGTGTAGGTGGGTAAGTAGGTGGATGGTTGTAGAATTATGATGAATGAATAGTTAAAAACTCATATCATTTACTTTCATCATCAAAGTGCTTAAAGTATGGATAACAATGAGACATTTACAAAGTCAAGTGATTAATTCCCTCATTCATTTTACCCCTATTTCACTAATTTCACACAAATAACAATCGAAGTACCTAAAGCCTCAAAGTTAAAGGGGCTTAGAGCATTTCTTTGACTTCTGGAGGGACTAGACCCTCGGCCCAATAACTTACAAGGTCGAAGTACAAAAACCCCCTTATCAACAGTCACCCCCTCCATCATTCATTCATTTTCCCTAAAAATCCTATTTTCCTAAGGTAAAATCACTATTTGCCTAGGGAAAGTAATTACCCCCCCCCCCCCCCCATATAAAAACCCACAAATTTACCTAAGCCTAAGTTTTAATGTTTAAATGTGAGAGTATGAATATATTTCAAAAGAATTTTACTTAGCGCATTTTCATCCCTGTTTCCATTTCATATTAACATTAACTTACTATATTTAACCCCCTGAAAATACATCCCTTTCCCGTATATATTATTAAAATTCCTTATGGTTTGAAATATAAACCATAATAAATTAATTAATTAGATGGATTAATTAATCGATCTACGATTAATTAAGAGCCATAACCCTCCACCACGTTAAAAAGGAGTAATTAATCAAACAATGATTAATTAAGAGCCTTCCCCCAATCACATCGCCCCCGACGTCATTAATCTCCCTAATCCGCAGTTAATATCCCGTCGAGCCCCTCCATTAATTCCCGATCAAATCCTTGCCCTGACCACCGTACGATCTGACCCCTTCAGTTCTAACGATCGACGCTCATATCGGGCGGCCCACGATACCGATCTTTACCCGCCCGATGTGATCGGTTTTACTGTTCACCCCGCCGCTACGTGTCGCACGATGAATGGCACCGGGCAAACCTCTTCCAATAACACTGAGCGCCCAAAAGCTATGCGATAGATTCCGCTTACCACCCTTGCCAAATGACAAAACGTCAACTTCATTAGTTGGCGCCAACTATCGTTGTCCATTATACCAGCCAAAAGCATTGACTTTCCCAATAAAACCAAAAATACTCATTATTTTTGTTTTACCAAGAAAAGAACCTTCTGTTCTCCATGCACACTCAGAGTACATTCAAACTGTCACCTTGCTTGCAACCGTCAACCTCCAGAAGCCGTTGAACTCCAGATTATCATTACAAACTCGTGCGCTCCTTGCGAACAGTGCACCAGTGCCATTTACCCCTTCATACAACCATAACCAGGTATGTACCTTGTTTTCATACTGAACCTGAACTAAATTGCTGAAAAATTAAGTAATTTAGTGAAATTAAGTTGTTGACAGTCTTGAGACTCTCTTAGACAACCCAGTTTTCCATAGTTCCCTGAAATTCTCTGCCCTCGTCCTTGAATCCACAAGAACTAAGGATGGACGCCCCAGCCGCCTTAAATGTCATGCCAGTTACCACTCCCCACAGAGATTTAGACCATCTTCCGCTGGTTGACAAAGATTTCCAGATAAAATACCTCACCTTTGAAGAAACCCCTTTGAAATTGCATTGTAGATACCGAGATAACTACTTGAACTATGCAGATAAGATAGGCCTCTGGGAATCAAACTTGCCAAAGTATCAATTCCCCATTGTTCATATTTTCCCAGAAATTGTTCATTATTGTCATGCCAACTATGGCCCTACTATGAGAGTTGCAATGTCTCCAAACCAAAAAATCTTGTTCACTATCACAGTTGAGTCTATAAACGAAATGTTACAATTGCAACCTAGGGAAAACCTCACCCCCCTTTCCATTGCTGACTTGCTTGACAGATTTTCTAAGATATCCAATGCCAGAAGTACCCAGATTCTCCAAACATTCATTGTTGAAGAGAGACACATGCCAAAAGACCCACCCCCCTCTCCCCCCTTACATGTCAGCCTTCTTTTCTGATCTGGGCAAAGATATGACAACAATGATATCATGCATTTTAGGTTTTACCACTAATGAATATGTAGATGAAACCATTTTTGCCTACATGTCTATTTTTACCCCTGGTCAACCTCCTGTAGTCAATTTTGATTATGCAAAATTCATCGCAGATAAAATGCATGATCAGTTTATGAGATTAGAAAATGAGAGAGTGTTCAAATATTCATCAGTCCTGTATCATTTTCTTCTCTACTACCAAACTGATAAGTTTCCCTTCTCTGTCCAAAAACTTGATACTAAAGGGAATCCTAGATCGGTCATCTTCTAGACCTCTCTATTCCACAGGTCTAGTTCTTCTCACTATCCATACATAGATTTTATTGACCTATTTGTACATCCAATGACTAGAATGTTATTACGAAGTCCCCCTCCAAGAATCAGTGCAGACATTAAGAGGGTTCTCCAGCTGTCCAAACAATACAAAGTATGGGATTGGTACTTGTACCAAAACCACACTGAGATTAGGATTTATGGGTGTGAGCTGCCTCCTTATAAATTACCCAGATATCTCCCCATGCAATTATTTTCTCTGGAGTACTACAAGCAAATGATCAATTCTGATGAGATCCACTTTGTGAAAACCAAGAAGGCCCAACTAAGAATAAAAGATCATCTAGGCCCATTTATTTGCAATAGTAGAGAAGGAGGAAAGGAGGCAAATGAAATCCTACAAAGGTTGAGATTAAAACAGAGCTTTATCTGGATCTATGACCCCCACAGCTTCATTTGTAATAGGAGACAAAAAAACAGGCTATCTCCCTACATCCACCATAGAATTCCAGAAATTGAACAATATGCCAATCAATCTGAATGGGTGGAGGGCACTCTAAGAGATCAAGATAGCACACAAGTTGAAGTTGACAATGTATTGGTGGATTTAGAAAGAAGGCTTGATGAAGATTCGTTTGTACAGGTGCCAGGAGAAACTTCATCACGAAGGTAGTCGCAGGAACACAATACACAGCCATCAGAGTGACAAGAGACATTAGAACAGGCAAAGCCATTAAGACAACAGGAACATTCAGAAAAACAAGAAGAATGTGAGCAGCCTGAAATCTCAGAGGAACTTGCTCAACCTGAACAAATCATGAGCAACCCTCCTGTGTTGCGGACTCCTCTCAATGAGGGAAGAAATCTTAAGATAGATAGAGAAGAGGCCACTCCTTCCAGCAAGCCTTTTGATCAAACTTTTGGTAAAAGGGCAAAGGTTAAACCCTTATGCAGAAGAAGAGTATACTGAGGAGACCACAAGCAACACAGTGGCAGAAAATACAGATAGTATGCAGACTATCCCAACAGGTGGGACACCATCTACTTCACATATACAATCATTGGAAAGACAACAAAGCACAGAGGTATCTTCTTTCAAAGCTCCTTCAGGGCAAAGCCAAGATATAAAAGAAAAATACGAAGAGATTAAGGCAAGGAATGAGAAACTGAAAGCTCAAACCTATGCTCACTATCTCAAAATGGCTCCAACTAACCAGACCATGCTTATGTAAGCCTTTGACATAAAGAAAGGAAAAATGCAGATGAGGTTCCTAAAGCCAACTGTGCAATAGCCAAGATCCATGGCTGATTATTTAAAAACTGATTTTGAAGTTTTGGAAAAGGATATCAATCCTATTGACCAAATATAACTGCATAAACAAATTGGTGAGATGGTATATTCTACATTGACTAATAAGGCCATCACAACACATCAATTGCAAAATTCATTGCACAATACCACTGCACAATTGCAACTGCAAAAGGCCTCCTCTCAGGCTAAAGACACCAGGATAAAAACTTTAGAAGACTTGGTGATAGAATTGGGACATGATCCCAAGCATGTCAAAGCAGCAGAACAATTGATTAAAAAGAAAAATGATGATATAGCTGCACTGAAGAAGCAACTCTAGATCCCTCCTCTCCAACATCCTCAAACTATAGAAATCATAGAGAAGCAAAAGGAGGAAGAACTTATGGACTTAGTCCTTAAGTTAAATAATCTGTTAAAAGAAACTGAGAAGGAATTGGAGAATGTTATACAATCTAAGCAGAGTGAACTGGCCACCTGTCATACCCACAGTTTCTACAGCAATACCCTCCACTCTGGCAGCTTCCTTGGCACCAAGACTTCCACTAGTGACAACATTACCAGTAGCAGGGACTGTTTCAACTACAGGTACATCAACCAGTGCAGGGACAATAGCAGAAAGAACGGATGAAGTGATCAAAGCCATGGAACAAATGAGTATCCAGGCTACAGAACTGAAAAAGCTCAAGGAACAAATGTCGAGTTTGGAAACAAACTATGAGCTTGCATAGATTCATAACAAAGAAGAAGAAAGGAAAAACAAAAGGATGGAGGAAAGCATCAGAGTCTTGGAGAAGGACTTGACCTTAGAAAAACCATTGAGAGACATAAAAGATATATTGTGGGCCAATATCATTGATTCCATCAATTTTATTTGGCCTTCTATGGAGGTAATTTTTGAACAGACTGAACTAGTTAAAGTAGTTGTGGAAGCCATATAGAAGACCAAAGAAGAACTGGGAGATAAGCGTGAAGAGGCAAATCAATTGTTTAATTTTTTGAACAGCAGGAACAGGCACCAGCTGGAGCAGTTAGAGATTAGGGATAGAATAGCTACCATTATTGAGATAAAGAAAGTTCTCACTAAGAGAAACTTAATGCTTAATCTATAAAAAAGGTGTCAGAGTATTCAGGCAGACATAGATGACTTTATGTTGAAATATGGCATTCTGAGAGAGAAAGGCCTTCCTAGCCCACTGGTTATAAATGACAAGTTAATGCCACATGAAGACTATATTGAGAGATTAAATAAACAGGCCAGGAGTCAAGCTAGTTATTCAGGAGTGAAATCATTACCTACAGGAAAGGTACTTTATGATGGCCTGGAAAATCTATTTTACATAGAACATGAAGTAAAACATACTTTCACCAGCAAACCCAATTTTGCTAAGTACACAGAAGCTGATGAAGTTTACAAAAATATGATCAGGATGAAATTACTAAATAACGAATGGTGGACCAGTTTGACTAATATACTATTAAGTTACTATAGTAAATTTGTGGAGAAAAAAATGTTTACTATGGTAAAGTCTAGTAATACAAGATGAAAGGATGAAACTGCATAGATAAAGAGTATCAGCACTAGTAAAGAGTATCAGTAGATAAAGATAAGTGTGAAATCCAGCACATAAATACCAAGCCAACTGTTGGAGCCAAAACCGAGTTCCAGTATCTATCATATTCACAAATAAAGGGACAGCTAACAATCAGTTTTCCATCTA
The DNA here is from genome assembly GCA_031772625.1 of Pinus tabuliformis. Lineage (NCBI taxonomy): Eukaryota > Viridiplantae > Streptophyta > Pinopsida > Pinales > Pinaceae > Pinus > Pinus tabuliformis. Next base: position 1,198,141,396 of record CM062804.1, read on the forward strand.
TCTCTATCTTCGTGTGGAAGATAACTTTTGTTTCCTAGAATAAATATCATATAGTTATGAGATATTTTGTATTAATTTTTGTATAAATACTTCACAAGTTGAAGTAATTAGGGTGGATTGAAAATCATTTCTGTATACTTCTTGTTTGGAGCTAAAGGAGCTATTATAATCAAGGCTGGACTGGTTTGCTGGATTAAATAAAGCTGAGGACATTTCACTCGATTCATGTGCACTGTGGGAAACAAATAAGTATCATTTATCTAAGTTTGATTATTGTTTTTATTTTATGTTATGAAATATCATATGTGCATCTTATAATTTCTTAAAAGAAAACAAGGAATAATATCATCGGAATTAGCTTAAGTGCTCTCTGTTTTAACTATTTGCTCATTTAATGTTTTCTACTAAATTACTTAAGTCTCGGAATTCTTAGTTGCTCCCCTACTTCTGTAATTCATTCCCCCTTTTGGCCCGTAGTACAAGATTCTTAATATCCCTTGCTATTTGCTAAATTTCCCTTCTTCATCTTAATCCATGTTAAGCATTCTTCACAGCCCTTAGCCCTTGTTAAGACTTTCACCCATTGAGACCTTCATATTTGTCCTTATTGTGTTACCTTGCCTTGTGAACTCTTACCTCAGTGATTAATCAAATCCTATTAAACCTTTCCTACTTGACTCCATAGCCCAATGGCCTGATACCTGCTCTACCCATCTGTTTCCTTAATTCCACCAATCAAACAAAACAAATTCCTTGAGCATTAAGAACTAGCCTAATATCATATAGAAACAAAGCTAAATCATAAAGAGAGAGCCCTCTTTGGGTGTAGGTTGGCTAGAACCTATACTTAAAAGGTTGGTTTGTGGTTACCTTGGATGCTTTCCTTATTTTAAATAACTTCTAGGGAAAATCTGAGTGATAACATAGTGGCGACTCCACAAGTGAACGAAACTCCTCAGTACAAATTAACCTTTGCGAAATTTATAGTTTAACTTTTGAAAGCATCTTAAAGGATTATTAGAAGTTATTTTGAATATCCATAAAAAAGAATAACATTTAAAACTCAAAATCTAGATTCAAGGAGAATTCATTATACCAGGGCCAACCCTAACCCAAATCCTCCCCCTGTATTTGAAAATCCCAACCTGATTCCGAGAATCATCAGAAGACAAGAGAGTTCGGTGAGCCCTAGACAAGTTTTTAGATCAAATTCATGTCTTGCTGAGTGGATTTTCCTAGAAGATCTTCCTTTTGACGAGTACTTTGAAACTTCTCTATTTAGAACCACATCTGATAGTGAATTGTTGGACCTAGTCGCAGATCCTTAATTCATCGGAGAACTTGAAACCCAACGAGCTAACTTGTCAATCAATCAAAATCTATTGAGTTCCCCTCAGTAATCCCTTACCACTAATAGAATTCCTGAACTTTCTGAAACAACTTCACTTTCTTTTAGTTCATCATTATTCCCTCACCTTTCTGAAATCCATTCCACTCCTTCATTCACACCTTCACTTCCTCTTCACCCAAACACCCCCTGTCACCTCAACTCATATTCTTAATCCTGTTCAGCTTAGAGCCATGGAACTCCGATATGACCCCCTTGTGATGTCTGCTCCTCAAGGTGCCTTACCAGTAGATTATAAGAGTAAAATTACCCCATTCTATGGTACTGGAACCTATACAACACAACATCACACTAAGAAAATGACAAATTATTTTGAACTTCATGAGATTGATATAGAAGATGTCCAAATGATAATTTTCGTCCAAAGTCTAGCTGGAGAAGTGAGAACATGGTTTAGACCTTTGCCTCCTCAGAGCATAAATAGTTTAGAAGTTCTTTATCAACAATTCTTGAATAGATGGGAGAAGAAGAAGAACTCCCTTCAAATTTTATCTGAATATGAAAACCTTAAAAGGGGGCCAAACGAAACTGTTCAAGACTACTACACCAGGTTTAACAATGTGTATAATGTAATCCCTCTTGACCTTAGGCCTCCACCTATTTTAGCCCTGATTAAGTTTCCAGACAATTTTGACACAGATATGGCTTTTCAACTTGGAGAAAGGAATCCCCCTACACTTGAGGATATGCAAAGTGTAGTTGTAGGCTTTGAAGCTAACCTGCTTGCCAAAAAAGCTAGAGCTAGAAATGAGAGAAGAGTACCCTTGAAAGAGGAAACTTCACCCTTTGACAAAAAAATGGATGCTTTGGCCAAAGGAATGGAAAGGTTGATGGACAGAATCAAAAACATTGAAAGAAAACCTAACTGGGATAACCAGCAGGCTCCTCCAGCAAGAAATCCAAACTTTAGGAAAAACCAGAACCAAAATGCTGGAAAGAATATTCCTAACTAGAATACCAAACCACCTTTCCAAGAAAACTATGCGGAAGCCTCACACTTAGAAGACCCTGAACAAGATACTCACATTAATTTTGTGTGTCTAGATGATGAGGAAAATGTTTTCCTAACTCAGGATGATCAAGAATCACATATGCTCCAACAATTCCAAACCCGAACAGGAGAAACATTTGATTTTAAGCAGGGGTATGACTCTGCTATTTTTGAGGTACATAAACAGTACAATTTAAGAAGCATAAGAAATACTGATGCCCCAGAAAAAAACAAGAAAGAAACTCATAATCAACCTAAGAAATTAAAATTTGCAAATCAGAATCCTCAAGTTACCAAAACATTACAAATCCTTTCTAGATCAAATCAAAATCCCCCCAGCCCCACCATTGAAGATGTAACTAATAACCAACCTTCTAATGAACAACCTTCCACTTCATTTCCCCCCAAGGAAACAATGGAAAAATCTCCAGAGATTGTATTAGAAAACCCAACAAAGAATGCTCCAAACCTTGAAAAAGAAGAAAATATTGTTGCCAAAGTTTCAAATGTCCAAACAAATAAACCCCCATGTCTTTCAATTTGGGAGCAGAGGTGGCTAAACTTAAAATTTCAATGCCTCTAACAGAATTGGCCAAACATGAAGCTTACATATCTCAGATAAGTAATTCATTAAATTTCGTTGAAAATGAATATTCTGTAAACCTCTTTGATGATCAACCTGAGTTAATTTTTAGCCCTGATGTAAATGGAAAACCAATGGAAGGAGGAATACCACCCTTCTATGTCAGCCTCAACATCTACAACAAAATCTTACTTAATGCCATGTTTGACTCTGGTGCTTCACATAATCTCATGCCCAAGTCCGTTATGGAGAAACTTAACTTAGACATCACTAGGCCTTACAAAGATTTGTTTTCCTTTGATTCAAGTCAAGTTAGGTGCTTAGGGCTCATTAAAGATTTGTGTGTTTCACTGGTTCAGTACCTTGCTAAAACCATACTTATGGATATTGTTGTTGCTGATATATCGCCTAAGTATGGCAGGTTTTTGTCTATATCCTGGGGTGCTAAGCTCCAGGGATCACTGCAACTTGATATGTCTTATGCTACCATTTCAGTATTTGGACATCCCAAGAAGTTATATAGGGAAACTTTAATGAAGTATGTGGTGAGTTCTCAGGAGAGGCCTCAGAATTTTCCTATATATTCAGTACACTCGGATATTGATTCCTTCATACTTTACAATGTTGAAACTAATCAAGAAGATACTTCAAGTAGTATAACAGCAGAACCAAAAGAAATTTCAGTACTAAAGGAAAATTCAAATGTTCAAATCGATGAGATTCCAGATGACAAGGAGAATATAGATGCCTTAGTTAAGAAAGATACCACTGCCCCAGATGAAAATTATGAGCATGAAATCCTATGGCATTTGGAATTTAATGGGTCAATTAACAAACTAGGTGCAAGAGTAGGTGTATGGATTTATAACTTAGAGAATGATCATGCAGAAGGTCATGCCTATAGGTTAAACTTCAAATGTACAAACAATATGGCAGAATATGAAGCACTCTTGTTAGGTCTTAAACTAGTAAAAGGGTTAGGAGCTATAAGGGTATCTATTATGGGAGATTCTGAGTTGATAGTTAAACAAATTAATGGTGTTTACCTTACTAGAGACCCTAGACTAGGATTTTATAGAGGTACAATTGTAGAAATCCTTAACACTTTTTTAGAAACCAAACTAGTTGTTATTCCTAGAAAACACAACATGCAAGCTGACAGTTTGGCCATGTTTGCTAGTACCTGTAAGTTGCCCTTCCAGCCCAACCATCAGTACACTGTTGAGGTTAGGCACAGACCGGCCATTCCTGAAAACTTGAAGAACTGGCAAGTATTTGAAAATGATAAACAGATTAACAAGTTTTTAACATTAGATGAAGAATTTGCTAATATTAACATAGATACAGACAAAGCTTCAGATTTCGATCATGATAATGAAATAGAAATTAACAAACTAGAAGAAGATCAAATAGATAGATTGCATCCCACTAATTTCACAAAATCAGACATTCAAAACTTAAAACAGACAAAAAATTGATGAAGCCATTGATGAAGAAACTGAAGTCATAAACCTTAAAGATAATTTTTTACCCAAAGGTTTAACTCCTTTGGAGGACTTATTCGACTCAAATGACATTCCTAGAAAGCCTAAAATGGAACCCCCAAAATCAAACATTGAGGAATGTAATATAGGTTCTGACAAAGATCCCAAATTGATAAAACTTTCAAATTCATTACCTCCCAATGAGAAAGTGAAATACATAGAATTGTTAAAAGAATTCCAAGATGTTTTTTCCTGGAATTATGAGGACTTAAAATCTTATGATACGAGCATAATACAACACACTATTCCCTTAAAAGAAGATCAAAAGCCCTTTAGACAAAAGCTTAGAATAATTAATCATGTTCTACTACCTTCTATCGAAAAGGAAATCAAACGAATGTACGAGGCCAAGATTATTACACCAATTCGTTTTTCAGATTGGGTATCTAATCTCGTGCCTACCAAAAAGAAAATTGGAGAAATAAGACTGTGTGTTGACCTTAGCAATCTAAACAAAGTTTCACTAAAATATAACTATCCCCTACCTAAAATGGATCACATATTACAAAGGGTAGTCAGTTCCACAAGGATCTCATTGTTAGATGGGTTCTCTGGTTACAACCAAATCCTAGTTCATCCAGACGATCAAGAAAAAACTGCATTCACTACCCCATGGGGTACTTTCATGTATATTAAGATGCCTTTTGGATTGAAAAATGCGAGGGCCACCTTTCAAAGAGCAATGGACATTGCCTTTGCTAAGGAAATCCATGATTTCCTAGTTATACACCTTGATGATATCACAATGTTTTCTAGATCAGATCAACAACACCTGGATCATCTTAGGCATGTCTTTATTAAATGCAGGGAATATGGAATCTCTTTGAATCCAAAAAATTTCTTATTTGGTTTGGAAGAAGGTAAATTATTAGGCCACATTATCTCTAAAGATGGGATCCGGATTGACCCAACCAGAATTGAAGCTATTTTGCAAATAACCCACCCTAGAAACATCAAAGAGCTTCAGGTATTTTTAGGAAAAATAAACTTTTTAAGAAGATTCAATTCTAACCTAGTTGAACAAATTAGGCTATTAAACAACATGTTGAAGAAAGATTCAGCTATTAAATGGACCGTGGAGGCTAAAAATCATTTGAAGATATAAAACGAGCCTTGACACAAACACCAATACTCATAAGTCCAATGTTCGATAGAGAACTTATCATTTTTTCCTTTGCATCAGAACATACTATTGTAGCAGTTTTACTACAGAAGAATGATCAGGGATTTAAACAACCAATAGCCTTCTTTAGTAAATCTCTAAGAGATGCACCTTTAAAGTATAATATAATGGAAAAACAGGGTTTTGCTTTCATAAAAGCTATCAAAGATTTCAGAGTCTATATCTTGTACTCTCACATAGTAGCTTATGTTCCCAATGCTATAGTCAAAGACATTCTGACACAGAATGGAGTTGATGGAAAAAGGGGAAAGTGGATAGCTACAATATTAGAGTACGACATAGAGATTAAACCTAGAAAATTAATCAAAGGTCAGGGGCTGGCCAAGCTTATGGTAGAAGCCAATTGTCAGGCCCTAGGTATAAATTTTATTGCAGAACTAGATAACAAAGAGGAGATGGCGACTCCACAGATCAGTCAGGCATTTTTTAATTCACCTTGGTATACTGATATAATATACATTCTACAAAATCTACAAGCTCCTCCTTGGTTATCCAGAACTAAAAGTAGGTTTTTGAAAATGAAATCTTTGAAGTTCTACATAATTGATAATACTTTATTATGGAAAAATCATGAAGGCATTCTGTTGAATTGTTTATTAAGGAAGAATCTGACAAAGTACTCTAAGAATTTCATGTAGGTGATTGTGGAGGACATCTCTACTGGAAGACAATAGCTAATGAAACCTTAAGAGCTGGATTTTACTGGCCAACCTTGTTTTCTGATGTGAAAAAGTTTGTAACCTCTTGCCACAAATGTCAGATTTTTGAAGGGAAAATAAAACTTCTACCTTTACCTTTAAAACCCATTTCCACTGAAAAACCATTTCAAAAATGGGGTCTCGACTTCATTGGTGAAATTCAACCCCCCTCTTCTGCTCAACATAGATGGATACTCACTGCCACATATTACTTTACAAAGTGGATAGAAGCCATCCCCTCCAGACAATCCACTGATACTATCATAATAGGTTTTCTAGAGGCCAATATTCTGTCTAGATTTGGTTGCCCCGATAAAATTATCACAGACAATGCTGCAACATTTAAATAAAAAAGGATGATTGATTTCTGTCACAAATACTATATAACTCTCAGTCATTCCACAGCCTACTATCCCCAAGGGAATGGACTTGCAGAATCTTCCAACAAAATCTTAATGAATATTATTAAAAAATTGTTGGAAGACAATAAGAAAACCTAGAACAAGAAATTGATCAATGATTTCTAGGCAAATAGGCTTACAACTAAGAAATCTATTGGTACCAGTCCTTATCAGTTAGTCTATGGGATGGAAGTAGTTTTCCCTTCATCAATAGGAATTCCAGTAATGAAATTACTCCAGGAATCCCAAGTTGAGCCAAATGATATTCAGAGGAGAATCAATCAAACCATTCATTTGCAGCAAACCAAGGAGGAAGTATACAGTAGAGCCCAAGTACTGCAGGAAAAACTCAAGAAAGTTTTTAACAAAAGAACCAAGGCAGAAGACTTCTATCTTGGTGATAAAGTGTTAGAGTGGGACTCCAGAAGGGAAGACAAAGGGAAACATGGGAATTTCGACTTCCTGTGGAAAGGTCCATACATTATATATGCCTTCAGAGGTAATATTGCTTACTTTCTCAATCCTGCAAGAAAACGGGAGATGGAGAACCCTAGCTCTGCTACCGCCGCTGCCTTGCCCTCGGCCGCCATCAGCACTCGGATCACCCCGGCTGCGGATGGAATCGAGACTCGCAGGCTCAGATCAAAGGATTTTGCCCTCAACGCAGAAGATCAGGAGGCTCATTTCAGGATTGATGCTGCCGCAAACAAGGAAGATCGCGCGGTTAACTTTCCTGGAGAACATAGGATAGCTGCGAAGAGAGTTCAAAGAGCGACAGGAGGGTTTGGTGGTCTCGTGCTCGACACCCGGGCCCTCAAAGAAACTCGTCCCAGCAGCAAAAGAAAACGGCACAGGAGGAGCTGCGTAAGGGAGATCAGAGCGCCTTGGAGAACATTAAGAGTGAGGTCTGGCACATTCGTTGCAGCCGTGGAGGCACCCCAGGTATACTCTGAGACTGACTGGAGCTTGCGAGGAGTCAAAGGGAAGGCATTCCTCGCCCCCGCCATCGATGACTGGGCCTCTACTGCGCTGGCTCGAAAACGCTACCTCCGTTAGATTCGATCGCTGCACCCAAAGCAGCTGAAGCATAAAGAACTAAAGGCCAAGGCTCTGGCTTTGCTACCCTCCATGCAGTCCTTGGAATGGGGCAAAAGTAAGCCGGAAAATGATTCATTCGCAGGGTTTCTGCATGGATCTGAGGCAATCACCGGCCATACATATCGCACTCCCAGATTTAGATCGGACAAAGATCTGCCAGATCTGATCATCCAGAAGGCAGAAAAACCCATGTACTGGCCAGATACAGAGATCTGCACAGGGTCAAAACCTTCATCTGACTCATTTCAGGTCCAGATTGCTCAACCAGCAGGCAGAACCATCATGCAGTGGGTTCGCCCGTCAGACTCGGTACAGGACCTCACTCTGAAGCTAGAGCGCAGAATGGGGATCCCATCCAGCCTGCTGCGACTTCTCTTTCAAGGTAAACAACTTGAAAATCCTCAACCCCTCTCTGCTTACAGCATTTCCAGAAATAGCTTGGTGGTGGCGACATTCCGTTTGAGAGGTGGTGCAGCAGGGCAAGCTTCCTCAACCCGGCCTTTCTCATACAAGGACGCAGTTCACTCGGAGAACCCCAAACCCCCGGAAGCCCTTAAATCTAAGGCCTTCTTTGTTGAAAAAAATGATGAAGTCCCTTCGGTTGAACTCATGCATGAAGAGCTGGCTTCCCAGCATCAAGTATTTGCAGAAAGAGCCATCATTTGCAGATTTAATGGACTGTGGCCTCGATCTCAGGATCTCTACGCATGGATCCATGCAAACTGGACACATCACTGTAAGATCTTCTTCTGCTCGAAAGGTTATTTCATTGTTCTCTTTGATAACATTAAGCATTATGAAAAGGCCATCGAAGAAGGACCTTGGTTCATGGGTACGGCAGGGCTTTTTTTGACCCCCTGGTTTCCAGATTTTGATCCAGCCTCTGCAGTCATTACCAAGACACCGGTATGGATTCGACTTCCAAACTTCCCTGCCCATCTATGGAATACTCGTGTCTTCAGAGCTATAGGAGACACACTGGGCAGCTTCATCCATGGAGATTTCTGGAGGGCATCCAAAGGCCTCTACTCATATGCAAGAGTGTGTGTGGAGTTAGATCTGAGCAAGGGCCTTCCAGAGCAAATCAATCTCAAGATAAATGACTTCGTCTGGACCCAGACGCTGGATTACGAGAACACTGCTTTTCGATGTCGTCATTGCCAACAACCTGGGCATCTGCAGAACACTTGTCCTTCTCGCCCAGTAAAAAAGAACAAGGCTGAAGACTCCAAGCCCAAGTCTAAACGATGGGCTCCATGCTCTCCTCCTCCAGTCGAGGATTCAGATTCCTCCAGTTCTGAAGATGAAGATAGCGATGAAGAATTGAAACAGGCCCCTCATTCTGTTGCCCCCTCCACCGAGGGCCTGGCGCCTTCCTATGATTCAGCCATTGCCCAGAAACGTGTCCATTTGTCCTCTTCCTCGGACTCAGAAAAGGAGGGCTCCCCGCGGGAGGACCCCAATCTGCAAGTTGTAATTGCCCATCCACCCCAAAGTGGTTGGGTTGAAGTTAAAAAAAGGAAAGGGAAAAAGCATCGTGTTGAGACCCCTACTCTTTTAGGGTAGCCCATTATGCTGCTTAAGCTTTAATGTCCAGTTGTAGCTCCCTGCTTGCTTCTCTCTTTTCCCGGAACCGAGGTTGATAGTCCTATCATTTCCGGTTGCCGGCTCGCTTCTGCCACTCTGTTCTCTAGTTTCCTCTTGCTCTATTCATCACTCTTGTCTCTTCCTCTAGGAGCCGACGTGGATAGCACATCCTTTCCGGCTGCCAAGGCTCTTGCTTCTCTTGGATGTAAGTTCTGGTTGTACTATATTTTCTCTTAATAGATTTAGTTATTTACCGATAAAAAAAAAATATTGCTTACTTTCTCAAAGAATTGAATGGTACAGAGGTAGAAGGAGGACCAGTAAATGGTCGAATGTTGAAGCACTATATTGATCCAAGTTACTAATTTTACCAGTTTCAGTTGTACTGACTATATCTTTCTTAAAGTTTAGTGTTAATTGGATGGTAACGTTTTGGAGTTGAAGCCCGAAGAGAAGGCCCTAAGCTTCAAAAGTGTCACTGTCATAAATATCAATAAAGCAGCAGAATAAAATCACAATCTTTCAAAAGGCCATTGATCTACAGTTCTTGACTTTCCACCAGGGAAAGCCATCCCCAAGTGGAGCCATTGTTATGTTCCTATACCAATAGGTGACATAATTTATGATTGACTTATTTTATCTCTGTAATATGTACATACCTTTGCTTTCTGCAAACGTTTTCCCTATTAGTAAAAAATCAAAAATAAAAAATAAAAAATGTAAAGAGGGTATGTCCTAAAAGAAAATTAAAAGGACAAAAAGAATGAAGAAGGTCAAAAAAGATGAAAAATGAACCTCAAAGAAAAGGAAAAGACCATGAAAGTGTGCAAGTCCAAATGCCATTGCTATTTTACTCTTTTGCATAATAAAGATTGTGTGCAACTTGTTATTTATGCCACAATCCATGGTAACCAAATAGTTTAAACTTGGTGATTCCATGTTTTCAATTTCATGTATAGAGATAGAGAATAAAGTCTGGCCAAACTATTTAATCTTGGCAGATAAGTAGATAGGTAGAGTGAATAAAAGGAGCTCAACAGTTTAATCTGAGCCCTTGGATGTAATAAGGATAGACTTAGATAGATTTCTATTGTAAAAGAAAAGAAAAGTTTTGATAAGGGTTTGCTAGTTTAAGTGCACCCTAATAAAAAGTAGAAAAAATGGTAGGATGTGTAGGTGGGTAAGTAGGTGGATGGTTGCAGAATTATGATGAATGGTTAGTTAAAAAATCATATCATTTACTTTCATCATCAAGGTGCTTAAAGTATGGATAACAATGAGACATTTACAAAGTCAAATGATTAATTCCCTCATTAATTTTACCCCTATTTCACTAATTTCCCACAAATAACAATCAAAGTACCTAAAGCCTTAAAGTTAAAGGGGCTCAAAGCATTTCTCTGACTTCTGGAGGTACCGGACCCTCGGCCCAATAACTTACAAGGTCGAAGTACAAAAACCCCCTTATCAACAGTCACCTCCTCTATCATTCATTCATTTTCTCTCAAAACCCCCTTTTCCTAAGGTAAAATCACTATTTGCCTAGGGAAAGTAATTACCCCCCCATATAAAAACCCACAAATGCACCTAAGCCTAAGTTTTAATGTTTAAATGCGAGAGTATGAATATATTTCAAAAGCATTTTACTTAGCGCATTTTCATCCCCGTTTCCATTTCATATTAACATTAATTTACTATATTTAACCCCCTGAAAATACACCCCTTTCCCGTATATATTATTAAAATTCCTTATGATAATATCCCATTCCCGAGGTTTGAAATATAAACCATAATAAATTAATTAATTAGATGGATTAATTAAGAGCCATAACCCTCCACCGCGTTAAAAAGGATTAATTAATCAAACAGTGATTAATTAAGAGCCTTCCTCCAATCACATCGCCCTTGACATCATTAGTCTCCCTAATCTGTAGTTAATATCCCGTCGGGCCCCTCCATTAATTCCTGATCAAATTCCTGCCCCGACCACCGTACGATCTGACCCCTTCAAATCTAACAATCGACGCTCATATTGGGTGCCCTACGATACCAATCTTTACCCACCCAATGTGAGCAGTTTTACTATTCACCCCACCGCTACATGTCGCACGATGAATGGCATCTGGCGGACCTCTCCCAATACCGCCGAGCACCCAAAAGCAGTGCGATAGATTCCTCTTACCGCCTCCACTTACCACCCTCGCTAAACGACAAAATGTCACCTCCATTAGTTGGCGCCAACTGTCGATGTCCATTATACCCTCCAAAAGCATTGACTTTGCCAATAAAACCAAAAATACTCATTATTTTTGTTTTACCAAGAAAAGAACCTTATGTTCTCCATGCACACTTAGAGTACGTTCGAACTGTCACCCTGCTTGCAACCGTCAACCTCCAGAAGCCGTTGAACTCTAGATTATCATTACAGACCCGTGCGCTCCCTGTGAACAGTGCACCAGTGCCATTTACCCCTTCATACAAACATAACCAAGTATTTACCCCGTTCTCAACTGAGAAACCTTGATTTCATACTGAACCTGAACTAAATTGTTGTAAAAATTAAGTAATTTAGTGAAATTAAATTGTTTGACAGTCTCGAGACTCTGTGAGACAACCCATTTTTCCATAGTTCCCTAAAATTCTCTGCCCTCGTCCTTGAATCCACAAGAACCAAGGATGGACACCCCAATCACCTTAAATGCCATGCCAGTTACCACTCCCCACATAGATTTAGACCATCTTCCCCTAGCTGACAAAGATTTCCAAATAAAAGACCTCACCTGTGAATAAACCCCTTTGAAATTGCATTACAGATACCGAGATAAATACTTGAACTATGCAGATAAGATAGGCCTCTGGGAATCAAACCTGCCAAAGTATTAATTCCTCGCTATTCATATCTTCCTGGAAATTGTTCATTATTGTCATGCCAACTATGACCCTACTGTGAGAGTTGTGATGTCTCCAGACCAAAAAATCTTGTTCACTATCACAACTGAGTCTATAAACGAAATGTTACAGTTGGCAACCTAGGGAAAACCTCACCCTCCTTTCCATTGCTAACTTGCTTGACAGATTTTCTAAGATATCCAATGTCAGAAGTACCCAAATTCTCCAAACATTCATTACTGAAGAGAGACACATACCAAAAGCCCCCCCCCCCCCCCCCCCCGCCTTTACATGTCAACCTTCTTTTCTAATCTGGGCAAAGATATCACAACAATGATATCATGCATTTTAGGTTTTACCACTAATGAATATGTAGATGAAATCATTTTTGCCTACATGTCTATTTTTACCCCTGCTCAACCTCCTGCAGTCAAGTTTGATTATGCAAAATTCATCACAGATAAAATGCATGATCAGTTTATGAGATTATAAAATGAGAGAGTATTCAAATATTCATCAGTCCTGTATCATTTGTTTCTCTACTACCAAACTGATAAGTTTCCCTTCTCTGTCCAAAAACTTGATACTAAAGGGAATCCTAGATCGATCATTTTCTGTACCTCTCTATTCCACAGGTCTAGTTCTTCTCACTATCCATACACAGATTTTATTGATCTATTTGTACATCCAGTGACTACAATGTTATTAGGAAGCCCCCCTCCCAGAATCAGTGTAGACATTAAGAGGGTTCTCCAGCTGTCCAAACAATACAAAGTAGGGGATTGGTACTTGTACCAAAACCATACTAAGATTAGGATTTATGGGTGTGAGCTGCCTCCTTATAAATTACCCAGATATCTCCCCATGCGATTATTTGCTTTGGAGTACTACATGCAAATGATCAATTCTGATGAGATCCACTTTGTGAAAACCAAGAAGAAGGCCCAGCTAAGAATAAAAGATCCTCTAGGCCCATTTATTTGCAATAGTAGAGAAGGAGGAAAGGAGGCAAATGAAATCCTACAAAGGTTGAGATTAAAACAGAGCTTTATCTGGATCTATGACCCCCACAGCTTCATTTGTAACAGTAGACAGAAAAACAAGCTATCTCCCTACATCCACCATAGAATTCCAGAAATTGAACAATATGCCAATCAATCTGAATGGGTGGAGGGCACTCTAATAGATCAAGATAGCACACAAGTTGAAGTTGACAATGTATTGGTGGATTTAGAAAGAAGGCTTGTTGAAGATTCATTTGTACAGGTTCCAGGAGAAACTTAATCACAAAGACAGTCACAGGAACACTATACACAGCCATCAAAGCGACAAGAGACATCAGAACAGGCAGATCCATCAAGACAATAGGAACATTCATAACAACAAGAAGAATCTGAGCAGCCTGAAATCTCAGAGGAACTTGCTCAACCTGAACAAATCATGAGCAACCCTCCTGTGTTGCAGACTCCTCTCAATGAGGGAAGAAATCTTAAAAGAGACAGAGAAGAGGCCACTCCTTCCAGTAGGCCTTTTGATCAAACTTTTGCTAAAAGGCAAAGGTTAAACCCCTATGCAAAAGAAGAGTATATTGAGGAGACCACATGCAACACTGTGGCAGAAAAGACAGATAGTGTGCAGACTATCCCAACAGGTGGGACACCATCTACTTCACATATACAAGCATTGGAAAGACAACAAAGCACAAAGGTATCTTCTTTCATATCTCCTTCAGGGCAAAGCCAGGATATAAAAGAAAAATACAAAGAGATTAAAGAAAGGAATGAGAAATTGAAAGCTCAAACCTATGCTCACTATCTCAAAATGGCTCCAACTAACCAGACCAGGATTACGTCATCCTTTGACATAAAGGAAGGAAAAATGCAGATGAGCTTCCTCAATCCAACTATGCAACAGCCAAGATCCATGGCTGATTATTTAAAGACTGATTTTGAAGTTTTGGCAAAGGATATCCATCCTATTGACCAAATAGAACTGCATAAACAAACTAGTGAGATGGTATATTCTACATTGACCAATAAGGCCATCACAGCAAATCAATTGCAAAATTCATTGCACAATACCACTGCACAACTACAACTGCAAAAGGCCTCCTCTCAGGCTAAAGACACCAGGATAAAAACTTTAGAAGACTTGGTGATAGAATTGGGACATGATCCCAAGGATGTCAAAGTAGCAGAACAACTCATTAAAAAGAAAAATGATGATATAGCTGCACTGAAGAAGCAGCTCAAGATCCCTCCTCTCCACCATCCTCAAACTGCATAAGTCATAGAGAAGCAAAAGGAGGAAGAACTTATGGACTTAGTCCTTAAGTTAAATTATCAGTTAAAAGAAACTGAGAAGGAATTGGAGAATGCTATACAGTCTAAGCAGAGTGAGCTGGCGACCGCTCATCAAACTGTCATACCCACAATTTCTACAGCAGTACCCTCCACTCTGGAAGCTTCCTTGGCACCCAAATTTCCACCAGTGACAACATTGTCAGTAGCAGGGACTGTTTCAACTACAGGTACATCAACCAGTGCAGGGACAACAACAGAAAGAACAGATGAAGTGATCAAAGCCATGGAACAAATGAGTATCCAGGCTACAGAACTGAAAAAGCTCAAGGAACAAATGTCAAGTTTGGAAACAAACTATGAGCTTGCACAGATTCAGAACAAAGAAGAAGAAAGGAAAAACAAAAGGATGGAGGAAAGAATCAGAGTCTTGGAGAAGGAATTGACATTAGAAAAACCATTGAGAGTCATCAAAGATATATTTTGGGCCAATATCATTGATTCCATCAATGATATTTGGCCTTCTATGCAGGTAATTTTTGAACAGACTGAACTAGTTAAAGTAGTTGTGGAAGCCATACAGAAGACCAAAGAAGAACTGGGAGATAAGCCTGAAGAGGAAAATCAATTGATTAATTTTTTGAACAGCAGGAACAGGCACCAACTAGAGCAGTTAGAGATTGAGGAAAGAACAACTACCATTATTGAGATAAAGAAAGTTCTCACTAAGAGAAAGTTAATGCTTAATCTAGAAAAAAGGTGTCAGAGTATTCAGGCAGACATAGATGACTTTATGTTAAAATATGGCATTTTGAGAGAGAAAGGCTTTCCTACCCCACAGGTTATAAATGACAAGTTAATGCCACATGAAGACTATATTGAGAGATTAAATAAATAGGCCAGGAGTCAAGCAAGTTCTTCAGGAGTGAAAGCATTACCTACAGGAAAGGTACTTTATGATGGTCTGGAAAATCTATTTTACATAGAACATGAAGTAAAACATATTTTCACCAACAAACCCAATTTTGCTAAGTACACAGAAGTTGATGAAGTTTACAGAAAGATGATCAGGATGAAATTACCAAATAATGAATGGTGGACCAGTTTGAATGATATACTATAAAGTTACTATAGTAAATCTATGGAGAAAAAAATGTTTACTATGGTAAAGTCTAGTAATACAGGATGAAAGGATGAAACTGCATAAGTAAAGAGTATCAGTAGGTAAAGATAAGAGTGAAAATCCAGCACATAAATACCAAGCCAACTACTGGAGCCAAATCCGAGTTCCAGTATCCAGCACATTCACAAATAAAGGGACAGCTAACAATCAGTTTTCCATCTGTCTTGATCTTTGTGTGGAAGATAAATTTTGTTTCCTAGAATAAATCTCATATAGTTATGAGATATTTTGTATTAATTTTTGTATAAATACTTCATAAGTTGAAGTAATTAGGGTGGATTAAAAACCATTTCTGTAGACTTCTTGTTTGGAGCTAAAGGAGCTATTGTAATCAAGGTTGGACTGGTTTACTGGATTAAATAAAGCTGAGGACATTTCACTCGATTCGTGTGCACTGTGGGAAACAAATAAGTATCATTTCTGTGAGTTTGATTATTGTTTTCCTTTTATGTTATGAAATACCATATGTGCATATTGTAATTTCTTAAAAGAAAACAAGGAATAATATCATCGGAATTAGCTTAAGTGCTCTCTGTTTTAACTGTTTGCTCATTTAATGTTTTCTACTAAATTGCTTAAGTCTAGGAATTCTTAGTTGCTCCCCTACTTTTGTAATTCATTCCCGTTTTTTGCCCCTAGTACAGGATTCTTAATTTCCCTTGCTATTTGCCAAATTTCCATTCTTCATCTTAATCCTTTTTAAGGATTCTTCACTGCCCTTAGCCCTAGTTAAGACTTTCACCCATTGAGACCTTCATATTTGTCCTTATTATACTACCTTGCCTTGTGAACTCTTACCTCAGTGATTAATCAAATCCTATTAAACCTTTCCTACTTGACTCCATAGCCCAATGGCCTGATACCTGCTCTACCCATCTGTTTCCTTAATTCCACCAATCAAACAAAACAAATTCCTTAAGCATTAAGAACTAGCCTAATATCATATAGAAACAAAAATAAATCATAAAGAGAGAGCCCTATCTGGGTGTAGGTTGGCTATAACCTATACTTAAAATATTGGTTTGTGGTTACCTTGGATGCTTTCCTTCTCTTAAATAACTTCTAAGGAAAATCTGAGTGATAACATAGTAGATCAGCATGTTCATTGTTTATGAGTGGTGTGATTTGAAGAGTATATGATAAATCAGCTTATATTTTCAGTCTCTAGAAATTTTCAGTTTTCATATTTCAGTATGAAAGAATATCTGACTTAGTGCAGACATATGGTTGCATTTTACAGTTGCAGGTTGCAGTATGTAGTAGCAGAGTATTCAAATAAAAAAATTGATCCATGGGGATTAGTTATATTTCTACATAAGATGGCAAATCAGTGGTTAATGGTTTTATGGTATGACCCCATGCCCAACACTAAAGGCAACTGGTCGACTAGTTCTTTGCATCCCACAGAAGGAAATAGTCCCCATGGGAGCCGATGTTGTAACATGATTAGTTTTGATCATTTAAATTTGTTGATATAATAGTTTTTAGTAGTTTAGAAATAATAAATGGGTCTGCAAGAGTAAATGCGCCCTCAAAATGTAAATTTAAGTTTCATTAGCTAGTTGATTTAGTTAATCATGCATTTAAACATGATTAAATGATGTAATAAAGTAAATTCAAACTTGGTTTAAAAAATGCTGAGAATGAATTTTCAAAAACTGAAAAAGGTTTTTGTTGATAACATCCTCATGTACAAAAAAATTTCTCAGTTTTGTAACAACTATTATGGATTGGGAGATGCAAATGCATCTTTAAAGGCATGTTTTCCATAAATTTCCCGTTTTAGTCACCCTTTTGCAGAGGATATTGTGACTAAACAAAGATGAATATTTGGAAACTGGAAGAGTTTTTGGTTCATAAGATTCTAGAATACAAAATCCTGTCTCACTTTTCATATGGGTGTCAGGGGTTGGGAGATACACTCTCATCATGTTTAGCCTATTTTTCTGACTATGCAATGTCCTGTTTAAGCCACCTTTTTGCAGAAACTATTGTGGATAATCGAAGATGAATCTTGGGAAAATGGAGGAGTTTTTGTTCCTAAGATACTAGACTACAAAAAACTCTCTCAGTTTTCACATGACTAGCAGAGATTGAGATATTCGAAGGGATGATTGAACCCTATTTTTCAGAAATTCAGGAGGAAAAAGCTCAAAGAGAGTTAGTGACTTGGAGGCCACCTCATCAAATATGAGTTGCAATCAAATTCGAACTTCTCTTCTTTATCAATAGAAATCCTCAAGGATAGTACAAGAACTCTTCAAATAGTTTTAGTTACATTTATTTTTGTTCTATTTTTGTAATACAATTTTCAGATATTTGTAATAGCTCTTGATATTTTTATCAATATATTTTGTGAGGAAATTGTATAAATACTTCTTCAATTGAAGTAAAATGGGTGGGCTTTTGATCCCAAGAATGTTCACTCTGTAATAAAGCTTCTGTTGTAGTATTTCTAATGAAAGCCTTCCGACTCTAGTTTTAACAAAATTTTGTGCTTAGAGTATGTTTTTCCGGTTTCTCATATCTTATTTCTACACATGATAAAAGTGTTTATAGGAAGGTCTGCAAAATCATTATCTTTAGAAAGAGATTTGTTTATTGGACTGTTTGTTCATCATAACTCCTCTTTAACTGGTTTTGATTTGAGCTTTCTGACAACCATTAAAAGAGATTAACTTATTAGAATGTTTATCTGAAATAGCTCCTCTTAGAATTGGTTTCAGTCTGGCCTTCTATTTCCTTTCAAATATGTTTTTTTGGGTTGTAGAAATCTTCTACAAGCATCCAAATCTTCCTAGTTGTTAAGTAATCACTATGGCTACACAATTATTAGGAATCTCCTTACATTCTTCAGCCGAATTCTTATACAAATCAAGTCGTTATGTCATGCTGGAAGCTGGCACTTCCAAAGGGAACCCTATGAGAGAGCCTTTAAATCATAAATAGGAATTGTCATTGATCGTCTACCACCCCCAATTAAAACCATAAATCTGGCCATTGTGCTTCAAAAGCTGCTATTCAGTGATAGGTGAACAGCATTAAACAAAGCCTCGTAACAACTGAGGGAGCCCCCACTAGTTCAAGGGCTAGCTTGAACCTAAAGGCTGGTGGTTTCCTGGCGTAGTTTTTGTAGCCAGGGACTACCTACAGGAAACAGGTACAACATGTGGCATTGATTATTGAACTTTGTTGATGTTGGTGGTATTGATTGTTGAACTCCTCTACCATGTCCTTAACAAGAATGCACTCCACTCAAAGGAAAACAACTGGTTAGGCATGCTAATCTTTTTCTACCACATTATAAGGTTAAGGAGATGAACCCTTCACTCAAACCAAAATCATTGGTTAGGCATGTTAAACCTTTTCAATTTATATCATGTTATAAGGTTGAGCAATCCAAGTCTAAAGACTTTGAGCTAGATGTTGTTTATGTATCTCTTTTTGATGATGTTTATGTACTTCAAGTAGTGTTGAATCAATGATGAGTTTCATGAAGGACCATGTTGATCAATGGTTTGTTGATGCAGGTCCAGGTGTGACGAAGGACCCTTCCAAGACCTTTTACTTTCATGATGTGTTAAATTTAATTTTTAAAAGAACATAAATGAATACATGTGCATGTTGTAAAGAAGAGAAACATGTCAATCGTCAGCAACATAAAAACATAAACGTTGATAACAGAGTTCGTCCAGGAGGGACTATGTCTCCGGGCCCCGGTGTCAAGATGGTGTAGGTCACTGCATTAAGTGTTGTCAATAGTAATGATGTACATAAAAGGTGATGTCGTTATCATACTAGGAAAATTCCCTCACGTAGGAGTGGCACCAAAAGATGTTCCACTACAGGAACTCTCAGTCAAAAGACTCTTATCAATATGACACAAAACTCATGCACAATGAGCATCCCGCCAACATGGCATAAAA
This sequence comes from Pinus tabuliformis, assembly GCA_031772625.1. Taxonomy (NCBI): domain Eukaryota; kingdom Viridiplantae; phylum Streptophyta; class Pinopsida; order Pinales; family Pinaceae; genus Pinus; species Pinus tabuliformis. The sequence continues at coordinate 1,198,161,187 of CM062804.1, forward strand.
GGGATCTCAAAGCAAACATGCATGGCAACACATGAATATCCCATCAACATACAACAAAGGGATCTCAAAACACAACATGAAAAATCATGACAATAAGTCCATCACATAGATGATTCTGCATCAAATCAAGCAAGAATCATGAAAATGAGTAAGAAACAGGATCCCACATCAAACATCAAGCAAGGACCTGTGCAGCACAATGCATACCAAAATAAGTACATGAAAATTGCATATACCTCACAACCAAGGGCCATCTGAAGATGCGGATGTCAAACTACTGAAGTTGTTTGTGCCATCGAACTCACGACATCAATCGCATGGAAATCGTTGCTCACACATAAACGCTGACACCTGCATTCCACTTAGAAAAGTGGTTGAAGAATAGAATGAGAGAATGAGAAATCTAAACACACCATCAGATTTGTGATGTCAAATAGGGCAAAATCGATTGCCAAATTTCTGAATTCTAAGAAATTGAGAATCTGAGGCTCAAGGAATCTTTTAGATTCCCCCTAGATTCCTCAAAGATTCTTCTCCATCGGTGGACTAGAAATCTACAATTCAAAAGGTGAATCTACCTTCGCCATTGCAATCCCTGTGGAAAACCATGAAAAATGACTATAAACTTGACTATATTTCGACATGGAGAAAAATTACCTCCTCGGGAAAATTGCAAGGATCATGGTTTCGCTCCCTATTTCTGCGGAAATCATGGTTCCACCTACACACTGAAAATGACCGAAAAATGCATAACTCAGATGGAGACATGGACAGCGCCATTGCATTCGTGGCGTCGAGAAGTGCTGAAACCATATAAAATTTGTCAAAATCTCACAAAGTGAAATTTCGCCCCTCTTGCAAAAATGTTGCCTCGAACTGCGTGGTAAGATTCTGCCTCCTCTGTCTCAAAATCCGTGTCCTCTCCTGGTTCCTCCATCTTCCCCCTGAGCACTAAGAAAATTGGGTTCTTTTAAAGTTTGGAGGGCAGATTAAACAAGAAATTGGTTTTGGCATATTGGCAACTTTAGAAATTCGTTGAAGAGGGGTCGGGGGATCAAACCCCGCCCCTCCCGAATTAACATACATTAGTTTTAAGGTTGGGCGGTGGGTCCACTTTTTTTGTGGCCCGCGCCCCAATCTTCCGCCAGCGTCATTGTGTGTTAGGTGAGGTGGAGGGGCGGCAGGGTTGACAACCCGCGCCCCCCACATTTATGTGTATTAGTTTGGGTAGTTCCAGGGGCGGCGAGTTCATGGCCGCCCGCCCCATGTTTAATATTCTTTTTGTTATGTGCGTTGAGGGGTGGTAGGGGTGGTGGCTCGCCACCATAGATATATATATATATTATTTTAACAAAAGACCCCTTTTAAAAATATTCAGACTTTAGGCCGAAGGAGTCTTTTTAATTGGGTCACAAATTCACCCAGAATCGGGCCGAAGTTGGCTAGATTTTGTCTGCTAGAAAATTTCAAATTGTGGCCTCCTTAAGCCTGCCCAGTCAGCAAAAGTCAACCCAACTTTGACTGCTTCTATCTTTTGCATACGGACTCGGTTTAACGAACCATTCGCACCACCATGATTAGGACGGCAAGATCTACACTCTAGTCCTAGTTCGAGCATAATCCAAACACTTTGATTTTTGAGCCTCCCTAAGTCCTCTTTGTTCTATGTGTGTCTCTGGAGCCACCTGGATCAATCCTCCCCACTAAGGAGCTTTTCGTCCTCCAAAAGCATGAAAAGTAATATGCAACTTCTCTATACCTTGTCTGCATCACAAGCATCCTAACAAGGTCTCGCTTCCATCTCCTTCTCCTTTGTTCTTCGGAGCCTTAAGCAACGAGCCGACACCTGTAACCTCTGCAAACCTATAGTACCATTCTGCAAATTACATGCTTGATTGGCATGACCTACTAATGACCCAAGAATCGCATACTTGCCACGAGTTTATAACACATACTCGATGGTCAAGTTTATATCAAGATGGACGAAAGACCCTAGCTACGACGACCAGGCCAACCTACCATTGTTGCTTTAACAAGTGATGGAAAACACATCATCACTGCAACACATAATTTACAAAAATAAGGCCAAACACTATTGTTTTGACAAGTGATGGAAACATAACATCACTTTCAGAGTGTAAAATGCAACTCAAAATAAGACCAAACATCATTGTTATTGAACAAGTGATGGAAAACACATCATCACTTTTACATTTTAAAACGCAACAAATGATTTACAAAAGTACAACCATGAAACGACAACATGTCTAGAAACCATTTTTCACTTATCAATGTGAATGGGTCGCCTTCTTGTGGCGGTCTTGCTTGTCGAACAACTGCTTCACCTAGTTTATGCATTGATGCTTTGTCTTTAAGGCACTGCTCTGAATGGAGACTCCAACAAGTGGCTCTTTGATGGCCACTTTTGTTGCAATGACTGCAATATGTTTTCTTCCTCTAGATCTACTTAACATGTTTATTTACCTGTTGTTGAGGGGCTCTTTCATGCCTCATCATTTTGTGTGCTGTCATTCTTTTCCAACACTTCGAAAATGTATGTTTATGTAATCCACAAAAGGTACATGTCTTTAGATGCCATGTTTTACGTTCATCATTAACAACATGATCATAATCGAAATTAACATTCGAATTTCGAGAGTGGCTATACCTTCCCTTGATGTCTCTGGTGTAAGTATGGTGATGAAAGCTTGCCTCAGCTCTTTCCTTGCCATGGAAACTTCCATGGGATGATGGGGATGGGTTCTCATCATTCTCTTTCCTTGAGAATTTCGACGATGTCTCGGAAGCATATGACACCTTTGAGAATTCTCCTTTGGTGTATCTCGAGCCTGCAAATTGAGGTCTCTACCCAACCTCCAATGGTTGAGTTATGCCTTGGTTATTAACACCAAGTTTCTCTTCCTTCTCATGCTTCGTCCTGGTAAGGAGCCTCATGTTTGTCCCTGTAATTGGGATCTTCACATCTCCAACAGAAATCAAATTATGTGACCATGGAAAACTTTAGGGGTAAATTTTTGCCCTTGGGCTAAATTAAGGGGTTTTATATTTTTATTGGGCGAATATTTTTGTATCATAGTACATTGTTACAAATCGCCTCAAATTTATTTTATAAAAAAAATAGGTATGGAGGTTAGTCCACCTTATTTTAAGGGAGAGGGTAAAAAAAGTAAATTTAGCCCTTGAAATTAGTAGTTACAATCTTCCATTCACCCTCATTTTCAAGAAAATGTATTTATGATACTTATAAATAAAAATATAAATACAGTGGAGGTATGGTAAATAAATAAAAGCTCTTTTTATACTTACTCCAAAGGTATGGAAAATAAATAAAAATAAAAATAAATTAGAGGTATGGTAAATAAATAAAACCTCTTTTTATACTTCAAAGGTATAGTAAATAAATAAAAATATAAATAAACTATAGGTATGGTGAATAAATAAAACCTCTTTCTATATTTAGTGTGTAACCCTCTTTCTATTTAAGAAGGCTCAAAAAGAGGTTTTATTTAATTGAATTCTATGACCCAATTACCATATTTATAAAAGAGGTATGGTAAATTAATAAAAATATAAATAAACGAGAGGTATGGTAAATAAAGAAAACATTTTTTATATTTACTCCATAAGCCACCTTATATTTACGAACACTCAAGAAATGTGTTATATTTAGGTGAAGTCTATTGGCCAAATACCATGGCCCAAATTATTATTAATACCATGCAAAAAAACATTATTAACCCTAATATTAGTATTAATAAAAATAAAGATGGCGCATGGTATTGGCCCATGGTATTCACATGGAATGTAGCCTATTTAAAGAGGGGAATTAAACTAGCATAGATCCATCTTTACTCTGGATCAAATATCGTGATATGCAAACTAACATAGAGTGAAAAATATTTGATCCCTCTCGGGGCTTGGTAGATCAAAAGTAAAAATAGATATTGTAATTTAATGTCACTTAAACATTTTAACTTGATTAAAAAAAAATCAATTATTAATTCTATTAATTTTTATAAATTACTAATAGTAGTTTTTAAGCTTCAGGTTTATGATAACCCATGGTAATACCATGGTATTCATGTGAGCATAGACTATTTAAATGGGAAATTCTATCAGCTTAGATCCATCTTAATTCCGTGTCTACTAAGTGCTGGGAGGGATAAATAGATTTCATCCCTCTAAGAGTGGTAGATGTGGAGTTAAGATGGATATAGGTTGGTTTTTATGATAATGAAGACATTAAATAGACTTAGGAAATTATATTGTAAAAAAAAACCTTAAGGTGAATGGTTAAAGCTACATTTAGTCACTTCACAAAATTTAGTAAATATCTCCATTAATATTGGTTTTTCTTATTTAACAAAAAAAAATCAAAACAATGAAATCTTAACTCTTTCCACATCACCCTCGCAGAAGAGAGATAGTCGCTACCCAAATTTCCCACCATTTTTCAAACATTCTCAATATGATATCTTCATGAAAAAGTTAAGGTACTGATCTTGGATTAGTTGTTTGAAAAATATGCTGGTTTGTAGAGCCTTTCATCTTCTCTGCTATTCTTAGTTTGTCATAATGATCTGTAGGGGTTGGGTCACTACACCATATTGTCCTAAATGGCAGAGATTGTGCACCAAAAAGGAAATTAATCCACATGTTACAACGCTATTAAAAATAGTATGAAGGTAGTGAATTATGCTAATAAGAAATTTAGATTGGGAGAGACATAATTAAATTTTATTATTTAATTGAAGATTTCCAATTAAAATAATAATAAATCTACATTTATATATTTATATATTGATTGGAAGGCTTCTGGCAACAGTCAATTCTTTCCATTAGATCCCCTTCAGGCCTTTGGAATACCTACTACTTCATTATATTATATAGTTGGGGCTTGCTACTTTTTGGCGTGTTGGGGGGGTAAACAAACTTGATGTGTTTTTTTTATCTCTCAATTGAAGTCTATGGAATAAGAAAGAAATTTGATAGCTTGGCAAAAGTGGTAGCTTGAGAAAAGTGGTAGAGAAAACATTAATCTCTCCTACCATGACAAACATGGCCACTAAAACTTGCAACATTGTTTGTAGGCAGTGAAAATTATGTTTCTTTTTTCCAAACATGTATGTTTGTATATTACAGTTTAATGAATATGTTTTATTATTATCATATATGGTTTCATACTTTACCAAAACATTCGCCAAGACTTCACAATGTTTTATTATTCAATGAAATATTTTCCAAGATCTTACAAGATTTTAAAATTCAGTGAAAGATTCACCATGACTTTACAAGATAATATAATCTGGTGAGAGATTCGCCAAAATATATACATATTATATTAGTGATAAAATCGCCTCCCATTTTTCCTATGTATCATAGGGATTCGCCCATTTATTATACATATAAATTTAGGGTGGTTCTTAAAATTTTCCCTGTATGCGACGACAAAACTGAAAGGAAATCAACATCTTTTACCTCCTCTGTCGATTTGTAAAGAACTGAGGAAGGCTTCTCATCATCCATTATTGGTGGTTCGTTAACTGTCGTGGCGCATTCCCCAACTTCCTTTCTAACATACCCAAGTCCTGTTTGACACGGTAATTCCTCTACTTTGACGGGGTTGACAATTCCTTGGCCATTAGCGCCCAAGCCTTTTCCCTCATACCCCATTTTCTTAAACAGTTTGGAACCAATTCCTGTGGTATGATTTTCAAAAACAGCGAAATCATCATCAAGAAACATACATGAATTCAGAGAATTACATTTTACCTCACATGGGTCATGCTGCATCTTTTCCAAGGCCTCGTCCTTTGCTTGCAGTTGTCGTAGCAAACCATGTTTCTCCTCTTTCTATCCATGTAGACGCATCTTCAATTCAACATTCTTTGTTTGAAGACTTTTCTTGTTGTGCTTCAGTTCTTCCAAGGCCTCTTCCGTGGCTCGCAACTAAAGTTGCAATCGCTCCTTTTCCTCTATCTCTTTCTGTAGAGTTTCATACATTATTTCTACCCTTTTGGAAATGTTGAGCATGGTCTTGTACATCACATTTTCATCCTCTGTCGCTGCATGTTCCATTGTTCACGCTGCAATTCACATCAACACAAAGACTGCTCTGATACCACTTGATCCAGGTCCAGGTGTGATGAAGGACCCTTCCAAGACCTTTTACTTTCGTGATGTGTTAAATTGCATTTTTAAAAGAACATAAATGAATACATGTGCATGATGTAAAGAAGAGGAACATGTCAATCATCAGAAACATAAAAACATAAACATTGATAATGGAGTTCGTCCAGGAGGGACTACGTCTCCAGGCCCCGGTGTCAAGATGGTGTAGGCTGTTGCATTAAGTGTTGTCAATAGTAAGGATGTACATAAAAGGTGATGTCGTTATCATACTAGGAAAATTCCCTCACACGGGAGTGGCGCCAAAAGATGTTTCACTACAGGAACTCTCAGTCAAAAGACTCCTATTAGTATGACACAAAACTCATGCACGATGAGCATCCCGCCAACATGGCATAAAAGGAATCTCAAAGAAAACATGCATGGCGACACACGAGTATCCCATAAACATACAACAAAGGGATCTCAAAACACAACATGACAAATCATGACAATAAGTACATCACACAGATGATGCCGCATCACATCAAGCAGGAATCATGAAAATGAGTAAGAAACAGGATCCCGCACCAAACATCAAGCAAGGACCTGTGCAGCACAATGCACAGCAAAAGAAGTACATGAACACTGCATATACCTCACAACCAAGGGCCATCTGAAGAAGCGGATGTCAAACTGCTGAAGCAGTTCGTGTCATCGATCTCACAGCATCAATCGCATGGAAATCGTTGCTCACACATAAATGTTGACCCCTGCATTCCACTTAGAAAAGTGGCTGCAGAATAGAATGAGAGAATGAGAAATCTGAACACGCCATCAGATTTGTGGCGTTGAATAGGGCACAATCGACTACCAAATTTCTGAATTCTGAGAAATTGAGAATCTGGGGCTCAAGGAATCTTTTAGATTCCCCCTAGATTCTTCAAAGATTCTGCTCCATGGGTGCACTGGAAATCTGCAATTCAAAAGGTGAATCTACCTTCGCTATTGTGATCCCTGCAGAAAACCATGAAAAACGACTATAAACTTGACTATATTCTGACATGGAGAAAAATTACCTCCTCGAAAAAATTGCAAGGATCATGGTTCCGCTCCTTGTTTCTACAGAAATCATGGTTCCACCTGCACACTGAAAAATGACTTAAAAATGTAGAACTTGGATGGAGACACGGACAATGCCATTGTGTTCGTGGCGTCGAGAAGTGCTGAAACCATATAAAATTTGTCAAAATCTGACAAAGTGAAATTTTGCCTCCCCTGCAAAAATGTTGCCTCGAACTGCGTGCCAATATTTTGTGTCCTTGGTCTCGAAATCTGTGCCCGCCCCTGGTTCCTCCACCTGCCCCCTGAGCACTGAGAAAATTGGGTTCTTTTAAAATTTGGAGGGCAAATTAAACAAGAAATTGGTTTTGGCATATTGGTAACTTTAGAAATTCGTTGAGGAGGGGTTGGGGGATCAATTCCCACCCCTCCCGAATTAACATGCATTAGTTTTAAGGTTTGGCGGCAGGTCCACTTTTTTTGTGGCTCGTGCCCCCATCTTCCGCTGGCACCATTGTGTGTTAGGTGAGGTGGAGGGGCGACGGGGTTGACAACCCGCGCCCCCCATATTTATGTGTATTAGTTTCGATAGTTCCGGGGGCAGCGGGGTCATGGCCGCCCACCCCATATATATATATATATATATATATATATATATATATATTTTTTTCTTTATATTATTATTATTTAACAAAAGACCCCTTTAAAAACATTCGAACTTTGGGCAGAAGGAGTCTTTTTAACCGGGCCACAAATTTGCCCAGAATCGGGCTGGAGTTGGTTGGATTCTATCTACTAGAAAAGTTCAAATTGTGGCCTCCTTAAGCCTGCCCAATCAACAAAAGTCAACCCAAATTTGACAGCTTCTATCTTTCGCATACGGACTCGGTTTGACGAACCATTCGCACCGCCGCGATCAGGACGACGAGATCTACGCTCTGGTCCTAGTTCGAGCATAATACAAACACTTTGATTTTTTAGCTTCCCTAAGTCGTCTTTGTCCCATGTGTGTCTCTAGAGCCACCTGGATCATTTGTAGTTATGATGTCTATTTTTGCTACTACTACTAAAGTTGTAGAGGAGTTTTAGGAGTCCTCAAACTCTTAGCCATATTATTTATGTAGCTAATGTTGATGATCTCTTGTCTAGTAGGGGTGATGAGTTTGAACATGATGAGGAGTGATCATGTTGTTGATCACAAATATGTAGACTTGTAATAGGTCAGTGACCCCATAGCTTAGAGCATTGTTTTCAGGCTCTAGAGGCCATTTAGAACCTCTTTGATTATGTATTTTGTTGCGGATATGTATTGCACTTGATGCCATTTTGATATATCCACCTTTACATGGTATATAGATGAGCAAACCTTGCATATTTTGTTTCTATTGGCTTGAAATCATGGTTTTAAATTTTAAAAATAATTTTTTTCTTTAAAAATTAATTTTTTAATGTATTTTTTAAAAATCGGTTCGTTTAGACTTGACCAGTCCCAGTTCAACCAGTTCAGGTTTGGGTTCGAAACCTAGTTCATTAGGTGGACCGGTCTGATCACCAGTTCCGGTTTTTAAACCATTGGCCTGGACATATCTTTTCTTTGTTTCCGTTGTTTTTTTATTTTCATAGCGAGACATGGCATGCATTCACTTGCATATGCCTACAAAAGAAAACCTTTGACACTTTCCATCACAAAAGAGCTTTCTTGGGAAGGGAATTTTATTTTTATCATAACTTGGAAAAGGCATTCCAGGTATAATAATGGATTCATCTCGGACTCTTTGAAAATTCAATTCAAATTGTCTTCTCATAGTGAGATAGGAATGTGGCATGCATTTACTTGTATAGGCCTACAAAACCAAACTTTTGACACTTTTCATCATTGGAGAGGTTTGTTGGGAAAGGAAGTTTCAATGTAACATTTTGAGATCACTTTTGCGTAGCGTGTTGGACAAATATTTGTTTTTGATGTCAAAGGAGACACCAACTCAATGATATAATTATTTAGGCTTGCAGATAACTCCAAGCCCTTTCCAATGAGCTATAGCATGCCTCTCCACTCCTCTATGATGAGGAGAAATGATTCTTTTTTAAGTGGAAAAATCAATGTTTGCCCTCCTCTACAAGTCAGCGTACATGAAGTCAAGTGAGCTTGTGGAGCATACTTTGACTTATTGAATGTCTTGTTGAGCAGACTTGTCAAGTTGGAGGTTGGAGTTGAAAGGATTGGAGTCCTAATTTTTTACCAAGTTGGAGCTTAGGATTTGTTGAGAGGATTGGAGTCCTCGTTTTGACCAAGTAGGAGCTTGGATTTGATCAAGTTTGGTGCCTTGAAAAATTCAAAGATACTGTTGTACAGGTTGGTCCCTGATACCTTGAAAAATTCAAAGATACTATTGTACATGTTGGACCTTGATTTGTTCTACAATAGTATTACAATTATCACCATTTTGATCAATAAAATTATTTATCCCTTGTGTTCTAGTTTATTTTGTGATAAAAATATTAACTAGCATAAAATAATAATTGAAATAAATATTGTTTCATCCCCTCTCTTAGTATTTCCAACACAACAAAATGAGAAATCCTTTGCATCCATGATTTGCAAATGAGATGGGTTGATCAGAATTTTGTCTCTTCAGTGCTCATGCTTATTGATCTTTACTGTATGCAATTCAAAATGAATGTTCTCTATTGACGTTATTAAAGAATGCTTCATAAAGAATATGAAGTTATTTCAGTTGTTGATGGGATATTGTTACTCACTAATTGTGGCTAGCCTTAGGAGTGATATTTTATGTAGTGTATCCTTTATTGCAATTGTTATTGGCATTAAGATTACTTTTGTGATAACTAACTTGTTCAATCATAGAACTTATCATTTGATTAGGGGATATCAATCCATGGTTACAAGATGTGATCTTGGTAAGTTTAGTTTTGGTAAAAGTTACCCACATTTCTAAATGATTCTATATTCTTTTGAACACCTTTTGAGTGCGTGTGTGTGTGGTGGTGGGGGGGAATTACAAAACATTAGTTAGGGTGATCAAGATTCAGTCCCCAAGTTCCCAATGAACTTAGTTATAGGTATTATAATTGCAAAGAAATTTTCACTTTATTTTTTGAATCTCGAGATACAATAGGGAGCTTTGAGTCGTATTTGTTGTGGTGTACAAATTACAATTTGCGACAATAGTTTACTTCCCAAGGTTCAAGTTCAAATGCAACCATGTATTGGCAATTAACATGCATTAACCACTAAACCAAATCCACTAGTTTAACTGTCCAATTAAGTCTTAGCTTGCATAGCCATTGCCTTGCTACTTCCTTACAATGTTTTGATATGACAATTTTGACTCTTTTTGTAAATTGGCATGGAAATTCCCAATATAGTTGGGCACAATGCCATATTATCTTTAGGATCATTAACTTCATTGTATACAAACAAAGTACTTTACATAGCAAGCTGTATTTTTTCCCAACTTATGTCTCACACATTGCCATGGGTATTTTGTGGCCATAACTCACTTGGATGGTCTACAGGTCAAATTTGTCCACAGATAATCTTCTTGAATTCCTCCAGTATGATCACAAGTACTCTCTTCTTACCTAAATCTAACCATAGGGATATGACTTGTAGTAATAACTTGTAATATATCACAAAAACAACAAGTGCAAGTTATAAAGGGCCCACGAGGCATGACATTGAGACCATTGGAGGTGTTAGTGTTGGAGGTGAGGGAGGATGTTGTCATAACAACCTAGGGATTGAGCATCTACTCAAAAGATTGTATAGTAGTATGATACCATTGGCTTCCAAATCCCAATTTGAAAATGAAATAACTCTAGGATACCAATAATATTATGGTCTCAAGAAAGGATAGATCCACGAGAGGTTAAAGAGACGTTGGATGAAGTAACAAGTTGAGTTTTGAGTTGTGCCCTAGGGCCTAGTTGGAAGCATGTCTCCAATTTGCTTTATAGGAGGTGGTAGTCACATGTGAACAACAAGAAGTGTTGTAGTTTCATATGAAACATTTTTTTGGACAACAGTTAGATGCATCTACAAGCATAGAGGGCTTGGGGGAGCATAGCATAATTTTCTTTTACTACACTTCTTCTAAGATACTATCATGCAAAACCTTTATGATCAGTTTTGTCATATTATTGTTTTATTTTTTAAGATATGAATCATGACGGTAACATTGTCATACCATTGAAAAACTTAATTTTTTGAACCATCCATTATGGTCTTTTCAATGTATTGTACACTTCCTGGTTGTGGAAATGGTATTGTTGGGTGTAATTCTTACTTTCGTGGATACTACCTGCATTTTTTTCTTTAATCTAGTAAATAATCCATTTTGTCTTCTCCATGTTTGTGAATCAGATGTTAATGTAGGCTTGTGCAATGTAAAGATGTTACATGCTCTTGCAAGTTTAGCAATGTTGAATGTCCATCAATTTTCTTCTGTGCCTTAGTGTTATTGTGAAACTAGTTTTCTAATATAAATGGTGATTGGATAGGACATAAGATACTTTGGATATCAATATTTTTAGTGCTTCTAGTTTGTTATTTGTATAAATAACATACTTTTGCAAAGCTCAAGATTATGTCTTACCAAATTGATCCAAGTGAGAATAAAGCTTGTAGCCTAGGTATTTTTCATTGCAATATTGAAGCTACATTTCCTAGATGCAAGTTATTTTAAGATTGATGTTTCAACATACAACTATCACATTATCTCTTTCTTTTCCATGATAGGAAATGAAGTTGGAATTTGACAAAGCCAAGACTTATCTTTCACATGGATTGTGTCCTAGTATTAAAGGATAAACAACTAATTAAACAAGACTTTTGCTAAGTAATACCAAGCTCATTTAAGTACATGAAACTACTTTAATGCCTAGCTATGCTATCTTGACAAATTTTAATGGTTTGTTTGTTTCTTGCATTTGGGGCTGTTTTCAAGTTTGGAAACTAGGGTTAATTTTGCTCAAAGATTGTGGTAACTCCCTAAATGCTTATATTTCTAATTTGATGCTTGATTGAACTCTTTGTTCCAACATGGTTGGTTTCATGTGATTTTTATTGATTCAAAGATTTGGGTTAAAGTTAAAGACATTTATGAATAAGGAAATATTTTGTTCACCTCTTTGTCATGTTTATTTGAAAACATATGGTATTATGTGTTTATTTGAAAAACATATGGTATTATCTTTAATACATGGCTTTGGTTGTTCACTAAGCATTCATTGTGTTTTCCATAATTGTTATTGTTTTTTATATATATTTGGTGGTTTGAGGAAATATGTAATTATTTGATTTCACCTTGTGGCATGACTTAAGCATCTTTACCTTTTAGAATCTACTTTGTTTACTTATATTTTCTTTGAAAAGACTTATTGATATGAAAAAGAAACGAGCTTTGTATAGCTAAGCAAATGAGCCCTTCATTTTTCACATTATTATCATAGATCTTGGGACTATTATTTTTTGTTGCTACAAACTTATTTCTTTGCTACACAAATGAGCTCTACATAGGAAGGGAAATGAGCTCTATGTATCTAAGCAATTGTGCCCTTCATTTTTCACTTTATTATCATAGATCTTGGGGCTATTATTTATTGTCGTTATAAACTAATTTATTGCTACAAATTTTTATCTTACAAGCTAGTTTGCTACAACATTGTGTATGTTTTTTATTGTGTATTTGGGGACCTTACTTGAGCTCATCTTGGTTGATGTAACCCATTAGATTAAAAATACGACCCTTTGAACTCAAATACATAAATTAACTTCAAATCCACCATAATCCCTAATTGTTTGATCCTCTTGATTGGTGGTGATAGAAGTAGAAGCCCTAGGGGGTCTTCATTTGGTTTGACTAAGCCATTGGATCCCTAAGATATAGTAAGTAAACTTCCATGTTGTTGAATTATATCCATCACTAAAACAAGGGAAGTAGTTGCGAAGGCAACAATGGTGACTTTCCCATGTTACTCGTTGTCTTGGTCACCTAGTGAAGTTTTGCACAAAGCTACAAGATTTTGTTGTAACAAAGTCTATCAAGGAACTCCAAATATGTATGGTGCAAGGTGAATTCTAGCATTAGAACAATCAAATTTCATGACTATGGAATATGTAGTAGGGCAAGAAACAAATACAAGGTTGAATTTTTCACTCTATGGTTACTCATGAAAATTGTTATAGACAAAGGCATCATTTAGTTACAGCTTTTTGGGGATGCCAAGCTGCTTATGGATTGGGCAAACAATAAGTTTCTAGTCAAGAATTTGGTACCTGATTCAAACACGAGAAGGGTTTTAGAGGTAAAAAGAAAGTTTGTGGAATCATTTTCACTTGTATATATAAAGAATTTAATGTGAGTTTATCATCATTTTAAAGAAGATTTATCTTTGCAAGAGGAGGTCTTTCAAAGAAGAATTTAGGAGGTAAACCCTTTTTAGAATATGTTTGGTCTTAAATACTGATTTCTGGAAATAGTACTGAATGCCAGTGGTTATGACAGATTAAATGTGCTAAGGATTTAGAAGGTTGAAACTATGGCCTGAAATGGCATTTTATGTTTGTAATGCTGTGAAGCACAATAGAAGTCTTAATACGGCCTTGGATGACATATAAGTAATCTTAGGTCATGGCTGAAACTCTTTCAGTTTCCCTTTTTAGGCCAAAAAGGCTTAGACAATGTATATATTGATTTCATCTTTGAATATCAAAGAGTGAAAGAGAGAGAGAATCCATGGGAAAAAACACTCATGCAACATGAATTTGTTGCTAAAAAAGAAATATCTTCTATCAAATACCAATGTTGGGAACATACTTGTTAGCATTGCTAATAAATCACATTGCCCAAAAGCCAATTTTTCATGAATGGTCCCTAAAAGCCAATTTTTCATGAATGGTCATGCCAACCTACATTTTTTACAATGTTAGGAACATACATTTTAGTAATGTTGTTAAATTGCATTGCCTGAAGCCAATTTTTCATGAATAGTGATGCGAAACTGCATTTTTTTCATGAATGGTTATCTAAAACTATAGTGTTCTACCATAAATCCATGTCCTTTTACAAGAAAATATTCTTCAATATCCTAAATTTAAAAAATTTCAAGATGAAAATCACCCTTATAGTCGTTAGCATGATTTTAACTTAAAAATGGTAAGTACAGTCACTACAAGAATTAGGTGCACGAGCTCAAAAACTTCTTCACTACAAAATAAAACAAAATATTCCATCATAAACTAAGAAACATATACATCTATTATCCCTACAAATTCAATTGGACTAAGAACGAACACTCTCATTTCCTGCAAAATGAAATGCCAAATAACAATTCCAGAATTTAAATAACTTGTTTGGAGACATCAACTTTCAAAAAACTTTCACTCTCCATGCGAATTGAGAGAAAACTTGTCAAGGTTGCCCATTTTTTTTTGGGGGACAAGCTTCCTTTTTCGGAGGTGTTTAAGTTATAAAAACTACCTAATTGTTTTGATTCCCTGAAACAAGATAAGATTTAAAAGAACATGTCTGGTTACAAGAACTTGTCAAGGCTACCTGAAATATTTGGCAAACTCAACCATTTAAGTTTTATGGGTTAGGATGAAAACATTTGGTAAAACTCTCTAAAGGTTTCTGTAAGCCTATGTATTTGGAAGAGAAAGATCTATTCGGATGCTCTCAACTAGAGGAAGTCTCTGGCACTTTCTATTATTTTAAATAAAAAGAATATTGAATGTGTTACACAGTGAAAGGTTGAACAATATATGGTTAGAGTGCAGGGAAAATACTCAGGATGATTTGACAATGAAGTGGCAAAAGTATCCAGAATGTGATAGAAACATAAAGTGATAAAGAACCCAAAGAATGGCCTTTGCCCTTAAGAGGTTCACAGATATAAGTTGCCACCTAGTTTTGTGATTTAAAACAATATTTTAAATTTTTAAATATTTTTAATAATATGATGCAAAATTAACTTTCAAATTTATCCCTTACCATAAATGCATCACAAGATGTCTGAAACAGTAACATGGGGTCATACATCCTTACATCTATGCATCCAAAGAAACTTGTGGCCTTGCATGTCACAAAGGACCTACACATTTTGACCTCTTACAAAGCTACAAGCCTGCAAGGCACACAAATCAACCCAAGGATACATGAACAATCTTATAAATATGATATGATGTGAATTATTGACGTCCAGACTATATATTTGAATATATGCCCATATTATCAAAAAGAGATGTCTACAAAGATGAAAAGAAATATAAGTTATAGTCCAAAACATTGTTTTCCATCCAAAATGCATATATGGGTAAGAAGACCCAACTGTCACATTAAACAACTCAATCAGGCATAATAGACTACAACTAAACTACTCACTTAGAACCATGACCAAAATTGCACAAAATTTTAAGAACAAATTATTCATAAAATTCTTAATTCATACGAGCTATCCGAATCTGGTTCTGTTTGCAAAAGTGTTGTCTTTGTTGACAAAATAAATATGCTTTTAGAGGCCGCCCAAATTCTATATGAATGCAAAGTTCATGAGAAACAACAGAAGGCATTGTGTTAATAACAAAACAATATAGGTTATCCAACGTTCTGTTGATATTAAATGTCTAATTACACAGTTAAAGGAAATGGAGGTTGATATAAAATGTCTAATTATACAGATAAAGGAAATGGGGGACAAAAAGCAGAATGAGTTGTACCCATAAATTGAAAAGAATAAAACAATAGCGCCCATGTTTAAACCTTCCTTTTCAAAAATGCTAACTGGCAGATGCATGACATCACAAGAACTCTTTTTGGACTTTTCTTGTGCCAAGGAAACCACAAAAGTGTCACCAGGTAGAGACTTGATGTTCTCTTGCTAAAGAAAATAACTTTAAACAAGAATTAGTGGAGAGGGACAATTAGTGAAGAGGAAAATTCACGCCAAAAAGTTCTCACGAAACCTGAGAACTTCAGTGAATCTCTTTGATTGAAACACACTCACTGTGTGTCTCCGCCTTTCCTACCATGGTAAATATCCATCAGAAATAAGGATTCAGAGTGACTAATCACATATTTATCCAAGAAATTTTTTTCTGTCAAATAAAAAAGACTTGGTAAACCAATCTCTCTTTTGAGCACTTGCATTGACTTCAATGCCTCCATTACATTGTACCGAGGAATTATCCTCTTCTCCAAACTGTACTGAAACAGACATGGATACTTCACCAAATCATCCAATACAAGTCCCACAGAATTAACCATAAAATCTACATTACACTTCACTTTTTCCACTGAAAGCGGCAGAATGCGTGGATCCCGTCTACATAATCCAGAAATTTGTTTTTCCGAGAAACCTAAACATCTCAAACACTGCAATTTTCGTTCTAATGCCTCTTTCGTTAGTCCCAAAATCACACGCAGGGCAGTACCAAACGAGTTT
This sequence comes from Pinus tabuliformis, assembly GCA_031772625.1. NCBI lineage: Eukaryota > Viridiplantae > Streptophyta > Pinopsida > Pinales > Pinaceae > Pinus > Pinus tabuliformis. Next base: position 1,198,177,843 of record CM062804.1, read on the forward strand.
GAGCCCTTCTTAAACCCCAGATTCTCGACCTGTTTAAATTAGTCCATAAGTTTTTCCTCTGAAATCTTCAGCAGGTTGGGTCCGCGCGCCACTAAATGTGAGAATGTTTTACTATCAAAGCCCGATCTTAGAAAAAGTGAGACTCTTGATTTAAGCTTTTCCTCTCCGACATCAAGTACAGTTGCATCTCTAATAACTAGTTTGGAGATATCTTCTTCTTTTATGACAGTTCTAAGGAAACTGAGCTTAGGCTTTAAACGTTGTTCGGATTTAAGAAAAAGAAGCCTCGGGTTACGAAGGACCACCGTCCGAACCTGAGCAGGGGTGGTCAAACCACAACCATTTAACAACTCGATAACTTCTTCCAAATTTTGGGTCGATGTTTTGGGTCGATGTTATACGAAGTAGGCGATTGTAATGTCTAAAAGCTTTCGTGATTTCTTTCTCTGTTAGATGACATTTGCTGATGAGAAAATCACTTACAACACCGCGCTCTAGTACAGCCGTGGACGGTATTACGATTTGGCTACAGAAATTGGCGAATTTTATGGGAGACTTTGCAGAAAATGGAATCGCGATCGAGGGGCAGTGGCCTAATAATAGGAATGGGCAGGTGATCAATCGTTTCCATATTTTCAACTGAGTAGACATCATGGTCTGTGAAATGAATACAGTGAAGGCTAATTAATTTACCTGGAGGGGCCGAGCGGAATCGATGACTGAACACCCTTAAGCTCAAACGTGGGCGCTGGTTGGAAGGCAACAATATTGGGTGAGAGAATGACCAAGTAGGGTTTAATGAGGTAGTAGGGAGTTGAAGGCCCGCATAATGGCGGAGGGTTAGGGTTTGGCGTTCGGAAGGTTTGGAATCCGCGATTAGTGTTTGGTTGTTCACCCTGGATGGAATTCGACGGTCAAATTGTCCGCCACGGGCGATTTGTTCGGCAAATACCGCTAAAGTTACAGTGAAGTTGTCAAGTCGTTAATGAAATTATTGTTTTTTTTAATGTAGGATAATCATTGATTAGTGAGAGTTATCTTATAGAGGCTCAAGATCAAATCTAATTGGCTGCTACTATAAACCTAGGCTAGGTGCAACAGCGTGCAAGCCACACACAATAGCAATTAACTTATATCCTGAAGAGGCCCAAGATCAAATCCAACTGGCTGCGACTATAAACCTAGGCTAGGTGCAACAGCGTGCAAGCGGCACACAATCGCAATTAACTTATTCCTCAACAAGAGTCGAGATGTCTGCTCAGGGGTCACCTACTCTTCTAGCCAAGACACAACGGTGCAACAGCGTGCAAGCGGCACACAATCGCAATTAACTTATTCCTCAACAAGAGTCGAGATGTCCACTCAGGTGTCACCTACTCTTCTAGCCAAGACACAACTCAATGAGATTTGAACCTCCATCTCGTGGGTTTCACCCAGCGAAACTTACCGTTAAACCTCATATCACTGGATTTTAATGAAATTATTGTTGAAAAGCGCTGCACTGTGAAACCATCATATTTGAAAGATGCATGGATTTTGAAATTCAAAGTATGGAAAGATGCTTGTGTTTTGAAATTCAGATAATAGCACTTTCAAAGTTATTTCTTTATGGTAGAGAAACAAAATGTGATCGGTTTGGTATGAGAGGTATAAATGTTTTATTTTTATTTATTTTTTTAATTTATCACAATGGTGTTTAAATATGGATGGTATCTTTATGAAATGATTTAGCATATTATTCGATAGATTTGTGATTTTCATTAGGTGACGGGTATATATAGACTTTGATGGAAGAAAATTTGTTGATTTTTTTTTAATTAATGGGTGAGATTGAATTTGGAGCGAATATGCCAAGTATATGTTTTGTCTAAGTGGATGATAAACGGTTGGGGAGTAAGGCAACAGGAAGTGTTCGATAAAAAAAAAAAAAAAAAAAAAAAAAAGGATTAAAACATATATTTAGCGCATTATTTGATAGATTTGTGATTTTCATTCATTGATAGGGGTATATATATTGACTCTGTTGGATGAAAGCTTGTTGATTTTTTTTTTAATCAATGGGTGAGATTGAATTTGGAGCGCATATGCCAGGTATATGTTTTGTCTAAGTGGACGATAAATGGTTGGGGCGTAAGGGAATATGAAGTGTTCAATAAAAAAATATTTAAAAGTGGATTAAGAAAGATATAACCACACTTGTTGGTTCGAAATGCGTGGCCCAAAAATATGTGATTTCTACTAAAAGACTTTTCTTAATTCATTATGGATCACATAAGCCTGAATTCAAATAAGATATAAAAATTATTTTATATAAATATGAATATTGAAAAAAAATATATAATAATAAGAACATGTGATTAAACAAATTATTATAATTAACTATTACAATACCCACAATGGGGGTGATGGATAGGGGATCGAAAGGACTTTGAGATCCTCACAGGTTGCCAACTGGTAATCATGTGAAGAATAATGAGATAGGACGGGGGGCTCTTGGCATGTCAAAGGAATTATCACGGGAGTTGGAGACTTAAGTGCTTGTTTAGTAATTTAATTGATCTTAAATTACTTACATAAAATTATCAACCAAGGCTAGTAAACCGATGAACCGATGAAATGTATATGCATTGTATGTGCTAGAAGTCTTTATTACTTATTAAATGCGTAAGTCAATTTGATTTGTCAAGATGTACATGTTTTCTACAGCTATATAAGTAAAGAAACGGTTGATGTCAAATGAAATCAATTATGCTCTCTTTGCTTAAATAACAATTTCATCCTTCTTAAGAGAAACTTCAAACTTGCTTCGCGAGATCACACTCACACTTGCTTGAAGTAAAATCACTCACACACTTGCTTAAGTTAAAATCACATATGCTTTAGTGAAAATCAAACACACTTCCTTAAATGAAATTCATTCTTGAAAACTACATTCAAATGGAAATCATACTTGCTTGAATACAAATAAAAATCATAATCCACACCTGTAATAAAATCACACTTTAAATCATACTCACAAATGTATCTATTTCTATGAAACTATGATTAGAACTACTGCAATATGAAACTTAAATTCCTACTGGTATTTTGAACTATGCTCTATCCATATGCATCTGAGATCTCTCCTTTCTTGATCAATAAAATGATTAGTAAAACAATTTCAAATCTGTATCTAAAATCAAAACTCAAACACTTGAATGAATTGACAAAATCTAAAAGAAAACTGTGCGGAATACTAACTGTAAATAAACAAAATCCTTATTGTCTCGAGGGGGCCTCCTACGAAAAGCAGACAATGTTATAAAGCTTTCACGAGATTACTATTCACGCATTAGAACGCACAACAAGCAATGGAGTTGAAACATAGTTTTTATATCAAAATTCACAAACACAATTATCGCCCTGTTTAGCTATGTCGAGAGACATATTTATAAAACCCTTACGCAATAAATGTTTTCAGAGCTTTACGCCTATGCTAATCAACATCAGCTATAATTTTCCTAAGAGATAATATATCGCAATCTTATTTATGATTTTCTAACAACGTAGTAAATCATGAATCGAAATATCTGCATCTCGCTCGCTTGATCCGTCTTCCACGTCGTTTGACTTATCCTTTGACTGAACCGATAGGGTGTCTTTTTCATCGATCCATCTTCTATGAATAGGAATAAATCGTTGTCCTCATTATTTTCCAGCTACCCATGTGCCTTGTTTCTCGGATGGAACTCCGCAACATATCGAATCTTGGATCTAGTTGTAAAAACTTTTCTCAGCTGTAGAATTACTAGAATTCGGTAGCTTAGGTAGATATTAAGTCAGATAATAAAGACAAATGACACTTATGAAATAAATGATGATTATATACTTGTGATGCTTCAACCTTGTAAATTGATACCCAAATTATAACTTATGAAGGTAAAAAATGATGGATTAAGATGGAAAAATGAGTGTCAAAAAGAAGCAATTATGGGGTTCAATATTCCCCCACACATAAGGCATTGCATGTCCTCGCGCAAAATTTCAAAATTTGTAAGTCCTCCTTGTTACAGAACTGCCTTAGATGCTTAAGCAAGGACATTCAAATTACTTCTCCTTGATTCCTTAGTAGTGATTGTTATCCTTGGCTTCTTTATCAGAATTTTGTGTTTCGGGCTCATAATCTTCCTCTCAAGAAATTTGTTCTGAGCAGTCAATTTCTTATTTTTCTTGTGCCGCATACAAAGGTGTAATAATATATTGTCATTCTGGGTTTTGTGGATTTCATTTTGTGCCTTCACTACTTCATTTTCCTGTTTTAGACATCTATTCAATACTTGTAACTCATAAATTTCTTGTTTGAGGGTTTCTTCAACATGAAGATCCTTTGAAATATTTGAATTGAGTGCTTCATTTTCACCTTGAGTTGAAGATGATGCAATAACTTCATGTAGCTTTCCTTTCCAAGGACGCTATATAGTCGTAAATTTCCTGTTGTACTGGATCAATCTCTGGAGTTTTTCTTACTGCAATTGCAATTAGTGATGGAATCGATGATGGATTGTAGTTTCCATTTCTAAATCAACAAATTTTGGGGGTTGTCGAGGTTGTTCATGCATTGTTTTATTGAGCCTTGCACTCCTTATAGAAGATGAAGGCTTAGTAGTAAGGGACTGTTCTTTCTTTTCCTACTTTGTTCCCTGTTTATATGAATTTTCTTCTTAAATGTTGGCTTTCTTTACAACATTTTTCTTCTTAAGATTTACTAGCATATCTGCAAGAGGAGTTTCATCTTCTGAGTGTTGTTCCTGTGAGTTCTCTTTTATGGTCAACTTCCTTCTACTTTTCTTTGTTTTATCACTGGGCTCTTTTATTTATGCCTCCTTGAAATTATTCCTAACTAGGAAATCTTCCCAATTGTCTCCAGTGTTTCTTAGGTGCACTTCAATCAAGATTTTCACTAAACCATGGTGATATAGAGCACTATCTATTGATTGAATTTTCTTTTGAATGCTATTAGCCATGTGTTCTTAAACTTTGAAGCATAAAATATGTCAAGTTAATTTCATTTCCATCTAGAAAAATCATCATTAATCTTGCATGATAAAAGAACATATTGAAAAATCTTTCTTCACAAGTTATAAAATTTTTGATGATCAGCAACAGGTTTCTCCATTTATTTTTCAAAGTCGTAACTAGAATTCCCTTTTTAAATTTAGAAATGTCCATACCTGGATTTTTTAGAAAAACCCTCCATTCTCTTTCTTCAATTCTTCTGTTTTTAAACCAACTTTCTCCAATTCTTAGCAATTTTGTGGCTTCTGCTATGAAGGATTTTGTTAACACCAGCTTTATGTCCCTGATTTTTGCTTCAATGCCATCATACGCCCTAGCAAAATATTTTGTTACCTCCTTTTCATGGCCATCAAATTTCTCTACAAATTTCAACCATCGAGCTTGCTGCAACATTTATTTAACCTGTGGGTAACCCTCAAGAAACCTAATTCCATTCTGCTCTGACCTCACAATGGCTCCCGTGGTAGAGGAAGTTTAACACACAATCGCTCCTTTTGACAAGTTTAGGGAATGGGAAGGAATTTGAGTATGAGACGAGTCAGGAAAACAGTAGGTGAAATTAGTCTCGGCACTAGAACAAGGTTAAATAAAATGGAGGCATTCAGCATGCAGAGCAATGATGAGTAGAGAAGTTAGGTGATTTTTGAATGATATCTGTAGTATACCTAGGGGGATAATATGGGGTACAAAGGGAGGTACCCAAGGGAATAATGTAATAATGGGATGGGCCATAGTAATAAATAAGGTGGTTAACTCGTATCATGTAAGGGACCACAAGTAGTTAGCAATAATGTAATAAGCCCATGGTATTAGATAGATGGTATTGAGGGAACCATGGTAATGACCCATGGTATTGTATGTATGAGGCCTATATAGAGGCTAGAGACTCCCCATTGAGAGATGTCAAGGATTATTGTATGAACAAGCATATGGCTTGTGGAGTGTTCTCCTTCCTTAAGGAGTGAATGTATGGTGTTGCCCTACCTTAAGGGTTTGATTAATAAAGAGAAGCATTTATATATTCAGATCTTATTATTTCTTGGGTTTATTTGCATTGTCTTATATTTTCATATCAGATCTATAACAAGTGGTATCAGAGCACTTTCTTGGGCAAAGTGGAGAATATTTTTTTTTTAATTTTGCAGGAATTTTTTGGGGCGACGAGTTTGCAGATCAGATCTGTATGTTTTGGTGCAAAATCTGCAAAATCTAATTGCATATCTGGATTGTTTGTGAAAAAATACCCAATTTCAAAAAAAAAATCGGTCGAATCGGAGTCCGAATGAAGGAGATATTGCTGATTTAAAAAAATCAGTTGAGTTGCAGACATTTTCTAGGGCGACGAGTTTGTGGAGCAGATTTGTACATTCTAGAGAAAAATCTATAGAATATAATTGCAGATCTAGATTTTTTGTGAAAAAATACCTAGTTTCAAAAAAAATCAATTGAATCGGAGTCCAGATGAGGAAGATATTGATGATTTAAAATCAGCGTTTTTTTTAGAAATTTTTTATGGCGGGACAATTGCAGTGCGAATCAGAAATTCCAATGCCTAGATCGGGATTTCTATCACATGGGAAGATGCAGAATGATTTTTCCTTTTTTGAAAACAGATCATAATAGGGATTCTGAGCAATATTGACTAAATTGTAATAATTCCAAATTTTCGCCAAGTAAATGAATTTTTCCCAAACCTTCTTCATGTTGATTCTATATTTTACAGGAAAAGATAATGGTCCTACTATTGAAAAATACATAAAAGCAAAAAAGTTAGTATGGACACAACATTGGAGATTTTTGGTAGTGGCTCATTTTTCAGATGACGCAGCCACATGGTGGAAATTACTGAACAAAAATGTCAGACCAGGAGTAACTCCAGACTAGGCAAAAAACTGATTCATATATTTCATTAGGTAGTTATTGTTATATACAGGAATGTGACTGATCAATTCATCTTCTTGATGACTGTTCACATTCCACATTCACCCAATCGCAGAGGATTAGGTGTCAACATTCCCCCCCTTAATCTGAAGGGATGTTGGTGAGTCCAAGCATCGTTCTGAATCTTTCAAGCTTTTCTCTTCCAAGCGCTTTGGTGAAGATGTCTGCAATTTGCTCATTTGTGGAACAATGACGAAGATGGATTGTTTTGGCCTCAACATGATGTCGGATCAGATGATATTTAGTATTGATGTGCTTTGTACGATCATGGAACTTTGGGTTCTTGGCCAACTTTATTGCAGAGGTGTTGTCAATCATGAGTGGAGTTGATTGTACTTGTTTTACCTACAAATCTTCAAGAATTTTCCTGAGCCACACAATTTCTTTCGTTGCTTCAGCTGCTGCCACGTATTCTGCTTCTGTTGTGGAATCTGCTGGAACTGATTGTTTGTGTGATCTCCAAGAGACAGCTCCTGATCCAAGACTCATAGCATATCCTGAAGTAGATACTCCAGTTTCTTTGTCTCCATCAAAGTCTGAATCAGAGTATCCAATCAAGCTGAAGTCGTCCACCTGTGTATACTTGATTCCAAGGTCTTGAGTTCCCTTCCAGTACCTTAGAACTCTTTTTGCAGCAGACCAATGTCCCTCACAAGGCTTTTGCATAAACCTGGAGAGGATTCCAACAGCAAATGAAATGTTTGGTCTGGTAGTAGTGAGGTAGATGAGACTTCCTATAAGATGTTATACTTTGTTGCATCCTCAAATTCCTTTCCTTCAATAGATGTGAGCTTTAAGTTTTGTTCCATTGGAGTAGAAAGAGGATTGCACTCTGTCATGCCAAATCTGTTTAACAAATCTCCAATGTATTTCTTTTGAGAAAGAAATATGGATTTTGGATGTTGGGTTACTTCAATGCCAAAATAGTAATGAACATAGCCCAAATCAGTCATTTCAAAACTTTTTCCTAATTCTTTCTTTATGGATGCAATATAGCTTTCATTGTTCCCTGTCATTAAAAGATCATCTACATATACCACAAGATATACAACTGTTTTGCCAACTTTCTTGACAAATAAAGTTGCATCATCAAGATCAAAATGATTGAAGTTGAGTTTCAGAAGATGTTCAGTTAATTTTTCATATCAGGCTCGTGGTGGTTGTTTGAGGCCATACAAGGACTTCACAAGTTTGCATACTTTTTGTTCATGTCCTTTCACAGCAAATCCTTCAGGCTGGGACATAAAAACATTCTCTTTTAGATCTCCATTCAAGAATGCAATCTTTACATCCATTTGATGGACTTTCCAACCGTTTTGAGCTGCTAGTGCAAAGAGTGTCCGGATGGTGGCCCATTTTGCTGTGGGGGAAAAAGTTTCCTCATAATCGACCCCTTCCATCTGTGCAAAACCTTTTGCCACAAGCCTAGCTTTGTGCTTGTCAAGTGAGCCATCAGCTTTGTACTTGTTCTTGTAGACCCACTTGCAACCAATTGGTTTGGTTCCAAATGGAGGGTCAACCAGCTTCCAAGTGCCATTCTTTATGAGGGCATCATACTCCTTTTTCATCGCTTCTTTCCATTCATCATGAGAAGCAGCTTCTTTGAAGGAAGTTGGTTCAAAATCTGTAGACAAGTTCAATTCACAATCATAAGTAACATCCATATCAACAGGTGAATTAGAGTCATCTACATCACCTCCATTTTGTCGGTTTGAATTTCTGGTTCCTGTTTTTCCAATTTCATCAGGATGAACAGTTTCAAGTGTCTTTGTCAGCCACTTTGGGGGACCTTTCTGAGATGGTCCAGGCTGCTCTGTTGATTGAGTTGGGACTGAATCAAGATTGAGTCTCCCAATTCTATCAATTACATCACTTAAAGCATCATCCGTTGTTGGAGTTTCATGCATGGGAGATTGTTCTTCAGAAGAAGATTCCACATGTTGTTCTAGTATAGGAATCCCCCCTTCAAGATGTGGAATCTGATTATCAAATTCTTGAAATGATTTCGTTTTTGCGAATCTGTCCAAGCGATCAAGTTGCCGCTCAACAACATTGTCAGATTTGGATGATTCAAGAAAAATGACATCTCTAGATACAACAAACTTTTTATTTACTTCATCATAGAGGCGGTATGCTTTAGATGTATTTGAATACCCCAGGAAGATACACTTACGACTTCTAGCACCAAGTTTGTTTCTATGTACCTTTGGTATCAAAGCATAACAGGTGGAACCAAATATCCTGAGATGTTTTACCGAAGGAACATGTCCATACCACAATTCATAAGGAGTCTTGTTTCTTATAGCATTAGATGGACATCTATTCTTTATATATGCAGCACATAGAACAGCATCAGCCCAAAACATCATCTTTACATTTTTGAAGAAAAGCATGGATCGTACCATATTCAAAATTGTTCTATTCATTCTTTCTGCTACACCATTCTATTGGGGATTATAAGGTACAGTTGTTTGATATTTAATCCCATGTTGGCGAAGATAGTGTTCAAATTCATTTGATGTATATTCTTTTCCATTATCAGTGCGAATAGACCCAATATGAGATTGTGCATCATTTTCAATCCATTTATGAAAATTCTTGAATGTTTGAAAAGCATCAGATTTGTTCTTCAATAAATAAACACAACACATTCTGGTGTAATCATCAATATATGTCATGATATATTTATTTCCATTTGCAGAAGGAACAGGCATTGGACCACATAAATCTAAATGAATGAGTTCAAGCTTCCTATCTGCTCTTGAATGTGAATCATGAAAAGATTGTTTGCTATGCTTTCCTAGAATGCAAGCATCACATTGCTTATGTTTCCTAGGAATTGTAGGCAAACCAGCAACACCATTTTTCTTCAATAAGCGGAGACTGTCATAGTTTAAATGTCCAAATCTAGCATGCCATAATAAACTTGATGGAAGTGTACCTTCTTCATGATGAGAAATATATGAGAAATGTTGTGCATGAGCAGAGGTTCCTTGCAGTTTGAGAAGCCTTTCTTCTTCTATTCCCGTCATGACAAGTGAGTGGTCAGATGCTTTTCTTACCTCAAGCTTGCCATCAAACATATGAATGGAGTGACCTTGCTGGCGGATGTGGACCAAGGACAGCAAGTTTCTCTTGAGATGTGGGAGATATAGAACATGATCCAGAAGAAAGTCTGGAAGACCAGGCAGTTTAAGCCTGATTGTGCCAAGCCCTGATGGCTTGATTTTTGACTGATCTGCAAAGTATACTGCTCCATCAACATTGTCAGTGAAATCTTCAAAAAAAATCTTTCCTATGAGTCATATGACAGGTTGCTCCTGAATCAAGCAACCAATCATTTTTCGAAGAAGCAAGTGAAGCATTAAACAAATCTTCATTTACTCCAATGTTACATTGTGCCTCAATATAGTGAGCGGATTCAGGGGCTTTACCTTTGTCTGTATCATCAGTTTTACCTTTCTGTTGGTTTCTTTTCTGCTCAATTTTGTCCCATGGTAGCTTGCATGTAGAAGCATCATGTGATCCATTTCGTTTGCAGCGAATGCAATGCAGATCTACTTTTTCTCCTTGAGAATGTCTGCCCCCCTGCCTCTGAAGTATCTTCCTCTTCCTCTTCGTCCACCTCTTCCTCTTATATAATCTTGAGCAGGATGCTTTTCTTTATGAGCAAGGCAAACAGTCTCTTCAGAAGATTCAGGGACTGTCTTCTTTCCAAAGGCTTTCTCTCTTTCAGCAAACTTTTTCACAAGAGAGTCAAAGGTTATATCTTTAAGATTTCCATTTGCTTGTAAAGACTCAAGATAATTGGAGTAAGTAGGATAGAGTGCCTTGAGAAAAGCAATAAGAGGGATATCCAGCTCAACCTTAGTGGATTTGATATCATGCATTATGGATTTAACTTCAGATGCAAGAGCAAGAGGATCATTATTTTTCAGTTCAAGAGTGAAGAGTTTAATCATGAGCTGAACAACTTCAAGTGCAGAATGTGAGTCATAGAGTTCTTTGAGCTTTTGTAAAGCTTCAAAGGCAGTTGAATATGATGAAATATGGTGACTTACTTCTTCATTTACAGATGCTGCGATTAATGCATATGCTTTGTTGTTCTTGTTATCCCAAATGACGAGCTCTTTGTCTGATGTAGGCTGTACTGGGTCATTGTCTCCTTCTCCGACACACACTCCCTTCCACAACTCATTGAAGATGAGGGTGTGTTTTATCATCCAGGACCATTCAGGATAGTTCTCCTTGCCAGTGAGAACTATCCCTACCATAGAGATGATTGAATGCATTCTGTAAAAATTCTTCTGCTGAAAAAAAATCCTTATGTCACAACCTTATGCACTTTATTTTCCTCTAACATTTGATAGAAGCATCAGCATTTCTTTGTACATATCACTTCAATATATCATGCAATACTACTATGTTGAAAAAACACACAAGGGATCACTTCAATATTCAATATATATCAATATATCATGCAATACTATTTTGAAAGCAGCGCAGTATATGACTATATCATTTCAATGTATTAATATATCACTTCAATATATCATCCAATACTATTTTGAAAGCAGCGCAATATATAAACGCTTTAAAAATTTTGAATGATACTGCACAATACTCAAACGTTTTGAATGATACTGCACAATACTCAAACGTTTTAAACTCTCAGTCTTCACTGTTTCAGCAGATTGAGTCTCTTCCAAGCGCAGAGACAGTGTACTCTGCTCCACCGTCGGTCAATTTGTGAAATTGTTGTAGCGGCTGCAAAACATGGAAAACGGCTTTCGTTGCACTCTGGCTGGGGATCGCATCTCCATGGATCAAGTTACTCGGCTCAGTATTGCCAACCCAAGAGTTTTTGTACTCGATGTCTTTCCCTTGCTTTTGGCATAGCTCTTGAAGCTCAGTCACAGGATGCAGTTCAAGTGTATCTGGACTCACTAGTGGTTCTAACAGCGGCTTGAATACCTCCCACACTCGATCTGAGGAATACCAAGAGTCAACAAACACTGCACCAGCTATGGATTTCACTATGTCAGCCAGAACTTTGGGGGGCTTGAAATCTCCACAACGGAAGGATTTGGATTCGTCTTCAATATTTTTCACAAAGTCCTCGATGATCCGTTGCAGAGCCGGTGCATCTTGTGTGGAGAGGCAGCGAATCCACAATGGAATCTTGAGCCTTTGTCAGCGGTGGAGAGGCAGCGAAAAGGGCTCATAACCGATGCGCAGAGAATCAATGAGACGCAGGACAATCAATGAGACGCAGGACAGAGGCAGCGCTCAGGTATTCATGCGCAGAGAATCAATGAGAGGAGTTACGACTATTCTTAGGACTGGCTCTGATACCATGTCAGACCAGGAGTAACTCCAGACTAGGCAAAAAACTGATTCATATATTTCATTAGGTAGCTATTGTTATATACATGAATGTGACTGATCAGTTCATCTTCTTGATGACTGTTCACATTCCACATTCACCCAATCGCAGAGGATTAGGTGTCAACAAAAGGATGTTTTACAACCTTTTAGATGAAGAATTTGAACAATTACTTTTAGACAGATGGTCCCATGCTAGAAAACAAGATAATGAGAAACATGTAGAATTATTTCCTACTGGTATCTCCTTATTGCAGGTTCATGGATTGCTTCAGAAGGAGAAAATCATTGTGTCTATAAATCCTAGTTGCAAGCAAAATCTTATAAATGTCAATTTGGCAAAAAAATTGCAAGTCCCAGTAAAACAAATGGAGCACACACAGGTTAATAATGAGGAGGTGCAAGTTTATAAAGATTTGAAGATTTCTATGGACAAGTATGTATTGCATTTTGATTTTTATGCTTCAGATATGGCTAATGAGGATGTTGTTTTGGGATACCCTTGGATGGAATCGGTGGGTACTATAAATATTAATGTGCAGAAGAAATTCCTGAAGCTCTGGTATAAAAAGAAAAAAATTACATTACAGGATATTTCCATCAATAAATAGGTAGAGTCCAAGGAGGCTAAAGCAGAAGATGTTCCAGGGACTGACATATCAGATGATGAGCCATTAATGGTCGACAACCAAACACAAACATCAAACCAGGTACCAGAAAAACAGGTAGAGTCCAAGGAGGCTGAAGCAGAAAATGTTACATCAAATGAGGACTCAGTGGTTGAAGTAATATTGAAAGATAAGAAACAACAGCAAGCACCAAAACATGTACCAGATACCAATCAGGCTCCATTAGGTGGTGAATTAAAGAAAGATACATCGTTGGTTAACACTTCAGCATATCACCACCCACATCACCCCGCAAGAAAACAACAAACAAGATGGCAAAGAATTAACCACAGGGACAATAACCCCTGCATGACAGATAGAGAGGGGCGACGATCCACCTACTACGCATCAACACAGAAAAGTCGCCAGGGTCAACCTCCATCTCAAGCGAGCGAGGCACCAACTAGATCGAGAGCTCACCTTTCTCTTGGATGGCTAGATGCACGGGAATGGTACCAATGGACTACTCTTTTGAGTAGATTTTATTATTTGGGTTCTTCCCATGTTTTGGGGACGAAACATGTTAAGGGGGGTGGAATATAGTATACCTAGGGACATAATATGGGGTACAAAGGGAGGTACCCAAGGGAATAATGTAATAATGGGATGGGCCATAGTAATAAATAAGGTGGTTAACCCGTATCATGTAAGGGACCACAAGTAGTTAACAATAATGTAATAAGCCCATGGTATTAGATAGATAGTATTGAGGGAACCATGGTAATGACCCATGGTATTGTATATATGAGGCCTATATAGAGGCTAGAGACTCCCCATTGAGAGATGTCAAGGAATATTGTATGAACAGGCATATGGCTTGTAGAATGTTTTCCTTCCTTAAGGAGTGAATGTATGGTGTTGCCCTACCTTGAGGGTTTGATTAATAAAGAGAAGCATTTCTATATTCAAACCTTGTTATTTATTGGGTTTATTTGCATTGCCTTATATTTTCATATCAGATCTATAACAATATCAAGGTTTTAACTCTAAATTCTTCAACAATACATTGATATTTTCGTTAGAATCAAAGTCGTGTCGAATCAACTTAGGGTAATCATTACTCGGTATGGCAGTAAGAATGGTTATTCATCATTAAATTTCATAATTTAAATGTTTTTCATTTATTACATAACTTAATATTTACATACCTTTGCTCCATTGTCTTACTGCTTCTGATTTATTTTTTTGCAGGTTGTCAAGTTGCTTTAGCTACAATCTTCATTGAAATTTTTCATTTACCATAATTTCCATTTGCTCTGGTCATAATCTGTCAGTCCAGCTACAAAATTTTGTTAGAGCTGCAGATTGTTGACAATTTCGTAGTTGTATTATTTCAAAATAGAAAAAGAGGAATAAAAAATGGGACTAGAATAGGGAAAAGAAAATCTAAGATGCCAATAATTCTTGGTTTTTAGCTTGGATTTTCTGTATAAACATGCCAACAATGTTGGTTTTCATGTTTATACAATTTATTTTTATTTTCTTTTTATTTTTATTTTTATTTTAAGAAAAACAAGATAAAAGACTAATTTGATGAGGAAGAAGAGTCTTCCTTACCTAGCTTTAAATCAAAATTCCTTTGCAAATCCTTTATAAATTCATCATTTGTTAATGGTTTATGATATATTCATAATCTATGACCATTTACAAGGAAGGTTACCTTCTCTTCATCAATAGTTATGATTATCACTACCCCATTATCAAAGATAGTTTCAATCTCATATGGACCAAGCCAATGAGTTTGAAATTTCTCTTGAAAATTCTTAAGTTTTAAATCAAAAAGAAACTCCCAATCACCAGGCTGAAATTTCATTTCTTTAATAAACTTATATTGCCACCTAGATCTTTGTTGTTGAACTATATTAGTTCTTTCAATATCATCTTGGTGCATCTCATCAAGTTCATTCAGTTATTTTATTCTGTCTTTGAGCTTCTGATAAATCAAGACCCAATTTGGTTGTTGTTTTAAAAGTCTTTATCTGGAACTCAATAGGAAATAGGATTTGTTTTCAATAAACAAGTTCATATGCAGTGTGACCAATTGTATTTCTCCATGTGGTACGATATGCCCACAAAGCTTTTGGAAGCTTTTCTACCCAATCTCTTCTATGCAAATGTACATTTTTGGTAACAATTGCTTCAATTACTTTGTTGGTAGATTCAACTTGTCTATTAGCTTGTGGATGGTATGGAGTTGACCTTCTATGTTTGATTTTTTATTCCTCAATTATCTTTTGTACTGGCTTGGACATAAATTAAGTACCTCGATCTGTCACAATTTCCCTTGGGACACCAAAACAAGTAAAAATATCCTCAAAAAGAAATGAAACTACAACATTTTCAGTAGCATAAGAAATGGCTTTAGCTTCTACCCATTTTGTGACATAATCTGTACAAATAAGAATATACCTTTTTTGTTTTTATGGTGGATTGATTGGACCAACAAAATCCAAAGCCCATTTTTCAAAAGGTTCAATAAGTACCTGAGGCTAAACAGATTTCATCTAAAGGAACATGTTTTCCCATTCTCTAAAAATTGTCACATCTCTTAACATATTCCTTGGCATCCTTAAAAAGGGAAGGCCAATAATATCCTAAGAGAAGGACTTTATAAGCAGTGTTTTTATCAATGAAATGTCTTCCACAGGGTTTATCATAACAAGCTTTTAATATTTTTGGTACTTCATCTTCTCTAACACATCTTCGAATGATTAAATCGGGTCCTTTTTTGTACAATTCTTCATTTATCCATGAATAGGATGCACTAGTTTGAATAACCTTTCTTTTCTCTCAAGGAGACAAGTATGGTGGTAACTTCCCTATAGCCAAATAATTAGCAATATATGCAAAGCGAGGAGATTTAATAGATACTGCAAAAATATGTTCATCAGGGAAATTATCTTCTACAGGAACATTGTTATTGTCATTTTGAATCCTAACTGAATTCTTTTGACTTCTTTCCTCTTTCTTCCTGGTCTTTTAATACGTAACTCCCTGATTGTCTTTGCAACTATTGGTATTTCTTTGATAGCTTGTAACAAAGGAATTTTTATGCAAACATTCTTAATTTCATCTATCATATCATAATCCAACAACATAATATATTTTTCTACCCCTTTATCAATTTTCAATCTTTCAGGAAAAGGTGGTGTTTGAATAGAAACTAAAGGTTGTTCTATGATGGGAGTTGAGTTTATTAGGATATCATCAGAATGTGCAGGGTTGGTTTGTTTTTGAGATTTTTCCTTTTGATTAAGAAATTTCTCTTCCTCAAAGAAATTTTCTTTTGCAAATTCCTGAATAACAACTAATGGTGACTTATTTTCCAATACTCTACCATATCTAAGTTGGACATTGTTTAGATTTAACTGAGTTATCATATAAGTTTGGAAATTTTGTTCTTCCACATTGTAAACATGTTGTGAATTTTTATTATTATTCGAATTTGGAAGTGGTTGAGTGGGCAATTGATTTGGTCTTTGAGGAAATGGTAATGAAAGTTGTGGATTTGGATTCTAAGGTTGAGTTGGTTGAATAGGCTAAGGAAAATATTCTGGTGGAAAAAGAGGGTAAGGTTGTTGATATTGAGGATATTGAAGGTACTTTCCATAAGAATTTTTCCATCCTTATGCCCAAGGTTGAGGCAAAGGTTGCCAAGGCATGGATGCAGTCCAATTGCTTTGTGATGGTTGTGCAAATGTTTGAGTGTTAAAACCTTGAGTCATATTTGGTTGTGAATTTTTCCATGGTTTCTTAGCAATAAAACATAGGGGCTCTACTTGATTTGGTATTACTTCCTCTTGATAGACAGCTTTAAGACTTAGCACTGAAGGACATTCCTTTATATCGTGATTTTATGCACATATAACACAGGTTTCTACACTTTTAAGTCAATAGGGCATTCTCTCAAAGCATTCTTCTTTCTACATTTTGGACAAAAGACAAATAATGCAACATTTTTGCCCTTTTGCTTGTTTTGTACTTTAAGGGTATCTATTTTTTCACTAAGACTCCCTAAAATATATGTTTTAAAGTTATCAATCAAATTGCCTAATTCAACCCTACTTATTATCCCAACTACAAATTTATTAATCCTAGACATGACAGGGTCTCTTGGATTTTTCCCCGTTCTTGCTTTACCTCTTGAAATATGTATGCATAACTCACAAATATCTCCAAATGATAACTGAGAAATATCTCCCTTAACCCATCAAATTGAGAAGATAGCTCCACTCATCTCTGATGGATTTTAATAAGAGAGCTTTCAAAGTTTCTTCATCTAGATTATGCATTTTAGCCCTTTTAACATTATAAGCAAATCTTTCAATGAAATCTTCAATATTTTCATCTTCTTTTTGCATCATTTTAAAGACTTCATCCTTAATATTATGGGGCATACAGTAGTCCTTATATTTCTCTAAGAATGTAGTTTTCATTTGTTCCCATGTTCTTATAGAATGTACTCCTAAGCCCATGAACCATTTTAATGTTGCATCCTTAAGAGTTGCTGGAAACAATTTCAAATTTTGAGTGTCAAGCAAGTAATCATAAGATCTACACAAGACTTCAAATTCAAAGAGAAATGTTTCAGGATCTTCACTCCTTAATCCATGAAAATTTGGAAGGATGGAGGGTGATATATTTCTCATTGTAGTTGTTGTATCTTCATCGAGGATAAGAAATCCAAAAGGTTATGGATTTCTTCTATCTTCTCTTCTCCCTCTTCCTCCACCTCTTCCTCCTCTTCCACCTCCAATCCTAGGTTGTTTACCATTCATATTATGTACATGTCCTTCCCCTTCTCCAGCCATTGTAGATTCTTCAAAACTAATATAAGGTTTCAAAATTGGATTTTCTAATTCCTCTCCTAGTTCTTCTCGTTCTTCTATCAATGATAGTTTAAAATAAGTTTCTTCCTCCTCTTCTTCACTAGGGATTTCTAGTTCTTGTCTTAGAAGTTGCTTTCTAGCTGAAAATAGGAAAATTACTCCTTCTGTTGGGGATGTAGGATCCTCTTCTTCTATTATGTCTTCAGTTGACGAAGTTGGAGAATCTCTAGGTTGGATTTTAGATCTAAGTACCCCAGGGAGTTTATGTTTGCATACAATAGATGGAATATGAGTTTGGGTCGATGGTGTACTACTACGAGGTTGTGGTGGGGTGAGTGATGATGGTGGAATCAAACTTCTACCTCTACCTACAAATCTACCTCTCTCTATGCATATCTTTTTCTTTTCTTTTCTTTTCTTTCTTTTTTTTAAAAGAAATGAAAAAGACTCTTATATATACTTCCCTGACAATGACGCCAAAATGTTTGGTAATTTAATTGATCTTAAATTACTTACATAAAATTATCAACCAGGGCTAGTAAACCAATGAAATGTGTATGCACTGTATGTGCTAGAAGTCTTTATTACTTATTAAATGCATAAGTCAATTTGAGTTGTCAAGATCAACATGTTTTCTACATCTATATAAGTAAAGAAACCATTGATATCAAATAAAATCAATTATGCTCTATTTGCTTAAATAACAATTTCATCCTTCTTAAAAGAAACTTCAAACTTGTTTCATCAAATTGCACTCACACTTGCTTAAAGTAAAATCACTCACACGCTTAAGATAAAATCACATCTGCTTTAATGAAAATCAAACACACTTTCTTAAATGAAATTCATTCTTGAAAATTACATTCAAATGGAAATCATACTTGCTTGAATAAAAATAAAAATCATAATCCACACCTGTAATAAAATCACATTTCAAATCGTACTCATAATGAATCTATTTCTGTGAAAACTGTGATTAGAACTACTGCAATATGAAACTTAAATTCCTACTATTATTTTGAATTATGCTCTATCCATATGCATCTGAGATCTCTCCTTTCATGATCAATAAAATGATTAGTAAAATGATTTCAAATCTGTATCTAAAATCAAAACTCAAACACTTGATATAATTGACAAAAGCTAAAAGAAAATTGTGCGGAAATACTAACTGTAAATAAACAAAATCCTTACTGTCTTGAGGGGGCCCTCCTACGAGACACAGGCAACGTTATAAAGCTTTCGCGAGAGGACTATTCACACATTAGAATGCACAACAAGCAATGGAGTTGAAACATAGTTTTTATATCAAAACAAAGTACTTCAAAAATATAATTCTCGTCCTATTTAGCTATGTCGAGAGGTATATTTATAAAACCCTTACGCAATAAATTGTTTTATAGATTTACACCTATGCTAATCAACATCAACTATAATTATCCTAAGAGATAAGATATCGTAATCTTATTTATGATTTGCTAACAACGTAGCAAATCATGAATCAGAAAATCTTCATCTCGCTCGCTTGATCCATCTTCCATGTCATTTGACTTATCCTTTAAGCGGACTGATAGGGTGTAATTTTCATCGATCCAGCTTCTATGAATAAGAATGAATCGTTGTCCTCATTATTTTCTAGCTATCCATGTGCCTTCTTTCTCAGATGGAACTCCGCAACATATCGAACCTTGGATCTAGTTGCAAAAACTTTTATCAACTGCAAAATCACTGTAATTTGGTAGGTTAGGTAGATATTAAGTCAGAGAATAAAGACAAATGACAGTTATGAAATAAATTATGATTATATACCTGTTATTCTTCAACCTTGTAAATTGATACCCAGATTGTAACTTATGAAAGTAAAAAAGGAAGGATTAAGGTGGAAAAAGGAGAGTCAAAAAGAAGTAATTATGGGGTTCAATAGTGCTTGTGCGGGTGAAGGTTGGTCGTAGTTTGTTTCTGGCAGTCGATGAGAATGTGGGGAGAATGGAAGGGCAACGATTATGTTCACTGGTCAGGTCTCTGATGAAATCCAAAAGGTCGGAATGAGAAACTATTGGTGGGTACCATAAGTATGTGCATCTGGTATTGCCTTCAGGAGTTCGTCTGGATCCCAGGGCATCACTTTCAAAGTTTTGGATTCGAGTAGCAGTTTGTGTCTTCTTTAGCCTATGTTATTCTCACCTGTTGGATGCCTGTAGATTGCTTCTATGGAACTTTTCCATTTTCCAAGCTGAGGTAATTCTCTCGTGTCAGGTATGGTCTTTGTGGATTGGTGTGGATTTTGATTTTGCTACTAATTTTTGGGTCACTAGTCGAGGGGACTGGTGGCTTTGGCAGACTAAGATTTTCGACTGCCCAAAGAGGGAGTCAAAGAGACCAATGAATTGGTACCGAAATTGTTGGGGCGGGCAGCAATTGGGAGTTATAAGTTAGAGGTCTAAGCCCCTAGTGGACAGAACTATGTGCTTATCCAATCCTTCTTGCGAGTTCCTTCTTCTTGCCCCTCTATTCATTGGCTCACCCGGTCTAGGGATTGTGGTGTCTTGGGGTTTCGAAGGGGATGAAATTCTATGCCTGGGAGTTTTCAGAGGGTTGGTGCATCACAACTCCATACCCTCTTCAATTAGGGTGCTTGTCTAATAGGAACCGAGGGCAGTGTGCTAGTTGGTCGTCGTGTTGTTGTGGATTTGAGAGGTTGGTGTATCCTTATGGATTTGGGTGGTCGGGGCAGCCTAGAGGTGGTTGGAAAACTCCCATAATCTGAGCCTAGGAAGATTCAACGAAGAGAAGAGAGTGGAAGGAGTTGAGTGTCTGCGGTCGTGCGGGTGTAAGTGCTTGAGGGAGGGAAACGAGTGCATGGGATTGTGGGAGTCCGAGGTTGTTTTTATTGCAAGAATGTTATGACAATGAGGGAGGATCCGACAAGGGGTGGCTAGCGTGGGTGTGTCAAAAACATAGGTGGTGGTGCCCCTTCCTCTAGCAAAGCTCATTCATCTAGCCTGGATCGAGAGGAGGGGCTCGCTTAGTTTCTCAGGATGCCACCTGGCCATGTAGTCCAAGCTCACTCATTGGACTCCATTGATGAATAGTTGAGGATTCAGGCCAACATGGACATCCTCCGAGACCACAAGTATGAAGATCACAATGAAAATGTTGCCTAGTATAATGACATCCAACTCACGCAAGAGGAAATTTTGGAGCAACTAGCTAATGTCTATCGTAGCGAGCGTAGAATTCATGATCATTTGCGTGAGATAGAGGAACGTCTAGAGCACATTGAATTTCACCAACATGACCAGTGAATGCAAAGGGAGCAACCAACGCATGTAGATATGCATCCACCGTATCCATCACCCTGATATGAATGTGTTAGGTTGTGTCTTAACTTTCACTGTTTTTAGCTTGTATGGTTGACAAGTCATCCAAAAATAAGGTGCAAATTGAAAAGCCTTATGTTGTATATTCCAGCTCTCCTTGCCAACAAATCTAGTCGGAGTGAGGTAGGACAAGATGATGACCAACTGTATGTACTTGTTTTTCCATTAATAATATAAAATTAGTGTTTTGATCAACAAAAAATAAATAAACTATTAAAAATAATAATAAAATATCAATTGTTAATTTAACATAATTATTTAATAAAGAAAAAAGTAATTTAACAAAATTATTAAATAATTAAATAAAAAATTAATTATGAATAAGAAATTAAAAAAATATATTAAGAATATTAAAATTAAAAAATAATAAATAAAAATTATTTAAAAATATAGAAATTTTAAAATGTTTTTTATTTATATTTATATTGGAAAATTTATTATTATAATAAGAAACACACAAAAAAAATGAAACACACTAACAAATAAATGAAACATAATAATGAGAAATGGAAAACAAAAAAATACAGCCAATAATAAATGGAAAAATTTATTTAATGAGAAATTAAAGATTGAAAAAAAAGAGATGGGTTGAAACGAGCAATGGGAGTCATTGCAGCAAGAAGGTGTTGCCTAACAGTGGTTGGTTGTCAAGTTGGTGCATTGCACACGTAAGATTGTGTTTGGAGATTGGGCCAAGACAGATTCATACTATGCTCTGGGTGTTTTCAGGGAGTACAAATTTCAGGAATCTAGAAAAGAATGTTGGTAAGATATGTTGAACTGAAAGAATTGATTTGTCCTAATGTGAGCTAGAGGATACTAGATAGAATCACATGTACTGAAGTTTGTAGTTGGATGCTACAATCAAAAGAAGTCAAGTGTTTGATAGGGTTATATCAATCTGTGGTGGTAGATGAATGCAGAAAAATAGAAAATAGATTAGAATAGGGTTAGATTCCAAGCGCAGGCAGATATCCCGCACCGGTATTAGTCCCTCAAGCTACGGTGTGGGACTTAAGTAAGCCCAAGACAGGCTCGTAGTATCCATAATCGGATGAATGCAACATAAAAAAATTCTTTGTTTGGAAATTGGATGAAGTACAACACACACAATCATGTCTAATCATATTTTACTCAACCACTATAGTGATCATACTATAATTACGTCACTGTAATGATGGATGGTACTGCAATTATGGCTAGTCTATCGCGATGTTCTCTGAATAAATGATTCGATAATCTTACTCATATGCCATAAGAGAAGGTGAACCACTCATCCAATGCATATCTCATCAATCGTAGGGGAAGGTGAACCACTCACCCTACACACATGACAACCACCATAGGGGAAGGTGAACCACTCACCATATGTGTCATATATCATCATGAGGTATCACCGGGGAAGGTGAACCACTTACCCTGTACCTAGCGTACCTATAGGGAAAGGTGAACCACTCACCCTATGGTCGCTCATAGCATCGAAAAATTCCACCAGCCCCTCGGAGCCCTAAAGCTCATGTTCAATCGAGACCCTCTTAATAAAGTTTATTCATGAGATGAGAGTGGATTCTGAACCTATGCATATAGAAAATGAGAAAATAATTCATAGGAAATTTAGTTATCATCTTATGCTCTAGGATAAGTTCAACTTTAACCTTTCACTCCCTTAACTGCAATGTTTGTTATTTTAGGGCGGAGATAGAAGAACTTGTGATTTGAGGCGATCACTTTCAGAAAATTTAATTTAGTGGAGAATCTCAAATTTTAATAATGATTAAAAAAAAGAACATCCTCAGCAAAGAGGGATCATAACGAAGAGCTTGATCTCCTTTTTAGGCTATTGTTCAACGAAGAAGCACTACTATAGGTGCCTTCTATCCTCACATCGTAGATTGAACAAACCCTAAGGCCACACATACATTTGAAGAATCAATTTCAGGGAATTGATGAGGATTATTTTAGTTTAAGATCAGAAGGTGTTCATGGAAGGCCAAATGGCCTTGGATAACCAATGAATTTCTGAGCCAATTCCTAAAGTGAGATTGACTTAGTGAGTTTAGAGAGATGTAATCCTTTGGAAGGGAGAGACCATAATCTGTGACAACTCATGCCATTATATCTACAAAATTAATGTAGAAACCCTCACCGAAAAACATATCCTATTTAAGACGTTTGCTTCAGATCCATTGTTGTAGGGAATTTAAGAGTGGTTGTTCCAGGATACATGATATACCCAGATTGACCTGCAAGCATACAAATGTAACCAGCAAAACCCAATGAAAGAAAAAAATAATCCAGAACTATCCGGGATTTCAAGAAGTTAAGTTCTATAAAATGAATCCAGTGAAACCCATAAATAAAGTTATACGTGAACCCTTGACGCTCAATCTATTCTTGTTGCAGAGAAGAATACTTCACTTGATCGCATAATCTTCAAGAGTAGAGGTTTAAAACAGACCTAGATGTGACTCGATTTGTCACAAGGTTGGCGTTGATAGTGGATGTGTGTGAATATATAAGCCTGCGGAATTATGAACTTCAAATGAGTCGCAAGTATTCTTCAAACTTGATCTGATCTCAGAGAAAGATCATCATAACTATTTGTTGGACTTTAGGTACCCTTATTCAATGTTGATCTAGGTGACAAACTTCAATAACCGTCACTGTTTATCATATCAAGATGACCTCTTCGGAGCTCGGACTCATCACAAATAAGGTTGCTCTTTTGCTTAGAATCTTCTATAGCTCCACACATCTGATTAGGCAATAGAATGCTCAGAGTTTTGTCCTTAATGAGGTGTGAATGACTACTTAAGGACTGCAACAAGGATTAGCATTTCATTCTTATAGTGATGCTACAACAATTCCAACAATACTATTGACTGTTTTTCAGATTATAAGAATCAAGTCAATAATAGGCCTCTTACTAAGCTAGTCTTTCACTAGACCGATGAACTAGGATCATGTTAAATTGAGTTGCCTTTACTCCACTACGCCAAAGGATTTTGAAGCTCTTATTCTGACATATAAATCACTGCTACACTCTTATATTAAAATTATCTTATGTCACTATGACACCTCAAGGGTTACTAAAAAATTCCAGAGTCAATGCAAGGATCTCAGAGGAAAACATCTCTTGTGCTATCTCTTACTCCAGCTACATACTTGATGATTCATTCCATCAAAGCAGAATATCACATTTCTTAGCTGTATTGCATTCTCTCTTGCTTGGGCTTGTCCTCCCCTGAGCTATGATATCATTTTAAATTTCGGTTACATGTTTTTCGCTTAGGACAGCTACTTCAATGTTCAACATTAGCCCATGTATCAATCTACTTTATTTCTATCCACAACCAAATATATAAATACTTACTTAACGAAGAACATAAATGATAAATGAGGAAAATGACAAAACACTATAACACAAAGATATGGCTCAACCCAGGGAAAAACCCTAAGATGGGAAAACCTTTGATCAAATCTTCTTATTATCGGTATCAAGTGTTCGACAAAGAAAGAGTACAATAATTCAAAGTCAAAATTGTCTGAGACCTAATATCACTACCCCTAGACAAAGAATGTCCTCATAAGTTGATGACATATTGTTCTAGAAGCTTATTCTAGTTAGGGTTCCATCATGTCACCTAGCATCTTCAAAATACCTCATATAATATACTTCAATCTCTTTGAACAATCTCTTTGTTCCTATGTCCAAACTCAAGGAGTCCCTCCACACAACTGTAACTTACAGAAAGACAACGACCTCCTTATCACTTCAGGTCTCCTTATGCCTGTGGTTAATCTGGAGATAACTTAGACCCGCAATAGAAGAAGGTCGATATGCCCAAAACAAACCTGTCTTGTCCTTCAACCAACTTCGCTGCTACAGAAAAGAATTATCACAAGAATGTGTCTAATGAGGTTGGAGACCACCTCTATTTATATAAATCAATGGGGTCAAAAGACACATCCATTGGGCTCCTTGAGCCCACAAGATGATGTGGTCGACCTGGTCAATTTACACATGTGGGGTGTAAATTCAAAAACATACTTCTGCTTGTCCAATTTTGATCATTTTTAGGTTGATAATTCGCGTAAGTTCTGATAAATGGCATATCCCCGGATGTTAATTCGCGTACCTCTAGAATAGTTAGCATAACCAGAGATAATCCCTGTATTTTGCGCGATTATTCAGATATATCACTCGCATAAACAGACCAAAAGCTCGCATATCAGCGTAATTATCTGCCTATATTGGGGTGATAACCCGCGTATCCGGCCATAACTCACATATCAAGTGGTGATAACTCGCTTACCAGGGCAATGATCCGCATATTCTACCGTATAATCCGCGTAACCCACAATTACTCGCATTTCCATGGTTGATAACTCACATATCAAATGATAATTCGAGTATACAGTGATAACTGGCATATCTGGTCGCATATCGGCAGTGGTAATAGCATATTAGGCGGCGATAATCCGCAGATCCAGTTGAATTTAGTTGCTTATCACAGAAGAAATCGCATATCCCACAAGATATCTCACATATCCAGTACTGCGCGACTTTAACCTCGGAAGAAAAAATCGTCATGTGGGTCGCGAGGTCCTAGGTCTTTCAGTTTGGGTTGAACCCCATCTACGGGCGAGTCGACCCAGAGTACCCAATTTTAAATATTCAGGAAGTGTTGGACACATGATTTCGCTTATGGATTCGAGCGTCTCATACCATCTCATATTTCTGTTTTAAAACGTTCATTTTGCTACAGCTACTGGAATTCCTGCTCCTTTGCTTCTCCTCGAATTTCTGTGGCTGTCCCTGTAACACCGCCGGGCTCTGCTGCTCCTCTGCCAAAAGGCGTTCTTCCGACAATCTCGGGTGCTACTGTTTGTACGATCAACCGGGGTTCGAGTCCCTCAGCTCTAAGTGAACGCAGCAGAGGATCTGCGGACATTGGTATAACTATATGGTGCCCACAGGGTATGTACCAGCCATGTCGTCTGGAGTCTAAATCACCACTCAGAAACGAACTGAATGAGTCTCATTGGGCCTTCAAACCAGAGTTTCGATTAATTCATCTTCTCTACAGGAACAGTCTGTTTCGATTAATTTATCTTTTCTATAGGAGCAGTCTGTTTTAGGAACAAGGTTTTGATATTTTACCTTCTCCAAGATTTATCCTTAGAGAACAAATAGCTGGTCGTCTGAAAAGGTTTTTGTAGTATGTGCTTGAGATGTAACATTCACTAGAGGAGAATCCGAATCAAATTTTGAGAGCAATGCACCACGGATTCTTCCATCCCATTTCGGTTGCAGTTGTATAGACGTTTGTTTTTTTAATTCTCTGAAAATAAAACCCTTTATATATCTTTGACTCGGCAGTTTTCGCTTGATGCTTCTCAGATGGCAAATACGAGTTTGCCGTTAAAGTTCCAAAAATTTCACAGACCCTCTGCTGAAAAATAAAAACCCTCCTAGAGACAATTTCAAAAACAAGATTTTGAAAAAATTGAGGGATTCTGAATGTCCAGAGTCCCTGAATCGCCAAAATTCAGGGATTCTGAATTTCAGAGTCCCTGAACCGCCAAAATTCAGAGATTCTGAATTTCCAAAATCCCTGAACTACCAAAATCCATTTCTGCACAAGCTTTCTCCACACTTGCACACTCATCACAATGAAAGCACCCAAACTAAAAAAGCAAGAAAGAATAAGAAATTCAAAACCCTGCGATTTATAAATTACTTGCTACTAAATTTTGAATCCCCACTTTAGTATGATGTCATGAAACATATCATACCTACCTTTCAAAAACACAAAATGTATCATAAATTTGCATGGGTTTTCCATCAACTATTCTGTAAAATGTATTTATATAATAAACATTTCGAGGACAATCATTGAGTGTTCAAGTGAAGGCCCACTTAACACCAAACTCTCCCAACAATCATATATGTTTTTGTAATACTAATCTTGTGTTGTGTTGGATCCGTGTAAAATCAAAGCATGCGATATTTTAGCTGTAGGACTTGAAATCAGATCACAAGTCAATTTATTTATGTTTCTCTTGGATTGGAAAAAAACAATTAGAGTAAAAAATTCAGTGTATCCAACAAAATCTCCTACAGGGTAGAATTCTTTTGACCTCAGAAAATTGTAATACCTTCAAAATGAAGCTAGAGAGGCTCTTCAAGAATGAGAAAATTACAATTCACAACGCTCATAGTCATGAATTTACACATTTAATTCAATGTGCACTTGCAAAGTGCAAAAGAACAAAAATTAAGAACTCTGAAACAAATTGCTTTCCAGTTAATGCTGGTTTGACAAAGAATGCAAAAACGCAAAGAGAATGTGGAAAGAGTCAAACAAGGATAACATAAAGCTCAAAGCTTACAAGCAATTATTAAGCAAGAAAAAAAGTGATTTCATGGCTTTAAGGAGGGAAGAACTAATATTCCTTGGGAAAAATAATCCCAAATTATTTTGGAAGGAACTCCAACCAAAAAAGATGCAAATTGGAAATAATATTATAGCTTCTAAATGGTTTGACTATGCAAGACAACTCTATGAGCAGGTTCCCAAGGTTGATCCTCCCCCCTTGGTCAACACTGATACTGAACTCTTCACGGTACAAGAGGTAGAGACGGGTATCAAGAAATTGGGTGTTGGACAAGCAAAAGACTTAGCTAAACTCCAAGCAGAATATCTAAAGTGGGGCTCAACGACAGATTGGACAACTACTCTGACAATACCTCTTTTCAAGAGCGGTGACATCAATAATCCCTTCAATTATAGGACCATCATGATAAGCCCTTTGTTTGCAAAGTTATTGGAAGCATGCTAGAAAACAAAATTAGCAAGTGGGCAAAAGAAAGAGATAAGCGTGCTAAAGGGCAAGCAGGTTTTAGACCTAAACATTCCATAGTTAATCATTGTATAACTTTAAGGCACATCATTGAGAAAGTGTGGGAGAAAAAGGAAGAAGTCTTTTGTTGCTTTGTTGATTTCAGAAAAGCGTTTGACTCAGTCCTATGGATAAGCTTTGGCACAGAATGGAGGAACTTGGGGTTCCTAAACATCTGAGAGCAGTTGTGCATAGGCTGTATGAAGAGGTGAGAGTCAAAATTAAAACTTCAGCGAGCATTTCTGAAAGTTTTAGAAGCAATATCGGGGTCAAGAAAGGTTGCCCATTGTCTCCTACCCTGTTTGGTTTATATATCGACAAGCTTGAGGAGTGGTTAAATTCACAAGGGGGTGATGGCATCTATCTGGGCAAGTTTGTTATAAGGCTTCTTTTGTATGCAGATGACCTTATTCTGATTGCTAAATCGGCTCTTGGTTTGCAAGAGCACTTACTATCCCTTGAGCATTTTTGTACAACAGTGGGGATGCAAGTTAATATCAGCAAAACAAAAGTAGTGGTCTTCTCTAAGAAAAGAAAACATAACTAGCATAAGTTGCAGACTACAAATACCTCAGAATTGACTTCAACAAAAATCTAAGCTGGAATGGTTGTAGAAAGAAAAGAACTTTGGGGGTTGGAAAGCATTTTATGCTTTTCAAAAAAGGTGTAGAAAGGCAGAGTTATGGGACTGGAACACCACTAAAACTCTTTTTGGGCTTCTAGAGATTCCGGTAATTCTCTATGGTTGTGAACTATGGGTCAGCAGTACATCCGACATGCAGTGGAGACAATTTAGAAAATTCAGAAGCGTTTGATTACAAACAAATTTAAGATTAAAAGTGCAGTGCCTTACGATATCTTGCTAAGTGAAACAGGGACCGCTCCTATTGAAGCAATTGTTATGGTGCGAGTCATTAGGTATTTAAAAAAAATTGAGCAAATGGTAGAGGGTAGATGGCCTAAGGTTGTCTTTAATGATAGATTGTGCAAGAGCAAAAAAACTTGGATGCAACAAAATAACAAATGGTTTAGTAAATGGGGTATTTGCTTGAGTGCGTGTCCCATAAACAACAAAGAGATAAAAGCTTTTGTTATGGAAAAGTTCCACAAGCATATTTGGGATAAGGAGATAGGAAGAAAGAAAAATTATTATATTGAAGTGTTTAATCCCACTCATAGTCATCAAGCAAAGGCATACATAGAGGCCAATATCTCTTGGAGAGCCAAAATTCTTATCGCTGAGTTAAGGACTAATTCTCATCAACTATGTTGTGAAACAGGGTGCTTGAAAAGGCCAAAGGAAATATGGGAGGAAAGAGTATGCATTTTTTGTTTAACCGGAAAAGTGGAAACAGAAAAACATTTCATTTTAGAATGTGAGGCTTTCAAAGACAACAAGGAAAGTTATGCAGATACACTAGCAACTAGCTCTTAGGATAATCTATTTAGCGAGGGGTTTGTCCAGGAGCTGGGAGCGTTTATTTTGAAGCTTCACAGAAAAAGGGCCGAATACATCAAGTAGATGAAGAAACAATCTATCTCGTAGGCTATCTTTAGCCTCGTGGACATTAAAAATAATTTCTTTCTTTCTTTCTTTCTTTCTATATAATGTGGAAAATATTATTAAATTCAAGCTGATTTTTATGTGGAGAGCCAATGCATTTGACCACTTATGGAACATTAGTCATTGAAAATGATTTTGTTTGAACATAAATTTCACTAATCACGTCTTCACTTGAAATGTTTATTATATGGATGCATTCTACACAGGAGCTTATGGAAAACCAGTGCAAATTTATGATACATTCTGCGTTTTTTAAATGTATGTAGGAGACGTTTCATGATTTCATACCAAAGTGGGGGTTCCAAACTTAATGGTAAGTAATTTATAAGTTCCAGGATTTTGAATCTATGATTTTCTCTTTTGCTTTGATTCTAAGTACAGAGGACGTGAAGGTGTTTTTATTGTGTGGATTGTATAGGTGAGGAAGAAGTTTTCATTGCGGAGGTGTGGAGGAAGCACAATGAGAGATTTCTCTACACCTCCATACTCCACACAATGAAAGCATATTTATCTACACTTATCTGCACTCCCATGCATGTTGGTTTTAAAAAATCTATATTCCATTTGCATTATATATATTGTGAACTTTTACCGAGGTGAATGGTCTTTATTATGAATAAATTGTGGATAAAGGTAGCATTGATAACATATTAACTCATTGTAATTATTATAATCAGAAAGATCTTAAATATAAGCATGAGTGTATGTTGATTGCCAATTTCAAAATATTTTAAAATATAAAGTATTTTTTTTATGCAAGTTTGATATTGGTGAGATTACATCTTGGTCATATCTAAAAATAACATTTGAATAGGGCAAGGAATTGAACCAATAACTTAATATCTAAAAATACCTTAACAACACACCCAATCATTATCTATCCAAAACTTTGTAAACATAATTACAAAAGAGTTAAAATAAAAAATTCCACAAACAAGTTATCTTGGCGCTTGGATGGATAAAATTTCATAACAAAATTGTATTTACTTCACACTTCCACTCTACATTTTTTTTCACAATATGGAGTGTATCCCAATTACATCCGTTGTCAATCCAGGTGCTAGCACTCTCGCAAGTGTAAAGCAAATGCATTCTTCGCTCACCGGTTGGTTGTCAGATGAACGATGGCCAATCCAGGCCATGACCGGCTTCACGGCCACCATCATTAAAATAACAAATGCTAAGCCACAGAGCTGAACATAGACTGATATGAACGGACTAAGGGAAACTACTTTGAGGAAGTTGACTTAATCATATTATGAGATTATGACACAAAATAAATAAATAAAATCAATTTAATATGTTAAATTTATTTATATATTTAAAAAATATATTTTAAATAACTAAAATTTACAATATTATTAAAAGTTATATTAATATTTTTTTAATAAAAACAATCTGTTGACCTCTACTGGTCAAATACCTATGCAGTACCCCCCACCCTTTTCTTGGCAGAAAGGGGCAGCACCTGATCAGCGTGTCCGTGCCATCCAGCAGTCATCAGCAACTTGATCATTTTGATTGTAAACCCAGTCTGCATTGTATGAATTGTAAATAATCTTAGCAGATATGAGTCGTGTATGTGAATTGCCTAGGTGGACCTAACTTTCTAGTGGTAATCTACGTCCCGGAAGGTTTTTCGTCTCACCGATCCATGGATCGGCAGAGTTTTCCTTCAAACCTGACCCCAAAGCCGGGATGGATTTTGTCATTAGAACTTTAGGAGAATCCTAGTGTGTTGATCTGCTAGATTATAGTTGTGTCGCAGAACTGGGTGGTTTATGAGGGTCTGTATTAAGTGGGTTTATCCCCTTAAGATGTAAATTTGTAAAAGTCATCATGAAATGTGTCTTGAGGGTTGAAAATGTTTTAAATCCCCTCGTGAGTCCTAAGTCCTAGGTCCTAGGTGATGTTTCCGAAGGCTTAGTTCGATGATCCATTTAAAAAATGAAATAAAATAATAAAATAAATAAAAATTAAGAAATTTAAAAATTTTAAAAATGAAATAAAATAATAAATAATAAAAAATTTAAAAATTTAAAAAATGAAATAAAATAATAAAAAATTTAAAAAATTTAAAAATTTAAAAAATGAAATAATAAAAAATTTAAAAATTTAAAAAATGAAATAAATAAAAAAATAAAGCAAAAACCCTAACTAATAAAATAATAATATTTTAAGTGAATAAATCGACGGATGAGATCAAGAGATGTCTTGATCCTCATCAACGGTCGAGATCATTTCTACATGGATCATTCGAACTAGCCGTTGGGATCATTTCCTTTATATAGGGTCTTAGGTGGTCATTTGAGATTCATTCGATCTGTGAGTCTGGTGCTGAAGAAGCTCTCTTGTAGTTCATTTTTTTTGTGCAATAAAGAAGACTTTGGGGTTAAAAATCTTGCTGGTGTTACTCTTCTGAAAATGCTGTAAGATTGTTCTATTTGTTCTGCATAATTTTATTTTCAGCCATTAATGATAGCTTAATGAAGATTGATCTAGGCATAGGTATCTTGTCTGATCTTTGGGGTTTGAATGATAGTTTAGATTCTGAAATATATTCGCAGGTATCTCCATTTGATAAGGGTTTCACTATTGTTTTCTCCTTCTACGTTGATGGTTGATTTTAAGCTGTGCAGGAAATCCTTTTTTCAGATTACCGGGCGTTAGGGGAAGTTCTCGGCTGAACCAGCCAACTCCCGGGTTGTGTTTTCTGAAAGAGCCCAGCCAGTTCTTGATCCCAGGCTTATCATTCGAAATTTTTTTTATGAATGCATGCAGGGTCTTCTGAAGCGTTTTACATTAAAATGAAATTTTAATAATATTACTGTGATTATTGATAAATCTGGCTTCTTAAGAGCTTTCGGTTTGTAAATATTAAAATTCTCTTGCTGGATCTAGGGTTTTGATTTTGTTTACTGCAATTTTTTTTTTTTGTGATTTTAAGTTAATTTTGGAGGGTTTTACTTTAAAATTTTGTGCATCTGTCGGGTTTTGTTTTCTTGTACAGGGTTTTCAGAAACAATCTGTCAGAGCGTAGCTGCAAATCAGTTTTCAAAGGCTGTCAGCGTGGGTAATATACGTGGATCTGGTCAAGAGATTCAGTGTCACAAATAACGCGGTCGTCAATCTCCAGTGCGGCCAGCATATGCATCCGTGTAAGATTTAAAACCCGCTGCCATCAAGGGTATCCCATGACAGAGCTGCCCTCAGCGTGAGTTCCGGGTTTGATGGTGCGTTCGGAGTTGTGAAGCTTGATTGAAAACGCCAGCAAATTGAATGCAATGCTCAGTCGAAAATCGAAAGCCCAGATTTGACCGATCCATTTACAAGCGTTCAGATCGAAAGCAAAAGTGTGGTCTCCAAATCGACTTCAAATATTCCCTGTCCGCCTACAGCAAGAACGCCTTCCTTCCATTATGCAAACGTTTTTTTCAAATCGATGATCAGTTTAGTCACAGTTGTATTTCACGCAGGCATCAGGGACGTTGACTGAAGCTCCTTCAAGGTTAAACGACTTTCTCTGTCAAACACTAGGTAATTCACGCTCAGGGTTTGTGTTTTCTGCGTTGATTTTTGGCAGGGTCATCAGCATCTTCAGGACGATCTTCGATTTTCGATCTCCACCGAGGACGAGTATCTCTGAGGTTGATCAATCTGGCCCCTTAATTCTCCACCAGCAGAAGAAACCCTTGAATGCATCGATGGCATTCTGCATTGACTGAAAGCCGCTCACGTGCCGTCGTCAGGGTATTTGCAGCTGGTTGCACGCATCAAGCGTATTGTCAGGGGTTTCGATTCAATTCGGCTCTTCATCACTGTATATGCAACATGCAGTTACGATTTCTCAAGCAGATCCATTATACTCAGTGGGTAATTTTATATGCATTTGCGTCTCGATTTAGTTCAGCGGTTTGGTAGTTACGTTTTGACGGCTCAGTGTTCGCGCAGTTACGCTAGGGCAGTCACGTTTTGGTTTTATTTTTTTTTTATTTTGATTTATATTTTTAGATTTAGTTTGTAAATAATTCCATTTATAACTTTTGCATAGTTTAGTTTAGAAATGAATTTTTGTTAAGTTACATTTAGATTTTAGTTAGATTTTATTTTTTGATATCTAGAGTTTTAGGTTATGTTAGATTTTAGTTTAGATTTTTTCTTTTTTAGGATTTTTATAATATAAAAAAATAAAAAAGGATTTATTTAAATTAATTTAGGTTTAGTTTAATTTTTTTATATAGTTAAAGTTTTAGTTTTATTGTATATTTTTTTTGTCAAGTTTCATTTTAGATTCATTTTCTTTTAAATTTAACAAAAAAAAAAAAAAAAAAAATTTAAATTTTTTTTGAAAAAGTATAAAAAAATTTGTGGAAAATTTTCTTTTTTTAGATCCAGTTATTTTCGGGAATCATCATGTTATATCTTTCATGCTGAGATCTAAGTTTTCAAGTCGAGATTCGAATATGATATCTGGTTAATGGTTCTCATGGTGTTTTAAAGCATTCATCTTTTCTAAATTTTCAATTGCTGGATATCATTTTTGTCATTCTAAGAGCATTGTGATTTAGCTGATTCCTTTTGATGACAAATGATTGCTGTGCACAGTTTATGTTTCTATACCATTTAACAAGTAATCATTTTAACCACAATCTCTTAAGGCATTGGTCTGCTAATTCAATCAAATCATTTTAGTGCTTATATCATCGTATCTCGTGTCTCCCAACCAACTGGTCGACAGTTGGTCTCATCATCTCACAGGGACTACCCCCCTTAGCCGCGGGAGACAGGCTTAAACGGAGGGATCGGGGATAGAGAGTGACAGCCCCCGGTCTGAGCGTTGTCGTGTCAATCTGCGCGACAACACAATCAAATTACACCAATTAAATATATTTAACTTTTAATCCCAAACACAAAAAATTTATGTCCATTCACACTCAAATAAGTATGTGCCTAATCAATTGTGATAAGTCTAATAGTCCCATTATCGAACACCATGTCAACTTCATATGGTCCCATCCACTTAGAGCAGAGTTTTCCCTTAAAATCCTTGAACTGAGAATCATAGAGTAATGCCCAATCTCCTCTTTGAAACACCTTTTTCTTAATGAATTTATCGTGCCATTTAGTTCACTGTTGCTGGATTGTAGCAGTATTCTAGACAACTACCAAACGAATTTCATCCAACTCATTCAACTATTCCAGTCAGTGTTTCTGGGCTTCTGAAAGATCTAAACCTACTTCAAGGGTTGTCCTGAGCGTCTTAATTTTGAATTCCATTGGAAACAAAGGGGATTTCCCATAGAAAAGCTCATATGGTGAAAACCCTATTGTGTTCCACCATGTTGTTCTATACACCCACAGTGCCTCAGGAAGTTTTTCAGCCCAATTCTAGTGATGGTTCGCTACAGTCTTTGTAAGAATATTCTCTAGTACCTTGTTTGTGCTTTCGACTTGACCATTCGCCTGAGGGTGATATGGATATGTTACCCTATGCTTGATTCCATATTTCTTCATGAGTCCTACTATCAGATGTGATGTAAACTGTGCCCCTCCATCTGAAACTATCTCTCTAGGAGCTCTATACCATGCAAGAATTTCTTCAAATAAAAAGTCTGAGACAACCTATTCCGTTGCTTTCACAACAACCTTGGCCTCTACCCACTTTGTTATGTAATCTGTGCAAACCAAAATGTGAACTTTCTACTGTGAAGGCAGATTAAATGGCCCAACAAAATCGATAGCCCATTTTTCAAAGGGCTCAAGAGCTAGTTGGGGCTGTAACGACATTTCATTTGCTCGACCAAGCTAACCCATCTGCTAGAAACTATCGCACCCTCTAACATATTTCCTTGCATCATGAAAAATAGAAGGCCAATAGTATCCCATTTGTAACACCTTATGACCTGTCTACTTATCTACAAAATGTCCCCCACAAGGGCCATCATGAGCAGCTTTCAGAACATCATAGATGTCATCTCCACTTATGTAGCGCCAGATTTGCTGATCAGATCCTGTGTAAAAGAGATATCCTTCTATCCATGAATAACGAGCACTGTGATGGATAATCCTTCATTGTTCTTTGTAAGACAAGTGTTGAGGCACCTTTCTTGTAGAAAGAAAGTTAGCAATATTTGCATACCACAAAGTGTGAGTAGAAATTGCAAAAATATGTTCATCTGGAAAACGGTCCTCTACAGGTGTACCTTCTTCACTAGTATCCATCCTAGACAGGAAATCTATGACTACGTTATCTTTTCCTGATTTGTCTACAATGGCAATATCAAACTCTTGAATTAACAGTAACCATCTTGTAATGCGACCAAGGGTTATTGGTTTGTTCATCATATACCTGATAGCTCCATGATCAGTGTGCATGAAAGTAGTATACCCTGTGATATAATTCCGAAATTTATTAACAACATAAATGACAGCCAAGAACTCCTTTTATGTTACCATATAATTTAATTCAGCGGGGGTCAAATTCTTGCTGACATGGTAAATTTGCATACAGCTTCTTGTCCTCATGTTTCCCAAAACTGCCCTACTGTTGTTTGAGAAGCATCAATAGAGATGTGAAACGATATTTTTTTAATCAAGACCACGTAATATCGGAGCTTTGCAGACTAGTTCTTTGATTTCTACAAAAGTTGCTTCACATTCATCTGTCCACACAAATTCTGCATCCTTAGGTAACAATTGAAAAAGTGGGAATGTTATTTTAGAAAAAATTTCTATGAAACGCCTATAATAGCTAGCATAACCAATAAAGCTGTGTACCTATGTCAGTGTCTTAGGCGTAGGAAATTTTAAGATTACTTCTACCTTTGCAGGATCAACCCAAATTCCTGCAGCTGAAAGCAAGTGTCCCAGTACTATCCCCTCTTTCATCATCATATGACATTTGATTGTACTTAGAGAAACATGTGTCTGCTTGCATATTTCAAGTACTTTCTCTAAGTTTTTCAAAGCTTTTGTAAAGGAATCCCCACATGGGTAAAGTCATCCATGTAAATCTCAACACTATCATTAACTAGATCAGAGAAAATTCCTGAGATTTCCCTTTGAAAGGTAGCAGAGGCGTTACAGAGGCCAAATGTAAGGACTCCATAGGTAAAGGTTCCCCAAGGGCATGTGAAGGTGGTTTTGTCCTGATCCTCAGGAGCTATTTGTATCTGATTGTATCCACTAAATCCATCCAGAAAGGAGAAAAACTCCTTCCCGGCTAATGTATCAAGGACTTGGTCAATAAAGGGTAAGGGAAAATGGTCTTTCTAAGTTGCTTTGTTTAGTTCCCTGTAATCAACGCAGATCCGCCACTTTCCATTCTTCTTAGGAACAATGACTAGCGAGGAAACCCATTGACTGTCCGATATCGGATAAATAAAACCCACATCTAATAGCTTCTGCAATTCATCTTTGACAATGTTTTTTAAGGCAAGATTCATTCTTCTTTGTGGTTGCCTAATAGGTCGACATTCCTCTTTAATGTATATATGATGAGTACATAAATCAGCAGGGATGCCTTTCATATCGGTATACTCCCAAGAAAAAGCTTCTTTATGCTCCCGAAGGACTTTTAGCAGTTGTTTAGATTGGGAGTGTGAAAGGTCAGGATTAATATTCAATGTTTTCCCTAGTTCAATTTCTACAGGAACACTATTACGAGGTACAATTTCAAGAATGTTTTCTATTTCTGTTTCTGGTTCAATATCTTCCTGAACATTGCAGCTCATGACAGTTTCTAACAACTAACGGGTTGAATCAAAAATGGAGTTGGGATTGCTGAGAAAGGTGCTAATGGCATCGTCCTCTGTTTCATCTTTAAAACAGAGAGCCTTGTTGATGGTAAGAATGGGTATAATTTCTTCATCTTCAGATTCAGGGTCTTTGGTAGGTAGAGAATTTTGAATCAAGATAAATATGGGTTTATTTGATGAACTTGGTTCTACAGGGAGGTAAAGGATAAGGTTCTTTGTAACTTACCCATTAGATATTACCATGTTTTCAGATCGACACCCAATGTAAGCATCTGCGGTTGCAAGCCAAGGTCTTCCTAAAATCAAAGGGTGCCCATCGACTAGGGATTGGGTAAGTAAAACCAAAAGGTCAATTGGTATTGCCATGAGTCTACCGAAATAATGATATCTTGAAGCTTCCCTACCAATCTAATAGTAGACCGATCTGCCAATTCTAGGATGGTGGGAGTTAGTTTAAAGTTCCGAAGACCCAAGATGATCATGTTAGGATATTCCGACACATAGGATATAGTTAAGTTCAACTTGGTCTAGTGTAGAGTTAGGTATAGAGTTAGGTAAAGTGTGTTTCTTTACCGTTGTACATTTTGTAACTTACAATCCGACGGTCACGATATGTAGTGATCCGACGGTTCATTCTCTCCTCGGTATTACCGACACTTGATCCGTGGCTTGACACCCGATTGGTCCATGAGTTCTATTTAAAGCGCATGGAGGGTCATTGTTCGGGTAATCCATGCATGAGAGAAGCTTATGTAAATTTTCATTATTTGATTAATAAATTGCCTGTAGTACCCACGTTGGGACAGGCCGTGGACTGTTTCCCTCTTTGAGGGTTTTAACCACGTCAAAAATACTGGTGTATTGATCTGTGATCTGGTTGTGAGCGGTGTCCTTTTGGTATTCTTTCTGAGGAACTTACCCTGTAAATTCCTACATGGTATCAGAGCCAAGTTGAGGGCCGCGTCCGTTGGTGATCCAAATCTGAAGCCGGTAGAACTGCATGCGGCTGTCGTTTCCTAGATCTGCTGTTTCTGACTGCTTTCGGGCCGAGAGGACTGCTCTGTTGCGTTCGGAGCATCTGTTCCAGTGAGGAACCCCTTTCATTTCACGCGAAAAGGTTTCCGGTAGCCCTAGCTGCGTCATTTTTCAGATCGGGAGGTATATAGTGTTTTTTGCAGTTTACTGTTATTTTCTCTCTGCTTATTTCGGTTTCGGTTTATTTAGCCTTTTTTTTAACCGGATCTATACCTTTCATTTCTGCGTATGCTCTTTGCCCTGCGACTCTGTGCGATCTGGGCAAATCAGAAACAGAAAGGAAGGATTTTTCTCATGCGTATGCTCTTTTCCCTGCACCTTAGTGTGATCTCGGAAAATCAGAAACATTGAGAAAAATATTTAGTTTTTCGGCTAAAGCTAACTTTGAGATTTTTTTTTTTAAATTTCTAGTTTTTTGGCTAAAGCGAACTTCGAGCCGCAAGGTTCGTTTTTCTTTGCATATTCGTGTTGGGTTTTGTGTTTTGTGTTTTGTAGGGAAAAAGAGCTTTCTCAAGGCAAGCACGCAAACCAAGGCCCCCCCCCCTCTCTCTCTCTCTCTCTCTCTCTCTCAAATTTTTTGTATAGATCAATTGGTTCAAAGCTATTTTAAGAGAGTAGAGGTCTTGGGTTCAAATCTCCATTTTGTGGGGGCGGATTTTTTCATTCCCGCACATTCGCGCACTTTGCCGGCAACGTCAACAATTTTTTTTCAAAAAGCCATAACTTCTTCATCCGGAAGCCTTTTTCAGAGCCGTTTTTTTTAAAACCGCCTATTTTTTCGAGATCTATCCATTGGAACACTTACTTTCAGCATCTTCCGCTTCAGTTTTAAAAAAAATAATAAAAAATGGAAAGTCCATGCCAAGTCATTCTTGACAGCACTAACTACTTCCAATGGGTAGCCTACATGGAAGATTTACTTAGAAGTAAAGGTCTCTTCAGAATAGCCACAGACCAAGAGAAGAAACCAAAAGATGAAGACAAGGCTGCAAAATGGGAAAATAGACAAGATCAAGCACGTGGTTTGATAGGGATGTCTATT
Organism: Pinus tabuliformis; assembly: GCA_031772625.1. Taxonomy (NCBI): domain Eukaryota; kingdom Viridiplantae; phylum Streptophyta; class Pinopsida; order Pinales; family Pinaceae; genus Pinus; species Pinus tabuliformis. The sequence goes on from CM062804.1 coordinate 1,198,217,405, forward strand.
TCTCCTGATCTTAGATTCCACATTGCAGAACTTGAGACTCCTCATGAAGCATTAGAAAAACTCGCTAAAGTTTTTGGGATTAAAAATGAAATTAGAGCCCATCAACTTGAAAATGAGTTACTTACTTTGGATCCTAATAATTTTTCTTGCATTGAAGATTTCTTGTCCAAATTCAAGACCCTTAGATATCTCTTGGAAGGTGTTAAAGTTAAGAAAGAAGATGGTAACTTTATTTATTCCATCCTTACTAAGTTGGGACCAGCCTACTCTGTATTTGTTTCCACTTTCCATTCTACAAGGGAAGCTTTCATTTGTCAAGGAAAAGACTACAAGGCCCCTTCCTTTGACTCCTTTTGTGATTCCTTAATAAGAGAACAAGAAAAACTCTTACACCTTGGTCTTCTTAATCTTGGAAACTCTTCCACGAAAGCGTTAGCCGCCCAGCAGCAACCAAATTCAAAGAATCCTAAGAAGTCATATCCTCAAAAGAATGGTCCTAAACCAACTCAGCCTCAAAATGAAAGATCATTTCAGCAAAATGATAAGACCAATAAAAACAAATGGAAGAAGACTGATAGACATCATAACTTTTGTAATCGAGATGGCCACTTAGAATCTAAATGCTTTAAGAAGATGGAAGCCTTGGAAGCCGCAATGAAGAAACATAACATCCATGTGGAGCCTACTTCAACTTCAACTTCCAGAATGGCACTTTCTGCATGTCGTTGTCAATCATCTCAGTCTGGTTATGCATTAAATGTATCTTCTTCTTCTTCTCATTCTCATGAGTGGCTCATTGATTCTGGAGCCTCTTATCACATGGCCAAAAACCAAGCCATGTTTTCTTCTTTAAATGATTGTAACACCAAAAATATATATGTTGGTGATGATAGATCTCTTAATGTTGTAGGGACTGGAACTGTTCATCTAGACAATGGTCAGTTTAATGATGTATTATGTGTTCCAACCTTATCCTGCAACCTTCTATCTGTCTATCAGATAACTCATTCAGGTGAAGGTAAAATTGTTGAATTTTCACCTCATGATGTTGTAATCAAGGATCTAAAAGATCCTAAACAGATTCTAGCTACTGGTCTTGCTGATGATTCCACAAGGTTGTATAAGTTTCACAACTTTGGGTCATCAAATCTTCCCTCAGTATTTGTTGCTCATAATGATGAAGTGAGCAAACTTTGGCATGAGCGATTTGGTCACTTAAACTATCGCTCCCTTCAGCATCTATGTAAAGAAAATATGGTGACAGGTCTTCCTATGGTATCTTGCAGAGATGGTGTTTGTTCCGGATGTGTACTCGGAAAACATCATCGGGACAGTTTTGACAAACGTGCCTCTTGGCATGCCTCAGCCCCTTTACAGCTTGTGCACAGTGATTTATGTGGTCCTCTTCCTGTTGCTTCATTCTCTGGCTGCAAGTACTTCTTAACTTTCATTGATGATTTCTCCAGACGCACTTGGGTATACTTCTTAAAACTCAAGAGCGAAGTATTTAACACATTTTTGGCCTTCAAAGCCTTTGTTGAAAAACAATCTGGACATCAAATTCTTAAGCTAAGAACTGATAATGGTGGAGAATATGTTAAAAACACATTCATCAACTTTTGCACCGAAAATGGAATTCAAATGCAACATACTGTTCCATACACTCCACAACAAAATGGTGTAGCTGAAAGGAAAAATCGCACCTTAAAGGAAATGGCTAATTGTATGCTGCAATCTAAAGGACTCAGTCTTAGTTTTTGGGCCGAAGCAATTAATTGTGCAAATTATATAATCAATCGCACTCCTACTAAGGTTCTAGAGAATATCACTCCAGAAGAAGCTTGGAGTTCCATTAAACCAGATGTAAGTCACTTTCGTGTGTTTGGAAGTGAAGCATGGGCCCATATTCCAGATGAAAAGCATAAAGCTTTAGAACCTAAGAGTGAGAAATGTACTTTTGTTGGATATTCTGAAGATGTAAAAGGTTATAGACTTATTCCATTTAAGTCCAAAAATGTTATCATTAGAAGAGATGTAAAATTTGATGAAAATAAATCGGCCTGCGAGCCTAGTCCGGCGGATGTGCCACCTCTTCCTATCTCTTCTACTTTTGAAAACATTTCTTCTTCAGATGATGAAAGCGAGGATGATAATCCTCCCCCACCTTCTCAGGATCCTCAACTTCCAAGATGGGTCCGTGCTACTCGGGATGCAGCAGGTGATCTTGCCGGTGATCCTACAGATCAGCGACGTACACGTTCTCAGTTTGAAAGAGCCTCTTCTTTACTGGCTCAAGCTCCAATAAATCATGATCCTGACACTTTTGCAGAAGCTTCAGGCCATCCACATTGGGAAGCAGCTATGAATGAAGAATATCATTCATTGATGACAAATGATACATGGGATCTTGTTCCTCTACCAAAGGGACGCAAACTTGTTAGATGTAAATGGGTTTACAGAACCAAGTATGGACCAGATGGGAAAGTTGATAAACATAAAGCTCGTCTCGTTGCTAAGGGCTTTTCACAGGTTGAAGGCATTGACTACACTGAAACCTTCTCCCCTGTTGCCAAAATGAACTCTATCCGCCTTGTTCTTTCCCTTGCTGCCTCTTTAAAATGGGAAGTCCATCAGATGGATGTTAAATCTGTCTTCTTGCATGGGGACTTGCAGGAAGAAATCTATATGGAACAACCCATTGGCTTCATACAAACAGACTCCAGCCTTGTTTGTCGACTTAAGAAATCCCTTTATGGCCTCAAGCAAGCTCCTCGGGCTTGGTATGCCAAAATGGATAGCTTTCTTTTAGAATCTGGCTTTTCTAGGTGTCATTCTGACAATACTGTCTACACCAAGAAAGTGGGCAACTCTCTTATCATCCTTGTTCTTTATGTTGATGATCTTATTCTTACTGGTAGTGATCCCAACCTTATAAACCATGTGAAGTCCAGCCTTAAAAAGAAATTTGAAATGACAGACTTAGGACACTTACACTATTTTCTCGGTCTTCAAGTCTTGCAATCCAAGGAGGGTATTTTCCTTTCCCAGTCCAAGTATGCTTGTGATATTCTTCGTCATTTTCACATGGAAGACTGTAAGCCAGCCCCTTCTCCCTTTCAGTCTGGAGTCAAACTTTCAGTCTCTTGTACTTCTCCTGAAGTTGATGCTACCTTATACCGTCAACTTGTAGGAAAACTCTTGTATTTAACCCATACTCGTCCTGATCTTTCCTTTGTTGTTGGCCTTGTTGCTCGTTTTATGCAAAACCCCCGTGAAAGTCATTGGAAAGCAGCTAAAAGAATACTTCGTTATGTTCGAGGTACAGTACAGTTTGGGATTCATTACAGTGCCAAAGCAGCTCCTCTGTTAGTTGGTTTCACTGATTCTGATTGGGCTGGTGACCCTGATGATCGGAAGTCTACTGCCGGTTATGTCTTCACTCTTGGTTCAGGACCTATTACATGGGCTTGTAAGAAACAGGCTGCCATTTCTCTTTCGTCAGCAGAAGCAGAGTATCGTGGTGCCGTGGAAGCTAGTAAGGAAGCCTTGTGGCTTCGTCAGATCCTATCAGAGTTTGGCTTTGAGCAGCAGCATCCAACCACACTTTGGTGTGATAATCAAAGTGCCATTCAGCTATGCAAAGATCCAGTCCAGCATCAGCGCAGCAAACACATTGAACTACACATGCACTTCATCAGAAAGCTCATTCATGACCATGTTCTTGAAGTGCAATATTGTCCAACAGATGATCAGGTTGCAGACATCTTCACAAAGGCTCTCACAGAGGCGAAGTTCACTAAACTTCGATATATGCTTGGAGTTCAGGAAGTTGTCACTAAGGGGGGATAGGCTCTAGTGCCTCCTTCCTTCTCCTATTGTGTCATATTTGTAAATCCTTCAATCCTATCCCAAGTTGTTCTTAAGGGGGGATGTTAGGATATTCCGACACATAGGATATAGTTAAGTTCAACTTGGTCTAGTGTAGAGTTAGGTATAGAGTTAGGTAAAGTGTGTTTCTTTACCGTTGTACATTTTGTAACTTACAATCCGACGGTCACGATATGTAGTGATCCGACGGTTCATTCTCTCCTCGGTATTACCGACACTTGATCCGTGGCTTGACACCCGATTGGTCCATGAGTTCTATTTAAAGCGCATGGAGGGTCATTGTTCGGGTAATCCGTGCATGAGAGAAGCTTATGTAAATTTTCATTCTTTGATTAATAAATTGCCTGTAGTACCCACGTTGGGACAGGCCGTGGACTGTTTCCCTCTTTGAGGGTTTTAACCACGTCAAAAATACTGGTGTATTGATCTGTGATCTGGTTGTGAGCGGTGTCCTTTTGGTATTCTTTCTGAGGAACTTACCCTGTAAATTCCTACAAATCATGATTGCAGAGGTTATAACATTAATCGCTTCGCCCAAATCTACCAGTACATTTGGGATATCCACTCCATTAATCTGCACTGTCAGAATCGCATTCCCAGGATATTTGACAGGTATAGATTTCCCCAGCATTATATCTGATAATTTACCCATTAACTGAATAGTAAGTGGGTCCTTTGGTTTTCTACTAGGTTTCTTAGAACAATATTCTTTAATTGTCTTAGCATAAATTGGTACGTCCTTCATAGCCTGAAGTAACAAAATTTTAACCAATAAATTCTGTGATTCTACCAAAAAGTTAAATGCAAGATGAGGACTTTGTTTTCTTAAAGATAATATTTTAGGATAGGGTGGACCAGTCTGACACCCTCTAGTAACAATAGTTTGTGAAGGGGTTTGTTGCTTCATAGGAATTTGTGTTGGCTCATCCCCTATTGTTCTTTGTTCTGATTCTGAGACTTCATCATCGGTATGTTCAACAATTATAGGTGAAGTCTGAGTATTGACCACCCGACTAGATCGAAGATTTAATTCATTACATTCCATAGTGGAAATACTATATGTAGGGAGGTTGAGTGTCTCAACCTGTTGAGCCCCTCTGTTATTTGGATTCGGATTAGGTTGGACAAGCAATTGAGGATGAAGAGGAGGATTACTAGTGGGTGCATTAGCAGGCAACTATAGTTGTTGTTGTGGCATAGGTTGGGAGAATTGTCCTGAAGGAGGAGGAGGAGGTCCACGCCAATTCCGGGACTATGAAAAATTTGGACCAGATTGAGGATACCAGGGTTTCTAGGGCATTGGATATTGGAAAAACTGCAACCAAGAAGGTGAAAAAGGTACAGATTGCTGACCAAAATTCATATTATTAAAATATTGAGATGGGTCTTGAGGCATACCTTGATTCATATTCTGTGGCCGTGATTTCCATGGTTTCCTTGATCCCATAAAATAAATTTGTTCTGCTTCTTCATTCGTTCCCTGAAAGAGTGCCTTCAATCCAGGAAGAGACAAGCAAGTGCTCGTGGAATGACTTTGTTCACATATCGCACAAGTCTCCACAAAATTTAATGGACATTCCTTCAACGAGTGCTTCTTCCTGCATTAAGGGAAGAAAATAGACATGGCCTTCTCTACTTCCATTTTCTTTTGCTTCACCTGCAACACATCTAGCTACGATGATAATGTGCTCAGGATATCGGTTCTCAAGTTTTCCAATAGATTCCCAATTTCAGCCTTTGTAACTCCACCACTGGATGTTTTGAGAGTTCGGATTCCCTACCTCTGTCTCGCAACCCCTCGTGAACACTTGATGCATAATTCACAGATGGTATCAAATTCCTCCTTTGATATATCTCCTTTCCCTACTACGTTCAATATCTCCAGAGATTCCTCCCTCAGTGCCTTGAGAAAAATGATCTTCAAGATATTCTTATCCAAGTCACTATGGCCGAATCTATGCAAACTATATTGAAAACGTTCCACAAAATCTTCCATATTCTCATCCTCTTTCTGCATAATCTTAAAAATTTCTTCCTTTACATCCCGGGATTTGCAGTAATCCTGATATTTCTTGAGGAAAATCGTCTTCATATCATCCCATGTAGCAATAGATTTTCCTCTCAGACCCATAAACCATCTTAAATCCGTGCCTTGGAAATACCTTCAATTTCTGAGCATCAGAAATGTAATCATACCCCCAACAAACAATGTCGAATTCAAAAAGGAATGTGTTCGGATCCTCGAAAGTAATACCATGGAAATTGGGTAGTGTTTTCAAAGGAATAGATTTCATAAGTGAATCACCTATGCTATCTCCAATTGGAAATTTAATTGAAGAAGTTGCAGGGGCCATGAATATCTGCCAATACTCACTTGGAATTTAAACAAGTTCTGGCTATTTTATAACAGGTGATGGAAGTTGTCTAACAACGCTCTCTTGATCTAGTGGTGTCAAGAATTCCCTCAAATCTTCTTCCTCTAAACTTGCAATATGCAATTCCTTAGATCCTCTGCTTGCTACTTCTTCTTCCTCGAATTGCACTTCTGCTATTGGAGGAGGTTCTGGTTGTGAAAGTAATTGTCCTCCAGATATCGTATGAGATCTTACCCTAGCAACAGCTCGTGACGATGCTCCATACTCAGCCCTTGAGATGATCTCTTGGATGTAAGTTTTTCTGCCCAAATCAACCACTTTTATTTTTTGGGGGTCTCCCTATGCCCCTTTTATTGGTGTCTCTATTCATACATTTAGGAAATAAGATGGAAACATTCATACAAACTAAAAGATCAAAACTTGGAGCAAGATAAGAACTTCCTTCCCTGGGACAAGAGAGTGGCCCCTAAATAAAACAAAAGAAAGAAAATAAGCAAATCACAAAAATCAAGCTTAAGACCTGAAACAGGGCGAAAAATAAAACTTCCCTTCCCAGGATGAGAGAGCAATACTTATGAAAGAAAAAAAAAGCAATCTAAAGCTCCAGACCTAGAGCAAGGTGATAAAAACTTCCTTCCCCAGGACGAGAGAATAATCCTACAAAAACAAGAAAAGAAAGGAACCAAACAACCAAACGATCTAATACTTAGGACCTGGAGCAAGGTGTAAGCTTCCTTCCCCAAGACAAGAGATCAGTCCTATGGTCAATGTTGGTTGTACTTTCACGCCTTTGATAGCCTCCCTAGCAACGGCGCCAAAATGTTGGTGTCCAAGTATGAATCATGCAATTCACCCAATCCACATTTAATTGTCAACCCGAGGTTCTACCAGTTGTTTCAAGGCTATCGTACACTGTATGTGCAGGCCACAGTTTCCCTACCCAACATTGAACATTAACTATAAATTCATCAATGTGTAACAACAAGCAATACTGTAACAACAAATAAGAGTACCCACAAGTAATAACTATAACAACAATAAGGACTCACAACAACACACTGATAAATATTCACAGCAATAATAAACTCACAGAAATAAACCTAACACACATCTAATCCAGCAGCACCAGGTCAGGAGAGTGGACCCAACTCCCTGATCAGGGTTGTGGTGAGATCAATGAATCACAATATGCTCAGAAGATCAACTTGTCATTAATAAAAGAAATATTGGATGTATGTTGTCACATACTCAAAGTTAGAGTATTTCTCCTGTAACCTTAACAACTCTTAACATCGATAACTTTCACAGCCTGCAACTCTACTTTATACAATTTGTCAATAATACAACTCCTAGAGTTACGACACTGTTTGCCCTTAATTACATGGTGGTTTTCAAAACGGAACAGAACAGAACATTAAAAGATAGCAGTGTGTTAATCGAAAGGTTGATTCACCGTTGCAACCAATATTCAAGGATAGTGTTGCCAGCTTTGATAGCATCATTCAATGAATCACGGTCCTGGTCATTCTCCCTTTAAATCTGCAGAAATAATTGAATTAGCAAGCCACTTAGGTAATAATCCCCTATGACTATGCTTCATTGACCAATAATCCATAAAGACATGACGACAGGTATCCCTATGCATTTTAAGATATCGATTAACCATTATTAGCGTGAAATGGATAAAAAGAACAAGGTGAAAGGGTGAGTAAAAGTATGCAAATCTAGCTACCAACAACATCCATGTCATACTTCCCCTGCCCCAAAAATATATGCCCCTCCTCCTCCCACACCTCAAACCCCAAAATGTAATGCATAAGCCCAATGTCCTTCATCTCGAACTCCATAGAAATATCCTCCTTGCAACCACTAATCAGTCTCTTTGCCCCAGTAATGAACAAGTCATTAACATACATCACAAGAATGAGTGGATCATCCCCTACAACAATGTAGTATAGGTTCGGATCTACATCACTCTTCGTGAAACCCATATGCTGCAAGTAAGTATCAATCCTCGAATACCAAGCGCTCGAAACTTTCTTACATTCGTAGAGTGCTCTCCTCAACCGACATACATGGGTCTCTCACCCAACTACCTCAAGTCCATGTGGTTTCTCAACATACACCTCCTCCTCTATAACTTCGTTCAGAAATGCGGTCTTCACATCCATCTGATGGATCTACCAACCCATTTTTGCAACAATAGAAATAAGGATCCGGATAGAAGTGTACCGAGCTACGGGAGTGAAGGTATCATCATAGTCAACTCCCTCTATCTGTGATAACCCTCTAGCCACAAACCTTGTCTTGAACTTCTCAAGGTTGCCATCCACAACATGCTTGATCTTGTAGAGCTACTTGGAAGTCAAAATGACTTTCCCTCAGGCCTAGGCACCACTTCCCAAACATTGTTCTTAATGATAGAGGCATACTCATCAACCATATCCTCTCTCCATACCTCCTAGCTGGCAACCTCCTCATAACTAGTAGGCTCAAAGTCAAAAATGCTAGTAGCCTTGGCTACATAACTACAAAATCACTCAAGTGGCACACTCTCCCTGTTCACCCTCTTTGGAGGACCAACGGACTCTGCTTCCTTCAAGTTGTCTTGAAGCCACTTGGGCCTCCTCTTCCCTGAAGAAGCTTCCTCATAGGGAACATCATCCTCTGCCCCCCAGTCTAGTGAACCTGAAGGTCTGCCAACTGACCCTAGTGTGCATGTACCAACATCTGTCCTCGAAGAACCTGTACTGGCACCTATGCATGTGTCAACTGAAGTGCCATGTGAACTTTGTACCAGTGGACTCCCTAAAGAAGTGCTCGGTGAACTCACCAATAGTGCCCCAAGTGTCACTAACACTGAAGTACCTCCTGTACCAGTCGATCCAGAACCCTGAAGTCCTGCTCCCTGTACCTGACCTCCCTACTGAGGAGAAGTCTGTAACTCTCTCTCATCATACTCCCGTGATCTCTGATAGGCCCTCTCCTCCTTAAATTCACATCCCTCCTAATCACCAATCTCTGTTTAGAAGGAATGAAGATCCGATAGGCCTTCGAAGTCTTGTTGTAACCCATAAGGATACCCTTCTCTGCCATGGGTTCCATCTTTGTCCTCTGATCCTTGGGGATATAAGAATATGTGAGACATCCAAAGATACGAAGATCCCCCACATGAGGCTTCGCTCCAGTGAAAGCCTCCTCTAGAGCCATATTCCCCAATACTCTATGATGACTCCTGTTCTGAAGATAAATAGCAATATTGCAAGCCTCAGCCCACAAAAACAAAGGCAAGCCCTGATCATGAATCATCACTCTAACAACCCCAACAATAGCTTTATTCTTCCTTTCAGACACCCCATTTTGTTTGGGGTTATAAGGAACCGTGAACTCTCTCCTGATGCCCACCTATGCACAGAAGTCAGAAAACCCACCATCAGTGTACTCACCACCATCGTCTGACCTCAAGGCCCAGATCTTCCTACCTATTTGCTTTTCCACAAGAGCTTTGAACTCTTTAAAGAGACTAAAGACCTCACCCTTAGTCTTCAGGAAATATATCCAAGTCCTCCTAGAGTGGTCATCAATGAATATAACATAATACTCATAACCACCCGAAGACATGAGACATATGACCACTAACATTAGTATGAATCAACTCTAATATCCCTGAGATCTGTTGTCGCTCACTAAGAATGGTAACTTGGTGTACTTTCCCAAAGAACACCCTCTGCAGACCTCATAATGCTCGACATTGAAATCAGGAACTCCAGTAGTGATCTCCCTCAGTACTCTCAAAGCTCCATGACGCATATGCGCCATCCTCCAGTGCCATAACTCGCACAAGTCTCTATTGTTGGTGGTATTAGTGTGAGTGCTACCAGATGTGCTACTCACCAATGCTCCTGTTAACTGAAAATTGAACATGTATAGTTTCCCAGAGCAGACTCCAATCACTTTGGCCAAAGTGATGGAAGATCCCCTAGGATGCGTCAATACCTTCCCTCCTGAGAAAGTGATGTCAAGCCCCTTCTTCTCCATAGCAGACACTGAAATCAAGTTCTTCTTCATCCTCAGAACATACAAAACATCCATGACCTTTGAAGGAGGCAAAGACTCCCTCTCAAAGGTCACAATTCCCACACCAACAACTCTCACAGTGCAGTGATCTCCTAGTACAATCTCAATATCAACTGCCCTATCTGCAAGCTCTGAAAGGAAATCCCATGCACTTGTCATATGGCGGGAAGCCCCATTGTCTATGTACCACACATCAGATGATGTACTCCTACTAGATGTAGAAGTAATAAATGCAAAGGCATGGTCAAACTGTGAAGCAAACTGCTCCACCTCTGTTGAAGCTACAATACCCTTCTTCCCCTTGTTCTTCCTCTCAGAACACGTAGCAGCATAGTGTCCCATATTTTAACATGCCCAACATTTGACCTTCGACATATCTGTATTTTTCTTCTTCTTCTTCTCTTTTCCCTTAACCCCTTATAATGAGGCCCCTTTCTTGGCCTTCCCTTTTTTCTTCCCCCTGACTGTCAATGCTACATCCTCCTCATCTGCTATCTTCACCCCACCATTGTCAGTCTTCCGTATCTCATGTTGCACACAATCATCCCAGAGTTTGTCCCAATTGGGAAGATTCTCCCTAGAGGTAACAATATCTCCAAAGACATCCCAAGACTTAAGAAGTCCCACTACAACTATCCTAACTAACTCTATGGGTGCAACTGCCTCACCAATAACAGTCAAATCATCACGTACCTGTTTGACCCTGCTAAGATAATGAGCTACACTTTCAACCTTTGTCATCTTGATGTTCTTAAATTTTTCTTTGAGTACCATCTCCCTGTTTTCATTAGTACTCTGATAGAGAGTGGTTAGAGTTGTCCACATCTGATATGCATATGTGTTTCCTCTCACCTGAGGAACCACATGATCCTTCAGACTGTCCATCAAAATCCTTTTTGCCTTTGCATTATTTTTTGTGAATTCAGCAAGTTCATCTGCAGCAGTAGGAGGTACAACCACTTGTCGCACTATGTCCCAAACTGCTGCCTCCTCAAACATTGTATGAATTCTGTCCTTCCAAATGGCATAGTTGGATATCTCATCCAGTCTATCCTCTATCCTTAATAACATGGTCATGACTATTGCCCAAACAAAACCAAGAAAATAGATAAATGAACTTTCCAGCACACCTTGTTGTCCCAAAAGTTCAGTCTGTGTGAAATTTCACCTTGTTGTCCCAAAATATCAGTTTGTTGTCCAAACTGAGTTTGTTGTCCAAAAATTCAGTTTGTTGTCCAAACCACTATTTGTTGTCCCAAACTACTATTTGTTGTTCAAACTGCAATTTTCAGCCTGTAACTCTGATACCATGTTGAAATTTGATGACTAAAAAGTTTCTTGCAATCCCAAGCCGATTTTAATTTCACCTTATCACTCCCATTCAGTTAAATTCCCTTTCCCATAAACATACATTCAACATATAAAATTCTGGAAATGAAATTTTCAGATTAAAACACATGGGACTATCAACACATGCTGAAAATAAATATGGACATAAACAGACCAACAACACACATAAAAATACACAAATTTTTTGTCAAATTAGACCCAGGCAAAACCCCTTCAATATTCTTCGGGGAAACCCTGTTAGAGATCTATTCAAATTTATTTATCTTTCAAGTTCAGGAAAAATGCATTTGTAAACAAACAAAACAACAAAATACAACTTATCTCTTCAGCCCAAAACTCCTTGAAAACCATGCCCTCTTTTCCTCGATTTTTGTGCCTACTTGAAGCTGAAAATATGTACTATACAGATACAGACTGTACATATTGTACTGCACTGATTTCGTACGGCCTGTACAAACTTTCGTACCATTGTACGGACTATACATTTTTTTTTCAAATTGTTTTCTTCTCAAAAACTTCTCTCAAATGGCATGCAACTCACAACATTAAAAAAAATTCGTACTGTACCTTATGTTTTCTTCTATGCCTTGATTTTTGTGCCCAGCTTTGCCCATAAATCACTCCTTCAGCTTGCTACAACAAATTTCTCCTTCAAAACTTTTCTCCAGCTCTCAGCCTCTTTTCTCCAATCTACTCATGAAGAATGAATGCAACCTCTCTTTTCTTTTCCCCCTTTTGTTTCGCTAAATGACTTTTGGGCAACCCTAAGATCTAATGACTCAAATTCATTTAGATCAAGGGATGAGAATAAATGTGCATTTAATTCTCACTTTCTATTTTTTAACTCACCCATTAAATAAAGTACCCACATTGTACTTTATGTCTAAAGTCACTTTCACTTTATAAATTCACACTTAGGAAAATAATTATTTTGGACACCTTTCCCTAGTTAGAGACTAACCCATGGGAAACCACTTGTCCAAGGTACATTAAAAATCAACAGTGTATAATATTAGTCCCTTGGGTTTAATATTATTCCATTGGGTTCATAATCTCTTGGGATTTTAGTATTAATACCTTGGGTTTATTATTCCCTTGGATTTATTATTCTCTTGGTTTTATAATAGCAATCATGGTCAATGATGCTCAAATGCCGCATTGTGACAAAGATTGTCTCCATATGAAAATCAACCATGCTCCAACATCGCATTGTGACCAAGATTGTATCGATATGAAAATAAATCATGGTCAACCATAGTCCAACGCCGCATTGTGACAAGAATTGTCTCAATATGGAACTCAGCCATGGTTAACCATGTTTATTTTAGGGTTTATAAAATTTATCTTATGGTTTATATACCTTGGGTTTATAATTTTTATCCCTTGGGTTTATTTTATCAATCCCTTTGGTTTATTAATCTAAGGTTTCATATTCCTAAGGTTTATAGTCCCTAGGGTTTTTACTATTAATCCCTAGGTTTTATTATTCCCTTGGGTTTATAATAGGAAGCACAGTCAACCATGGTCACCCATATTTTATAAATTCAATCATGGTCAACCATGGTCCAATGTCGCATTGTGAAAAATATTGTCTGAATATGAGAATCAACCATGGGCATCCATGGTCGAATGTCACATTGTGACAAAGATTTTCTCGATTTGAAAATCAATCATTGTCAACCATGGTCCAACGTCACATTATGACAAGGATTGTCTCAATATGAAAATAAACCATGGTCAACCATGTATATGTTAATGTTTATAATATTTATCTTAGGGTTTATATACCTTGCGTTTATAATATTAGTCCCTTGGGTTTAATATTATTCAACCATGGTCAACCATGTTTTATAAAATAAATTGTGGTCAGCCATGGTTAATCATGTTCAACCATGGTCCAACGTTGCATTGTGACAAAGATTGTCTCAATATGAAAATCAATCATTGTCTCAACTATGGTCCAACGTCGCATTATGACAAATATTGTCTAAATATGATAATCATGGTCAACCATGGTCAATCATGGTCAACTTTCATCAACCATGGTCCAACGTCGCATTGTGACAAAGATTGTCTCAATATGAAAATCAATCATTGTCTCAACCATGGTCCAACATCATATTATGACAAATATTGTCTCAATATGATAATCATGGTCAACCATGGTCAACCTTGGTCAACCATGGCCATCCATGGTCAATCATGGTCGAACGTCACATTGTGACAAAGATTGTCTTGATATGAAAATCAACCATGGTTAAGCATGGTTAACCATGGTCCAACGTCAGATTGTAACAAGGATTGTCTCAATATGAAAGTCAACCATGGTCAACAATAGTCAACCATGTTTATATTAGTGTTTATAATCTTAGGGTTTATATACCTTGGGTTTATAATATTAGTCCCTTGGGTTTAATATTATTCAACCATGATCAACCATGGTCAACCATGTTTTATAAAATCAATCGTGGTCAACCATGGTTAATCATGGTCAACCTTGGTCAACCATGGCCATCCATGGTCAATCATGGTCAACCATGGTCGAACGTCACATTATGACAAAGATTGTCTTGATATGAAAGTCAACTATGGTTAACCATGGCCCAACATCAGATTGTAACAAGGATTTTCTCGATATGAAAATCAATCATGATCAACCATAATCAACCATGTTGATTTTAGTGTTTATAATATTTATCTTAAGGTTTATATACCTTGGGTTTATAATATTAGTCCCTTGGGTTCATAATCCCTCCGAGTTTTAGTATTAATCCATTGGGTTTAGCATGGTCAACCACCATGGTCCAAGGATTGTCTTAATACGAAAATAAACCATGGTAAACCATTTTCAACCATGTTTATTTTAGTGTTTAATCAATCATGGTCAACCATGGTCCAATGTCGCATTGTGACAAGAATTGTCTCAATATGGAACTCAACCATGGTTAACCATGTTTATTTTAGGGTTTATAATATTTATCTTATGGTTTATATACCTTGGGTTTATAATTTTTATCCCTTGGGTTTATAATATCAATCCCTTTGGTTTATTAATCTAAGGTTTCATATTCCTAGGGTTTAGTATTATTCCCTTAGGTTTATAGTCCCTTGGGTTTTTAGTATTAATCCCTAGGGTTTATTATTCCCTTGGGTTTATAATAGGAAGCATGGTCAACCATGGTCACCCATGTTTTATAAATTCAATCATTGTCAACCATGGTCAACCATGATCACCCATGTTTTATAAATTCAATCATGGTCAACCATGGTCCAATGTTGCATTGTGACAAATATTGTCTGAATATGAGAATCAACCATGGTTGCCCATGGTCGAATGTCACATTGTGACAAAGATTTTCTCGATTTGAAAATCAATCATGGTCAACCATGGTCCAACGTCACATTATGACAAGGATTGTCTCAATATGAAAATCAACCATGGTCAACCATGTATATATTAGTGTTTATAATATTTATCTTAGGGTTTATATACCTTGCATTTATAATATTAGTCCCTTGGGTTTAATATTAATCAACCATGGTCAACCATGTTTTATAAAATCAATCGTGGTCAGCGATGGTTAATCATGTTCAAGCATGGTCCAACATCGCATTGTGACAAAGATTATCTCAATATGAAAATCAATCATTGTCTCAACTATGGTCCAACATCGCATTATGGCAAAAATTGTCTAAATATGATAATCATGGTCAACTTTCATCAACCATGGTCCAACGTCACATTGTGACGAAGATTGTCTCAATATGAAAATCAATCATTGTCTCAACCATGGTCCGTCGTCGCATTATGACAAATATTGTCTCAATATGATAATCATGGTTAAACATGGTCAACCATGGCCATCCATGGTCAATCATGGTCAACCATGGTCAAACATTGCATTGTGACAAAGATTGTCTTGATATGAAAATCAACCATGGTCCAATGTCAGATTGTAACAAGGATTGTCTCATTATGAAAGTTAACCATGTTTTTATTAGTGTTTATATACCTTGGGTTTATAATATTAGTCCCTTGGGTTTAATATTATTCAACCATGATCAACCATGGTCAAACATATTTTATAAAATCAATCATGGTCAACCATGGTTAATCATGGTCAACCTTGGTCAACCATGGTCATTCATGGTCAATCATGGTCAACCTTGGTCAACCATTGTAATTCATGCTCAATCATGGTCAACCATGGTCATTCATGGTCAACCATGGTCGAACATCACATTATGACAAAGATTGTCTTGATTTGAAAATCAACCATGGTTAAACATGGTCAACCATGGTCCAACATCGAATCATAACAAGTATTGTATCGATATGAAAATCAACCATGGTCAACCATAGTCAACCATGTTAATTTTAGTGTTTATAATATTTATCTTAGGGTTTATATACTTTGGGTTTATAATATTAGTCCCTTGGGTTTAATATTATTCCCTTGGGTTCATAATCCCTCGGGGTTTTAATATTAATCCATTGGGTTTAGCATGGTCAACCATGGTCCACCACGGTCCACCATGGTCAACCATGGTCCAAGGATTGTCTCAATATGAAAATCAACCATGGTCAATCATGTTTATTTGATTGTTTAATCAATCATGGTCAACCATGCTCCAATGTCGCATTGTGACAAGAATTATCTCAATATGGAACTCAACCATGGTTAACCATGTTTATTTTAAGGTTTATAATATTTATATTATGGTTTATATACCTTGGGTTTATAATTTTTATCCCTTGGGCTTATAACATCAATCCCTTTAGTTTACTAATCTAAGGTTTCATATTCCTTGGGTTTAGTATTATTCCCTTAGATGTATAGTCCCTTGGGTTTTTAGTATTAATCCCTAGGGTTTATAATAGGAAGCATGGTCAACCATGGTCACCCATGTTTTATAAATTCAATCATGGTCAACCATGGTCCAATGTCGCATTGTGACAAATATTGTTTGAATATGAGAATCTGTATTGCCCATTGAATTATGGACTAAGAGAGTTTTTATTAACATTGGAAATGTTATTGGTATGTTCATATATGTGGATCTGAAGTGCTTGGGGGCTATGGACAAAAGGGTAGCCTGGGTTTTGATAGAATGTGGCTTCATTGGGGGGCTTCCTACACATATAGATCTAGTTTGGGACAAAATTCATATACATCAGAGACTAGATTTTTGGTGTTTGACATTGCGGTGTTTGATGTGCCACCACATTGGTCATCTTATGGCACAATGCCCTCAACGACACAGGAGTAGGGTTGTTGGGGGCAGTGAGGCTCATTTTTTTTATGGAGCTGGTCGAGACGATATAAACACCCTGGTCGAGGTATCAATGGACCCAATCGGAGTTTTTGCACAAATCAGTAACAATTTTCAGGTACCTCGCCTTGCACCCTCCCCTCATCTCTTGGTTTAATGTCTAAGGAATACCCATCTTCCATATCCCCCAATCCTAGACCATTCTCCCCTCGCACCTCCCCTATTATTTCTACAGAATCAGATTCTGTGAATTTGGTTACCTCATCTCCACAACCTGAACAACCCTAATTACCCCAACATAATTGCCCTCCTTCGATTCTTAGGAATTTTCCTCCACCGTCTGCTTCCTCCTTAATGACCCTTGAGAATTTGGCTTCCCTACCTTGTTCTTCCCTGATCCAGACTCCTGAGAATCCCTCCCATACTACCACCATGCCTCCTCATGGTTCCCCACCATCTCCTCGATCGTCGGTTACTTCCCCTAGAAACTTGGTGGACAACAACAATGAATTTTTGCTTGTAAACCCGACATTGGACCTGGAAACCTTGTCTATTCATCAGGGATTCCCTCGGATCTCATTGACTATCAGTCCCAACTTGGATCTAAATATTATTGTTAAACATCGTGAAAAGAGGGGTAGAAGACACTTTAGAGGGCGGCCCAAATTTAAATCAATCCCTTTTGATGATTCCTTCTCCCTCATTGATATCCCCATAGGTACCTCCTATGAATCTTGGGCCCTTAGAGAAATGTCGCTTGACCTCCAGCCAACATGACCCTCTGCCTCTCCCTCAATATGTGGGGCCTGGGGGACTCGCAAAAAATCCACTCCCTCACAAAACTTTTTTCATCTGTCACCCCCCATATCATACTACTTCAAGAATCCATGACAAATTCTCACCGATTAATTGATTACTTTAGAAAAATGCTCCTAGACTGGAACATGGTGGTTGTGGACTCACAGGGTCTTTCTGGCAGATTGGCGGCACTATGGAATCTGCGATGGGTGGCTTTCCGAGCTTACAGATGTTTTGTGAGTATCTTACTCACTAGAAGACTGAGGGGACTTGTTGGTCATCTCCGCATAATTTATATGCTCCATATAGGGATAGATCAAAGTTCTGGGACAGATTGGAGTCATGAGACATACTAAAAATTGGATCTTTCATTGTGGCGAGGGATTTAAACGCCATTGTAACAATGGATGAATGTTGGGGTTATGTTCGAAGGAGGGATCCACTTGTGGACAGACTTAAAGCCATTTACAATGGTAACAATCTGATAGATATTCGACCTCAAAAAATTGTTCCCACCTAGTGATAAGCCCCAATTTTTGGTACAATTTGGGCTCATTTGGCCTACTTGCTTTGCTCAAACCATTCATCTTTTATTGCTTATGCATTCATTTCTTGGTTTATTTGTGTTGTTTGTAGGAAGAAGGGTAGGCATTCTATCTACGTGACTAATACATGATGATTTCAGGTTTTTGGCAATTAAAGGGAGCAAAGACCACGAAAAAGGAGACAAGGAGACAGCAAGGTGGCACTGCTGGTTTTTAGGAGAGGATGTCCACAGTCTTGGGGACCTTCCTCGTGATTGCCACCATAGCTCCGAGCTCCAACCAATCTCCCCACCGAGCTTAGAGGCAGCCAACTGTTCTACAGGAACAACAGTTTACAACTGTTCTACAGGATCAGCAGTTAACCCTCAGTTGGACAGCCGAGCTCCACAAATCAAGGAAACCTGTTGGATCATCATTTTGCATAAATACTGAGGCCGTAGCCTTTGATAGGAGCTTTTTGAACTTTTGCATTACTATTGTAATTTCTAAGTACGAGCTACAGCTCGGTGTTGGTTCTTTTTGTAAGCCAGTTTTGGCATGACATCAGATTTTTGGTTATGAAGGCAGGCAGATTTTGATCTCATTCTGAGTTTCTAAGGGAGCTATAGCTCTCAGGTTAGGGCCCAACCTGAGAGCAATAGACCTCCTCTGTGTTGTAATGTTATTTGCCTTTCGTTCCAGCACTTTGATTCTTTACTTTGACATGCAATTCGAATTTACAGTTTGCTGATTTAGTTTTTATGTGTGTGAGTAGGATTAGCATATGGTTACTTTGTTTTCAGTTGCTTAGATCAGGATAGGAGAGTGATAATTCATTGGAGCTCCAGAAAAAGGTTGAAAGGACCACACTGCCATCTCTGTTAGGGATTGGGGTGCAATCTGAACCAACCACCAAAAACAAAACGCAGTTCTTTTCACGTCCATGCAAGCTGCAACAGTTACTTTAGTCATAGATCCATCCATGCACTTTGGTCTTGATCATTACTTCTTCATTCCACTTCCATGCACGAGTTTCTTTCACAAATTGCACTGCTGTTCATTGGTTTAAATAGCACAGTTAACGTAGGTTAAAGAGTTCTCGTTTTTGGTGACATTCATAAACAATTTGTTTCATCTACACTGCTCCACACCATTCCATTACCTTCCTCTTCTTGTCAACCACACCTAAAGCCACTCAACCGACCTCTGTTCAGCTCATTTACCTCCCAGCTCTTCCATTACTCACGTGGCTCCATTTACTTGACCTTTCGTTGATCCCCTCCTTCCATCCACCAACCTACTTCATACACTCTTTCTCCAGCTCGTTTCTCTACCCCTGAGCCATCACCAGTTCCAGCTCCATCTCACCTATCCTCCCATACCACTCCATCACTTCACCATCACCCAAAACTCCCACGGTCGAACATCCTATAGAATTTCACAGACTTCCTGTAGAACCCGTGAGTTTCCTGTAGGATCCCCTGCAGACTTCTTGTAGAAGCCTGCAAACTCGGTTGCTGAGCATCCGAACATGGTAGACTTCTGTGGACTGATGCCAGAGATCCTCTGGGACCTCTCCTAGCCCTCCTGACCTTGCCCATGCTTTCCTTCCATTCGAACCGCTCCTGCACAGTCAAACCCTAATCAAAAGCACCATCACAATAAATCCAACCACTTAATGAAAAAATACAAAAACATGTCTTTTCAGATGCAAGTAGCTTAGATGCATGTATTTCAACTCACTGCAAGTAATGGCATCATTGGTAGAAGTTTCATTCACATTTTTGCATTGTAAGGGCCTAGCTAGTCAAATTAGGGTTTACTAGGGTTTTTTCATGCTTTGTTGGCTTTCAGTTTCTTTCTGCAAGTAGATTAGCCTCCTTTGAGTTAGCTTTCGTCCATCACTCATAAAGCTTCTTCTGAGAGCATATAGAAGTTGGCTTGAGCCCTAGCGGACTTGTGCCAGCTGACCAAGTGACAGCTGCGACAAGAGCTAGTACTTGTGCATACAGCACCGTCGCTTCCAAGTTTGTACGAACTACCGGGTTGATAAAATTATAGATATGAAGCTCCAGGAGTTGTAGCATTATTGCTACAATACTGGAGCCCACCATCTTTTTGGCGCCGTTGCCGGGGAAGCGTCAAAGTATTAGTAATTGTTGCTTTTCTTCTATTTTCTTACTCTTACCTTCTGCTCAGTAGTTTATTTCATTTCCTTTCTGCAAAAGTAGCATAGACATTTCCTGCTTTCATAGATTAGCATTTCCTGCTTTCATAGATTAGCATTTCCTGCTTTCATAGATTAGCATTTCCTGCTTTCATAGATTAGCCTTTCAATTCGGCAAGCGTAGATTAGACTTTCAAATTCTGCAAGATAGTTAGTTGTAGATCAATCTGTTTCAGTTTTGCAGGTACCAAAGAGAAAAAAAACAAAAGCAATCAAAAAGAAGTCTTTCCATTTCATGCCTCGTAGGAACCGAGATAGATCAGGCAAATTCCTACCCAACACCCCCACCACATCACTAAGTCACCCTTCTCTCTTCTTTGGTGACAGTGATCCAGAGGAACCTATAGGTGAACATCCTGAGACATACCAAGATCCTATAGAAGAAGAAGAGTTAGAGACCACTCCATCTGAAGCTATGGCTGACAATAGAGGAGAAGATGAGAGGATAGAAGGTGCCTTCCCCATCCGAGAGACCAATGGAGAGATGAAAATGAAGAACATTAGCCCCTCTGCTTTACCTCACTTCCATGGGCTGACTACTGAAGATCCTGATACCTTCCTGTTTGAGTTTGCTGTCCTTTGCAGAACCTATGACTATACTGAAGATGAGCAAAAGCTGAAACTCTTCCCTTCCACTCTTAAGGATGCAGCATTACGCTGGTTCATGGGCTTACCTGGGAATAGTATCACCACTTGGGCTCAGATGCAGCAAGCTTTCAATACCAAGTACCGGGATTACTGTAGGTCCAAGGAAACAAAGGGGGAAATCTTTCGGATGACCATGGGGAATGATGAGTCCTTAGAGGATTATGAGGAAAGGTTCCAACTTAGCTATAAGCGGGCCAGGTGCACACTTGACCCTGAATCCCTCAAGTTGGTTCTACTCCGAGGAGTCCCTGAAGACCTTTTAGATACCCTTCACATGTTAGCTGGGGGGGATATTTACCAACTGCCTTATGAGGACATCAAGACTGTGTTTAGAAACCACTCCAGGGCAGCTCGGAAACGAGGTAGAGGAAACCTCCCCTCAGCTGGTATTCCTTTCTCCAAACATGAGTTTGCAAATCAATTAGAAGATCTTAAGAGTGAGGTGAGACAGACCATTGCCATGCAGCTTGACACATTCAGGATTCAGCAGAAGAAAGAAGAAGCTGAGAGAGCCTTGGTTGTCTTCTGCCCTAGGTGCACAAGGAGACACCCTAAGAACGAATGTCCATTGCATTCGGTTGAAGTGTGTTTCGTTTGTGAGGAGGACCATCCCACAAATCAGTGTCCAACCTTACCTGGGTTTAAAGCCATGTACCAAGGGACAGAAGCCCCCACTGAGCCTCTCTATTTCATCAACCAAAGGAGGCCACAAGGATCTAGACCTTATCAGCAGGGAATGCAAGGGGCACCTCAAGCCTATTACAGCCCCAACCAATCGACTCCTATGCCTTCCTGGGGTCCCCCTGCTCATCCTTCCTGGTCCATGCCTCCTCCATGGTCTTATCCACCTCAGTACCCTACTCAACCCACTACTCACTCATATCACTCACATGCCCAGCCGCAGCCTCAGTGGAATGCACCTCAGTCGGGGTGGAGGCCCCAGTACAACACTCCTCCCGCCATTCTGCCTCCACCTCCAGTTCAACCACAACCATTACCTCCTGCTCCTCCAAGGCAACCTCAAATGCCTGCTCAACCGAACCCGAACCCCAACAATAGACAGGCTCAGCAGGTATATACTGGGGAAACCTCATGCCCTACCTATGTTGTGGAGATCCAGGAGATCAATCTTAGATCTGGAAAGACTCTTCCAGATCGCCAACCTCTTCCCCCAGAGGATGAGGAAGACCATCAGGAGAGTGAACCAAAGCCTATTCCACCCTTTCCTGAGAGACTAGCAACCACCACACAACCCAACCCAGAAGAAGATGAGCTTCTGGGAGAGCTCAAACAGTTGTGTGTGAAGATACCCCTTCTCCAAGCCATCAAGGATGTGCCAATATACAACAAACTGGTTAAGGAGAAGTGTTTCAAACACCCAGGCAGACGGAAGAAAGATGCTTCAACTATCAATGTCATAGGACAACTGTCTGACCTTATGTTAGGACAAGTCATCTGCCCAAAGTACCTAGATCCTGGAAGTCCTATAGTAGATGTCCACATCAATGGCACCATCATACCTCACACCTTGATTGATCTGGGGGCTGCCATTAATGTGATGACCAGGGATACCATGCTCAAACTCAATCTTCAGGGTTCCTTGAGGAAGACCTCGACAGTACTGCAACTGGCAGATCGCTCCACCGTGACTCCCGAAGGGATTGTGGAGGATGTATTGGTCTCTATTGACTCTTGGGAATACCCTGCAGACTTCCTGGTTCTGCAACCAAAGTCAAAGCTTACTGGATATCCCCTCATCTTGGGAAGGCCTTGGTTAGCTACTGCAGATGCTTACATCAGTTGCCGTGCAGGAAATATGACCATCAAAAATGGTCCTATGTCCAAGCAGCTAGTCCTATACCCTCCTGCCCAACCCTCTTTAGAGCATGACTTACCACTCTGGTTGGAGGAAGGAGAAGAAGACGAGGTGTACTCAGCACCTCTGTGTACCCTAGATACCACTAGAAGAAACCCCCCAACCGAGGATGACTTGATCGAGACCTTAATTCAAAACCCACCTACCAGTGCACTACCCTTAGAAAAATTGGTGGAGGATGCCCAAGCTAGCACCTTAGTGGATCTTTGTACAACCAACCCTGTCACTCCCAGAGTTAAGAATGTGGAGTTCGGCCCTGAGAGAGCATTAAAGATCAGCTCCTCCCTATCTCCTTCCCAGGAAAAGGAGCTGTGTAGCCTTTTGGCCAGCCACCTAGATGCTTTTGCTTGGAGCTATAAGGAGATGAAAGGAGTTCATCCTTCGGTCTGTACTCATCACATATACATCAAAGAGGATTGTAAACCGGTTAGGCCACCTCAGAGGAGAATGAATCCAGCCCTTAAGGACATTGTCAAGGAAGAATTACAAAAACTGTTGGATGCCGGATTCATCTACCCCATCTCAGATAGTGAATGGGTGTCCCCTCTAGTGTTGGTTCCCAAGAAGAATGGGAAGTGGAGAATCTGTGTGGACTACCGAGAATTGAACAAAGCTACCAAGAAAGACCATTTCCCTCTACCTTTCATAGATCAAGTGTTGGATGGACTGGCAGGAAAGAAGTTCTTCTCTTTCCTGGATGGGTTTAGCGGGTACAACCAAATCCAAATCAGCCCGAAAGACCAAGATAAGACCACCTTCACTTGTCCTTGGGGTACCTTTGCCTACCGAGTCCTTCCCTTTGGGCTATGCAATGCTCCTGCTACTTTCCAGAGAGCTGTCTTAAGCATCTTCTCGGAGCTGGTCCATGATGCAGTGGAAATCTATATGGATGACTTTACTCCTTATGGGGCCAACTTCCAGGAAGCATTGTCCAATCTGGGAAAAGTCCTAACCAAATGCATTGAGATGAACCTGTCCCTCAGTCCCGAAAAATGTGAATTCCTGATGACTGAAGGGACCGTGCTAGGCCATACCATTTCTTGCCAGGGGTTGCAGGTGGATCCTAACAAAATTGCTCTCATCAAGAAGGTTCCACCTCCCCAAAAGGTAAGGGATGTTCGGAGTTTCTTGGGATTAGCAGGGTATTACAGGAGATTCATTAAAGACTTCAGCAAGCTAGCCTCGCCATTGTTTGGCCTGTTGGCAAAAGATGTGGAGTTTAAATGGACTGACGATTGTCAGAAGAGTTTGAATGAGTTAAAGGACAAGTTGGTGTCAGCACCAATCTTGAGAGGTCCAAACTGGGCCCTACCTTTCCACATCCACACTGATGCCTCGAACAAAGCCATAGGTGCAGCTTTAGGACAAGTTGAACAAAAACTTCCATATGCCATTTACTTTGTTAGCAAAAACTTGACCAAAGCTGAACTGAATTACACTGTAACCGAGAAAGAGTTTTTGGCTGTAGTCCATGCACTAAACAAGTTCTGTCATTATATCACTGGCTATCAAACATTTGTACATACTGACCATGCTGCAATTAGATATTTAATGAATAAACCCGATGTGAATGCTCGTATCATTAGATGGTTACTTTTGTTGCAGCAGTTTGATTTGACCATTGTTGATAAACCAGGTAGAGAAAATGTTGTTGCTGATTTTTTATCTAGATTGGATTTGTCTGCAGATGAGGATGGAACAGTGGATGACCAGATGCCCGATGAACATCTGTTTGCTATCTCAGTACTCTCTCCATGGTTTGCTGATATAGCAAACTACCTTGTTTCAGCTCAGTTCCCTCCGCACCTCTCTTCAAAAGAGAAGAGCAGAATCATCAGAAAAAGTGCCTCATTTACTTGGATCGGGGGCAACCTGTTCAAGCTTGGCCCCGATCAGATCTTACGGCGTTGTGTAAGGGAGGAGGAAGTCTTTGATATCCTCCTCACCTTTCATGATGGGCCTTGTGGGGGACACTTTGCAGCAAAGAGGACTGCCTTCAAAATCCTGCAGGCAGGTTACTATTGGCCCACACTTCATCAAGATGTCAGAAGATATATCAGCCAATGTGACCAATGCGAAAGAATGGGGAAACCGACTCAAAGGGATGAGATGCCTCTCCAACCTCAAGTGACTCTTGAGCCATTTGAGAAGTGGGGCATGGACTTTGTGGGTCCAATCAACCCCCCTTCGAGGCAAAGATCCTACATCATTGTGTGTACTGACTACTTGACAAAGTGGGCAGAGACTAAAGCAATCAAAGCAGCAACAGAAGAGAAGGTGGTCGAGTTCTTAAGAGAGAACATCTTCTACAAGTTTGGCTACCCAAGAGAGCTAGTCACCGATCAAGGGAGCCAGTTCACATCCAACCTGGTTGAAGACTTACTGGCTCATCACAAGATCAAGCATAGGACTTCCACCCCCTATCACCCTCAAGCAAATGGGCAGGTGGAAGTCACCAATAGAGCATTAGAAGGGATCTTGACCAAAGTGGTGAGCAGCAGCAGAAAGGACTGGGCAGATCGCCTGGTTGAGGCCACATGGGCTTACAACACCACTTGGAAGACCACCACCGGCTTCACACCTTATGAGCTGGTCTATGGGAAGAAAGCTTTGCTGTCCATTGAATTTGAATATAACACTTTGAGGATGGCAGCTCAGCTGGACCTAGATCTCAGCCACGCACAGCAAAAAAGGTTATTGCAGCTGAATGGACTGGATGAGCACCGGATGCAGGCCCTCCTTCACTCGAAAGTGGTTCAGCTTCAGAGAAAGGTATGGCATGACCAACATCTCCATGACAAGCAATTCCAGCCGGGAGATTGGGCCTTGTTGTATGACTCCAGGTACAAAGATTTCAAGGGGAAGTTGAGAACCAGATGGCTAAGACCATATGCAGTGGAAAAGTGCCATGACAATGGATCTGTCCTTATTCGAACCATTGATGAGGAAGCCATTCCCATGCTTGTCAATGGGCATCGGTTGAAGATCTACAGGAGACCTCTCTCAAGACAAGATTTTATCAAAACTATGGAGAAATCTGTATTGGTCATAGAGAAGGGTTCTGCCTCTACTTTGGGCATACCCTGAAGGATTTAAAAAAAATAAAAATAAAAAAATAAAAAATAAAAAATAAAAAAATAATAATAATAAAGATCCTTGGGTGAAAACCTCTCTGAGGCGCCCAAGGCAGGTGGTAGGGGTGAAAACCTCATTGAGGCGCTCCTATTGTCTTTCAAAAAAAAAAAAAAAAAAAGTTTGAAAAAGATCCTTGAGTGAAAACCTCTCTGAGGCGCTCAGGGCAGATGGCAAGGGTGAAAACCTCTTTGAGGCGCCCCTGTTATCTTCAAAAAAAAAAAAAAAAAAAAAAAAAACAATAAGCACAATATTGAAAGATTGCATGCAGGTTGCAGATGTTCTATGGAGGAGAGGAAGCCTCTCAACTCAAAGCCAAGGGTCCTTATCATGCTGTCAAGGGATCTCACCAGCACCTCCTCCAAGAATACCCATGCTTTTTCAAGGTATGTGCAATTTTATCATGGTTTGAATCTTCTACAGGAAGATGCAGATTCTCTACAGGAAGATGCAGTCTTTCTACAGGAAGACACGGATTTTCTACAGGAAAGTGCAGACTTTCTACAGGAAGCCCGAACTTTCTACAGGAAGCTCTGTGTTCTACAGGAAACTTCCTGTAGAAGTTTGGAACGGCCCAAAATTCATTCTAAGAGGAGATCTAGCGGCTAAGGATCGGTTTGGACGCATGCAAGCCACTGTTGGCACCCTTGCACATTGTTGTTACCTTGCTCCACCATCCTTGTCGACATGCAACAAAGATTCCTGCACCAGCAAAGCAGATCGATGAGTTCTCACGGGAAAGGCAATTTGTGAAGAAAAACAAGCGCTGAGAGCTCATACCACATCCATTTCAGGCATCAGAAGCTCCGGGAGTGGGATCAAAAGACCATATCCGTCGTCGTGCAGCATGCACCCAAGGAGGCAGAACTGTTACAAGACATCCCGCGGGAATCCTGTAACAGTTAAACCTACTAGAGTGGATACCATTCACAGCACTGCCATCTGCAATGAAACGCGGGCGCATGCAACCAAAGCATCCACTCCATCATCGGCAGCCTGTAACCATGAGCCTCCGGGTCTGTGTAAGTTCGCATGCAGCAGGTAGATCCACTCACCGTCGTCCAAAAACTGGAAAAATCGTGTGCAGCCGCGCAGGTAAGTGTCTCAACCCTTCCTTCCATCAAATCGCATGAATTTTACTTTGAATTGTTTGCACAGCGTAAAAGTGAATGGTTGAGCGGCCGTATGGCCAGTTGACTGGCCACGTCGGCCAGTTATGGTATAGTTGGATGTTTGGGTGGCGGCCACGACAAAGAGAATGAGCAGCACGCACGTGAGGACAATCCCGTCAACCAAAAAAATGAGTTTAACAGAAAAAGGCGGCGGCAGATCTGTGGGAATGGATGCGGCAGCAAGTGAATACGCAGGCGAATGATGGGTGACGTCGCCCAACGGTCCGGCGGGGACAGCTCACCCCCCGCGCCACGGATTGCGCCGATTCAAAATCTAATCGGCTAGATTGTGTGCATGCATTTATCAACCACCACTTCAAACTCGAGTGGCTATTCTGATCTCTTCTGCACTTTGATACGCTGAGCTTTTGGCTACCAGAACGCCGGTGAAGCACACCTCGAGCGCAGGCCAACTACAGTCCTCCCCGAAATCTGCGCACTGCTCCTTCAGGAACACAGTTTCTATAGGAACGCAGTTTCTATAGAAATCGTGGTCAGCGATGGTTAATCATGTTCAAGCATGGTCCAACATCGCATTGTGACAAAGATTATCTCAATATGAAAATCAATCATTGTCTCAACTATGGTCCAACATCGCATTATGGCAAAGATTGTCTAAATATGATAATCATGGTCAACTTCCATCAACCATGGTCCAACGTCACATTGTGACAAAGATTGTCTCAATATGAAAATCAATCATTGTCTCAACCATGGTCTGTCGTCGCATTATGACAAATATTGTCTCAATATGATAATCATGGTTAAACATGGTCAACCTGGGTCAACCATGGCCATCCATGGTCAATCATGGTCAACCATGGTCAAACATTGCATTGTGACAAAGATTGTCTTGATATGAAAATCAACCATGGTCCAATGTCAGATTGTAACAAGGATTGTCTCATTATGAAAGTTAACCATGTTTTTATTAGTGTTTATATACCTTGAGTTTATAATATTAGTCCCTTGGGTTTAATATTATTCAACTATGATCAACCATGGTCAAACATATTTTATAAAATCAATCATGGTCAACCATGGTTAATCATGGTCAACCTTGGTCAACCATGGTCATTCATGGTCAATCATGGTCAACCTTGGTCAACCATTGTAATTCATGCTCAACATGGTCATGGTCATTCATGGTCATTCATGGTCAACCATGGTCGAACATCACATTATGACAAAGATTGTCTTGATTTGAAAATCAACCATGGTTAAACATGGTCAACCATGGTCCAACATCGAATCATAACAAGTATTGTATCGATATGAAAATCAACCATGGTCAACCATAGTCAACCATGTTAATTTTAGTGTTTATAATATTTATCTTAGGGTTTATATACCTTGGGTTTATAATATTAGTCCCTTGGGTTTAATATTATTCCCTTGGGTTCATAATCCCTCGGGGTTTTAATATTAATCCATTGGGTTTAGCATGGTCAACCATGGTCCACCACGGTCCACCATGGTCAACCATGGTCCAAGGATTGTCTCAATATGAAAATCAACCATGGTCAACCATGTTTATTTTAGTGTTTAATCAATCATGGTCAACCATGCTCCAATGTCGCATTGTGACAAGAATTATCTCAATATGGAACTCAACCATGGTTAACCATGTTTATTTTAGGGTTTATAATATTTATATTATGGTTTATATACCTTGGGTTTATAATTTTTATCCCTTGGGCTTATAACATCAATCCCTTTAGTTTACTAATCTAAGGTTTCATATTCCTTGGGTTTAGTATTATTCCCTTAGATGTATAGTCCCTTGGGTTTTTAGTATTAATCCCTAGGGTTTATAATAGGAAGCATGGTCAACCATGGTCACCCATGTTTTATAAATTCAATCATGGTCAACCATGGTCCAATGTCGCATTGTGACAAATATTGTTTGAATATGAGAATCTGTATTGCCCATTGAATTATGGACTAAGAGAGTTTTTATTAACATTGGAAATGTTATTGGTATGTTCATATATGTGGATCTGAAGTGCTTGGGGGCTAGGGACAAAAGGGTAGCCTGGGTTTTGATAGAATGTGGTTTCATTGGGGGGCTTCCTACACATATAGATCTAGTTTGGGACAAAATTCATATACATCAGAGACTAGATTTTTGGTGTTTGACATTGCGGTGTTTGATGTGCCACCACATTGGTCATCTTATGGCACAATGCCCTCAACGACACAGGAGTAGGGCTGTTGGGGGCAGTGAGGCTCATTTTTTTTATGGAGCTGGTCGAGACGATATAAACACCCTGGTCGAGGTATCAATGGACCCAATTGGAGTTTTCGCACAAATCAGTAACAATTTTCAGGTACCTCGCCTTGCACCCTCCCCTCATCTCTTGGTTTAATGTCTAAGGAATACCCATCTTCCATATCCCCCAATCCTAGACCATTCTCCCCTCGCACCTCCCCTATTATTTCTACAGACTCAGATTCTGTGAATTTGGTTACCTCATCTCCACAACCTGAACAACCCTAATTACCCCAACATAATTGCCCTCCTTCGATTCTTAGGAATTTTCCTCCACCGTCTGCTTCCTCCTTAATGACCCTTGAGAATTTGGCTTCCCTACCTTGTTCTTCCCTGATCCAGACTCCTGAGAATCCCTCCCATACTACCACCATGCCTCCTCATGGTTCCCCACCATCTCCTCGATCGTCGGTTACTTCCCCTAGAAACTTGGTGGACAACAACATTGAATTTTTGCTTGTAAACCCGACATTGGACCTGGAAACCTTGTCTATTCATCAGGGATTCCCTCGGATCTCATTGACTATCAGTCCCAACTTGGATCTAAATATTATTGTTAAACATCGTGAAAAGAGGGGTAGCAGACACTTTAGAGGGCGACCCAAATTTAAATCAATCCCTTTTGATGA
Organism: Pinus tabuliformis; assembly: GCA_031772625.1. Taxonomy (NCBI): domain Eukaryota; kingdom Viridiplantae; phylum Streptophyta; class Pinopsida; order Pinales; family Pinaceae; genus Pinus; species Pinus tabuliformis. The sequence continues at coordinate 1,198,247,647 of CM062804.1, forward strand.
TTCCTCCTCCCTCATTGATATCCCCATCGGTACCTCCTATGAATCTCGGGCCCTTAGAGCAACGTCGCTTGACCTCCATCCAACATGACCCTCTGCCTCTCCCTCAATATGTGGGGCCTGGGGGACTCGCAAAAATTCCTCTCCCTCATAAAACTTTTTTCATCTGTCACCCCCCATATCATACTTCTTCAAGAATCCATGACAAATTCTCACCGATTAATTGATTACTTTAGAAAAATGCTCCTAGACTGGAACATGGTGGTTGTGGACTCACAGGGTCTTTCTGGCAGATTGGCGGCACTATGGAATCTGCGATGGGTGGCTTTCCGAGCTTACAGATGTTTTGTGAGTATCTTACTCACTAGAAGACTCAGGGGACTTGTTGGTCGTCTCCGCATAATTTATATGCTCCATATAGGGATAGATCAAAGTTCTGGGACAGATTGGAGTCATGAGACATACTAAAAATTGGATCTCTCATTGTGGCGAGGGATTTAAACGCCATTGTAACAATGGATGAATGTTGGGGTTATGTTCGAAGGAGGGATCCACTTGTGGACAGACTTAAAGCCATTTTCAATGGTAACAATCTGATAGATATTCGACCTCAAAAAATTGTTCCCACCTAGTGATGAGCCCCAATTTTTGGTACAATTTGGGCTCATTTGGCCTACTTGCTTTGCTCAAACCATTCATCTTTTATTGCTTATGCATTCATTTCTTGGTTTATTCGTGTTGTTTGTAGGAAGAAGGGTAGGCATTCTATCTACGTGACTAATACATGATGATTTCAGGTTTTTGGCAATTAAAGGGAGCAAAGACCACGAAAAAGGAGACAAGGAGACAGCAAGGTGGCACTGTTGGTTTTTAGGAGAGGATGTCCACAGTCTTGGGGACCTTCCTCGTGATTGCCACCATAGCTCCGAGCTCCAACCAATCTCCCCACCGAGCTTAGAGGTAGCCAACTGTTCTACAGGAACAACAGTTTACAACTGTTCTACAGGATCAGCAGTTAACCCTCAGTTGGACAGCCGAGCTCCACAAATCAAGGAAACCTGTTGGATCATCATTTTGCATAAATACTGAGGCCGTAGCCTTTGATAGGAGCTTTTTGAACTTTTGCATTACTATTGTAATTTCTAAGTACGAGCTACAGCTCGGTGTTGGTTCTTTTTGTAAGCCAGTTTTGGCATGACATCAGATTTTTGGTTATGAAGGCAGGCAGATTTTGATCTCATTCTGAGTTTCTAAGGGAGCTATAGCTCTCAGGTTAGGGCCCAACCTGAGAGCAATAGACCTCCTCTGTGTTGTAATGTTATTTGCCTTTCGTTCCAGCACTTTGATTCTTTACCTTGGCATGCAATTCGAATTTACAGTTTGCTGATTTAGTTTTTATGTGTGTGAGTAGGATTAGCTTATGGTTACTTTGCTTTCAGTTGCTTAGATCAGGATAGGAGAGTGATAATTCATTGGAGCTCCAGAAAAAGGTTGAAAGGACCACATTGCCGTCTCTGTTAGGGATTGGGGTGCAATCTGAACCAACCACCAAAAACAAAACGCAGTTCTTTTCACGTCCATGCAAGCTGCAACAGTTACTTTAGTCATAGATCCATCCATGCACTTTGGTCTTGATCATCACTTCTTCATTCCACTTCCTTGCACGAGTTTCTTTCACAAATTGCACTGTTGTTCATTGGTTTAAATAGCACAGTTAACGTAGGTTAAAGAGTTCTCGTTTTTGGTGACATTCACAAACAATTTGTTTCATCTACACTGCTCCACACCATTCCATTACCTTCCTCTTCTTGTCAACCACACCTAAAGCCACTCAACCGACTTCTGTTCAGCTCATTTACCTCCCAGCTCTTCCATTACTCACGTGGCTCCATTTACTTGACCTTTCGTTGATCCCCTCCTTCCATCCACCAACCTACTTCATACACTCTTTCTCCAGCTCGTTTCTCTACCCCTGAGCCATCACCAGTTCCAGCTCCATCTCACCTATCCTCCCATACCACTCCATCACTTCACCATCACCCAAAACTCCCACGGTCGAACATCCTATAGAATTTCACAGACTTCCTGTAGAACCCCTGAGTTTCCTGTAGGATCCCCTGCAGACTTCCTGTAGAAGCCTGCAAACTCGGTTGCTGAGCATCCGAACATGGTAGACTTCTGTGGACTGATGCCAGAGATCCTCTGGGACCTCTCCTAGCCCTCCTGACCTTGCCCATGCTTTCCTTCCATTCGAACCGCTCCTGCACAGTCAAACCCTAATCAAAAGCACCATCACAATAAATCCAACCACTTAATGAAAAAATACAAAAACATGTCTTTTCAGATGCAAATAGCTTAGATGCATGTATTTCAACTAACTGCAAGTAATGGCATCATTGGTAGAAGTTTCATTCACAGTTTTGCATTGTAAGGGCCTAACTAGTCAAATTAGGGTTTACTAGGGTTTTTTCATGCTTTGTTGGCTTTCAGTTTCTTTCTGCAAGTAGATTAGTCTCCTTTGAGTTAGCGTTCGTCCATCACTCATAAAGCTTCTTCTGAGAGCATATAGAAGTTGGCTTGAGCCCTAGCGGACTTGTGCCAGCTGACCAAGTGACAGCTGCGACAAGAGCTAGTACTTGTGCATACAGCACCGTCGCTTCCAAGTTTGTACGAACTACCGGGTTGATAAAATTAGAGATAGGAAGCTCCAGGAGTTGTAGCATTATTGCTACAATACTGGATCCCACCACCTAGCACAATGGCAAAGCGGATACACAATATATTTCCAAGCGACTTGATCGATATTTAGTCCATGAAGACTTGATTGCAGAATGAGGTTCCTACAAATTGAGGTCCTGAAATCATACATATCAGATCATTTGCCTGTCACACTACTATGGAGGAGAGTTGAAATGCGGCTTGGCATGCCTTTCAAGTTCAATCATATTTGGCTAGAGGATATGAATTTTAATGCTCTGATTAGGGATTTTTGGATACATTACAGGACTACAGACTATTCCCCTATGCAGGCAATACAGGGGAAATTACATGACTTAAAATCATAAGTAATAAAATGGGAACGCAAGAGGAAAAAGAATATGATAAAGGAACTAACTGACATCAAACAGGAGTTGGAAAATTTTGGTATGATCTTGGATGTTGGGAATCCTTCTTCGGATCTCATTAATAACATTAAGGAGATGGATGAAAAGAAACAAAGGATCCTACATATTCAGGAGGTCACATGGCGATTAAAAATTACGGCAATATGGTTGAACGAGAATAGGAATACCCAATTTTTCCACAGGTATGCTAATTATAGGAGGAATGTTAACACCATTTGGAGCATAAAAGACTCAAATGGTAACATGGTGCATACTTTCTCAGAGATTCAGAAGGTGACAATTATTTTCTTTGAAGAGCCATACAAGGCACAGGGGGGATCGCCACTTGAGGATCAAATTTGGGGGTATGAACCCTATCCTACCATGTTTGACCAGACAAAAAATGAGGAACTATATAAGCCACTAAATCTGGAGGAAGTACCCTCGATCCTAAAATCTTTTGCGAAAGATAAATGCCCCAGACCAGATATGCTAATTATAGCATGAGGAATGTTAACACCATTTGGAGGCTATAAAAGAGCTCAAATGGTAAAAGTCATGGGCTGCATACTTTCTCAGAGATTCAGAAGGTGACAATTATTTTCTTTGAAGAGCCATGACAAGGCACAGGGGGGATCGCCACTTGAGGCATCACAATATTGGGGATATGAACCCTATCCTACCATTTTGGTGACCAGACAAATAAATGATGAACTATAATATGTAGCCACTAAATCTGGAGGAAGTACACTCGGTCCTAAAATCTTTTGCGAAAGATAAATGCCCCAGACCAGATGGATGGACGGTCGAATTCTTCTTGCATTTTCTTGATCTAATCGGATCGGAATTGGTGCAGATGGTTGAAGAATCTAGGATCAGAGGACATATTACGAGAGCTATCAACTCCATGTTCATAGCTCTTATCCCAAAACACAATGAAGTGGGATCCTTCACAGACTACAGACCTATTTCACTTTGTAATCTGGTATACAAACTTATTTCTAAGATCATTGCACTTAGAATTAATTCTACAATGTCCAGCTACATTACTCCAGAGAAATATGGTTTTCTACAAGACACACTGGTCCATGATGCGGTTGCCACAGCACAAGAATGCCTTCATTCAATTCACACTAAGAAATTGAAATATTTTATCATGAAGGTGGATCTACAAAAAGCATATGCCTGTGTAGACTGGACTTTCCTCTACATCATTATACACAGAATTGGATTGGAAATGCATAACATTGAATGGATAATGGCATGTGTTTCATCTATTCAATATGTAGTTATTATAAATGGATATCCTACTAAGTTCTTTGGTGTTGGGAGAGGACTCTGCCAAGGATGCTCACTATCACCTTTGCTATTTATTCTAATCATGGATGGCCTCAGTCATAAAATCAAAACTGCATGTTTAGAGGATAGATTTCATGGACTCACAGTGGGCTACGACATTTGGGTCTCACACACTTTCTTCATGGACGAAAATATGCCTTTTGGTATGTTATCTAGGATGAAGTGGGTTGCACTCCAACACATCTTCTGCAGGTTTGGCAGCGCATCAATTCACATTATTAATAAAGAAAAATCCTTGTTATCGTTTGCAAAGGGACAACAAGAGGACATTGAATTTATAGCAAATCTTTTTGGAGTGGAAACATAACCAATCTACTTTGGTTTAAAATACTTGGGTTTCAACATTAAGCCAAATGATTATAGATTCAATGACTGGATGTGGATAGTTGATAGATTTCAAAAAAAGATTACTAAGTGGGAACATCGGTATCTTACATTTGGAGGTAGAGTCACTCTCACTCAGTTGGTCCTACAACAATTAGCAATATATTATCTCTTTTGTCTCCCTACCATGATTATTAGGAAAATAAATGGTATTATGGAAAAGTTTATATGCATTGGCTCTTGTAAAAATTTCAAATTCCATCTCATTAAATTAGAAAAGCTCTCTATTCTGTAACAACCCTGGTGAAAAATCCATGTAATAAAAGTAAATAAAGGCAAAATAATAACCATGGATGATGGGACACTTATTCCAAGTAGAATGTGGGGCAAAATCCTAGTGATGGGGATCACTTGTAATTGGTTATGGCTAAGGAAATTGGAAAAGGTAATGGATAAGGCTTTGGAAAGACAAAATGACATTTTTGGCACATTTATTTATGAAAATAATGGAAATTAGGAGAAAAATGAAGTGAAATGTCACAGGTTGCATGTGAGGAGGAAAATGAAGGAAAATAATGGAAAGTGAAGAAAATAGAGGCTTCGTTCATAAAAAGGCCTCTGAGGATCAGTTGGTAACCTTTTGTCAGTTCAGTTTTGGAGCTCTCTCATTTCTCTCTCTCTCTCTCTCTCTCTCTCTCTCATACTCTTGGAGACTTAGAGTTTTCTTGGAGCACTCTTGGTGGGTGTGGCATACTTGGATTTTGGAGTAAGAAGGCAAAAAAAGAGCAAGAAAGTGCAAGAAGGCATCATGATCAACAATTACATCAGATTTGCAAGTTCTGAGTTGCATGTATGCTTCCTTCACTAGTTTTGGCATGCATGGCACATGCATGTGGTTTCTTGGTTGTGATCTGTCATTGGCATGGAGGATTGCCTGGATCAACAGTGGATTGCCTAGCCTTGCCATTTCTTTGGATAGCCATGGTGATTGTGGGTTTACTTTCATTGTTTTTTTTTTTTTGGTTCTCATGTTTTCTTAGCTTGGGTTGAGTTATTAGTTCCTGGAATCCCTGGTTGGACAAACGTTATAGAAGCCCTGTAATAACTTGGGTTGAGTTACTAGTCTTGGAAGCCTTGGTTGGAAAAATGCTCTGGAAGCCCAGTAGCAACTGTGGGTTGAAATACTAGTCTTAGAAGCCTCGGTTGGAACAAACGCTCTGGAAGCCCTGGAAGGCTTGGATAGAGACCAATCTAATGATGGTTTTATGATGTCCGGTCGTGAGGTGGAATCACTTTTTGATGGGTTGAGGTGGATGGCCTCTGAAAGCCCTGAATGAGTTTTGATTGATGTTTTGTATGAAATCCCACATTCATGCTTGGAATATGGCATGGGGGTGAATGGATGAAGAGAATTTTGGCTCATCCATTCTACGGTCGGGTGGAACGTGGAAGCCCCATCCTAGGTTTGGATTTTACATCATTAATGAAAGGGTATTTCTCCTTGTATTTCTATGAGAATTTTGATGGATTATATGTGGTCTATATGACTATACTTTCATGATTATTTATGTTGCTATTATGTTGTTTATGTATGTGTTTTATGATAGCAACCATGTGTGGCTCTCATCATGTTTTTACTTGTAATTGAATGATCAATGTGTATATGACCTAATGGATTCAATGGCAATTGATGTGTTGAGGCATCAATGGTTCTTAACGATTCTGAGCTAAGTATGAGCGCCCTATGCTAAAAAATGTTAATTACACCTGTAATTTACACATTTGCAATATGTTTGACGAAATGCCTGTCATGGCTAGTAGGGGTCCAGTCAAGGTCTTGAACAAGTATTTGCTTTAGTACTGTCATTCCATGTTATTTTTGTTATTTGAAGAGATGGTTCAATTATGGGCAATGACATGGGCTCTAGGCCTGCAAAAGTGTCTCAAATCCAGGAGTCGCTGGTATAGCACTGCTAGTTTTGGTCTCTGGTCACTGGCAAACAAGCTTGTGAGAGCGACTTTGGGTTTCTAGGCGCCTTCATGCCTATAGCATGGGAGAAACAAAGGCTTAAGTTGTCCAAAAGTTCAGTGGGACCCCAAGGCAAGTTGTCTAAAGCATTGGATTGGTTCTTAAGGGTCATGTAGTTGATGATTAATGTTTGTATGGTGTGTTTCTGTCGGTTCCACTTCCTTAACATGACTTAGGAGGTTGAATCATATCATAGTGGCCTCTCATCACATGTTTACCCCGGTTGGTCGGTTGCTTGGGTAGATGTGGGAGGAGGGTGTTACATATTCCCAAGAGTTTAGGAGGATGGGGGATCCCAAACCTTAAGTTCTTTGGGTGGGAACTCCTAACTAAATCATTATGTAGGGATTTATTTGGGAAGTTCCTGTGAGACAACATCATTAGATCGAAATACTTAAATGGCATAAAGATTGGACACTGGATAAGGGATGACCAAATTGGAAAATCAAAAGGATCCACATTCTGGAACAACTTTAACAAGATCAAGGTTTGGTTCATGAAATGGTCTTGCTGGACCTTTGGCTCGGGGAAGGAGATCATTATTAGAAGAGATTGTATCATGGGCACCGGGATTGAATTACATTACTCGGAAGCATTAAATGACAGTCTAAATTCCATGGGATTTTTCTACCTTGCACAAGTAATCAAAACATGGGATGGAATCACACCAATATGGAAAAGGGCGGGGGAGATTAGATTGACTGGGGAAAATGCTGGGAGTTGGGATAGATTGATCGATGTATTGTGCAGGTCGGGCATCTGCAAAGCTAATGAAGGGGATCAGATCGCATGGGACGGAAGAGCACACCAGGGATCTATTTCTGTGGCTAACATATACATGTACATTTGTAGCAGCGAACACAACATACAGAGTCTATGTTGGTTCAGAAAATACTGGAAGGTACAGGTCCCATATAAGATTATATTATACACATGGATGGCATGGAAAAATAAGACTTTGACTTGGGAAAATTTGTGGAAAAGAGGCATAAATGGACCTGGGCAATGTGTTTTATGCAAAATGATGGAGGACAACAATCTAAAAATTCTACTAACCTGCCGAATTTCTCAATAGGTATGGTCTAGGATCTCTTGCCTATTTTCTTTCATGCATATGGCACATGAATCTAATGATGATTTCTTGTTATGGTGGAGCTAGATATCCAGAAGTAAAATGGCTATTCCCCTTGTCATTTTTTAGGAAATATGGAAGGCTAGGAACTCCATTATATTTGAAGGAAACACGCTTAATATTGAATATATTATCAACAATATTATTTCCTGGTTGATGCCCTTAATGTAGTCAATTGTAAGGGACAATGGAATCATACATAAAGAACTTTCCCACATATTTCCTTCTTTGCTCGGTATTTTGATGGGGCAGAACAGGGAGGAACATATGGATGTGGGGTCTGGATTCGCATCAACCATGAACAACAATATAAGATCCATTGGTTTGGGGGGAAGGGAACCAATATGAGAGCTGAAACCATTGCACTTTGGGGGTTATTATGGTTTTCTAGATTCCTGGACATACCAAATCTCCAGATCTATGGGGACTCACAGGCACTAATCAATCATGTGCTGGAATTATCCTATATTTCCCATCCGCATTTATAGAGTTGGAGTCAGGAACATTGATTACCTTAGAATATCCTTTCAAAACTGATCCGGATTTAAACAGGAACGCAATAAAATACAGAGATAACCATAAAGACAAATATGCAGCAGAAATAATACTTCATTTCATTAATGGAAAATACTGAAATATGCTTACAAATAGAAATGGAAATAACCCAGCTAGGGCGATGGTAGCTTATCTCTGAGAAGAGATGTGTCGGCTACATGCCTCTGAACTGTTCTCCAAAAATTGTGTTACAATGAGGCTCGAGGGCCTATTTATTGTTGAGAAACAATGGAAAACCCTTCACATTCCAAAACCTAACCCTAGAAGATGAAACGCCAAATTGTGGGCCCCGTTTTTGGGTAAGTTGGTACATCAACTTCCCAGGGTCGCGAATTGGTCGTACTATCTCCGTTTGACGCGCATGATAGCCCGTTGGAAAGATCTCTCCGAGGACTACGACGGAAAAGACAATTTTTAGTCAAAAAAATCGTTGGCGGTGGATTTCCCAAAAAACGTCGTTTAGGGCCTCAAAACGGCTCCAGAAGTTTAGGACCCGAAAAATTGCTAAAAATAGTAAACTGTGCTATAATTAAGGAAACAGAAAAACTGAAAGAGACAGTTGTGGGGGTCCAAATGGGATAGGTGGGTGGCCACCAACATCCACCTGGATCATTCCTCCCCCCTTAGGAAGCAATGGTCCCCATTGCGTTGAGTTCCTCCCTGAGATGAGGAAGCTTCTGCTGAGCTGGGTCTCTGGTGAGCTGTTCTGCAATCTCTGATGTGTCCAAAAATGGTGGGGAGCATGGTCGGCGATGGTCCACATTGAACACTCGGTGCAAGCGAAGGAATGGAGGAATGTTGTGCTTCAAAGCATTGTTTCCCGTAGCCTTGTTACTAGTGTAAGGACCATGTCGAAGTGGTCTGAGTTTCTAATGGGTTCTGGTAAGGCGCTCCCTCTGCAAATGTAACCAAACTTTGTCGCCCACCTGAAACTTGTGTGGTACCCCTCCGGGTAAGGAGAAGTTATTCCTGTGTTCTGTCATGACTGTATCCCTCTGTTGCTGCTGCTGTGTGGAGGAACCCTTCGCGGGGGTCATGGATGTAGCAACGATCTTCCCCTTACTTTGGGAGCAAACCAGACAGAAAATAAATTTCCTAGTCTGTGAGATGAGCTTGCTGCTTTTCTTAGCAGTGATCAAAGAGGTGGCGGTAGGTGGGGCTACCTCTGGTATCCTGTATAATGAATTATCCAAAGAAATGATGACAGCGCGAGGCCTTGACTCATACACAGCATGTCGCCTCCACAAGTATGGCTGGCCTAATAGTACATCACAAACATCCAGAGGTGTAACATCACAAAATACTTCGTCTGTGAAGGGCTTGATGCTGTAGGGAAGGCGGCACTGCTGGCGAACTTTGAGATCTCGTCCTTCGTGAAGCCAACCGATATTGTACGGCTGTGGGTGTGGTGTAGTTGGTAGGCCCAACCGCTTCACGACCTCTGCTGAAATGAGGTTCTTTTGGCTGCCACTGTCGACAATGAATTGCAGCGGCGAACCCTTCACCCACATCTGTGAGTGGAAAAGACGTTCCCCCTCCTCTGGATCTTCGGGCTCATTTTTCTGGATCTTGGCAGTAGCAACAGTGGCGCTGGGATCCGCATCAATGATCTGCTTCCCTTTGTCATTCCCCTTGTCGGGTTCTGACTCAGAGTCGGAACATGCATCTGATTCGGAAGCCTTCAACTCGGCCACCAGCGACTGCTTGGTCCGACACTCATTTGTGTTATGAGTGGGACTCTTGTGGAACTCACACCACTTTCCTATGTCCTTCTTCGGCTTCGTGGTGTTGTTCTTTTCTTGCGGGTTCGACGGGTTGTCTTGGGTCACCCCGCCTTGGCTTTGTCCTTTGGGCTTTGGATTTGCAGATCCAAAGTCTCGCTTCTTCTGTTTGAACTTTTGCTCGATTTTGACAGCGTATCGGTACGTTGTGCCGAGTGAGGAGATGTTCAAGAACTCCATCTCTTCCTGGATGTATCTGTGTAGGCAACCGCGGTATTTGAGTACCAGATGCAGCTCAGAATCTTTGATACCCAATTGTGTGCAAAGGGTATGAAAAATGTTTGTGAACTCCGACACATCTTGGTCTCGTCCCTGCCGCAGTGTGGTCCATTTGATGTATTTGTCCTCATAGCTTTTGACAGGGTAGTACTGCTCCTTGATGGCATCCCGGAAGTCATTCCAAGTGGGTGCGGCTGAAAACAGTGAGCCTGTACTTTCATCCTTCTGTTCGCAGTAGGTTTCCCACCAGTCCTTGACGTGGGGGGCTGCTTTGAGAAGAGCGAAAACAATCTTTTCCCGACTTGAAAATTCATGAACAGAAAAATACCCATCGAGCAGATTTAACCATTTATCTACGGCATCTGCGTCTATTTGACCCTCGAAGATGGGGATTTCAAAATTAACTTGTACCTTAAACGGTGTGGCATTTCCAGAGTAGCTGTTGGAAGCCGATGCGTCACCTCTAGGTAGCCGCTGAAGGATCTGTGCAAAGCTATCCATATCGTGTTCCTTTGTCGCTCGAGCGCTTCTTCGAGCAAGATTTTGATAGGATCTCCTGCCCCCTCGTCTTTCTTCTCATCCGCCATGGGAGGCCGTCGGGATTTGCGAGGCTGGTATTGCAAAGGTTCGACCAGTTCAAGCCCTAACTCCTTATATCCCGACCTCGTTGGGGACATGCAAAGAAAAACAGAGAAAAAGCAGACTGCTCTGATACCACTGATCCGGATTTAAACAGGAACGCAATAAAATACAGAGATAACCATAAAGACAAATATGCAACGGAAATAATACTTCATTTCATTAATGGAAAATACTGAAATATGCTTACAAATAGAAATGGAAATAACCCAGCTAGGGCGATGGTAGCTTATCTCTGAGAAGAGATGTGTCGGCTACATGCCTCTGAACTGTTCTCCAAAAACTGTGTTACAATGAGGCTCGAGGGCCTATTTATTGTTGAGAAACAATGGAAAACCCTTCACATTCCAAAACCTAACCCTAGAAGATGAAACGCCAAATTGTGGGCCCCGTTTTTGGGTAAGTTGGTACATCAACTTCCCGGGGTCGCGAATTGGTCCTACTATCTCCGTTTGACGCGCATGATAGCCCGTTGGAAAGATCTCTCCGAGGACTACGACAGAAGCTAGCGATGGATTTCCCAAAAAACGTCGTTTAGGGCCTCAAAATGGCTCCAGAAGTTTAGGACCCAAAAAACTGCTAAAAATAGTAAACTGTGCTATAATTAAGGAAACAGAAAAACTGAAAGAGACAGTTGTGGGGGTCCAAATGGGATAGGTGGGTGGCCACCAACATCCACCTGGATCAAAAACATATCCTTTCATCATATCCATCGTGAATTCAACACTACTTCAGATGACGTGTCAAAGTTGGGCATCTCAAACTTGGAGGGAGGCCTGCATATCACATTGGGGATGGGCGATTCCACTAGGGAATTTGGTTCTATTCCACTTCCTGGTTGAGGTCTTCTAGACACACAAACACAGCCTAGACTTAGTGGACATCGTGCTTTCTCTATTATTTTTTGTTCCTCATGATTATCAGTTTACTTGCGCATATACAGTCATAAGTACGTCTAATTTGTACATTTTCCTGTAGATTCAACAACTCATGTAATTTCCTAATATACAATACAAGAATCTACTCTACTCTTCAACAAAAACCAAACTAGATAGATGAAAACAATAATCAACAAGAGGAAGATAATCAATGGCACATAACACAATATTTCTCTGGGGAAAGCCACTACTCAAAACCCCGACTATCTATATTGCATTAATCAGAATCTGAGAAGAAAATACAAAGCTTGTTTTCACTAGAACAATTCCTGCACAAGTATGATCAACTCTATGCTCACAAGTTAACTCAATCCAACACTTAACCTGTTATGTTTCTCTCCAAGCACCTACTTCCTTGCTCTTGGTCAAAAAAATTGGATGAATACAATATGCTCTACTCAACCTTGAGCTCAACCTGCACAAGTATTTCCTATCCTCTTCCTGACTGACTTCCTTTGGCCAATACTTAGTCAAATTCCTAGCCTTCAAGCTTCTAATTCCTTGCACAATTGCTGAGAGAATTAACTTGTATTTAAAGGGAAATCCTCACTCTATAATTGCGCAATCCAAACATAGGTCCTCAACTGATTGCATGCACCATCTGTACAACTCAAAAAATTATACCATTGATAGTACACTGTCCCTGCACTCTAGTCTCAACTGGGTCCTCCTCTGAACTAACATGCATGATTTACCTATGAGTGAATCTTCAGTTAGATGGTGTGGCACTGAGGATGCACTGGTGTACTGGTGCACTAACTCACTACTAGACCTCTACTAGTTCCTCCAACAGTTAGAACTAGTTTAAATGACTAAAACTTAGTTGAATTGAGTTATCTAATTACAACTCTAATAAACTCAATCTGGACCCCTAAAACTTAGGGATCACACTTACATGACTCCAGATAGACTTCCAACTCGAATTTCCTAAGCTAACTAAGTCAACTTAACTTAGTTAACTATTACAAGTTGTTATGAGTAAAGAATTACAATTTAATTCAAGGACAAAATAAATTGGAATTTCTTGATGTTATTTTTAACATTTCTTGTTGCTATTTTCAACACTCCCTCTCAACAAGAAAGGAATTCAACTCTATCCCAATCCTGGACCTTTGGAATGTTATGCATGCAAAACTTCTCTCAAGTTTTGTTGCTACAACGACTCCTGAAATTGATTAAAAAAAACACCAACCTAAATCAGTATGATGCATTTGTCATCAAAGTCTATCACTGCTACTAGCTCTACCTCTATCGACTAAAAACTTTGTGCTTTTGTTGACAGTACCTTTTTGCATTGTTGTCAACTCTACTCTACGTTCTCTAGTATCTGACTGCTCTAGCCTTTGTCACTCTAGTCCCTGACTGCATCAACCACCACTGATCCATCCTACTACTATGTACTTTGGGCTCTCGTAGCAAGATATGATCCAAGAGACAAATCCTCTCAATGGACCCTGCCCAAATTTTTTCCCTCTTAGGGCTATTACTTCACGTTGCCCCACCTCTCACCTGGAGGTATGGTTTTATGTGATCCCTATGCCCACCTGACTCGAAATTTTCCCCTATTGGAGCTCTCTACATGAAAGGATGCCTCCACTCGGTCTCTTCTCTGCTTCTCCAATTGTGGTTGCTCCACAATTGTCTAAGACTGCTTCGTCTCTACTTGAGTGGATCTCTCCACTTAGTCTCCTCTATCTTTCTCCAATTGTGGTTTCTCCACAATTGTCTGAGACTACTTCTAAGGCTTCTTTTGGGGCTACATGTTGAGAGGTAATTCACTCTCCCTCTCAACCACTAAGTCTCTAACCTTTGCCTTGCTCCTCAAGGCTTTGCATGCATCTTGTACCTCAAGTGCATACAGGTTCTTGACTCGCACACCAATTTGTTCCATTTGTTTCGTCATCACGAAATTTTTTGAAAAAATAGTTGATTTTAAATCAGTGATATCTCCCTCATCCAAACTCTAATTCAGGGGATTTTTTTTTTTTTGAATTTGGGTTTTTTTCGCAAGGAATCAAGATCTACTATTTGTTTTTGAAAATTTCAAACAAAATTTTTCAGATCTGCTCTGCAAACTCGCCACCCAAAAAAAATCTCGCTCCTCAATCTGCCAATATCAATGATCACAACTCCTTTTGTGTCATTAAACATTGGATCACAGATCTACCCACTAGCATCATTCTAGCTCCATTAAGAAGTCTGCACATAGGGTCTTCTCGATCTGCCCTAAACTAGAGCTCCATAATTCTTCTCTTCTATAATGTCTTCAGCTCTAATACCATGTAGAAAATTTCTACAAATCTAGCTCTGATACCATGTATATTTTCCTGTAGATTCAACAGCTCATGTAATTTCTTAAAACACAAAACAAGAATCTACTCTACTCTTTAGCGGAAGCCAAACTAGATTAATGAAAACAATAATCAGCGAGAGGAAGATAATCAATGGCACATAATGTAGAAATTTTGAATAATATGACACTTATTCACAAAGATTATCCTGATTATACACTATTTGCAGAATGCATGCATAATACATAACCTCCTCTACCATTGATCATTAATTTTGCGGAATCAAAAACAATCGCATGAGCACATTGAAACGTCAATCACACATATCAACACAGTATGTACTGGGGAAAGCATACAGCTGAAAACCCCCAACTATCTGTATATTATAATGATAGAAAAAATGCAACAATCCATAGTACAATACTCCTCACAAGTACTCAGTACTATCTCCACCTGCTACACACAAACTAGCTCAGATCTGAATCAAGTCACAGGTTCAAATCTCCTCCATTGTTTGCCTGCCTCTACTACGCAATCCAAAACGAGAATAGGTCTGATCCAAGCTCGAATTCCCTTTGCCTGTACTGCGCAATCCTCATTGGCAATCTCAATCAATGATTGTGCAAATCTCATGCACAGCGATAGTCACAACTGATAATAGTCTCACTCTTTCACCCACCTCTAACACTTGTCTCCACTAAACTGTCCATGCACTGAGTTAACTGATGTATTCTTTAGTTGATTTATGAGTTAATAATTAGTGAGTTAATTAATAATTAATTCACATCACTCATCACTAGTGTATTTGGCAGTTAGACTAAATACAACTAGTTCAACTAAGTCAAACTGAACACAACTCCATCAACTCCTCAATCAACTCCACCAAACTCAATCACTTGAGTTCTAACTGAAGTCCATCATGCAATAGCTCAACTAACCCATAGGAAAAGCGTATTTCCTTCTGGCAGTTGCATGTGCCACATCTGTAGCTCGAACTGAAGTGCTGCAAGAGGATAAAATAATGTTTATAGTCCAAATATTATTAAGAACTAATAATATTCGACTGTTCTATTTTTAGACTGGAAGTCTAAAAATAGACTC
This sequence comes from Pinus tabuliformis, assembly GCA_031772625.1. Lineage (NCBI taxonomy): Eukaryota > Viridiplantae > Streptophyta > Pinopsida > Pinales > Pinaceae > Pinus > Pinus tabuliformis. The sequence goes on from CM062804.1 coordinate 1,198,263,116, forward strand.
CGCCCATATGTCTAAAAAGAGAGGTCCATCTATTTTTACCAACATGACGAATCATCCATAAATAGCATCCTGCAACTCATAGACCACGATCCATATGTCTAAAAATAGACATAGTCTAAAAATAGACTTTGCGCCAAAAATAGCCTGTGGGCCCACTTAGTGAAGGCGACTTCTTTTCACTAAGCTCCATCATCTTGTTGCATTTTCGACACTCCCTCTCAACAAGATATGGATTATCTGCAACCCCTATCCTGTCTCTGTGGTATTCGAATTTGCTCCTGGTGAGCGCCTTCGTCAAGATATCAGCACCCTAATCCTCCGTGGGAATGTATGAAAGTAACATGATTCTCCGCTGCACATAATCTCTGATATGATGGTACCTGATGTCGATGTGCTTGGATCTATCATGAAATACCGGATTAGCCGAGAGTTTAATGCAACTTTGGTTATCACAATAAATCGCAGTAGGCTCCAAGTGTGATCCGAACAACCCGACCAGGATCTTCCTCATCCATATAGCCTCGCATGCAGCCAAAATTGTTGCCATATACTCGGCCTTTGCTGAACTGAGTGCCACGGATCTTTGCTTCCTGCTGTACCAAGAAACTGTTGTCGACCCGATACTGAAGATCCCTCCAGATGTGCGCTTTTTGTCCGTTGGGCTCCCTGCCCAATCTGCATCCGTGAAGCCACATAGCTTCACCTCATCCTCCTGTCTATACCACAATCCATATCTTGATGTGCCTCTGAGATAACGCAATACATGCTTGCCTACCTTCCAGAAGAGCTTGGTTGGCTTAACCATAGTTTGTGAAAGTTGGTTAACAGCATAGCATATATCGGGTCGTGTATTGACCAGATACATAAGCGACCCCACCAACTGTCGATAAACAGTAGCATCCACTACCCCCGCTGAAGTAGCATCCACCTTCCTCTAACCTTCAGGAATAGGAGTATCAACAGGCTTGCAGCCATGAATGTTGAACTTCTCCAATATCTCCCGGGCATACTTACCCTGAGAAACAAATAGTCTATCACTACGTTGCCTCACTTTGTAGATCCATCTCGAACCCACCACTGATTTCCCCTCCGGTCTTGAGACAATCTCCCATGCATTGTTTTTGACAATCGAATCATACTCTTCCACCATGGCATCTACCCATGCGGGATCCTCCAAAGCTTCCTCGAAAGAGGATTTGCTCACAAGAGCCATGTATCCAGTGTACCGATCAGGTGATTGTCTCTGTCTGCGCTATGTTGTAGGTGGTCCTACAACCTTCTCTGCATCTTGAGCCAGTCGCTCATCTTCTGTAGTGCACTTTCGCCCTCTGATGGTTGGCGCTGCATGAGTGGTCTCTTCCACTCCATGAACTTCATCTTGTGGCTGATTCACATCCTGAAGCTCATCCTTAGGAACTAATAGCTCCTCATCTGCATGCAAGTGTGGCTCCTTCTCAAGCGAACACTTCATGGCTTTCTCCTCCTGAAATTTGATATCTCGTCACACAACAGTCTCGCAACTGTATGGAAAATACAAACGATAGTTGTGGAACGTATCAGTGTACCCCACAAATATCCCAACCTCTGCGGTCGGCTCCAGCTCCTTCCTGGCATCCTTCGTCACATGCATGTAAACAAGAGAACCAAAAATCCTCAAATGGGAAATAGCAGGCCTCTTACCAAAATAAGCCTCCTCGGGTGTACTCATGCCAAGTATCTTGTGAGGACAACGGTTCTGCACATATACTGCATTATTGCATGCATCCGCCCACAAGTGAAGGGGTAGGCCCTGATCATGCAACATCGCCCATGCAGCACCCACGATGGTTCTGTTCTTCCGCTCAGCAACCCCGTTTTGCTGTGGGTTATGGGGAGCTATGACCTCTCTTCGAATCCCTTCTGCGCTGCAGAAGTCCTTGAACTCGCCAGAGATGAATTCACCACCATTGTCGCTCCTAAGAGCCTTGACCTTCTTCCCCGATTCCTTCTCGACCAGTGCTTTGAACTCACAGAACTTTGAGTATGTCTCGCTCTTCTTCTACATGAAGAAGATCCAACACTTTCGAGAGAAATCATCAACAAAGATCACATAGTACTTGTGATTTGTTATTGAAGCTACTGAAAAAGGTCCACACACGTCTGTGTGAATTCTCTCAAGGATCGTCGTGGCGCGACTATCCTTCTCATGAAAGGTGGCTTTCACAAATTTTCCCAATTACACCCCTTGCACTGATCTGACCGCGCAAGAGTGCCTTTAGGAAGCCCAGTAGAAATCTGCTGCAGTATCTTCAAGGCTCCATGGTGAAGGTGGCCCAATATCCGGTGCCACAGCTCGCCATCATCCCAACTCACCAATCCTTCTGCCTTACATGCCATCGCTGCGCAGCCATCTACATGCAATTGATAAAGGTTCTTGACTCGAACCCCTATCTTCCAAGTTTCTCCAGTTGTCTCACTGCGCAAAAAAGCCTTTCCTTCGCTGAAGACAACATCATATCCCTTGTCTTCTAACATCGCCACAGAGATAATATTCTTCTTCAATCCTGGAACATGCATCACTTCCTTCAATACGAAGGGTTTACCAGACTCCCTCTCAAAGGAAATGGTACTGATACCGGTCGCACTGTATCTAGCATCATCACCCATCTCGATGTGCACTCCAAGATCTTTCTCATCCAGATCAGAAAACAAATCTCGATCTCCTGTCATGTGAAAAGACGCACCACTGTCCAAAAACCATACCGATCCCATCACACTTGATACCAAGCATGCGATCAGCGAAAAATCCAGCTCAAACTGCGAGGCTAAGGTCTCTCCCACTGCAGATCCAGCAGCTTGCTTATTTTTCTTCTTCTGCAGACAATTTGTGGCATAATGTCTGTGCTGGTGACAGTGAAAGCACTTCACCTTGGACATGTCCTGCTTCTTGCCTTTCGCACCGGAATGAGAAGTTGTCTTGTTCTTCCCCTTCTTTGCTTTGGCAGCCAAAGCGCAATTTTCTTCATCAGATGCCTTTGATGAAGATTCGTCCCTGGTATTCCGCCTAATCTCCTCTTGCACAAGATCAGACCAAAGTCTCTCCCATCCTGGCAAATTTCTCCCGACCATTGACAGAGTACTGATAGGAATGCCAACTCTTTGGAAGACCAAGGAGAGCCAAGCTCACCAAGTCCTCATCATCTACAGTCACCCCTACACTTCCCAGCTCATTTCGGCATTGGGTGAACTTCGTGAGATACTTGGGTATACTGTCTCCTTTCTCACAGTTAATGTTTCTGAGTTTATCCTTGAGCGCCAACTTCCTCTGGTCGCTCTTGCTTTGGAATAAATCTGTCAACGCTTTCCACATCAAGTATGGAGAAGCCTTTCCATGCAGGCTGGATACAATGTGATCCTTCACACCCTCCAACAGAATCCTTCGACACTTTGTTGTCTTCTTTTGCCAAGCCTCAACGTGAGCAGCACCAGTAGGCTTTGGGACTTCAGCCTCTATGAACTCCTTCAACCCATTGTCATCTAACACCGCCTCCATCCTGTCTTTCCATGCAATATAATTCGAGCTGCCTTCAAGGGCATACTCCAATCGCAATCCATTGAAAGACATTTCAACTTCGACACCAAGAAAACACTGCTGCAAATTCGAATTCCACCAGCTCAAAACTCAACCGCTTCTGATCTAAAATTCGTGAGAACAAAGTATTTCTCGTACAGAGATTGACTGTATGGGCATTTACCAAATATCTCACCTTCCAAAAGAAGGATGAATCCAGAGGCTACCTGGCCCAATTACAGACTCTGCCTGAAGAAATAAAATGTAATCACTTTCTGAATAGTAGATCTGATGATCAACTTCGCTCTAATACCATGTAGAAATTTTGAATAATATGACATTTATTCACAGATATTATCCTGATTATACACTATTTGCGGAATGCATGCATAATACATAACCTCCTCTACCATTGATCATTAATTTTGCGGAATCAAAAACAATTGCATGCGCACATTGAGACATCAATCACACATATCAACACAATATGTACTGGGGAAAACATACAGCTGAAAACCCCCAACTATCTGTATATTATAATGATAGAGAACATGTAACAATCCATAGTACAACACTCCTCACAAGTACTCAGTACTATCTCCACCTGCTACACACAAACTAGCTCAGATCTGAATCAAGTCACAGGTTCAAATCTCCTCCACTGTTTGCCTGCCTCTACTGCGCAATCCAAAACGAGAATAGATATGATCCAAGCTCGAATTCCCTTGGCCTGTACTGCGCAATCCTCATTGGAAATCTCAATCAATGATTGTGCAAATCTCATACATAGCTATAGTCACAACTAATAGTAGTCTCACTCTTTCACCCACCTCTAACACTTGTCTCCACTAAACTGTCCATGCACTAAGTTAACTGATGTATTCTTTAGTTGATTTATGAGTTAATAATTAGTGAGTTAATTAATAATTAATTCACATCACTCATCACTAGTGTATTTGGCAGTTAGACTAAATACAACCAGTTCAACTAAGTCAAACTGAACACAACTCCATCAACTCCTCAATCAACTCCACCAAACTCAATCACTTGAGTTCTAACTGAAGTCCATCATGCAATAGCTCAACTAACCCATAGGAAAAGCGTATTTCCTTCTGGCAGTTGCATGTGCCACATCCGTAGCTCGAACTGAAGTGCTGCAAGAGGATAAGATAATGTTTATAGTCCAAATATTATTAAGAGCTAATAATATTCGACTGTTCTATTTTTAGACTGTCAGTCTAAAAATAGACTCTGCCCATATGTCTAAAAATAGAGGTCCATCTATTTTTACCAACATGACGAATCATCCATAAATAGCATCTTGCAACTCATAGACCATGATCCATATGTCTAAAACTAGACATAGTCTAAAAATAGACTTTGCGCCAAAAATATCCTGCAAGCACACTTAGTGAAGGCAACTTCTTTTCACTAAGCTCCATCATCTTGTTGCATTTTCAACACATAACACAATATTTCTCTGGGTAAAGCCACTGCTAAAAACCCTGACTATCTATATTGCATTAATCATAAATCTGAGAAGAAAATACAAATCTTGTTCTCACCAGAAAATTTCCTACACAAGTATGATCAACTCTCTGCTCACAAGCTAGCTCAAGCCAACACTTAGCCTATTCTTCTACTCTCCAAGCCCCTAATTCTTTGCTCTATGTCAAAGAATTTGGATAAATACAAAATGCTCTACTCAACCTGCACAAGTATTTCCTATCCTCTGCCTAACTGACTTCCTTTAGCCAAGTTCCTAGCCTTCAAGCTTCTAATTTCTTGCACACTTCTTGAGAGAATTAGCATGTATTTAAAGGGAAATCCTCACTCTATAATTGTGCAATCCAAACATAGGTCCTCAACTGATTGCATGCACCTTTTGTACGACTCAGAAAATTATACAATTGATAGTACATGGTCCTTGCACTCTAGTCTCAACTAGGTATTCCTCTGAACTGACATGCATGAGTTATCTATGAGTGAATTTTCAGTTAGTTGGTGTGGCACTGAGAATGCACTGGTGCACTAACTCAATACTAGACCTCTACTAGTTCCTCCAACAGTTAGAACTAGTTTAACTGGCTATAACTGAGTTGAACTGAGTTATCTAATTACAACTCCAATAAACTCAATTTGGACCCCTAAACTTAGGGATCACACTTAATGACTCCAGAAAGACTTCCATCTCGAATTTCCTAAGCTAACTAAGTCAACTTAACTTAGTTAACTATTACAAGTTGCTATGAGAAAAGAATTACAATTTAATTCAAGGACAAATTAAATTGGAATTTCTAGATGCTATTTTTAACATTTCTTGTTGTTTTTCAACATAATTTAGGCTTGGCTTAATTGGATGAAGGACCTAGTGTTTTATTTGATTTGCATCAACCCCGGAGGCTAGCTCGTCCCATGCTTGATCATGATGCATGTTTGCGTGAGGTATTTTCATTTGACACAGTGGGTTGTTTTGATGGTTATATATGTTATGCATTTGACTACATACATATAGATGCATATGGTCTTTAGTTGATGGATTGTGTTGATGATTATATCTTGGTATCATGTACTGGTTTTTATATTAATAATAATAACCAACATTTTTTTCCAGAATCAACCATCGTCGAATGGCGCATTGTGACAGATTTTATCGATTTGAAAATCAATCATGGTCAACCATGGTCCAACATCACATTATGACAAGGATTGTCTCAATATGAAAATCAATCATGGTCAACTGTGTATAGATTAGTGTTTATAATATTTATCTTAGGGTTTATATACCTTGCGTTTATAATATTAGTCCCTTGGATGTAATATTATTCAACCATGGTCAACCATGTTTTATAAAATCAATCGTGGTCAGCCATGGTTAATCATGGTCAACCATGGTCCAACGTCACATTGTGACAAAGATTGTCTCAATATGAAAATCATTCATTGTCTCAACTATGGTCCAACATCGCATTATGACAAAGATTGTCTAAATATGATAATCATGGTCAACCATGGTCCAATGTCAGATTGTAGCAAGAATTGTCTCAATATGAAAGCCAACCATGGCCAACCATAGTCAACCATGTTTATATTATTGTTTATAATATTAGGGTTTATAATATTAGTCCCTTGGGTTTAATATTATTCAACCATGGTCAACCATGTTTTATAAAATCAATCGTGGTCAACCATAGTTGATCATGGTCAATCATGGTCTACCATGGTCGAACGTCACATTATGAAAAAGATTGTCTTGATATGAAAATCAACCATGGTTAAGCATGGTCAACCATCGGCCAACATCAAATTGTAACAAGGATTATCTCGATATGAAAATCAACCATGGTCAACCATGTTTATTTTAGTGTTTACAATATTTATCTTAGGGTTTATATACCTTGGGTTTATAATATTAATCCCTTGGGTTTAATATTATTCCCTTGGGTTCATAATCCCTTGGGGTTTTAGTGTTACTCCATTGGGTTTATTATTCCCTTGGCTTTATAATATAAATCCCTTGGGTTTATTATTCCCTTGGCTTTATAATATCAATCATGGTCAGCCATGGTCAATCAAGTGAGCCATGGTCAACCATGTTCAACCATGGTTGAATGTCGCATTGTGACAAAGATTGTCTCAATATGAAAATCAACCATGGTCCAACGTCGCATTGCGAGAAAGATTGTCTCAATATGAAAATCAATCATGGACAAGCATGGTCCAACGTTACATTGTGACAAGGATTGTCTCAATATGGAAATCAACCATGTTCAACCATGTTTATTTTAGGGTTTACAATATTTCTCTTAGGGTTTATATACTTTGTGTTTATAATTTTTATTCCTTGGGTTTATAATATCAATCCCTTCGACTTATTAATCTAAGGGTTCATATTCATAGGGTTTAATATTATTCACTTAGGTTAATAATCCCTTTGGTTTTTAGTATTAATCCCTAGGGTTTATTATTCCCTTGGATTTATAATACCATCCATGGTTGACCATGGTCCAATGTCGCATTGTGACAAACATTCTCTCAATCATGGTCCAACGTCACATTGTAACAAGGATTTTCTCAATATGAAAATCAACCATGGTCAACCATGTTTATTTTAGTGTATATAATATTTATCTTAGGGTTCATAATATTAGTCCCTTGGGTTTAGTCAATCCTGGTCAACTTTGGTCAACCATGGTCGAACGTCTCATTGTGACAAAGATTGTCTTGATATGAAAATCAATTAAAATCAACCATGGTCTACCATGGTCAACAATGGTCCAAAGATTGTCTCAATATCAAAATCAACCATGGTCAACTATGTTTATTTTAGTGTTTATAATATTTATCTTAAGGTTTATATACCTTGGGTTTAATATTATTCCCTTGGGTTCATAATCCCTTGGGGTTTTAGTATTAATCTCTTGGGTTTATTATTCCCTTGGGTTTATAATATCAATCCCTTGGGTTTATAATACTAATCATGGGTCAACCATATCCAACCACGGTCAACCATGGTTGAATGTCGTATTGTGACAAATATCGTCACATTATAATAATAATCATGGTCAACCATGGTCCAACGTCACATTGTGAGAAATATTGTCTTGATATCAAAATCAATCATGGTCACCCATGGTCCAACTTCGCATTCTGACAAGATTGTCTTAATATGAAAATGAACTATGGTCAACCATGTTTATTTTAGGGTTTATAATATTTATCTTAGGGTTTATATACCTTGGAGTTATAATATTAATCTCTTGTATTTAATATTATTATGTTGCGTTTATAATCCCTTGGGTTTATAATATCAATGTCTTAGGTTTATTTATTTAAGGGTTTAATGTTATTCCCTTCGATTTTTTATCAATAATATCAATAATCTCTTGGTTTTATAATATTAATCTGAAGGGCCTATAATAATTATCCCTTGGGTTTAATCTTAATTAATAAAGTCATATTTATTAATACAATATTTTCTTAATGCATAATTAGTATATTAGTATTTAATATTAGGGTTTATAATATAGGTTTTATAATATTAGGTTTGATATTTTGGTTTATAATATTAAGTTGACGTCTACGGCGTATGTCAACCACATTTATTAATGTAGTTGTGTTGGTGCTAAATATGTTTAATGGATCCCAATCAATATTGGTTTTAATGAATGGAAACATTCAATAATACATACACAGGGAGACAACAAATATATGTATGAGTGACCCCAAAAAAGTGAAGTGAGAGCAAATATGTCTCCAGGGGTCCTGGTAGAGTGAAATTGATTTGGTAGCTTTGAACAAACAATCTTCACAGAAAGTACGAGTAATCAAGATGAGAAAGTGGAATTATAATAAATTGGAACCTCATAGAAGGCATCAATGGGTGATGGCAAACTTGCACATTAGGCTTTTAGAACTATTGTAGTTCCACACTCATGTAATTGTCAATCCATATATAGAATGTCATTCTCAATCAAGAAGTCGTTGGAGGAATGAATCACAAGGTAAATCATCACTCGTTGGAGGGATGAATCGCAAGGTAAATCATCACACATTCAAGTCGATGGACCAACCACTTTCTCTCCCCGCAATGTTGCAATGAACAAGACGAATGTTATTTAACGAATAACAACGTCAAACACATATGTAAATGCAAATTTCAAGAATTATATTGAACACAAAGGATTCAAACTCTTGCACAGGCGAGAAAAAAAACCAAAACACAAAGAAAGAAAATTGAGAGAATGATTTCAAGGGTTCACATCAAGTAATTGAGATGACAAATCAGTGATCCTCGATAGGGATGCGCAGGGGAGGAAGTGTATAAAATGGACTTCGTGCGCTTATTCATGGAATTCAAGCCTCATCAAATTGATCATAAATGTGAAACAGACAATAATGGTAGTTTATTGGAAAATATTTGAATGTGTTTCAAAATATCAAGCTTTCAGTGTTTAAAAATTGTGGTTTCAATCTATAAATGTACTTTCACTTGCAACCTTACGAATTGCGTACATTCCATTACACAACTCATTTCCTTTGAATCAAAGAAATCAATACAATCATGTTAGCACGTTGTTACACTTTAATCTCATTCTAAAGAAAGAATATTATAATTTATAAACATTTTGATACTTCCATTGTTGTAAAAAAACATGCAATTCTCGTTGCCAAGTTACCTACTTCAACCTCTATCATGTTTCATTACCATCTTACTTACTTCAAGCTTTATCATTTTAATGATGGTAACTCTTCCGAAGTGAAAGGTTGCAGTGACGTTTGGAATTGAAGAAGAAGGGCCACTTGTTAATTTGATTGTTTGAATGGTATTCTTGCCCTTTTATTCCAAAATGCTCTGACTGTATTTGACAGAGTTGATGTTTAGACCAGTATTTGACAACAAAAATGCCCCATGACGCTTCGATCCTAGTTGTCAGCACATGTCTGTGACAACTATATTACTTTGCTTCTTGTTTTTGTATAAAGCTTATGGTAACAAATATATAGTTTGTCAATGGACATTAAATGAGCGGAGCTATATATGCTCACAATTGGATAACTGGCCTACCAAAATCTAACGGTGGACATATACAACCCCACTCATTTAATGTCCATTGGCAGGCATGGGCATTAAATGAGTGGGCTTGTATATGCCCACTATTGGATAACTGTACTGCCAAAATCCAATGGTGGGCATATACAGGCCCGCTCATTTGCCCATTGAGAAGCTACTTATTTTCAGCCAAAGCCGATCCACTTTAGACATGTGTACCACTAATTGTGCTTTAATTGTACGGAGGTGTAGAGAAAGGTGCTTTCATTTTGAGGAGTGTGAAGAAAGCCTACATAATGAAAACTTTTTCTACGTCTGTTGGAACTTCGAAATCGAGAATGATCAATAAAATCTAATTCCAAAATTTCACCTCAGCACCCCGGAAGAGTAGGTGTCGGTTTCCACAAAGTATTCTTTGAAAATATAGAGTATACTTAGATGCACAGAACATTGGATCCTAGATTCCGCAAAGCTTTCTCTTAAAGTATATAATATCATTTTTTTAATAACTGATTTATAAACATTCGAATGAAGTAAAAGAACAATTGTGGTCCATCTTTCACCAGGTAAATTGGATTAGAATAGAAGGTTGTCAATGGACAGCTATGGTCCATCTCTCTTCCCACAACATTTATAGGGCCAAGGAAAGACAAAGTAAATTGCATTGGATTGGAAGGTCATTATTGCAAAATTTAGCCATCCATATTGAAGTCGAAGCAACACTACGAACTAAAATTGGCAATTGGATTTGATAAGGTGTCAATATCCCACATTTGAATCCCTGACTTCAATGGTACCAGCAGGAGAATTAACATTTGAATCATTATTTCTTGCCAAAACATCAAAAAACCCAAAAAGGATAAACCAACAATCTTATACAATAAGGCCCCCACATTCTACAGTGTAAAAAGAAGAAGTAAGGTCAGTGATGTTTGTAGGTGGCCAATTAATTACTATGCCTATTCTAATTAAAATTGTATTCATTAGTTTGTTGTTTACATTTGTTTTGGTGCCCAATCCATATGAAATATTTATTAATAAAAACCAGTCTTGATAGGAACCACCCACTTGCTACAATATACAAGTATTTTATAGAAACCTCCTTTAAGTAGTTGTTTGAAATTTTATTGTATAATTCGGCCAACATTCAAGACATGGCACTGCATATAAGACAACTACTAATTAAAGCTATAAATATATAGTTTTGTTTACAATATTTGAGTATTATATGTTTGTGCAATTGCCAAAAAGTAAAACGTGCAAATATAGAGAATTTTATGCCACAATGAATATGAAAATTATTGGTGCTTTGCTACTCATTGTGCGGAGTGCGGAAGAAGCTTTCATTGTGCGGAGTGCGAAGTTGTGGATGAAGCTTTCATTGAGCTTCTTCTGCACCTCCACAATGAAAGCTTCCTCTGCACTCCGCACAATGAAAGCTTCCTCTGCACCTCCTCGAACCTCAAAAATGAGAATGTTCAATAAAGCTTGTGGGATAATTTTGTGGCTCAACTCCTAGGTTGTGGCTGTTAATTGTAATTTTCTATAATCAATGTACAGTTAATAGTAAGAAAAAGGATCAACTTTTTACATAGTTGTGGTAGAAGGCTTCATAGTTGGAAAACCAGGCCTTTTATTTATTTTAAGAATATAACTTTGCCACCATTAACACTTTTAGAGCTATAACGGGGTTTTTGCAAAAAGGTTTTGTTCAATCTAGGGGCTTCATAATCCCCACTGCTCCTCTAGTCTCGCGAAGATGTCAAAGAGTCCATGATATCAGTCAGTCACTACAAAAGGTAAGGATTTATTGTGGGTTTAGGGTTTAAGGTAGGTTTTAAGGTCGAGGCTTAAAAAAATTATTTTCCCTGTCATTATTTCCTCTTATCTCATAATATACAAAAAATAAGTTTAAAATGGAAAAAAGTTTAAAATGAAATAAGAGGTAAACGCACTAAGAGTGTCTATATTAGTATCAGTGTTAGAGCACTCATCCACAATCCCATTCTCCCTCCCCAATTACGTAAAGGACCTGCTCAGAGCAATATGTTAGTGTTGGTGTTAGAGCACTCACCGATGAAATGGCCATCTACAAAATTACTTTAATTTTCATTTTAAAACAATTTGTCAAGAACTGACAAATAACGAAAATTGAATTGCCCTCCACCAAGGGAATTATGTCACATCAAGGCTCGCGTAGCCAATCAAAAATTAGAAATAAAATTTTCAAAAATTAGGAAAATATTTTTGAATTTACAAGAAAACACAAATATTCAACATTTTCCGAAAACTTTGGTTAAAGTTACTAAAAAACCACAAAAACTCAACAAACTAATCGAGAGTCCAGGGACTTGAACCGCAAGGCGAGTGTTATAGTCCCCGGTGAGGCAAGGACTAAAAATACAAAGTGATTTTAAAAGAATTATTCAACCACCGTCTAAGTCTAACAACTAGGGTTTTTGGTGCCATTATATAGCTTTTTACTACAAAATTTTGTTCAAATTCAATCTTTATTTTGCTCATGTTATAGTCCTACATTTTTCACTTTATTATCATAGATCTTGCGGCTACAACATTGTGTAATTTTCCTTATTGTGGGTTTGGGGACCGACCTTGAGCTCATCATAGTTGACATAACCCATTAGAACAATGATAGAACCCCTTGAACTCAAATATGTAAATTACCTTCAAATCCACCAAAAACCTTATTTGTTTGATCCTCCTGATTGGTGGTTTATCTAAGTATAAGCCTTATGGGACTTTTGACTTGGTTTCACTGACCCATTAGATCCCCAAGATATATTTAGTGAAACCTTCCTCATGTTGAATTGTATCCATCACTAAAACAAGTGGGGTAGTTGTGAAGGTGACAAAAGTGACTTTCCCATGTTACTCATTGTCTTAATCACCTAGTGAGGCTTTGAACTAAGGTACAAGATTATGTTGTAACATACTCTCTCAAGGAAGCCCAAATATGTGTGGTGAAAGGAATTTTATTTTTAGAACCACCAAAGTTCATAACTATGAAATTGCAGTAGGGAAAGGAACAAATATTAGGTTGAGTTGTTTACTCTATGAACTCATGAAAATTGTTATAGACAGAGGGCATTGTTCAATTACAACTTCTCACGGATTCCAAGTTGTTTACGAATTGGGAAATCAATAAGTTGTCAATCAAGAATCTAGTACTTGATTCAACCGTGAACAAAGTTTTAGAGGTAAGAGAAAGTTTGCAGACATCATTTTCACTTATATAAATAGAGAATTTAATGTTTGATTTGATCATTTTTTTAAAGAATATTTATCTTTGCAAGAGGAGATCATTTTAAACAAGAACTTCGTCCTCATACTGTGCCTCAGACATTTTCCCTTTCATAGAGCTTTTGACCTCAAAGATTCGATCCTTCCAAAGAGTGCTACCATAGAAATATTCAATCCGTCAACAAAGTGTTATCACATAGATATTTGGTCCTTCAATACAAGGAGTTATCACATAGATTTGATCCTTCAATATAGGGAGTTATCACAGAGATTCAATCCTTCAACACAAAGATTCATCATTCAATTAGATTCGTCCTTTCTCCTTGTCTCCCTTGTATGGTGAAGCAGAAGATATTATTTCTTGATGAGATGATCCGAATTGCCCAAAGAGAGGAGGTTGAGTGTCTTATAAATAGTGATCCAATAGGTCAAATGGGTGTCCTTGACCGGGCCGACTTGAATAGGAGGGGCGACTTGGCTTATTTGGAGCCAAAAATTCAAATTTTCTTCTTTTAAAAACCGACATGAAGAACATGTCAAATATTTTTCTCTTTTGACAATAGCATGAAGAACATGATTTACAAATACATTAATGACCAAAATAATAATTATGATGATTAACCATAGCTACAAAATTCAACATTGGGAAATTAATAAGTTGCAAATCGAGAATTTGGTACTTGATTCAACCATGAACAGAGTTTTAGAGGCAAAAGAGAAAGTTTGTGGACATCATTTTCACTTGTATATACAAAGAATTTAATGTTTGAGTTTATCATATTTTTAAAGAAGATTTATCTTTGCAAGAGGCAAACTTTTTAAACAAAAATTTAGGAGAAGCTAAACCCTTTTTAGAATTTATTTGGCCTTAATATTGATTTCTGAAAATAATAATAAATGCCACTTGCCACGATAGATTAAATGTGTCAAGGTTTTGGAAGGTTGACACTAGGCCTGAAATGGCATTTTATGTATGTTTTTATGTTATGAAACACAACAAAAGTCTTAATAAGGCCTTGGGTGACAAATAAGTAATCCAAGGTCATGGCTGAACTCTTTCAAGTTCCTTTTAGGCCAAAAAGGCTAGACAATGTATACACTGATTTCATCTTTGAAATATCAAAGAGACACAGTGAATCTATGGGAAAAAAACACTCAGGCCTTCATTGCTAAAGAGAAATATATTTTACCAAAATACCAATATTGGGAACATACTTGTTAGTATTGCTGATAAATTGCATTTGCCCAAACGCCACTTTTTCATGAATAGTCGTGCAAAAATGCATTTTTCCATGAATGGTTATCTCAAACTATAGTGTTTTAGTATAAATTTATATCGTTTTACAAAAACATACTCTAGTATCCTAAATTTGAAAAAATTCAAAATGAAAAGCAATCTTATAATTGTTCACGTGACTAACTTTAAAATATAAAGTATGGTAACTACAGGAGTACGTGCACTAGCTCCAAAATTATTCACTGTAAAATAAAACAAAATGTTCCATGGTGCACTTATGCAGCTGAAAATCCCATCATAAACTGAGAAATATTATACATATACTATTTCCTACAAATTCAGTTGTACTAAAAATGAACACACTCATTTCCTGGAAAAGGAAATTCCAAATCTTACTCATCATTAACAATTCCAGATTTAACTTGTTTGGAGACATCAACGTTCAAACAACTTTCATTTCCCATAAGCATTGAGAGGACAAAACTTGTCAAGGTTGCCCAATTTTATTTTATTTTGGCAAACTTCCATTTTCAGAGGTATTTAAGTTAGAGCAACTGCCTAACTGTTTTGATTCCCTGATAGCAAGAGAGATTTAAAAGTTGGAAAATGTCTGGATACAAGAACTTGTCAAGGTTACCTGAAGTTTAACCTATTGGAATAAAAGCATTTGGTAAAACGCTCTGAAGGTTTTGGTTAAGTCTAAATGTTTGGAAGAGCGAGATCTATTTGGATGCTCTCAGCAAGATGAAATCTCTGGTGCATTCCATTGTATTAAATAAAAAGAATATTGAATGTGTTCCACTGTGAAAGGTTGGAGAATATATGGATGGAGTTTACGGGGAATATTCAGAATGATTTGACATTGTAGGAAGTGGCAAAAGTATTCAATCTCACAGAAATGCAAAGTGATAAAGAACCCAAGGAATAACCTTTACACTTAAGAGTTTCATAGGTAAAAGTTTGCCATGTAGTTTTGTGATTCATTTAACATGGTGTCATCCACCCAAAGAAACTTGTAAGCTTGCATGTTGAAAATGACCTGCACATTTTGACCTCTTACAAGCCAGCAATGCACACAGATCAACACAAGGATACTTGAATAATCTTATAACTGTAATACGCTGTGAATTACTTGATTTCAAGACTACATATTTGACTATCTGCTCATATTTATCGAAAGAGGCGATTACAAAGATGAAAAGAAATTATTGATGATCAAAAACATTGTTCTCCATCCAAAATGCATATCTGGGTAAGAAGACCAAAATGTCACATTAAACAAATGAATCAGACATAAGCTATTACAACTAAACTACTTATTAAAACCATGAGCAAAATCTCAGAACATTTTAAGAATAAATTATTCACAAACTTATTCATTCATTGAGTCGAGAAACTCATTCTACAGCCCAATATGATGTGTAGTAAATTTGTACATGAAGAAATTAGATCCCTCTAGGCTCATATTTGATTTCTATTTAAGATGAATCTATGCTGGTGAGTTATCCAAATTTAGTTGTGTTTACAAAGATGCTGCCTTTGTTAACACTAATAAATATGCTTTTAGAGATGGCCCAGAGTCTATGTGAATGCAAAGCTCATGGCAGACAATAACATAAGGCGTTTACAAAACAATCTGTTATTCGACTTTTTGCTGACATAAAAACTCTGATCACATAGAAAACAGGATGAATTGCATCCATGAATTGAAAATAATGAAGCAATTATATTAAATTGCGTCCGTGTTTAAATCTGTTTTTACAAAAATGTTAACTGGCAGTTGTATGACTTTGACATTACAGAAATTGCTTTTAGACTTTTCTTGTGCCAAGGAAACTACATGAGTGTCACAAGGTGGAGCCTGAATGTTTTGTGCCACAAGGTGGAGACTTAATGTTCTCTGGCTAAAGAAAATAACATTAAACCAAAAAAATGAGTGAAAAGGAAAATTCATGTTAAAAACTCCCGACAAAACCTCAGAACCTCCGTTAATCTCTTTGATTTGAGACACTCACGGTGTGTCTCCGCCTTTCCCACCGTGGTAAATATCCAGCAGAAATGAGGATTCAGGATGATTATTCACATATTTCTCCAAGAAATCTTTGTCTGACATATGAAAAATAGTTGGTAAATAAATCTCTTTTTTGAACTCTTGCAGTTGCATAGACTTCAATGCCTCCATTACTTTATACCGAGGAATTATCCTCCTCTCCAAGCTGAACGCAAATAGATTTGGATACTTCACCAAATCATCCAATGCAAGTCCCACAGAATTAACTATAAAATCTACATTATGTTTCATTTTCTCCACTGAAACCCTTAGAAACCACGGAATCCGACTAGTTAATACAGAAATTTGTTTCTCCGAGAAACCTAAACATCTCAAACACTGGAATTTTCGTTCTATTGTTTCTTTCCTGCGTACCAAAATAATCGACAGGGTAGCACCAAACGACTTTGATCCCTTCCTAAACCCTAGATTCTCGACCTGTTTAAATGAGTCCATAAGTTTTTCCTCTGAAATTGTTAGCAGACGGGGTTGGCTCACCACAAAATATGATAATGTTTCACCATCAAAGCCCGATCTTAGAAGAAGTGAAGCTTTCGATTTAAGATTATCCTCTCTCCTATCAAATATACTTGCATCTCTAATAATTAGTTTGGAGATATCTTTTTCTTTCATGAAAGTCCTAAGAAAGCTGAGCTTAGGCTTTAAATTTCTTTCGGAGTTAAGAAGAAGAAAGTTAGGGTTACGAAGGACCACCTTTCGAACCTGGGCAGGGGTGGTCAAACCACAACCATTTAACAACTCCATAATTTCTTCCAAATTTCGGGTCGATTTTACACGAAGTAGTCTATCTTTATGTCTAAAAGCTTTCGTGATTTCTTCCTCAGTTAGACCACATCTGCTGATGAGAAAATCACGTACAGCGCCGCGCTCTAGTGGAGCCGTGGACGGTATTGCGATTTGGTTACAGAAATTGGCGAATTTTATGGGGGACTTTGTATAAAATGGAAGAGAAGGAAGTAGAGAAATCGTGATCGAGGGGTAGTTGCCTAATAAAGGGAAATGGCTGGTGATCAATCGTTTCCATATTTTCAACTGAGTAGACATCATCCTCTGTGAAATGAATACAGTGAAAGATAATTTATTTACCTGGAGGGGACGAGCGGAATCGATGACTTCACACCCGTAAGCTCAAACCTGGGCGCTGGTTGGAAGGCGACAATATTGGGTGAGAGAATGACCAAGTAGGGTTTAATGAGGCAGTAGGGAGTTGAGGGCCGGCGCAATGTCGGAGGGTTAGGGTTTTGGGGGTTGGAAATTGGAAGTTTTGAAATCAGCTGTTAGTGTTTGGTACTTTGACCTTGGCATGGAATTTGATGCTCAAATTCCCCTCCACTGATGATTTGCCCGTCAAATACCACTAAAATTAAAGTCAAGTTGTCGAACTTCTACCACTAAAATTACAGTCAAGTTGTCGAGCTTTTATCGATTTATCATTTGAACTGTTGAAACCGCCATCCGGGGTTTTGATATTCAGATTAATAGCACTTTGAAGGATATTTCCTAATAGCAGAGAAACAAAACGTGGCCAGTTGGTATGAGAGGGTTACATTTTTGTATAAATGTTTTTTTATTAATTTATTTTTTTTCAAAGTTGTATTTGAGTATTGATGGCACGTGAGTGAAGAAAGTGATTTAGCATGGAAAGAAAGAAAGAAATTATTTTTAATGTCCACGATGTTAAAGATAGCCTATGGGATAGCTTGCTTCTTCATGTGCTTGATGTATTCGGCCTTTTTCTGTGAAGCTTCAAAATAAATGCTCCCAGCTTCTCGACAAACCTCTCGCTAAATAGATTATCCCAAGAGCTAGTTGTCAGCGTATCCGCATAACTTTCCTTGTTGTCTTTGAAAGCCTCACATTCTAAAATGAAATGTTTTTCTGTTTCCACTTTTCCGGAAGAACAAAAAATGCATACTCTTTCCTCCCACATTTCCTTTGGCCTCTTCCAACGCCCTGTTTCACAACGTAGTTGATGAGAATTAGTCCTTAACTGAGCAATAAGAATTTTGGCTCTCCAAGAGATATTGGCCTCTATGTATGCCTTTGGTTGATGATTATGAGTGGGATTAAACACTTCAATATAGTAATTTTTCTTTCTTCCTAGCTCCTTGTCCCAAATATGCTTGTGGAACTTTTCCATAACAAAAGCTTTTATCTCTTTGCTATTTATGGGACACACGTTCAAGCAAATACCCCATTTACTAAACCATTTGTTATTTTGTTGCATCCAAGTTTTTTTGCTCTTGCACAATCTATCATTAAAGACAACCTTAGGCCATCTACCCTCTTCCATTTGCTCAATTTTTTTTAAATACCTTATGACTCGCACCATAGCAATTGCTTCAATAGGAGCGGTCCATGTTTCACTTAGCAAGATATCATAAGGAACTGCACTTTTAATCTTAAATTGGTTTGTAATCAAACACTTCTGAATTTTCTCAATTTGTCTCCATTGCATGTCGGATGTACTGCTCGCCCATAGTTCATAACCATATAGAATTACCAGAATCACTATAAGCCCAAAAAGAGTTTGAGTGGTGCTCTAGTCCCGTAACTCTACCTTTCTACACCTATTTTGAAAAGCATAATATGCTTTCCAACCCCCCAAAGTTCTTTTCTTTCTACAACCATTCCAGCTTAGATTTTTGTTGAAGTCAATTCCGAGATATTTGTAGTCCGCAACTTCTTCCAGAATGTTGTCTTCAAAGTAAAACTTATGTTGGTTATGTTTTATTTTCTTAGAGAAGACCACTACTTTTGTTTTACTGATATTAACTTGCATCCCCACAATTGTACAAAAATGCTCAAGGGATAGCAAGTGTTCTTGCAAACCAAGAGCCGATTTAGCAATAAGAATAAGGTCATCTGCATATAAAAGAAGCCTTATAACAAACTTGCCCAAATAGATACCATCACCCCCTTGTGAATTTAACCACTCCTCAAGCTTATCGATATATAAACCAAAAAGGGTAGGAGATAGTGGGCAACCTTGCTTGACCCCGATATCACTTCTAAAACTTTCAAAAATGCCTACTGAAGTTCTAATTTTGACTCTCACCTCTTCATACAGCCTATGCACGGCTGCTCTCAAATGTTTAAGAACCCCAAGTTCCTCCATTATGTACCAAAGCTTATCCCTAGGAATCGAGTCAAACGCTTTTCTGAAATCAACAAAGCAGCAGAAGACTTCTTCCTTTTTCTCCCACATTTTTTCGATGATGTGCCTTAAAGTTATACAATGATCAAATGTGGAATGTTTAGGTCTAAAACCTGTTTTCCCTTTAGCACGCTTCTGCCCACTTGCTAATTTTGTTTTCTAGCATGCTTCCAAATAGCTTTGCAAACAAAGGGTTTATCGTGATGGTCCTATAATTGGAGGGATTATTGACGTCACCGCTCTTGAAAAGAGGTATTGCCAGGCTAGTTTTCCAATCTGTGGGGAGCCCTTATTGTATGATGTTGTTGAAGATTTTTGTAATGTGAGATGCAAGAATTTTTTAGCCCCACTTTAGATATTTTGCTTGGAGTTCAGCTAAGTTTTTTGTTTTTCCAACACCCAACTTCTTGATACCCATCTCTACCTCTTGTACCGTGAAGAGTTCAGTATCAGTGTTGACCAAGGGAGGAGGATCAACCTTGGGAACCTATTCATAGAGTTGTCTTGCATAGTCAAACCATTTAGAAGCTGTAATATTATTTCCAATTTGCATCTTTTTCGATTGGAGTTCCTTCCAAAATAATTTGGGATTATTTTTCCCAAGGAATATTAGTTCTTCCCTCCTTAAAGCCATGAAATCGACCTTTTTCTTGCTTAATAATTGCTTGTAAGCTTTGAGCTTTATGTTATCCTTGTTTGACTCTTTCCACATTCTCCTTGCCTTTTTCATTCTTCGTCAAACCAAGCATTAACCGGAAAGCAATTTGTTTTAGACTTCTTAATTTTTGCTCTTTTGCACTTTGCAAGTGCACATTGAATTAAATTTGTTAATTCATTACTATGAATGCTGTAAATTGTACTTTTCTCCTTCCCGAAGAGCCTCTCTAGCGTCATTTTGAAGGTATTACAATTTTCTAGGCTCAAAAGAATTCTGCCCTTCGAGAGATTTTGTTGGACATGCTGAATTTTTTACTCTAACTGTTTCTTTCCAATCCAAGAGAAACATAGATAAACTGGCTTGTGATCTGATTTCAAATCCCACAACTGATCTCCAATCAAAACTTCCTCTATTTTCTCCGACAAACCATGCGAGCAAATTACATAATCTACCACACTTGCTCCATTGTAAGTACTGCAAGTGAAATTACCGGAGTTTGGCCATCTAGTCAAGCCATTACAAATGACTAAATCAAAGGCCCCACATAGAGTAAGCAATTGTTCACCAAAGAGATTGCAGAGCTTGTCCTCTGAAATTCTTTCCCACTGATGATTACTTTCTTCTGTAAGCCAAATAGGGTCACAATCATCTTTACAACAAAGAATGCTAGCTTGCTCACTTGCAGTCCTAGCATTGAAATCACCCACTATAAGAACTTCACCTAGCTGCGAATATGTTGCAATATCCGCTTTTAAGGCTGCAAATGGATCTTTGTGATCAATCCCTCTACCTTTGTATATTTTTGAAACTTGCATTTATTCTTCCTCTCATCATGACAATAGCATCATTAAATTCAAAAATTTTAATATTTTAATATATTTAAAATTGAGAATCAAGAGATTCACATAATTCCTAGAAGACAGTTTCATAATTTTTTCATTACAATATTTCTAGTGATATGATTTTTTAATTAAATAAATATATTACTTATTGATTTTAGATTTATGTGATCTATATTGCTATTTAGAATGTCTTTGAGAGTAATCATATCGTTAGTTTTAAGTTAACGTTTCAAATCATCTATTGTGGTTCATTCTCAAAACAAAGATGAAAAAATAGATATATCATTAGGTATAAATAACAAATATGCATCAAGTCCCATAAATAAACGTTGGAAAATAAGAACAATAAATTAAATATTTTAAGTTTTAAAATGAACATTAAGATAGAATTTGGTCAAAATTCTATCGAATAATAATATTAAAAGAAGTTATTTAATTATGAAAATAAAATAATAATATACAAGATTAATATCAATAATATAAACAATAAAGGTTGGTATTTTTATTCTTTTGTATTTTTATGTATTTTTCATAACTGTTATATGTTTTTCTTTTTTCTTTGATTTCTTATATTAATTTTGTATAATATTATTTATATTAATTCTAATTTTAGGTCTCATTTTTAATTAATGTATTTATACTTTTTATTCTTTTGTATTTGTAAAAAATCGTAATTTCCATTAATATTTTAAAATTACATGTTGTAGATGCTTGAAGAAGCATATGTTGTAGGTTGAGGCGAATTGCCATTCAAATATACATTGTACAAAAAACCCTGTAGGGTATACTGATAGTATGTGCATAATTACATAACAAAAATAATATAAACATAAACTATTCAGTGAAATATGTACTTGTTGTAGATCAAAGAAAAACATGTAAATAGACCCTCTCGGCCCCTATATTTTGTTATCAATGTATGGATTGTGATAGTACTGATTGTGGTCCATATCCTTTTGCTCTTGTATCAACCATAAACCCCGAGGCTGGACCGCAACCTCCTTGGAAAGTTGATCAAAAATCTGATTGCGCTTCCTATAGATATGATGGCAAACAATGGTATCAAATTGGGCCCTTAATAGTAGTGCATCATCCAAAATGTTCCTGAGTGTATGTGCATGGCAATTAGATAAATTGTTGAACCAATTTATAATAGTCTTGGAGTCACCAAAAACTTGTAGGTGCCTACACTCATTTTCTAATGCAAATTGTAAAAGATGTCCGAGTGTGAATAGTTTTGCATAGTTATTGGTCTCAATACCCAATGTCGTCTGAATTTTGAAGTAGTGGTTCTCTGATGGGTGTAATAAGGCACCCCCCCCTCCCACAGCCATGGACTTGGACAGATCCGTCAATGTAGGCCCATGGAATGCTTTTTTCAATGACTTCCAGGGTGATGGTTCGATGGGGAATAGGTCTATCATCATCAAGTATATTGGAGTAAATGGACATGACACGGCAGATGCTCGGTTCCATATAGGCACGGTATTACTAAATATGAATTTGTTTAGTGACAACCAAATAACCCAGTAGACCAGTAATGGGAGATTGCTATCTTTGTGTGGCAAAGCCGATGACCACCAAGATTGCCAAGCCTTGAGAATTGTATTACCTTGTCATCTAAAAGAAATGGAGAGAGAGGAGAGAATCAGGACCCAAAAATCCTTGATGATGGGACAATGAAGAAAGAGATGCTCAATAGATTCAGAGGCTTGTCAACATAAACAACACCATGTGGGTCCATGGAAAGATCGCTTCATAAGGTTTTCTCCCATTGGTGCTTTGTGACGAAGGACTAACCACATGAATAGTCTGGTGTGCAGGGGCTTTCAGCTTCCATAATAAGCTCCACTACCAGTCAAGGACTGGTGGTTTGTGGGTAGAGTATATGACAGGGTATCCATCCTTGGGAGTGTAGTGACCGCGCTCTAGTGGAACCATGGGCAGTATTACGATTTGGTTACATAAATTGGTGAATTTTATGGGGACTTTGTATAAAATGGAAGATAAGATAAGATAAAGATAATTATATTTATGTATAACTAATGACCACAAAGTAGGTCAAAGGGACTATTGAGTACAATGATGTCCATATAAAGCGGGAGAACCAAGCAGTCTCCTAAGAAAAGATATAATGCATGAAGTAAATCAACATCTGGCCCTAGTGGAGAAGATCCATGAGCTAATAAGTCTCAGGATCAGACCCATCTCTCCTAACATCTGAGCCTGAATGAAGAGCACTGAAGTAACTCAACAAAGTCTGCTGGCCCAATGAAGAGACAGTGGAAAGTGCAGATTGTCCACTAAATCATCGCCTGGGGGGTTCACACGTTGCTGAGGTCTGGAGGACCTAGTACGTCTCCCATGAACGGATTTGAGACAGATTTGTTGCTAAGATCTTGTGTAGCTGGGTGAGGTCCCACGAATCCTCATTGATCTAGAGTCTAGATATGTATTGGTATCAATCGGTCTCTTGGTGCACCTGTTTGAAGGTAGTACCTTGAAAAATGTTGTGATCCTCTATGTGGGGTATGTCTGATGGGAGGCTAAAGAATATGCACTCAGAACCTGAGATCCTCTTGCATATATAGGGCCAAACATTTCTGATTGGGATGCCTAAAAAAGTTGGTGAGGGTCCGAGAATATCTAAACAAGCAACGAAACCTTCCTCTGATCTCGTAGTAGACAAGCTATCGAAGAATAAAGTGCACCTTGGTATCCACTTCATGTAAATGACATACCTAGTAGATTATGTCTGGTCTATCCACCTAGTGGTCCATCTCTACACGAAGTATATGAGAACCTACTTTAAACTAGCTTAAAGGAATGCGAAGAGTAGGCATCCAGTGGTGAAACGTATATTGGGGTCGAACAATGAGCCTGTCTCTCACCTCTAAGAAGTGCTCACCATAGAAGGCCATCTTTGGGCATAACCCTCTCGGAGGATTGACCCAGGTGACCTGGACGAACTACATGTAGATGTCCTCCCTGATGATCTTGTTTAGCTCTTTTCTAGTAGGTAAAAGGTGACCAGGAGAATCTAATGAATATCAGAAAGGAGGGAGACGATCCAACTAAATTACCACTGACTCTAAGAGATCTTAAACTCCTATAAACCAACATCTGGCTTAGCCTGAGGTAGTAGAACGGGAATTATTCTCAGAAGAGCAATATGTCAAGTAAGGATATCGGTCCCTACTCTTTATTGAGTCTGCAAAGCCCTGGACACGATGCAAGAATGAAACCAATCTGAAGACTATCTCAAGCCGAAAGGGTTGAGCTCCAAACTCTGTAAGGATGATGTGTTGTGGTACTATCAATTTGCATCTAATGATTTAGCGGAGAAGAGGAATCTGGACTCTCTCAGCTGAAGCCCAATCTAACTCAAGTAAAGGCAGTCCCAAAATCTTTGAGCCATATAGAACAGTGGGACAGATCAAGGTGTCCGTGAGGCTCATCTTGGAGGAGATGTCCTGGAAGTGATGTCGAATGCACTGTCTCTCGAGAAGGGCTAAGGATCCATATCCTTTGTTGATCTGATGTTGAAGCGCTGGTCGCAAACTGAATTGGGGACCTGAGAATTGCACCCCCAAGTAAGTATACGTGTTGGTGATCTCAATCTCGTCTCCTCTGAATAGGAAGTGAAGGTCTAAGGTTTTCTTCACCCCACTGAATATCATAACCTTGGCTTTACCCAGGTTGACTGTCAACTGTCGATGATCACAAAATAGAGCTAAGGCATCCAACTACCTCTGTAATCCTTCTTAGGAAGAGGAGAGGAGGACCACGTCTCAGCAAAGAGTAGAATACATATCAAAACCTGGTGAAGATGACAACCATCAGTGTCCTAGATATGCTCGTATAGAAATTCCTCCAACTCATCAATATAGATCCCAAACAGGGTAGGGGATAGTGGAAAACCATATTTAACCCCAATATTGCTTTGGATGAAATCAGACATCCCATGAGCAGCATGAAGACGATCAAGAACAGACTCATATAGGCGCATAATATCGATCAACAAGGTTGCAGAGATGCCAATATCTCTGAGTCTCTGGAGAAAGGCCTCCCTCGAGATAGAGTCAAAAGATTTCTGAAAATCTACGAAACAACAATAGACTTTCGAAGAGCGATGTTGTGCCTCCTCAATCATGACGCAAAGGTTGAAGATGTGGTTAATGGTCTGATGAGCTAGTCGAAAATGTGCCTGTCCCCTAGCTCTGAGTTATCTCTGCTCAAGGTCATTGGAGAGATTCCTATGTAGAACAATAACATACAACTTCGAGAATGTGTGGCCCACCATGATTGTTTTGTAGTTATTGCAATTTGAGCTGGAACCTGATTTATGGATCAGATGGATGATGTGGTGTGACGATGTCAGTGGAAAACCTTCATGGACTACATGGTTGAATAGATCAGCCAAGTAGCTAACCAAAGCACGGAAACCATGCTTAAAGAACTCTCCTTGGTAGCCTTCCTCATCGACTGCTTTGTTGTTGTTCATCAACCAAATGGCCTCTCTAATATCTCTGTGTGAGAATAGGTAATAGGAAGAGGGTGGGTATGTAACATGAATTTGGGCCTGCCCAGTAATATCATAAAGGTTGGAAGTGTGAGAAAACACGGATGTAGGGTCGATGTCAGGTGTAAGAGGGGAGCGTTGGAGAAGGATGGTACGCCAGAATTGTTTAGGGGAGTGGGCAAGGAGAGTAGAAAGTTCCCGTCTTCTATGAGAGATAAAGAGTAGTTTCTTGTGACGAAGGGACCACAACAAGAATCTTTGATGTCAGAGTAGAAGGATTGAGAGTGGGTGAAAGCATATTGAATTTCTCAATGTAGAGTCTTGCATTCATCATTGTTCCACTTGTTCATGGGAAAGATCCAACTTTAGGGGAGATGGATGTGGAATGAGTGGAGTGGGGGAAGGATTTGAGTGTTTCTTCCCAAATGGCAGATGAAAGAGAGATATATTTAGTAGAAGCAAAATCAAGCAAGGAGAACTTGGTATCCAATGGGAGCATCTTGCTCAGGGTAGAGGAGAAGATGTCAAGGTCTCCTTCGTCAAATTGGAAGGTAGTTTGGGGTGGAAGGGGAGGATCAAACCAGAGAGAGAAGGAAAGAAGTGCATGGTCAGCAAGGGGGTGGGGGAGACCGAGAAATGGAAAATAAAAGGGAGAAAGTTATGGCTAGCGAGGACATAATCAACTACACTTACACCCCTGCCATATGGGTGGCATGTGAAAAAATGAGAATTTGGGAAACAAGGGATACCATTTAGAATAAAAACTCTTGGGATTCCCCCAACTGCAATAGATTCTCACCATAAACTGTAGTGGGCCCCAAAGCATCATATGAGATCTAGTGAAGCCTTACTGAATGTGGATCTATCCCATGGGTACAAAACACATCCTCTGATCGGTCATGGAGAGGGATCTGGAGATCTCTAGTATGAGCATTGATGTCACCTAGGAGGATGACTTCCCCAACAATAGAGTATTGGGTGATGTCGGTGTACAAGTCTATAAAAGGGTCCCAATTTGAGCCGTTATGGATGGAAAATGGTGAAGAGGCTTGGGGAAAGTAACAAACTACAATGTAGATGTCCCTCAGAGGGGAGACTCTGACACTAATCTGAATCCAGATAAACCTGACAAACTCATCTTCGGCTAGTTGCTTAATAAAGGGAAATGGATGGTGATCAATTGTTTCCATATTTTCAACTGAGCATGCATAATCCTCTGTGAAATGAATATAGTGAAGGATAATTAATTTACCTAGAGGGGATGAGCGAAATCGATGACTGGACACCGGTAAGCTCAAACCTGGGTGTTGGTTGGAAGGCGACAATATTGGGTGAGAGAATGACTGAGTAGGGTTTAATGAGGCAGTAGGGTGTTGAGGGTCAGCACAATGTTGGAGGGTTAGGGTTTTGAGGGTTGGAAGTTTTAAAATACGTGGTTGATGTTTGCTACTTTGACCCTGGGATGGAATTTGATGCTCAAATTCCCCTGGATTGGCGATTTTCCTGTCAAATACCACTAAAATTACAGCCAAGTTGTCAAGTTTTTATTGAATTATCATTGAACTGTTGAAATCGTCATTTGGGGTTTTGATATCCAGACTAATACCACTTTGAAGGATATTTCGTTATAGTAGAGAAACAAAGCATGGTTAGTTGGTATGAGAGGGTTACTTTTTTGCATAAATGTTTTTATTTTTATTTTTTAATTTTTATTTTTTATTTTTTCCAAAGTTGTTTTTAAGTATTGATGGCACCTCTTAATCAAGTGAAGAATATGATTTAGCATATAGTTTGATAGGCTTGTGGCTTGCATTTATTATGCCTCTCATCACTACAAGAGCATCATTAAATTGAAACAATTTTAATATTTTTAAATGTATTTACTATTGAGAATCAAGAGATTCACAAGATTCTTAGAAGGCACTTTCATAATTTTACCCTTATAATATTTTCACTGACATGATTTTTTAATTAAAGAAATATATTAATATATTAATATCTTTTTTATATGTATGGTTAATAATTTGTAAATAAAAGATTAGCGAGTATAAAAGTTGGCTATATAGTATCATGTTTATTCTTGTCAAATTTATTAAGAGTAGTCTAGATCCATCTTAATTCGGGATCTACTAAACATCAAGAGGGATCAAATTTTTTGAAGGGCAAACCTCTTTTAGAGTGAAGAGATTTAATCCCTCTCCATATTTGATAGATCCAGAGTTAAGATGGATCTATGTTGGTTTATTTATTGTTTTTTGTATTTAAGTAATTTTGTAATTTTCATTTTTTATAATCGTTTGCTTTTTTAAATGATTCTTTTATTTGTTTCTATTTTTTTTAAATAATCTGTGTTTGTCCGCGGGGTTTTGGATAGACGGTGATTGGGTGCTCTGTGAAAGCACTCCTTGATGTGAAGTCACCAGTTCAATTCCCCGCTCCGATGGGGGTGATATATTGGACATGATGAAGATGTAGTCTTGCCAAGCCTACAAAAAAAATGTGTTCCCAATTTTTTTTTAGTTATTTATTCGTTCCTCTATAAAATCATATTCTTAATCAATATCAATTTGAAACAATAAAATAATATACAAAAGGAACTCTACCATTATCCTAAATTTAAGACTACAAGGTGGTGCCCCAAGAGTGAGCGTACCACCCGGATCATCTTCAACTCGCTGTTAAGAAATTTACCACAAAGAGATAATTTATTACTGAGATTTAACGAGATTTACAGAGAGGAATAATAAAATAACCAACAACAATACACATAATATTTATTTATGAAAACCCTAAATCTAGGGAAAAACCCAACCCAATGAAATTTCATTAGCCTTGACCAAAAGCCTGGCCAAGATGGCCAAGTGAGTCTTCACTGCTCACCTCCAGGCCATGCCTTATAATGAAGTCTTCCCAGCCTTTTATGGGCTCCATTACATGCAATACCATGGGTACACTATACCATGTGCCCAAACCACTGTTGTTTAACCAGGTCAACCTTGACTCAAACCCCAAGTCAATTTTACCTAACAATTCCCCCCTTAAACTTGACTAACTCCAGCCAAACCTACTAAGTGAGACAACCCTACTCACTCTAGCCCTTACCCCCCTCAAAGTTTTTACTCGGAGTATTGTTAACCCGACATCCCCCTATCACCTAGGTCTAACCCAGACTTTACCGGTAATTACCCAGGGGTACGCATGCCTTACCAAGTCTTACAACAGTATGCCCATTTACATGTAATAAAATTTGACTCCATTATAATAATTTTTTTTGTTTACCCTTGTTGTTGTCTTTGTACATATGACATCAATGTCCATATAAAAAGAACCCATCTACCAGATTACATGGGTCACCAACCGCTGTAACCACTAGTTATCTAGGTGTTCTTTTCAGGTACATGGTTCATTAATTAATTAATCCATGTGCACATATCCTCCTCATCCACTGAATCTTTCATGACCCAATAGTGTGCAACTTTGCTTCACAATATATGGCTTTTGATCTAGATCTGCAAGAAAACTCAATTGTCTCTCTATCTACCAGGCCAATACAAACCCTTGGCAACAAAAAACATCCTTCTGAAACCAACTTAGCTTTGACACAAGTTGTTAAGAAATTTACTGCAGAGTGATAAATTATTATTGATATTTACCGAGATTTACAAAGAAGAATAATAAAATAACCAACAACAATACACATAAATATTATACACATAATATTTATCCAGGGAAACCCCAAATCCAGGGAAAAACCCAAACCAATGACATTTCCTTAGCCTTGACCAAAACCCTGGCCAAGACGGTCGAGTGAGTCTTCACTGCTCACCTCCAGGCCATGCCTTACAAGGAAGTCTTCCCAGCCTTTTATGGGCTCCATTACATGAAATACCATGGGTACACTATACCATGTGCCCAAACCATTGTTGTTTAATCAGGTCAACCTTGAATCAAACCCTGAGTCAATTTGACCTAACACTAGCAAGGGTCCAACCTCATTCAAGGATGCATTGAGAGGGAATGTTGCCACACAGGACAAATAAATCCAAAATATGACAATCCTAGGCCCGTACATTATAGAGAAGATGGAGAAAGCCCCAAATTTGTCCATAGAATTACTAGAAGTGTAACAGTCCTGGTGAAAACTCCATGTAATAAAATAAAATAAAAATAAAATAATAACTATGGTTGATGGTACACTTATTCCAAGATGAATTTTGGGCAAAACATCTTAGGTGGGTGTTCATTTGGTTTATTATGGCTAAGGAAATTGACAAAGGCAAAGGCAAAGTCTTTGGAAACACAAAATGAAAATTTTCACACATTTATTTATGAAAATAATTGAAATTAGGAGAAAAGGGAGGTGAAAGATCATAGGTTGCATGTGAGGAGGAAAATGAAGGAAAATAATGGAAAATGAAGAAAATAGAGGCCTAATTGATAAAAAGGCTTATGAGGATCAGTTGGTACCTTTTGTAAGTTTAGTTTTAGAGCTCTCTCATTATTCTCTCTCTCTCTCTCACTCTTGGACACAGAGTTTTCGTGGAGCACTTTGGCTTTGGAGCAAGAAAGGCAAAAGAAGGTAAGAAGAAGGAAGGATCAAGCAAGGAAGAGTAGGATCAAGCAGCTACAGTAGGATTCTTTGTAGGTATTGATTTGCATGTGTGATTTCCTTGCTAGATTTGGCATGCATGGTATTGCATTTGGTTCTTTTCTATCATGACATGGGTTTTTCCAGGTGTAATAGTGTTTTCAGCCTAGGCATGGATAGCCTTGATGAGATGGGTTCTCATACTTTGGTTGAGATTGATTGTCGTATGAATTCGAAGCTAAGTGAGGTGGATCTACGAAATGACAAAACTCATGGCCTAGTGGTCCCTATGTTGAAGGAAATGTAACTAGGTTCGGTCTTCATAAATGTACTTTTGATATTTGTATTTATTCAAGAAAAGAAATATTATTTTTATAATATATGTCAATGAGTTTCTTGCTCATTGAAATAGTTTTAACACTAGTTAAAGTGCTATAGGTGAGTCAAATAGTAAAAAAAAAGACCTGAAGGGCATGTTACATCTTGTATAAATATGTATTAAAGTCAAAGAGAATACCTCCAAGCAAATTTAAGTCTCCTCCTATGCTAAGGCGCCATTAAGAAGCTCCTTCAAGCATGAAATACCACCAAAGAAACCATATGAAGTCTACTCTTCAAGTCGGCCTGCAAACAATAGACTAGTCGACCTAAATGGAGGGACGATCCTCTATTTATAGAGGTTGTCCAGTGCAATACAACGCACTTAATGAACTCTGAAATCTGCAAAGGGAAAAAGGAAAGAAAGAACGAAGGAAGAGGGTCTCCAAAGGCAGCGAAGTAGAAGGGTATACCACCAAAGTCAAGAGGTATGTTCTAGGGCTACTACAGTCACACATGCGAGGAAAACAAAGCATTGTCCCTACAACTAGGAAAACAACAATCCATAGACACTCATCTATCTTCATTTGGGGCTAAAACTAGGTCTACAAGGCCTCCTATTCCAACGTAGAAGAAAGACACTCAAGCGAAGGAGAGAAGGGCATATAACACCAAGTAATCCTCCCACACGTGTGAGAAACTAGGGCAGCAAAACAACAGTACAGTCATACACCCATATCTCAAGAAGGATCTCGGCTGGTCAAAGAAGAAGTAATTGAGAAGAGGATAGAAGAGGAACACCTCATCTAAGAGGCTCACATGAGCAAGAACTATTCCTAGACAAAGATTGAAGAAGGAAGACGAAGTGCCAGGAAACGAAGTGTCAGAAGAAGTGCTAGGAAATGGAGTGCCAGAATAAGTGTTGGGGAATAAGGTGCAAAAAGAAGGAAGGACTTAATTTGTGCTTGGAGGAGACTCTTGCCAGGGGTCTAGCATTTAGCATTGATCAATAGAAGCTTTAATAAGAGAAATTCACTAAAGGGTTTTCCTCTCAAGAGAAGAGAGGTTTTGGCCCTGACAGAGAGCCAACATCTTGTGTTCTTGTTTTTATGTTTTGGTAGCAGTTTGATGAAGTACACACATATGCACTAATAATGAGAAGAAGAAGAATAAGCTAATAAGGAAAAGTAAAAATACTCCACAAATTGTTATCAAGTAACGAATAATCACCCTACATTACTCTGCCCTAAGATTCTTCAACATGGTATCAGAGCTAAGGTGACACATCAAGGAAAGGGAAACTCAAGAACAATCATCAAGGAGAAGCATCTACAAATTCGAAGCATCAAGCATAGAAGTCTCAATCACTTCAAGGACAAGAAGGGTCTACAATCCATCATTCACCAAGGAGGTCTACAAAGCTATAAGAAGAGCCTTACATAAGGGCACCTACAAAGAACAACAAATTGAAGCAGGACCTACATCAAGCTACAAGTCATCAAGCAAATCTCATCATCAAGAAAGTCCACTTGAAGAAGGCAACTTGAAGAACATCAATATCCTAGGAAGGAAATCCATCAAGTCTTCAAGGAGAAAGCAAATCCATTACATCTCAAAATCTATCAAGTAAGTACATGTCCCCTTTTGAATATACATCAATGTCTTTTTGCATGGAAAGCAATGAATTGGTAGTTACCAATAACTTTCTTGCATGGAAAAATAGGATTGATCTACCTCTCAAGGAGAATGAACTTCTAGAATATACCAAAGGGAATATCACTACCCCTGTTAAGGAACAAACTCAAGCCTTAGCTAAGCACAATAAGGATGAGACAAGAGCACAAAGGATTCTAATATAATCAATCAAAGACTCTCTCATTCCTTATGTCTCCAAATTTGAAACATCAAAAGGAATTTATGATAAGCTAGTATATCTATTCTCGGTATCCACAACTGGAGAAGTAATATCTATAAGAAATGAATTGTACAAGATGAATATAACAAAGGAAGGAATATCTCCCTACTTCATGAAAATATCTGAAATGAGATATCAACTTCAAGAGCTTGGGGAAGTCATGTCTAACAAATAAATGACAACTGTAGTACTCAATGCTCTACCTGAGGATTGGGACAACTTCACATCAAGAATATATCCCAAGAAGGAAGCAACCACACTCAGTGAAATGTGGTCTCTATGCAGGACAAAGGAAACTAGACTTAAAGCAAAGGAAGATGTGGGATCAAAGGAGCAATCATTTGCTACCATGGCCAAGAGAAAGGGAAAATTTGGCAAATTTGTTCCACGAAGAACAAACAAAAAATACATGTCCAAAATCCAATGTTTTGGATGCCAATAATATGGACACTACAAAAGGAATTTTCCTAATCTTAATAAGTACAACAACAAAAGAAAGAGGGAAGAAGCTCACATAACTCAAGAGGTGAAAGAAGAAGAAAATAAGCAAAAGAAGGAAGATCCTCTGGATCTCTACTATGACTAGGTCAAACTCTTTACTTCTAGGCTTCTTTTAAATTTTTGAGTAGTATAGGAGCATGTAGAAATATAATAAAATTGCATGGCTAGAAACTTCCTCTAGAATCTAGAAGCATGATGTGCATAGAGTTCTAGATACTCATGAAGATGTAGCATTTATAATAAGAACTAAAATGCATGGGTAGAAATATCTTCTAGAATATAGGAACTTGGCAGATATAACTCAAGATATTCATGTAGAAGAAACATACCTAGTATAAGACCTCATCCATGATGAAGAGAAAAATTAATCATGATTAAAAATCTTAGAAGACCTCCATCATCAAAAGAAAAGAAATATTTGCAAGGCAAGGGTCTTTGAGATCCTATGATGGAATCTTCAAAATAATGTTCATGAACCTAAGAAGATGTCTCATGGGGAATCCCATTCATGGGATTCAAGAAAAAGGATGATATGCAGGAAAGCTAAGATGAAGCAAGAAGGGCCACACCGAGGTCAACCAAATGAAGTCAAGATGATCAAGGAGAATCACAATGAGGTATGTATGCATCAAATTTAGTCATGTTATCATTTGTATATTAGTGAGTCATGGTAATAGTTCTATAACATGATCAAGTATGAAAGAATCTCTTTCACCAAGAACATGCTTGAAGGCATGTACTACAATGCAATGAAGGTTAACAAAAGAATATTCTCACATAAGGAGTATAAGATTGTTGACTACAAAGAAAGAATAAATGTTGACTAGTCCAGGAAGCAAGCAATGGAGAAATTCTCTCACAAGAAGCATAATATGGTTGACCTATCTATCTAATAAGAAGCAAATGAAGAAAGAGATCAAGCATGTGGAAGAACACCATGATCACTGAGAATCACTATCTGACAAGATACTTTGAAGATATCTCCTGAAAGAAGGTAGGACCACTCTGACAAAGTAAGAACCCTTGACACCTATGAAGGCCTTGGAGATATAAAAGATGAAAATCCCTGATTCTACTCTACGAAGATGTCGTGATGAAGAAACCATCCAACAAAAAGAAATGTTGAAGCAATATCAGGATGAAGTCATCATGGCTACTAGGTTGAAGCACGTAAACAAGAAAGTACAACAAAGCATCCATGAGAAGAGTATTCCGAGGCATTGACAAGATGACAAAGGAGTAGCCAAGATGAAAAGAAAACCTAATGAATGAAAAGAAAGCCACTTTCCATGAAGGAAACAATGACATGACAAACCAGGAAGGAAAGTGATCGATGGATGATGCCCTACCTAGAAGAAGTTCGAACAAATACTTCATGACATCAAAGAAAGGAAGGAGATCAAGTAGCTGAAGGATCGACGAACAAGAAGTTTCTGATGAAGGAAAGAGTACCTAGTTAAGAGGGAGATCTGGCAGGTCCCTGATCAAGAGGGAATTTTGGATCACCCTTGATTACAAAGCAGTGACAATTGTGTTTTTCCATTTCATGGGTCATGCACTAGAGCAGGACTAACAACCGTAAGTCTAGATGAAGGCCATGAATGGAAATGTAGACACAATATAGACACAAAATTCTTGTCTTCACTTGGGAAGAAAGAATGGGAGGGTTGGGTAATCATCTGGCATTTGATACTCTTTGAGGATGTGTAGGGCATCCATGACAAGAGTAGGAAAAAGGACCAATATTCTTTGAGGGTTGGGAACACAAGATAAGAATAGTCCTAGAAGGTCATACTTAGTGAACACCCGGGTGGGTATGTACCTTGAGAGATAATGATGAAGGTGTCTATAAATCATTGGTTTCACCGTAATTGTAGCTCATGGTCACGTAGAGAGATGGAGATGTTAGTCAAGGCCTTGCACTATGACAATGCCGATGGATATGATGCTATAACAGATGGATTTCAAATCTGATTTCTCTTATGTGAATTCCTCAAGATTGATAATGGCCAAACACCTTGTAATGTTGTATGAATACCTCCCTAGTTAAGAGGGAGTGTTGAAGGAAATGTAACTAGGTTTGGTCTTCATAAATATACTTTTGATATTTGTATTTATTCAAGAAAAGAAATATTATTTTTATAATATATGTCAATGAGTTTCTTGCTCATTGAAATAGGTTTAGCACTAGTTAAAGTGCTATCAGTGAGTCAAATAGTCAAAAGGAAAAAAAAGTTGAAGACCTTAAGGGCATGTTACACCTTGTATAAATATGTATTAAAGTCGAAGAGAATACCTCCAAGCAAAGTCAAGTCTTCTCCTATGCTAAAGCACCATCAAGAAGCTCCTTCAAGCATGTAATACCACCAAACAAACCATCTGAAGTATACTCTTTAAGTCGGCCTGCAAACAGTTGACTAGTCGGCCTAAATGGAGGGACAATCCTCTATTTATAGAGGTTGTCCACTCCAATACAATGCACTCAATGAGCTTTGAAATCTGCGAAGGGTAAAAGGCAAGAAAGAATGAAGGAAGAGGGTCTCCAAGGGGAGTGAAGGAGAAGGGTATACCACCGAAGTCTAGAGGTCTGTTCTAGGGCTGCTACAGTCACACGTGTGAGGAAAACAGAGGGCTATCCCTGTGGCTAGGAAAACAACAATCCATAGACACTCATCTATCTTCGATTGGGGCTAAAACTAGGCCTACAAAACGTAGAAGAAAAACACTCAAGCGAAGGAGAGAAGGGCATATAACACCTAGTAATCCTCCCACATGTGTGAGAAACTAGGGTAGTAGAACAACAGAACAATCATACACCCATATCTCAAGAAGGATCTTAGTTGGTCAAAGAAGAAGTACTTGAGAAGGAAATAGAAGAGGAACACCTCATCTAAGAGGCTCACATGAGAAAGAACTATTCTTAGAAAAATCTCAAAGAAGGAAGACAAAGTGCTAGGAAACAAAGTGCCAAAACAATTGTTGGGGAACGAAGTGCCGAAAGAAGTGTTGGGGAATAAGGTGCAAAAAGAAGGAAGGACTTGACTTGTGCTTGGAGAAGACTCTTTTCATGGATCTAGGGTTTGGCATTGATCAACAGAAGCTTCAATAAGAGAAATTCACTAAAGGGTTTTCCTCTCAAGAGAAGAGAGGTTTTGGCCCTGACAAATAGCCAACATCTTGTGTTCTCGTTTTTACGTTTTGATAGTAGTTTTATGAAGTACACACATATGCACTAATAATAAGAAGAAGAATAATAAGATAATAAGGAAAAGTAAAAATACTCCAAAAATTGTTATCAAGTAATGAAGAATCACACTACATTACTTTTCCCTAAGATTCTTCAACACCCTAAACTGGATTGTGGATCATGGTAAAGCCATTGGCCTAGTAACTCTTGAGCCAGACTGTGGGTTGCGGTAAAGCCAAGATTGTGTGCCTCGGTGGGTCCAGGAATCCTTGCTGATGAATGGCAATATATACGGGAAAGCTAAGAGGTGGATTTCTCTCCATTGGGCCTAGTAGTCCTGACATGGGATGTACGATAAGGGTTGGAGAGTGGGTCTCTTTGTAGGGCCTAGTGATTCCTAGAACGAATTGTGGATTATGGTAAAGCCTGAGAGACTAGGATGCACTAAAATTCCTCACGGTGTAGGTGGAGAAATTTGGTAGAATTCATGCTTGGAATATGGCACAGGGGTGATTGGATGAAGAGAGATTTGGCTCATCCAATCTATGGTTTGGTGGAACATGGTAGTCCCATCCCCGGTTGGTTTCTACACTCATTAATGAGAAATTCATTCCCTTGGATTTTGATGTGTAAATTTATTGGTTTATATGTGGATTCTATGGATGAGGTGTGCATGGTATTTCTGTCGTTAGTTTGTTGGTTATGAGCATGTATTCTGACAGCGTTGATGTATGGCTCTCCTCATGTTTTTATTTGTAAATGATTAAACAATGTATATATGACCTAATAGATGGTATTGCAACTAATTATGTGAGGGAACAATGCTTCTTAGTGATTCTCAGATAAGTATGAGACCCCTATGTTTAGATCTATTGTTTACACTTGTAGCTTAAATATTTGTGATATGTTTGACGAAATGGCTGTCATGGCTAGTAGGGGTCCAGTCTAGGTCTTGTCATAGTTTTTGTAAATACATCATTTTTTCACTGTGTTATTTCATTTATGAACTTGTCATTGAGTTCTGGGTAGTGACCTAGGCTCTGGGCCTGAAAAAGTGGCTCAAATCCTAGGGACATTGACACAACACTAAGAAAAATAGTCCCTGGACACTGGCATGCCATGTTGTGGGAGCGTTCAGAGCCCTCTTGACGCTGTCATGCCCATAGCATGGGAGAGTCTGAGGGTTAACTGGTCTAAAGACTCAGTGGGACCTAGGGGCTGATTTTCGGAAAGGTTGGGATGGTTCTTAGGAGTCCTTTTGCTGAGGTGGAAGGTCTGTATGTTGTGTTTCCGCCGATTCCACTTCCTTAGGGTCACATAGGAGGTTGAATCCCATCATAGTAGCCTCTCACCGCGTGTCTACGTCGGTTGGTCGGTTTCTTGGCTAGATGTGGAAGGAGGGTGTTACAGAGTGGTATCTGAACATGGTTCACCCCTTGGACTAGATGGGTGATGTGTTGGTCATGCATTCATGTCGTTTGCACATGTGTTTTCATCCTTGTGGTCTATGTGCTTGTTGCACATGCATGGTATTAGTTATGGTTGTAGTGATGTCGCCATGTGAAAGAGGATGTTGTTGATGGGAAGTGTGTCATCATGAGTGTATGATTGGTTACATGTTTTTATATGTTTCTTACATGTATCGTTATTGTATGCTTGGTTACATGTTTCTACCTATTGTTACAAGTATTTTCCATTTATGCTTGAATATATGTGTTTATGAGTGTGTGTTGTCCATGTCTATGCTGGTGTGTTGTCCACGTGTATGCTAGTGTATCGTCTATGTTTATGATTGTTTATCATCCACGTACATTGCTATGGTTGATGTCGTCATGTACAAGGTCATAGTATGCGTAGTGATATGGTCATGCAATGATGACTAAACTCCAGCTAAAATGATGTTAGGTGTTGGCACAGTTAGTTGCTATATGTTTATATGTTGTTATAAATATGTTTATATGTGTATCACGTTGATTTGGATGATCTTGCAGATGAGGTATCCTCCCTAAATTATACTAAAGTACGTTAGTTTATTATGATTTGGTTTAGCTGACATATTATGCCTTGCAGGAGAAAGATCAAAATGACTAGCAATATGGTAGACTATAAAGACTCTCCCTATGAATCAGATGAGCAGCATGGTGGACACTCTTCTAATTTGGTAGACACATTGAGAATCTTTAAGGAAGAAATAAGGAGTTGTAAGGCAGACAATGATAAGATCATGCAGGCACA
The DNA here is from genome assembly GCA_031772625.1 of Pinus tabuliformis. NCBI lineage: Eukaryota > Viridiplantae > Streptophyta > Pinopsida > Pinales > Pinaceae > Pinus > Pinus tabuliformis. The sequence goes on from CM062804.1 coordinate 1,198,301,711, forward strand.
AGAGAAACAAGCATAGGTTAATGCAATGCTTCTTCAAAATTTGTCAGAATTGTAGCAACAGGGGCCACTTCAGTCAATCATGGACAAGAGGAAAAAACTAATGGGGCATATGGAAGTAGGTTTCCTGGTAGACACAAGTCATATAGAGCTGACACGGTGAGATATGGTAGATTGTTGGCCACTCCAGATAGGAGGGGTGAGTACAAGTACTACTCTATCTTTTGTTCAATAGACATCGTGATCATCATTGTTATCATCCTTACAGGAGGAGTGACAGGGGATACTTTCCTAATGAATTTAAGAAAGAAAATCCACCTTCTTTGGATGGAGACTTGAAGAAACTAGAAGATGCAGAGGCTTGGATACTTGGGATGAACAAATTCTTTGAGTTGCATGAGTACGCAGATAATATGAAGGTCAAAATCACTATCTTTATCCTGAAAGGTAAAGCAGGCATTTGGTGGGAAGATGTGAAGTATACCAGAGACATCAAGACAAAGGACTTGAGTTGGCATGAGTTCAAGAGGTTTTTCAAGAAGAAATACATGTCAGAAAGGTACTACGACAGTAAGACCAAAGAATTTTATGAGCTAAATATGGGGTCAATGACAAATGAAGAGTACACGACTAAGTTCTTGGAGCTATTGAGGTATGTACCATATCTAAAAGACAAGAACTTGCTAAATTTCAACAATTTGTTAGTGGTTCTCCATTAGCATTTAGAGATTAGGTTGAGTATGATGAGCCTCGGTCACTTGATGAAATCATTGGGAAATTGAAACATTTCTATGAACAGTCAAAGTGTAAGAATGAATCTCAACAAGGATGGAAAGGAAAATACAAAGCTAAGGGTAAATGGCATCCTAAGAGAGCAAGGCCTCAAAATGTAGAGGACAAAGAAAATGTGGCACCTCAAAAGAAGTTTAATGCAGCTAGACAGGGACATGGATCACAGTAGCAGCATAGAGGTAATGGTATGGGATGGTTGGAGCATTGGACATGCAGTGAGGAACAACTTAGGATAGATTTTCCATAGAATCAGGATGGTAGGCTGAAGATATACAGTGCATAGGAGGCACAAACTGTCGGGGATGTTGGGAAGCGAATTTCTCATATTTATGCAACTACGGACAACAGACATGCAGAGCACCAGGCATTTATCATTGAGATGGACGGTAAGCTTTGTGATTAAGTTATTTCTATATTTATTGACCCTAGATCTAATTATAGCTATGTTAGTCCTGACTTGGTGGATAATGTAGTAAATCTGATGTAGGTTAACCTGATAATGCAATATAAATCAAAGCAGAATACTATAACCTACTTCTACTATCAGTTTGCGGAAGCTTAAAGATCGAGCTGAACAATATAACCAGAAGAAGAAGAATCAATCGCACAATACACATGAAAATACTTTGGGGAAAGCCTCAACTAAAAACCCCACTATATGTATTATCATACAAGGTGGAAATACATAGGAATTATACAAAGCCTTAGCTCTCACAACTAGCCAGCTCTCAGTACAATCCTCATAGATGCTCACAGGCAATCTTGGCTTCTCTCCAGCCTTCCTCTCTGCCCTCCAAGCTCCTATTTCCTTGCGTTGTTCCTTGTGGATGATCTTCACCTCACCAAGTGGAAAACCTCTCTCACACACTGTCAGAACTGCGCAATCCTCAAGGAATGATTCCTTGACTGCATGCATGAGTTTTCTTTATAAGAAAACACATGCAACTGATAGTACACTATCCTTGACTTTAATATCAACTGGGTCTTTCTCAAAATAGACATGCATGAGTTTCTGATGAGGGAATCTTCAGTTAATTGGAGTAGCACTAGTTGAGTGCATGCATGCATCAACTGACTGTTAACTCTCTATTAGTTCCTCAAATAGTTTGGAACTAATTTAACTGGACTTAACTCAGTAAACTGAGTTAACTAATTACAACTCAAATATAACTCAATCTTATCTCCTTAATTTAAGGGATAACTCTTGCATGACTTCAGAAAGACTTCTAACTTGAATTTCTCCAACTAATTAATTTGAAACAAATTAATTAATTATTTCCAAGTAGTTGTTAAGACTAAATTCGATTTTAATTCACAATTTAATTCAAGAACAAATTAAGTTGGAATATTCTTGTTGCCATATTTCAACACTCCCTCTCAACAAGAAAGGGTTTATCTGCCACCCCGATCCTATCTCTATGGAACTCGAATTTACACTTTGATAATGCCTTTGTCAAAATGTCAACATCTTGCTCCTCTATCAAAATATACTCTGCAGCAACATGATCCTCCTCGATCTGTGAAAAGCCACGGGCAACAAATCTTGCCTTATGCTTCTCCACACTACCATCAGCAACTTGATTTACCTTGTAAAGCCAACGAGAACTCACAACTGACTTGTTCTCTGGTCTCGGAACCACGTCCCAAACACTGTTACGAACTATGGAGTCATACTCCTCCACCATAGCATCAACCCAAATCGGCTGCTGCACTGCTTCCTCAAAGGAAGATGGCTCGCTCTCAACACATTCCCTAACAAGGGCTTTGTATCCAGTGTACCTCTCAGGTGACCTCCTCTGTCTACGATGAAAATATGGTGCTCCCACATTCTCTCTCGCATCCTTCAACAATTTGTCAGCTTCTTTTGTGTGCTTCTGTCCATCTCTGGAAGACTCTGCTTGAGTGGATGTCTCCACTCTTGGAACCTCTACTGCGGCTACTCCACATCAGTTTGAGGCTCATCCTCCTTAGGAACCAATAGTTCCTCCACAGCCTATAGTTGGAGCTCCCTCTCAAGGGAAACTCGCATGGCCTTCTTCTCATCAAACTTGAGATCTCTGCGAACCACTGTCCTCCGACTGGTAGGCAAGTACATTTGATAGTTGTGAGGTGTATCAATGTACCCCACAAGTATCCCCAACTCTGTTGTCGGCTCAAGCTTCTTCTGTGCATCCTTTGTGACATGGCAATATACTGATGATCCAAAGATCCTAAAGTGACCCACATCTGGTCTCTTACCGAAGAAAGCTTCCTCTAGTGTCTTTATCCCAAGTATGCGATGCAGGCTTCTATTTTGCAAATAGACCGCTGTGTTTCATGCCTCAGCCCACAAGTGAAGTGGTAGGCCTTGGTCATGCAACATTGCCCGTGTTGCCCCTACAATAATTCTGTTCTTCCTCTCGACCACCTCATTCTATTGTGGGTTATGAGGTGCCGTCAACTCTCATTTAATTCCTTCCACTGCACAGAAGTCCTTAAACTCTTGAGAGACATATTCTCCATCGTTGTTGCTTCTCAAGGCCTTGATCTTCTTCCTTGAATCCTTATCGACCAAAGCTTTGAACTCACAAAACTTTGTGAAGGTTTGGTCCTTCTTCTACATGAAATAAATCTAGCATTTACGAGAATAGTCATCAATGAAAATCAAAGAATACCTTTGCTTTGCTGTGGATGCTGTCGAGAATGGTCTAGACACATCAATATGAACTCGCTCTAAGATAGCCTTTGCTTGACTGTCTCGATCATGAAAGGAAGACTTGCTGTACTTTCCCAAGGTACAAACTTTGCATGTGTCAACTTGCTCAAGTTTACCTTTGGGAAGTCCTGTAGAGATCTGTTGCATTATCTTCAAAGCCCCGTGATGCAAATGGCCCAACCGTCTGTGCCACAACTCGCCAATATCTTGGCTTTGCACCAATTCTGCTTTCATAATCAGTGTTGCACAATCATCTACCTCTAGTTTATAGAGATTCTTCACTCGAATCCCTATCCTCTTGGTCTAACCCATGGCTATGTGTCTTAGGAACACCTTTCCTTTACTGAAGACAACATTGTAGCCCTTGTCCTCCAACATCACGACCAATACCAAGTTCTTCTTCAATCTAGGCACATACATCACATCTTTCAAGGTGAGAGGGTTTCATGCTTTTTCTTAAAAGAAACCGTGCCCACTCCTGAAACACTATACCTTCTGTCGTCACCCATCTCTATGTGCATCTTGAGGTCTTTCTCCTCCAAGGCATTGAATAAACTTTTATTGCCGGTCATGTGGAATGAGGCTCCACTGTCAAGATATCAGACACAACCCATCATCGATGACACCATGCATGCGATGAGGGTAAATTCCATTTCAAACTGAGAATCTAATGCCTCACCTTCCAAGGATCCCTTCTTGGACTTCTTTGATGGGCAATTAGTCGCATAATGTCCCATCTCGTGACAATTAAAGCATATTACTTTAGACTTGTCACCCTTCTTCCCTCCATGAGAAGAATTTGATTTGGAATGGGAAGCCTTCCCCTTCCCTTTCCTTGCCTTACTTGCTAAGGCCAAATTTTCTTCATCGTCATCCTTGGATGAAGAACCATATCGTGTGCTCCTCCTTATCTCCTCCTGCATAAGATCTAACCACAGTCATTCCCAATCTGGGAATTTCTCCCTTCCATTCATAGAGTCCCGGTAGCTATTCCAACTCTTTAGAAGGCTAAGGAGAGCGAGGCTCACCATATCATCATTGACAGTAGTTATTCCCACATTGCCAAGCTCATCTCTACAGGTGGTGAGCTTGTTCAAATATGTGGAAATAGTATCACCCTTCTCCATCTTGATTCTTCGAAGCTTATTCTTGAGCGCCAATTTCCTTTGGTCGCTACTATTTTGGTAGAGGTCCTTCAATGTCTTCCACATTGAAAATGGAGTATCCTTCCCATGGAGACTCGAGAAAATATGGTCTTGAACCCCCTCAAGGATGATTTGTCTCGCCTTTGCCACACACTTCTTCCACTCATCCAACTCTTGTGCATTAGTTGAAGCTGGCTTTGGGATTTCTTGATCAATGAATTCCTTCAAGCCATTGTCTTCTAATACAACCTCCATTCTATCTTTCCATGCTATGTAATTAGAGCTACCTTCCAAGGCATACTCGAGTCTCAAGCCATAGAACGCCATTGGCCAACCTTGAAGTATGATATGAATTTGATTTTCACCTGCAACCCCAAACTTCAAACTTCGAATTCTCTTCTCAGTATACTGTTCACAACTTTGAAACCATGTAGAAATTTCTATAAATCTCGCTCTGATACCATGTAGAAATTCTTATATAGGTTAACTTGATAATGCAATATAAATCAAAGCAGAATACTATAACCTACTTCTACTATCAATTTGCGGAAGCTTAAAGATCGAGCTGAACAATATAACCAGAAGAAGAAGAATCAATCGCACAATACACATGAAAATACTTTGGGGAAAGCCTCAGCTAAAAACCCCACTATCTGTATTATCATACAAGGTGGAAATACATAGGAATTATACAAAACATTAGCTCTCACAGGTAGCCAGCTCTCAGTACAATCCTCACAGATGTTCATAGGCAATCTTGGCTTCTCTCCAGCCTTCCTCTCTACCCTCCAAGCTCCTATTTCCTTGCGCTATTCCTTGTGGATGATCTTCACCTCACCAAGTGGAAAACCTCTCTCACACTGTCAGAACTGCGCAATCCTCGAGGAATGATTCCTTGATTGCATGCATGAGTTTTCTTTATAAGAAAACACATGCAACTGATAGTACACTGTCCTTGACTTTAATCTCAACTAGGTCTTTCTCATAATAGACATGCATGAGTTTATGATGAGGGAATCTTCAATTAACTGGAGTAGCACTAGTTGAGTGCATGCATGCATCAACTGACCGTTAACTCTCTATTAGTTCCTCAAATAGTTTGGAACTAATTTAACTAGTCTTGACTTAGTAAACTGAGTTAACTAATTACAACTCAAATATAACTCAATCTTATCTCCTTAATTTAAGGGATAACTCTTGCATGACTTCAGCAAGACTTCTAACTTTAATTTCTCCAACTAATTAATTTGAAGCAAATTAATTAATTATTTCCAAGTAGTTGTTAAGACTAAATTCGAGTTTAATTCAGAATTTAATTCAAGGACAAATTAAATTGGAATATTCTTGTTGCCATATTTCAACAGATAAGTGTGGTTTGAGTAAGGAAATGCATGCAGAATCTTGGTTAGTGCAGTTGGCTATAGGTACAAAGAAAAGAGTCCACCATTGGGTAAGAGCTTGTGCATTTGAGTTGAGTGGCATGCCTACAACAATGCCCTTGAACATATTTCCATTGGGGTCATCAAATATGATATTGGGTATGGATTGTCTAGACCTTCATAGGACCAAGGTGGATTGGTAGGACAAATTTATTGAGTGCTTGGATGACAATGTGGAATCAATAGTTTTACAGGGAAAGAAGAAATCCACATTGGTTAGGATGGTGACAACTATGCAGGTCAAGCACAGTCATAGGAAAGGGTGTGTGTTATTTACAGTCCATATCTCTAGTAACAAGGATAAGGAAGTTGAGGATGCATAATTTTTTAGCAGGTACCCAATTCTATAGCAATTTCAGGATGTATTTCCTGTAGATATTGCAAACTTTCCACCTCATAGGGAGGTAGAATTTTCTATTGAGTCGGTACCAGGGGAAGCTCCAGCATCAAAAGCACCTTACATGATGAGTACACCTGAGTTGATAGAATTAAAGTTGCAACTGAAAGAGATGCTTGACAAGGGGTACATTAGGCCAAGTGTATCGCCATGGGGCGCATTAGTGTTGTTTGTGAAGAAGAAGGATGGTACTCTCAGATTGTGCATTGATTATAGGTAGTTGAACAAAGTAACCATCAAGAACATGTACCCATTATCGAGGATTGATGATTTGTCTGATCAACTGAAATGATTAGCAGTGTTATCTAAGATCAACTTGAGGTCAGGATACCATCAAGTATGCATCAAAGAAGAGGACATCTACAAGACCACATTCAGGACCATGTATGGGAATTACGAGTTTGTTGTAGTTCCATTCGGTTTGACTAATGCCCCAACTACATTTATGTGTTTAATGAACAATGTGTTGCGTCATTATTTGGACAATTTTGTTAATTTTTTCATTGATAACATAATGGTATATTCTAAAAATGAGGAAGAGCATGCCGAGAATTTGTTAGTAGTGTTGAGATTGTCGAGAGAGCATATTTGTATGCTAAGCTCAACAATCGTAGTTTCTTCCAGACTGAGGTACATTACTAGGGAAATGTTGTCTCCAAGGAGGGAATTGCAGTAGATCCAAAAAAATAAGGGCCATCATGGATTGGGTAGCTCCTATAAATGTAGATGAAGTGAGATACTTCATGGCGTTGGCAGGTTATTGCCGGAGGTTCATCACGAACTTCTCATAGATTGCTTATCCTATTACATCATTGCAGAGGAAATGTAAGAATTTTAACTGGAGAGAGGAGTGTGAGGCCAATTTTAATCAGCTTAAGCAGTTGTTGACACATGCTCTAGTGTTAAATATTGCAGACCCAAACAAGGAGTTTGTAGTATGCACAAATGCTTGCAAGAGAGGACTTGGTGGGGTCCTTATGTAGGGTGGAAAGGTGGTATGCTATGAGTTACGAAAACTAAATGAGCATGAGCATAACTACCCGACACATGATCTTGAGTTAGAAATGATTGTACATGCATTGAAGATGTGGAGGCACTATACTCTTGGTAGGAGGTTTGTACTGATGAGTGATCACATTGGGTTTAGGTACTTGTTTGACCAACTGAATCTAAACACCAGGCAAGCTAGATGGTTGGCCACAATTAGTGAGTTTGACTTCGAGATCAGGTACATCCAAGGAAATGAGAATAGGGTTGCATATGTTCTTAGAAAGTGGGTACATGTAATTCACATGACAACTATGAGCTCCTATGGGATAGATCAACAAGATAGGATCTTACAAGAAGGTCAACATGATGTGAGTTATATAGAGATTGTGCACAGGTTGCAGCAAATCTTTGGTAGTGGTACAGGTACAACTACAGGTATAGATGCCAGTTGTTATGAAACCAGCTCACAAAAGAGATAGAAAAGATAGATGAACGCCTTATAAATCAACCTCTTCGAGGGGGCAACCTCCTTTATATTACACAAATGAACAATTCTTGGATGTTACAAATGACAAGACCTCCTTTCTATATATAGGAGTCTAAGGGGTCATAATATAATTAGAGACGACATAAAAATAATAATGTAAGGGCACAATAATAAAAATAGTGGGCTTCTATAGGGCACAATAATAACAATATAGGGACTAAATGGGCACAACATATAATAAGGGGGTTGTACTAATAACAATAAGGGGTTACACTAGTAGTATAGGGACCTAACATGCCCCTCTCCTTCAAAATGTGTTGTCCTCAACGCTTGAGTAGTTCTTGATGCTTCTATATAAAATTCTTGTCCTCCCATGTGGAATATTCAGCGGGTAAGTTCTTCCACTTGATGAGATACTCTGAAATTGATCGATTTCATAGCTGTCGGGTTCCTTTTTCTGTGACTGCTCCAGGTTCCAATATGATTTTTCCTTCCTTGTCAAGTTCTAGAAATATTGTTTGAACTAAGATCTTCTGCAACTTTTGAATGAGTGGCCACACTTCTTCGTCCTTCTTCCATTCATCCCTTGCTTCGTTTATCCAATCTGGGTGGATAATAGAAATATCACTAAACAATGCTTCCACTTCCTCATCCTTTCTTGAGAGTGCATCTGCAACAACATTTTGCTTCCTTTTTTTGTAGATGATTTCAAAGTCATAACGCAACATATTTGTGACCCATTTTTTTTGTTCTTCTAAAGATAATCTTTGTTCTAAAAAGTATTTGAGACTATCATGATCCATTTTTACCTTGAAGTATCTTCCCATAGGTAAGGTCGACATTTCTTAAGTGTATGTAGTATTTCCAACATTTCCTTCTCATAAATATCTTTCTAAAGATGTAGCTGTAAAAATACCCAATCGCCTACATCAAAAAAAAATTCACCGTGATATTGATCTGCCTGTTGTTTCATTCGATTCTACACCAAAGTGGTGTTATCCTTTAAAAGTTGGAGAACTTGTTGTTGATGCTCGATGTGATATTTCACTGCTTGAATATTTTTCTTCTTGATATGTCCTTCTATCTTGAGAGTTTGAGTGGTAATTTCTTCCAATGCATTACAAGATATGGTCGGATTTATTTCTTGATGCTCGATGTGATCTTTCACTTCTTGAACACTTTTCTTCTTGATATGTCCTTCTATTTTGATAGTTTGAGGAGTGGTAATTCCGGTCAATGCATTACATGATATGGTCGGATTCATTTCTTCTTTCTCGATGTGATCTTTCACTTCTTGAACCTTTTTCTTCTTGATATGTCCTTCTATCTTGAGAGTTTGAGTAGTGGTAATTCTTGCCAATGCTTTACAATATATGGTCAGATTCATTTCTTCTTTCTCTTGGGTTGGTTCTCGGTGTATATCCTCTTCTTTTGATGTTTCTTGATCCTTTTGTTCCTCCTCTTCACAATCAATATAAAATAACTTCTTCTCAGCACATTTATGACCTTTAGTGTATTTTTTATCACAATTGTAACAAAGTCCTTTTGCTCTTTTTTCTTCCAATTGTTGTGGTGTCAACCTTGTAGGTTGTGGAAGGCTAGGAGAAACAACACCTCCATCTTTATAGTTGTGAGGGGTAGAATTCATTGTTTCCATGATTTTTCTTTCCACTTTTCTTTCCAACCTGAATGCCTTATCCAATTAATCACGTTCCCAAAGACGAACCTCATGTTGAATGTTATCCTTTAAAGTTCTTATGGAGACATCAATCCTCTGCTACTCTGGAATATCATTTCCCCTTATATTCATTTTTTGAAAGTCCTCAATGTGCTCTACCATTGAACACTTTTGTTTGATATTTATCAATTGGCTAAAGAAGGTGTTTCTCTTTGTATCCTCATAATGTGCTATAATTTCCTCCGTGAAAATTGACCACGTGACAAGTGGTTTACGAGAAAAAAGCCCATTATACCATAAAAATTGGTTTGGTTCTAAATAATTAGATGTAATACGTACCTTTTGTAACAGTGGTACACCATGTAGATCAAAATATTTTTCCATCTGTAGTATCCAATTTACCGGATCCTTGCCATCAATCTTCCTCATCTCGCTTTTTCTTGATTTTAGGAGCTCGATATTGAAACAACTGTAACTCTGTAATTTCATATCTTCCAGTTATGAAATAGTGATCTGTAGTATCCCTCTGTGTCCTCTTTCCAATGCCACCAGTATGATTTAAATTGGATTCTCCAAGAAAGAGTTATGTACAATCTCCCAAGATGACCTGATTATATACATTTTCAGAAGGGTGAACTTGTATGAAGTTCCACGTGTCACTATTTAAACCTTAGGTTCTGAAAATGATACCCAAAAAAACTACAGTCCGTATTCTTTCTATAACTTCTTACGAAAATTCAATCTGATGCTCAGAGCGAAAGTTATGACGAGTTTCCCAAGGTGACCTGTTTGGAATGTAATTCGGGGGTTTGCAAAAACCCTAACTTCCTCAAATTATATTTCCAAAAACATAGCGAGACAAGATCTGAAATTCGGAGCCAAGGTTCAGAATGATTTGTTCTAAAATGGTTTTGTTTTTTAGCTTTTGAAACTTCGTAGTGAAAGCATTATAGTGAAAATTCCATGATGACCTGTTTTAGATGAAATTCCAGAGCTTGCAAAAACCCTAACTTCCTCAGATCATATCTCCGAAAATATAACGAGACAAGATATGAAATTGGGACCTAAGGTTCTGCGAGATTTCACCTCAAATGGTTTTTTTTTAGCTTCTGCAACATCGCAGAAAAACAGCTATAGCGAAAATGCCACGATGACCTGTTTGGAGCAACGAAACCATAGAATCCAAAGCTATGATACCAAATGTTATGAAACCAGCTCACGAAAGAGATAGAAAAGATAGATGAACGCCTTATAAATCAGCCTCTTCGAGGGGGAAACCTCCTTTACATTACATAATTGAAAAATTCTTGGATGATACAAATGACAAGACCTCCTTTCTATATATAGGAGTCTAAGGGGTCATAATATAATCAGAGCCGCCATAACGATAATAATGTAAGGGCACAATAATAAAAATAGTGGGCTTATATGGGGCATAATAGTAACAATATGGGGACTAAATGGGCACAACAATATAATAAGGGGGTTGTACTAATAACAATAAGGGGTTACACTAGTAGTATAGGGACCTAACGCTAGTGTACAGGATTTGGACTACCGTCTCATGGCAGATGGATTGGCTAGATTTAGAGACAAGATATATGTGTTGGACAACAGTGAGCTCAAGAAGGTGATCTTGAGGGAGCTTCATACGAAACCATATTCGGGTCACCCAGGCTATCATAAGACATTGACTGCAGTGAATAGGTTCTACTATGTGCTGAATCTAAAGAAGGATGTGGCAGAGTTTGTAGCTAGGTGTTTGGATTATCAGAAAGTTAAGGTAGAGTGTAAGCATCCCGGTGGATTTCTACAGCCGATTACAATTCCAGCGTGTAAATGGGAGGTCATTTCCATGCACTTTATCACAGGATTGACAATGACAGTGAAATAGCATGATTCCATCATGGTTGTTGTGGATAGGTTGACAAAGGTTACACACTTCATTCCAGTGAAGTCTACATTCTCATCTAGCGATGTAGCACAGGTATTCATTAGAGATGTGGTTAGATTGCATGGAGTTCTAAATAATATTGTGTCAGCCAGTGATGCAAAGTTCACTTCCAAGTTTTGGAAAGACTTTTTTCCAAATTTGGGCACAGAGTTGGCCTTCAATACAACTTATCATCCGCAGACAGATGGATAGATTGAGAGGGTCAACAAGATATTGGAGGACATGTTGAGGATGTATGTGATGCATCAACAACAAAAGTGGGAATAATATCTTCCACTACTAGAGTTCACTTACAACAATGGGTTTCAGGAATATTTGAAAATGAGTCTATTTGAGGCATTGTATAGGCAGACTTGCAATACTCCCATCAGTCGGAGTGATCCGGTTAATAGGGTGTTGATTGGACCAGACATGTTGGTTGAAATGGAACAAGAAATGTAGGTAATAAAGAAGAATTTGAAAGCAACACAGGATAGGCAAAAGAGTTATTTAGATCGGAACAAGTTGTTCAAGGAGTTCCAAGTTGGAGAACAAGTGTACTTGTGCATCAAACTAAAGAAGAGCTCCTTACGGATTGGCTCATGTGCTAAGTTGGCACCCCAGTTTTGTTGACCTTTCAATATTATTGAGAGGACTGGGCCAGTAGCCTATCGACTTACACGACCTTCGACAGTGAAATTCCATGATGTTTTCCACGTTTCGTTGCTTAAGAAATATGTTAAGGATGTTGATCTTGTGATTGAATGGTCTGTATTGTAGGTGGAACCAGATGGAGAATTCCAGCAAGAGCCTCAATGTATATTGTAGAAAAGATGTGCTCATGCTCCAGAATCAAGCAATCAAGCATTTTAAAGTGTAGTGGAAGCACTTTGGGCTTGATGAAGCTACATGGGAGATGGTGGATCAGATGCATGCTATATATCCTTCATTGCTTTCCAGTTGAGGCAAAGCATTTTTGGTATGATGTTTGGTACATGTTTTGGCATATGTTTTGGAATATGTTTTGGTATGATGTTTGGTATATGTTTTGGCATATGTTGAGGCTAAGAAGAAACAAAAGAAGAGACAAATGGGAAGAGTGAGGAAATAGAGGAAGAATAAAAAGAGGAAGGTGGAGACAAAGAAAAGAATGAGAAGGAAAATGGAAAAGAGCAAAGAATCACCAAGGGTATCTCCGGAACCCACAGAGAAAGAGGCAACAACTGTGCTTATTGCCCTAAGTACACCTATCAAGTCAAAAGGGAAGACTCAAAGACAAACACCACTGTACTTAAGGTTAAGAAAGGGCACTAGGATTAGGCAAGGGAGACCTCAATCCCCCACAAAAACTCCAATTATCATTGAGGATTCACCAAAGCAGCAAGAAAAGGAAGGCCCTCTAGAGAAAAATCAAGGAGAAGGGTCATCAGAACAAGCTTCTCCCAAATCTCCCATCACTTATGTTAGGAGGTCTGTCACAAGGTCAACCTCATCAAAGGGAAAAGGCCTCCTACAGGAGACACAGATAGACCTACAGGAAGCAGAGGCCATCCTACAGGAAACTCTGTCAAACTTACAGGAAACACAGAAAAGGGACCAAGAAGGTATCACTCAACAAGAAATGAAGGAAGAAGACCAAGAATTGAGAGAAACTAGTCCACAGAACAACCTCGGCTCCTACTACAGGTTCATTGAAGGAAGTAGGGTAATCCCACATAAGTTTGTCATTCCCTTATTCTTTTAACTTGAAAGAGAGAGGGAAAGGACACATAGGTGGATGCAAATTGTGAAATCAAAAGGAGTGGAGGATGTAGGCCACATGGAGAAAAAATTGAAGGAGACGGGTAGAGAACTGAGCAACGTAAGGGACATAGAAGCAATGATGAAATCCCAGTTAGAAGCAAAGAATGCATGGCTAAGGGGAAAGCTACAAGAAAGGGAAAGCTAGTTGGAAACTATGGCCAATTTATCCTTGGAGGCAATCCAGTGCAGGATGCCAACAAAGTCTTATGCCTTGTATCTCAAGGAACAATGGCTACAATTCCAAATCAAGACTCTAGCACAAAGAGGAACTATGCCCTTCCAAGACTATAGACAATTCATTGATCTCTATGATCAAAGCACCTTAGAATATAGAGCAAAAATGTTCGAGTTTTACCTACACAACTCGACCTTGACAGATTTGAATGTGTGGGACCCAAATTCAAAACTAGTAGACTTGCAATTGATGCCCTTAGCATCATGGATGAATCATGAGGAGGCAAGAGCTACAGAGATGAAAAGGTAATGGAAAGGGAAGAGACAAAACCCATTATGATCAGATCTGAACAATCTAACCCAGTGGCTATCATCAACACCCACAACCTCATAGCAAATGATCCCATGCTTGCACCAAGGTACCTTGTTGCACAAGAGCAAGCAATCACACACTTTGAAGACATGTTCATATTGTTAGGAGATGACAACATGCAAGCTTGCCAAAGGATATGGAACACCTTGCCTTACAACCTAAAGATAATAGAATAACATTCTCCTCACAAAATGAGAGAGGCACTAAATAGAACACCCATGTATAAGCAGTCCTTGCAAAGACTCAAAGTCAATTGGATTGGCTTGAGGCTCAGTCCACCATTTCCTTTAGGAATGTTGGAAGAAAGGAAAGAAGAAGAAGAAAGGAAGCAGTGGGAAGAAATAGAGAGGAAGGCAAGATTTTATTCACAGGAAGAGGAGACTACAACAGAAGCATGGGATGTCAGGGAAGCCACCAGAGCAATGAAGGACATGGACATAGATTAAGTTGCTCAGAGGATGAGCAACACTTTCAGTAGGGGGGTGATGATGAGGCTCATCATTGGGTAACTATATGGACCTTAATACACCTCCAAGATTACTAAAATAAACTCTTCTCATAATTCCTTACATGTTTTAATTATATTTTTCTTAATGATATGAGTAAAAGTAAGATGTTATGTATAGTGGTCTAATGTGCATTGATTGCAGGTTTTTGGGAGAAAATCATGGAAATTTTGGCTAATTAAGGTGCAGAAACTCGAATGAGACAAGAAGGAGAGATTATAGGAGATGGATCTTCCTCATTAAATCCTCACTCATTTGAATATCCCTTAATCAAATCACACTAGCTTGGAGTGCAGGCAACCGAGTCATGAAGATCATTGGCAGTCGAGCTAGTGAGAGTTAAGAACCAGTTCATATTGAGTTTGGGAGCCAAGCCTCCCTAGATTTAAGGAAGTTGTTGGAGACTTCAGTTTCATAAACAAGGAGGCCTAGAGCCTCATTAGGATTCATATTTTTAAGGCAAGATAACTAAGCATTTTCGAGTTGAAGGTATGGCAAAACACTGTTATGTATTTTTTTATATGATAATGAGAATTTCCTTGATCCAGCACTGAGTTGACTCAGAGGGCTGAAGCTCTTGGGTTAGGGACCAACCCTAGCAACATAGGTTTCTCTTATTGTACTTGTATGTTTAGGATATTTCATAGATTACTTGTTGAATTTATTTTGGCATTGTTTCATTGCAAGTATTGGTGAATCTGATTAGTTTGCTTCCATTTGTACATCGCTTTAGCAGTAGCTTTAGAGAGATAAAGGAATACCAAAAATGTTGATAACAGGTGGATTTGCCTCATTCCTCCCTTTAGGGACCATGGTTTGAGGAAAAACTCCTATTCAGCCCCAAAAAGACAGAATTTTGATTTCTTATGGAATTTAGGGTTTTCTGCTAAATAGGCCAACATCTTTTTAGTTTTCAAGGATAGGTTGCAATTTTTATTTATAATATCTCCAACTTTGTATTAGATTTCATAATGTTTCACAATAGGCTGCAAGTATTTCCATGCATGAACTAGGCAAATGAATGACGAAATTCTGTTTTCTTATGTTAATTGGAAATCTTTCTTGTTTTGACAAGATTTATGGTAAATGCCAATGATGTGCATTGCAGGAATTTCAATGGTGCAGGAAGAACTCATGTCAGTAGCCCCATCCTAAACCTCATCCATCCATGATCACCAAAAGCCACTAAGTCCATAAATCGAGTTATCATTTCATAAGAACAACTTGCCATGTTTGTTGAGCAAATCCAACCATCCCACAACCTTTGGTTTGAGTTTTGAGGAAGTACTAGCCACTCCCTTGCCTTATTCCTTCCATCACTCACCTTCCCTAAACCCTATACCACCTTCCAAATCACTCCTTATTCTTTTAGCTGGATCCTGTAGGAATACATGGGGTCTTGTAGGTCCATAGGACATCCTGTAGTGGCTTGTTTTGCGGTCGATTTGTGAAAAATGCATCCAAAAAGATAGGAGAAGACCCTTGCTTACATCTCAAGCCATCTGACCCTTCACAACCATCTCTCTCCACACCTAACCCACCTGCCATACAATCAAGAAGAATTAGCATTCATGTTTTTACAAAAAGGACAAAAAGAAAAAGGTTATTTTGTTCATTCATATGCACAACAGTAAAATGTTGATGAGATCAGATTGCATGCTTAGGGTAGTTAGGGTTCCACATGTGTTAACTTAGAATTATTCTGAAGCAAGATCTCTTAAAAAATAGCTAGATGAGTGGTGTGTTTAAAGCATTTATTTTAGTCTTTCATTACTGCAGTAGATAATATTTCAATTCTCTCAATTAGGGTAAAATTCCCCTTTCTCCATTGGTAATCAAACTTCTACTAAACCAATAGAAGGATGGTTTGAGAAACCCTAGTGGTCTATTTCCAGCTTAGTAGTGACCAAGAGTGGACCATTTGCATCTTCTTGTGTATACAACACTATCACCTCCAAGCTTGTATGAACCCCGGGTTGATAAAGTAAAGTTGGAATCCTGAGGACTTGCAACATCCTTGCTACAATACTGGTGCTCATCAGTCAGGATACCATCAAGTACACATCATAGAATAGGACATCTACAAGACCGCATTCAGGACCATGTATGGGCATTTATGTGATTGATGAACAATGTGTTACGTCCTTATTTGGACAAGTTTGTTAATTTTTTCATTAATGACATAACGGTATATTCTAAAAATGAGGAAGAGCATGCCGAGCATTTGGTAGCAATGTTGAGATTGTTGAGAGAGCATATTTGTATGTTAAGCTTGGCAAATATAGTTTCTTCCAAACTGGGGTACATTCCTTGGGACATGTTGTCTCCAAGGAGGGAATTGCAGTAGATAAAAAAAAATAAGGGCCATAATGGAGTGGATAGCTCCTAGAAATGTAGATGAGGTGAGATCCTTCATGGGGTTGGTAGGTTATTACTGGAGGTTAATCATGAACTTCTCATAGATTTCTTATCCTTTTACATCATTGCAGAGGAAGGTAAGAATTTTAATTCGACAGAGGAGTGTGAGGCAAGTTTTAAGTAGCTTAAGCAGTTGTTGACACATGCTCCAGTGTTAAAGATTACAGATCCAGATAAGGAGTTTGTAGTATGCACAGATGCTTGCAAGAGAGGACTTGGTGGGATCATTATGTAGGGTGGACAGGTGGTATGCTATGAGTCACGAAACTAAACGAGCACGGGAAGAACTATCTGGCACATGATCTTGAGTTAGCAACGATTATACATGCATTGAAGATGCGGAGGCACTATATTCTTGGCAGGAGGTTTGTACTGATCACTGATCACATTGGGTTGAAGTACTTGTTTGACCAACTGGATCTGAATTCTAGGAAAGCTAGATGGTTGGCCATGAACAATGAGTTCGACTTCGATATCAGGTACATCCAAGGAAAGGAGAACAGGTCGCAGATTCTCTTAGTAAGTGGGTACAGGTAAGTCACATGACAACTATGAGATCCTATGAGATAGATCAACAAGATAGGATCTTACAGGAAGGTCAGCATGATGTCAGGTATATGGGGATTATGCACAGGTTGCAACAGACTTTAGGTAGTGGTATAGCTACAGGTGGTGGTACAGGTATAGGTACAGGTACAGGTATAGGTATATGTGTCGGTGTATAGGATTTGGACTACTGTCTCACGACAGATGGATTGGTCAGATTTAGAGACAAGATATATGTGTTAGACAACAGTGAGCTCAAGAAGGTGATCTTGAGGGAGTTTCATGAAAAACCATATTCGGGTCACCCAAGCTATCAGAAGACATTTACTGCAATGAATAGGTTCTATTATGGGTTGAATCTAATGAAGGATGTGGAAGAGTTTGTAGCTAGTTGTTTGGACTATCAGACGGTTAAGTTAGAGTGTAATCATCCAGGTGGATTGCTACAGCCAATTGCGATTCCAGAGTGGAAATGGGAGGTCATTTCCATTGACTTTATCGCAGGATTTCTGATGACAGTGAGATAGCATGATTCCATCATGGTTGTTGTGGATAGGTCGACAAAGGTTTCACACTTCATGCCAGTGAAGTCTACATTCTCAACTAGTGATGTATCACATGTATTCATTAGAGACTTGGTTAGATTGCATGGAGCTCAAAATAATATTGTGTCAGATAGGGATGCAAAGTTCACTTCCAAGTTTTGGAAGGAGTTGTTTGCAGGTTTGGGCACAAAGTTGGCCTTCAGTACAACTTATCATCCGCAGACAGATGGACAGACTGAGAGGGTCAACAAGATATTGGAGGACATGTTGAGGATGCATGTGATGCATCAACAACGGAAGTGGGAAGAATATATTCAACTGGTAGAGTTCACTTATAACAATGGGTATCGGGAATATTTGAAGATGAGTCTATTTGAGGCATTGTATAGGCATACTTGTAATACTCCCTTCAGTCTGACTGATCCGGTTAACAGGGTGTTGATAGGACCAAACATGTTGGTTGAAATGGAACAAGTAATGTAGGTAATAAAGAAGAATTTGAAAGGAACACAGGATAGGTAGAAGATCTATTCAGACTGCAACAAGTTGTTCAAGGAGTTCCAAGTTGGGGAACAAGTGTACTTGTGCATTAAAGCAAAGAAGAGCTCCTTATAGATTGTTCATGTGCCAAGTTGGCACCCTGTTTTGTGGACCTTTCAGGATTATTGAGAGGATTGGTGCAGTAGCCTATCGACTTGCATGACCTCCGATTGTGAAAGTCCATGATGTTTTCCATGTTTCATTGCTTAAGAAGTATGTTAAGGATGTTGATCATGTGATTGACTGGTCTGTATTGCAGGTGGACCCAAATGGATAATTCCAGCGAGAGCCTTAATGTATATTGTAGAAAAAGGTGCTCATGCTTCAGAACCGAGAAATTGAGCAGATTAAAGTGCAGTGGAAGAAATTTGGGCCCGATGAAGCTACATGGGAGATGGTGGATCATATGCAAGCTATGTACCATTCATTGTTTTCCAGTTGAGGCAAAGCAATTTTGGTATGATGTTTGGTATATGTTTTGGCATATGTTTTGGTGAAATGTTTTGGTATATGCACATAAGTATATGGATGTAAATACTACCATGAGCTATGTTATAAAGCTCTAGTAATTAGTATGGGTGTCATGTTAGTATATTTATCATGTTGTTATGATGTAATGTTGTTATGTTATCATGATGGTTTTCTTTTCAGCAGGGTGATTAGTGTAAATACTTCAGTGAGCTATGATATAAAGCTCCATGAGCAGTATGTTTTGTTTCCAATGGTTTTTCTTAGGTATATGTGTGGTTGAACACCAGGACGATGTTCCCCAAGGGGGATGGTTCTGTAACAACCCTGGTTAAAATTCCATGCAATAAAAGTTAAAAAAACATGACAACCACGATTAATGGGACACTTATTCCAAGCTGAATGTTGAGCAAAACATCCTAGTGGGTGTTTATTTGGTTTTTTTATGACTAAGGAGATTGACAAAGGTAAAGGCTTTGGAAAGGAAAAATGGAATTTTTGGTACATTTATTTATGAAAATAATGAAAATTAGGAGAAAAGGGAGGTGAAAGGTCATAGGTTGCATGTGAGGAGGAAAATGAAGGAAAATAATGGAAAACAGAGAAAATAGAGGCCTAATTGATAAAAATTATTTTGAGGATCAGTTGGTACCTTTTGTCAGTTCAGTTTTGGAGCTCTCTCATTATTATCTCTCTCTCTCTCTCTCTCTTGGACACAGAGTTTTCTTGGTGCACTTTGGCATTGGAGCAAGAAAGACAAAAGAAGGCAAGAAGAAAGAAGGAGAAAGCAAGGAAGAGTAGGATCAAGCAACTACAGTAGGATTCTTTGTAGGTATTGATTTGCATGTGTGATTTCCTTGCTAGATTTGGCATGCATGGTATTGCACGTGGTTCTTTTCTGTCATGGCATGGGTTTTTCTAGGTGTCGCAGTGTTTTCAACCTAGCCTTGCAATTCCAGGATAGCCTTGATGAGATGGGTTCTCATACTTTGGTTGAGTTGGATTTCGAGATGGATTCAAAGTTGAGTGAGGTGGATATCTGAAATGAAAAACACATGGCCTAGTGGTCCCTGAACCTGACTATGGATCATGATAAAGCCACTGTCCTATTAACCCCTAAGCCAGACTATGGGTTGCGTAAAGCCAGGATTGTGTGGCTCGATGGGCCTAGGAATCCTTGCCGATGAATGGTGGGATATACAATAAATCCAAGAGGTGGATTGCTCTCCATTGGGTCTATTAGCCTTGGGATGGGATGTAAAGTAAAGCCTGGAGATTGGATCTCAGTGTAGGGCCTAGTGATCCTTGGATCAGACTGTGGATTATGGTAAAGCCTGAGAGACTAGGAGGCACTAAAATTCCTCATGGTGTAGGTGGAGAACTCTGATAGAATTCATGCTTGTTTGGTTATTTTTGGTTGGTTATGAGTCCCACATTCATGCTTGGAATATGGCATGAGGGTGATTGGCTGAAGAGAGATTTGGCTCAACCAATCTATGGTCGGGTGGAACGTGGTAGTCCCATCCCCGGTTGGTTTCTACATTCATTAATGAGAAATTCATTCCCTTGGATTTTCATGTGTAAATGTACTGATTTATATTTGGATTCTATGGCTGATGCATTCACGGTATTTCTGTCGTTATTTTTTTTCTTATGAGCATGTATTCTGACAATGATGATGTATGGCTCTCCTCATGTTTTTATTTGTAAATGAATGAACAATTAATATGTTACCTAATAGATGGTACTGCAGCTAATGGTGTGAGGTAACAATGCTTCTTAGCGATTCTAAGATAAGTATGAGACCCATATGTTCAGATCTCTTGTTTACACTTGTAGATTACATATTTGTGATATGTTTCACGAAATACCTATCATGGCTAGTAGGGGTCTAGTCTAGGTCATGTCATAGTTTTTGCAAATACATCATTGTTTCAATGTGCTATTTCATTTATGAACTTGTCATTGAATTCTGGGTAGTGACTGGGCCGGAAAAAGTGGCTTAAATCCTGGGGACGCTGGCACAATGCTGAGAAAAATAGTCCCTAGATGTTGACATGCCATGTTGTGGAAGCATCCAGAGCCCTTTGGATGTTGGCATGCCCATAGCATGGGAGATTCCAGGGGTTAATTTGTCTAAAAACTCAATGGGATTTAGGGGTTGATTATCGGAAAGGTCGGGATGGTTCTTGGGAGTCCTTTTGCTGATGTGGAAATTCTGTATGTTGTGTTTCTGTCGATTCCACTTTCTTAAGGTCACATAGGAGGTTAAATCCCATCATAGTAGCCTCTCGTCACATGTTTACCCCAGTTGGACGATTACTTGTGTAGATGTGGGAGGAGGGTGTTACGAGAAGTAGGTGGTATCTTCACTATTTTGCAAGCAAAATTTATCATATGTCGATTTAATGGTTTCTAGCCCAAATCTAAAGATCTAAATGAGTGGATGTACCTCAACTTGACTAGATATTGTGACATTTATTTGTGTGCAAAAGGTTTTTTTGTGGTTCAGTTTGATACTCAAAAAGACTTTGATTATGTCATAAATGAAGGACCATGGTTTTGGGGAAGGGCGGGTGTTACAGATCCATTTGAGCACATCAATCCCATCATCCAGATCAATGTTTTAGGGCTCATCAAACCCTAATTTCAGTTGCTACATGCCCTAAACAAGTCACCCCTTTGAATGCCTCCTTCCCCAACAGTTTCATGACTTGAAGACATCCAGAAATGGCCTCTAGAGGGACTAGCGCAGGTAGGCCCATGTAAGGGTGCACTGCAGAGCAGTTAAGTCCATGCCAGGGTGCTCTGCAGAGCACTTAGGCTTCCTTTCACCTGCGCTGGGCGAGTTTGAGCGAAATTCACATAAGGTTTGGGAATATTCTTATCTTTTGGAGTCATCTAGAAGGTTCCCTCACTTATCAACTCCTATGAGCTCTAAAATGGATGAGGAATGAGTTAAGATGCATCCTATCCTCTCATCCCTTCCTCCATGGAACTAATTCTAAGTATGGAAGGAAATTCAATGCCACCATTTATGACAAAACATCCTTCATCTCCCTATAAATTGACCACTCACCTAAGTGATCAGGGGCTGGATTATGTTGAATTGTAAGGAGATAATGTTGCTATGAGATTTGGCTTTGAAGCAAGTATTGTAATGCTACAAGTTTGTCATGCTTTTGATGTGATGTGGATGGGATCCAAGCTAGAGGAATGGCTTTGAATCAGACACAAATGGTTGTAATTCCTTCTTCTATTCAATAAAGTGTTTGAACCTTTCTCCCATATGTTTGTATTGTTTTATAATGCTTATATGTGTGAAATGTATCTGATTCCATTCACTTATATTCAATAGATCTTTTGCTTTGATCGATTCTTTGTTTTCTGTTGTGTTTACAGGTACTTCTCAAGCATATTAAGTATGGGAAGGAGCAACAGGATCGATACAAGGGAGACGAGAGGAAAGCGGAACTACAAGTAGGTCTTCTCATATTCTCATCTTATCTATTGCTTATAGGGAAAGAATAAAATACTTTAAACTATTGTTCTAGATATGGCTACTTATCTAGGGAATTAGTATTTATCCATAGATACCAGATTCTCCAGAAAAAATTGGTGATTCCGTTGGGGAATTTGTTTTGGAGAATTTGGTGTCTACGGATAGATACTAATTCCCTAGATAAGTAACCATATCTAGAACAACAATTTAAAGTATTTTAGTCTTTCCCTATAAGCAATAGATGTGATGAGAAGATGAGAAGACCTACTTGTAGTTCCGCTTTCCTCTCATCTCTCTTGTATTGATCCTGTCGCTCATTCGCGTACTTAATATGCTTGAGAAGTACCTGTAAACACAACAGAAAACAAAGAATCAATCAAAGCAAAAGATATATTGAATATAAGTGAATGGAATCAGATACATTTCACACATATAAGCATTATAAAACAATACAAACATATGGGAGAAAGGTTCAAACACTTTATTGAATAGAAGAAGGAATTACAGCCATTTGTGTCTGATTCAAAGCCATTCCTCTAGTTGGATCCCATCCACATCACATCAAAAGCATGACAAACTTGTAGAATTACAATACTTGCTTCAAAGCCAAATCTCATAGCAACATTATCTCCTTACAATTCAACATAATCCAGCCCCTGATCACTTAGATGAGTGGTAAATTTATAGGGAGATGAAGGAGGTTTTCTCATAAATGGTAGCATTGAATGTCCTTCCATACTTATAATTAGTTCCATGGAGGAAGGGATAAGAGGATAGGATGCATCTTAACTCATTCCTCATCCATTTGAGCTCATAGGAGTTGATAAGTGATGGAACCTTCTAGATGACTCCAAAAGATAAGAATATTCCCCAAACCCTAGCATGGACTTAACTTCTCTGCAGCACACCCTTACAAGGGCCTACCTGCGGTGGTCCCTCTAGAGGCCATTTCTGGATGTCTTCGAGTCATGAAACTGTCTGGGAAGGAGGCATTCAATGGGGTGAATTGTTTAGGGCATGTAGCAATTGAAATTAGGGTTTGATGAGCCCTAAAACACTAATCTGGATGATGGGATTGATGTGCCCAAATGGATCTGTAACAGCTGCCCCCTAAAGCATGAAATCAACTTAATGCCAATGTCGAATGAAATTCTTTACGATGTGATGAGGAGGTATCGAAGTGGAAGGTGACCTACATCAATTACAATACATATATCATGTTTTTTGTTTTTTACATGAACCACTGAGGGAAGGCATACCCATGCTTAGCTTATAAACTTTCATTACATGTACATAAATAGTCATCTACAGATATAGACCCATGATCGAAATGACCATCAATGTAAAGCCATTGTATCATATGATTTAGTACTCCTGAAATCGTAGCCCGGATGGATGAAACTAGATCCAGGGTCTTCTATCTCGTTCAATTGTTTGCTCAAGTACGATTCTAACCCTGTGAATATGTGATCTGAAGTCAAACATGGGAAGACACCATTTGATTACCAGCCAATGATGTAAGATGTTAACAATGCGAGAGAAATCACCGATAATGATAATGATCCTCAAGTTACTGCAGTACATTCTGCATGGTGTGAATAGATGATTTGATGTCGAACACCATACAAAGTCTTTCGGTTAAAGGCCATTGATGTCAACTTATCGCCGGAAGCGAGAAACCTGCCATTGATGCATGCAAGCCTCAAGGTACTGGAAGTGTGTTTATAAGTCAACTTCTTGGATAATGCGGTGATGTCGACAAGAAGTGACTCGTCGCATGAGGGCCTTGATGTATCCCACATCAACAACACGAAACGAGTATAGTGATTTTGGAGATGGAATTTGATTGACGACACAAGGTTCAGGAATGGCGGTCATGAAAATGAAGGTTTATGAGTATTGCAAAGGATGAATTTTAACTGAATGACTTCTCTTGAACATATCAACGACACTGAATGAATTGGCAGCATTGACCCAAAACCAAAGTAATGGATGGTGTGATAAACCATAGGTATGATAACCATCAAGCAGATAACCCAACCCAAATAGTCTGAATGAATTGGCAGCATTGACCCAAAACCAAAAGTGATGGATGGTGTGATAGACCATAGGTATGATAACCATCAAGCAAATAACCCAACCCAAATAGTCACAGCGATGAAGTGAAAGTGTCATGTTCAAGAACGAACTGCTACCATAAAGTGGTTTTCCCCTTTTTAACATTTTCCCCAGTCATTGCTGACCAATACCTATTTATTTTTAATCAAGCTCAAGGAGGATAACATATGCTTGTTGTATAATTCCACCCTTCGGGTGAATCCATCGCTATGTGATGTTTTAAAGAGTCTAGCGAAGGTGAAACTTGGTCTTGTCTAGATGGACAAGTTTGTCACTATTTGAAGTTTTAATAAGTTTAACGACAAAGATAACTCATTCCTTTTCATGTTTAAAGAGTTTGAAAAGGGAAAAAAGAAAACTCCACAAGTTCTTTTTCGTTGATTTGTCTCTCAAGCCCAAAAAAGCATAAAACAATACGAGAGAGAACCTATTGATCATGTTCGATCAACGTATTCCTTTTTCGTAAATAATCTATCTCAGTCCGGAAAAGGGTTAAACTTATACTGAGTAGATGTCATTTTCAATCCGTTAACGAGCTAAAAAGGACAAGTGCTTGGAAATCTTTTCATATTTTGAGAGTCTGAAAAGAGCTTAAAGAGGACTCCGTTTTGAGGAACGAGTGGTGTCTAGGATAGCAATTGGTTCCGGTGATGTTGGAACTTCTCAAAACATGTTGATTTATGTGAAGAGGCTGGGTAATAAGACCACTCATTGCAACTGTTCCTGAAAAAGGGTAAAACAACCAAGTGAAAGCGTATGATCGACCAAGCATATAGTGACGATGGAAGGAGGAAAACCAAGGCTCATTTGGAAAAGGCTGATAGAATGGAAAGCACAAGGGTTAAAATGGAAATGGGTTCATTTTTACACAAGCTTGAACCATGGGGAACTATGCTTGGATTCAGTTTCACGTTTACACAAGTTTGAAATGAAAAACTATGCTTGGATTCAGTTTCATGTTTACACAAGCTTGAAATGAAAAACTATGCTTGAGATTGGTTTACATGCCCTCAACATGATGAAAGGGAGAGTCTCCTATAACCAGATGGAAGTCGTTGCAATGAAGTAGGATAGTTATCCAACACCTTTTTGGCTTTGTCTAGATAGGGACAAAGGTGAATGGGGTGATTCCCTTCACATAACCTACAAGGAAACTTAACTTTACCATTAGGTGCATGCCCCCCAAGCTTATTCACCTAAGTAGACTCCTTGCGGTTATCAGGTGGATAGAATGAAGGTTCATATACGAGATCAAGTGAAAGACTTGACTGGGATTTTACGAGATCTACTCAAAGACTCGACTTGGAACTTTGATCCAGGGGACCTTGTTTTGTTTTTTAATGAGCTTGACACAAGACAAGGAACTTTGCTCAGATTCCTTGTTTCATTTTTTAAACAGCTTGACACAAGACAAGGAACTCTCCTCTGATTCCTTGTTTCATTTTTTAACGAGCTTGACATAAGACAATGAACTATGCTCATGGGAGTTGTTCCATTTTTTAATGAGGTTGACACATTAAAAGAACTATCCTCATATTCCTTGTTTCATTTTTTAACGAGCTTGACACATGACAAGGAACTATGCTCATGGGAGTTGTTCCATTTTTTAATGAGGTTGACACAGTAAAAGAACTACCCTCATGTTCCTTGTTTCATTTTTTAACGAGCTTGACACAAGACAAGGAACTATCCTCGTATCCTTGGTTTCATTTTTTAACGAGGTTGACACAAGACCAGGAACTGTACTCATACTCCTTGATTTCATTTTTTAACGAGGTTGACATAAGACAAGGAACTATCCTCATATCCTTGGTTTCATTTTTTAACGAGGTTGACACAAGACCAAGAACTACCCTCATACTCCTTGATTTCATTTTTTAACAAGGTTGACACAAGACAAGGAACTATCCTCGTATCCTTGGTTTCATTTTTTAACGAGGTTGACACAAGGCTAGGAACTATCCTCATATTCTTTGTTCACGACCCATAAGAGGTCATGAATTCCAAGAGGTTCTCATCAGATGGGAGAACACTAGAGATATCTGGTTCCAATGCCCCCAGTACATAATGCACAACATCACTGAATTGATCATTAGTTGATTTAGGCATGGAATGGGTTGCCACATAATTAACCCGTGGGGGGGATGATACCATTGGTACAAAATGACCATTTAGGGAAGATGGTTGATTGGGAGCCATACTTGGACCGGGAAATGAAAGTTGGTCAACAGTGACAATTCCACCTTCATGCGGGAAACAAATCACTCGAAAGAGTGTTCAAACAATAGCTCCCGTGTCATAAACATAGTCACACCCAAGAATTAAATTGTAATATAAAGGGCCTGGGACTACCATCACATTGATATAAACAATTTTTCCTCCCAAAGTAATAGGCAACTGAGGAAGTATTCCTAATGGTTGACTGGTTCCTTTGTTAAAATCCAATAGATTCTGGGTAACAGGCACAAGTGGTGGCGAACCGAGCGCTTGCCAAGCAGTAGAGGAAATGATACTCACAGATGCACCTTCATCTATAATAGTTCCAGATACAATCATATTACAAACCTGTACTATGATCTGGAAAGGCACATAAGAAGGAAGATGGGATCCTGATATTCGATTCCAATCAAAGGAAGTGACCAGACTACTTGGAGGGGTTACCGTAAAAATGGGAGAATTATCCCTTTGAGTTATGAGAGCAAAAGGATTTTCTTCATGTCTTGATGGAATAGGAGGGTTGCCTCCAAGCTCATTGGAATCTGAAGAAATGAAAAGAGCCTGAGTGGTATCATATTCACTCTCTTCAGGAAAGGTACGATTAACTGAAGGTGAAATTGGGTCGATTGTTACCTCGACTTGTTGATTTGGGTCAGGTATAGACTCATAGGATTCACTTTCAAAGAGAGTGGGTTTGACTGACGGTCGATTTGAGTTAGTCAATTCATCAACTAGTGAAGGATTAAGGGAGAGTCTCCTGTAACCAGATGGAAGTCGCTGCAATGAAGCAGGACGGCTATCCAACACTTTTTTGGCTTCATACTAGATAGGGACAAAGGTGAATGGGGTGATTCCCTTCACATAACCTACATGGAAACTTAATTTTACCCTTATTTCCATGAACTTTACTACCACTAGTGTCGGGTATAGACTCATAGGATTCACTTTCAAAGAGAGTGGGTTTGACTGATGGTCGATTTGAGTTAGTCAATTCATCAACTAGTGAAGGATTAAGGGAGAGTCTCCTATAACCAGATGGAAGTCGCTGCAATGAAGCAGGACGGCTATCCAACACTTTTTTAGCTTCATACTAGATAGGGACAAAGGTGAATGGGGTGATTCCCTTCACATAACCTACATGGAAACTTAACTTTACCCTTCTTTCCATGAACTTTACTACCACTAGTTGATGGTGTGTCACCAACATGATCTCTAGAAGTTGATGACACAAGATGTTTTGAACGAGAAGATCATTCTTCTAAAATCTGAGGAATATCAGGACAATTTCGAAGAATATGGTTTTCCACACAAAGTTTGCATGGATATCAAACTTTGTGAGGATTGACAGACGGTTTCTCATCAAATGTTGCATTCAAAGCAATGGTTGCTTGGTTGCCCCTCTGCTGAATTTGCTTCTTCTTCTTCTTCCCTTTCTTCTTCTTCTTAGCCACCTAGTTACTAGTGCCAATACTTTCACCAGGCGAAGAGGAAGAAGGGGAGGAAGAAGGGAAAGGGTCAACTTTAGGATCAATTGGAGGTTGATTTTGTCTAGTTTGAGGTGTACTTGATTACGGATAAAACACGACATTTTGAATCAAGGAGGTTGAAAAAAACCATACTGGTAAACTAATGGTAAATCCTGGTAGGGATAATGTAGGCATATAATGAGCACCAATATTTCCGAAAGGAGGAAAAGGACTAGGATTCCCATCAAAAGGAATTCCTTGATTGGTGGATTCCAGATTTGTCACCATATGTTTCAACCTAAGATCAACTAAGGAGTGAGCGTGGAGGATGTTATCTACGGTCAATTAACTTTATTTTAATCAAAGTAACATAACAAAACAAAAGAACGATAATCTAGGGAAAATGTTTACCAAGCAACTGTGAACTGTAGAATACCTCTTGGTGAACTGAGAAGTACGGGCAGGCAATATCCTCGAATGTTGTGTTCGGTGTATCATAGTGTACAAGGCAGCCGACTCGATTACCTAAGGATGGATAGAAACCTAGTTTTGTCCTCCCATATATACCCGAAAGTACATGGAGGCCCATTCCGTATTAGCGTTGCCTAATGCAAAACCACATAGTGAGAGCATTCCTATATACTTTACGTACTATAACGTCGCCCTATATACCCGAAGGTACATGGACGAGCTACGATATAATCACGTACGTGGAATGAGGTATCACACTTGGGATGTATTGCAGACAAGTTAGCGACAAATGCTATGTTTTATGACACTGGAACATGTCTCTAGCCTAGACCTCTAAATGTTCTTCTTTAGGTGACAATGCTCCATTAGGTAAATTCAGATAAATTTTAAGTTGATCTTCTTTAGAATTTGCCTTTCAAGGTTCACCATGTGATGTATGCTTGCAATTCCTAAAATGCAACTAATATGATAAGCATTATTTTCATTCAATTGAACAATTAAAACCTTAGCTAGTAGGGATAGAGCAATTAGATCTTTGACAAAGAGCAAAGAGCACACCTAATGCAATTTTCCTAGCTATTCCTTTCAAGCATTCAAAAACTATAATATGAATGATGCAAGTTTTTCTTTTCGATTCCCTTGATGTTATGATGAAAAAAAAAGGAAACTAATGCACATACAATCAATCAACCTTTAACAAGAACAAAGACTTTATGACAGTTCTATTTCGAAGGAAAAGAAGACTTTTACGTCACTTTCTTTCGAATAAATATTAACCAACTATAATCTAACTTGACTATGGATTGATAATGACAAAGAAAACATTTAAGAAACATTAATCAATCAAGTCAAAGTAGGGTTGGAAAGAGGAAATACGAGTTGATTTCAGAGACATACTACAATCATTGATCTTTTAACAAGCATAAACAAAAGGAAATTTGGAGAAAAAACCCAATCCAAAGGTGAAAATTTTCCCTAAGGTGGATCAGTGTACATCAAAGAGGGCCTAACTGCGTTGCAGGGCACTGTCTCTCACTCAAGGCTGCTCTGCAGAGCACTGTCCCCTGACCACGCCTTCACTGATTCTTGAGAGGTCACTCAAGAGTCATCTAACCTCAAATTTTTGACCAAAAAACAATTTAAAAAGCTGAAATAAGATCAATGAAAGTAAGCAAAGTCTACTAGAGTGTCCTAGGATGTGGATTAGATACTTGGAACGATGATCGTTCCCTAGTGGAGTCGCTAATTTGTTTTGGAGAATTTGGTATCTACAGATAAATACTAATTCCCTAGATAAGTAGCCATATCTAGAACAACAGTTTAAAGTATTTTAGTCTTTCCCTATAAGCAATAGATAAGATGAGAAGATGAGAAACCTACTTGTAGTTCCTCTTTCCTCTCATCTCTCTTGTATCGAGCCTGTCGCTCCTTCTCGTACTTAATATGCTTGAGAAGTACCACAACAAAAAACAAAGAATCGATCAAAGCAAAAGATCTATTGAATATAAATGAATGGAATCAGATACATTTCACACATATAAGCATTATAAAAAAATACAAACATATGGGAGAAAGGTTCAAACACTTTATTGAATAAAAGAAGGAATTACAACCATTTGTGTCTGATTCCAAGCCATTCCTCTATCTTGGATCCCATCCACATCACATCAAAAGCATGACAAACTTGTAGCATTACAATACTTTCTTCAAATCCAAATCTCATAGCAACATTATCTCCTTACAATTCAACATAATCTAGCCCCTGATCACTTAGATGAGTGGTCAATTTATAGGGAGATGAAAGAGGTTTTGTCATAAATGGTGGCATTGAATGGCCTTCCATACTTAGAATTAGTTCCATGGAGGAAGGGATGATAGGATAGGATGCATCTTAACTCATTCATCATCCATTTTCGAGCTCATAGGAGTTGACAAGTGATGGAACCTTCTAGATGACTCAAAAAGATAAGAATATTCCCTAAACCCTATGTGAATTTTGCTCAAACTCACCCAGTGCAGGTGAAAGGAAGCCTAAGTGCTCTGCAGAGCACCCTGGCATGGACTTAACTACTCTGCAGCGCACCCTTACATGGGCCTACCTGCGCTGGTCCCTCTAGAGGCCATTTTTGGATGTCTTCAAGTCATGAAACTGTCTGGGAAGGAGGCATTCAATGGGTTGACTTGTTTAGGGCATGTAGTAGCTCAAATTAGGGTTTGATGAGCCCTAAAACACTGACCTGGATGATGGGATTGATGTGCCCAAAGGGATCTGTAACAACGGGTCTCTTTGTAATCCCATGGTTTCTTGGTTTTGATGCAAACTCAATGGTGGTTACTAAAATGTTCGTTTGGATAAGGCTACATAATTTTCCACTCCCCTTTTGTAACCACCAGGTCATAGAAGGCATTGGGAACTCTTTTGGAAGGTTCCTAAAGATGGATCGAGAAAGAATGGGCAAAGGTATATTCACTTTTGCCCGCATATGTGTGGAGATGAGTTTAAGAAAAGGCCTTCCTGATCGTATTTTCCTGACACATCAAGACTTCAAGTGGGCACAATGGTTAGATTTTAAAAACACCGCCTTTAGATGTCGGATCTGCCATCAAAAAGGGAACTTGCAGAACACATGGAAACAAGCAAAGAAAAGAACATAGAAAAGACCGTAAAATAAAAAAGGATGGTAATTCCTAGACCCTCCTTCTTCAGATGACGAGGATGAAGAAATGGATGAGACCCAACAACATCCAGAGACAAAAAATCAACAAGGTTCTCAAAAGGAGGGAGAAGAGAAGCAGGAGGATCAGAACAAACAAGCAGAGAATCCCAATAACTCAACAGTGGTTCTGATCCTTGAGAACCAACACGAGGAAAAGAGAAACAATCAAGGCACAGGTGGAACTAAGTGATCTCATATCTTTGAGAGCTCAGATTCAGATAAAGAAGCCCCAAATATTTCAAGAAATAATGAGATGGAAATTGTTACGACTACTTCATCACTTGGAGTTTGGAAAAACTTCCAAAGGAAAAAAGGCAAAAAAGAAAAAAACCAGTTTATCTAGCTAAATGCAATTTTTATTTTTTATTGTTTTTGTAGCCTAGCTACTATGGTGCTTAAAGCACATTCACTGGTCCCCACGAACAATTCTTGAATGCATTTGTGAATCTACTCTATGTAAATTTATATTTTATTAATAGAAAGTTGTGATTTTTCCTCGGGAAAAAAATATACAAAAAGAAAATTTCAATTACTCTAAATATTATTAAATAAAAATAAAATAAAATAAAACACTCACATGAAAAAAAGGGGTTGTAGATGTTAGTTTCAATTGTTTGAGGCAACATTTTGCATTAACCATGATATTGACAACATCTAGGCTCTGAAAGTTCGAAGATGGAAAAATATAATAATCATTTCTTTTAAAATAGGTTATGAATATGTGCAACCATTGATAAAAATATTGAAATGCAATTTTGTTGATTAATGTCCATTAAGATTTATATGCTTTATTAATTTTAAGAAAATAAGAAAAATCCCTTAACATTTTATTTCTATATTAAAAAATAAGTGAAAAAATCATTTCAAAATTATCATAATTTTGGAAAGTTAAAAATTCAATAACGATAAGTAATTTAAGTAACATCATTTGAAATATTGCAAAAAAATGAAATTTTTTTTGTAAATTTAAATGGTTATATTTTTAAATATTTTATTTTTTAATTTTAAAAATATTACTTTTTTTTGTAAGTCAGTACAAAAAGATTTATATCTGAGTTCAGTTTTCTATGATCCATATCATGAATGAATAATGAGAAAACTTTCGGTAAAAATCACATCATAAGAGTTTTGTCAACTCTTTTCGAACCACCTAGTGTAGTTCATCGTTAGGACAAGATGAAGAATCAGATCATGGCACCAGATTAAATAGAGCGATCAATGTAGAGACCATTAATATTTTTAACGGTTGTAATAAACAACTAGTTTTGAAAGAAAAGAAAAAAATAGAATGTTAAATTGGAATTAAGTCAAATATTTAGATTCAGAATTTTATTTTTTTAGATTAAATTATAAATAAATGATAATAGATTAAATTAATAAAATTATTTAGAAAAATATTTATATTAATATAAAATGTTTTACATTGATAGCATATGTTGGCCATTTAATAGAACCATCCTAAAGATGGCCATAGACATAACAGACCGAAGGATGGCCATAAATAAGTACATAACACATAGAAAAAAACAGGAAACATTGGAATCATGCAGCTTGGGGTTGATCACCAGTGCGTCCTTTCTTTCCTTTCTCCTTTGCTACTTTGATCCAACCTTCCGGAGGTGTGGCTACCAAATCTACCTTAAGATTGTTCTGAAAATATAAGGAGGCATCCTTGTTAGCATTCGAGGAGGTTGATTCATGGGCGTGCTTCATGGCACCCATCGAAACATTGTTATTGAGTTCTTCTCTTTCGGCTGACAAAACTTTGATCTCCCGACCTCCTTCAAGAGGTTTTTGGAGATTTGAATTCTAGGCCTCATCTAATGGGAGCATGCCATCATCAAAATCATCATCTTCTTGATCTGAGGAAGAGGAATCCTCCTCTTCTTGAGGAGGTGAGCTTCATGGCTTCCATGCTTTAGATCTGGGCTTCCATTTGATTGGTTTTTGAGAACAAGAATTATGAAGATGACTTTTTTGATGACAAAGTTGACACTAAAAAACAATGTTCTCATAGTCTAGTTGTTGGGTCTAGTGAAAATCACCTATTTTTAAATTAATTTTGTCAGACAAGCATTTTATGATGTCGATTTCCATGCAAATCAGGCCATAGGTGAAGACTGCACATTGGCCTCACGAGGGATCTATGACTAGAAAATGACCCAAAGTGTTTCCAATACCCAGAAATGCTGAAAAATGCCATAGATGGGTCGACGTTGGACCATGGTTGATTTTAATGTTGAGACAATATTTGTCAAAATGCAACATTAGACCATGGTTGACCATGATTGACCGTGGTTGACCATGATTGCTTTTATAAAACATGGATGACTATGGTTGATCATGGTAAACCATGATTAACCATGATTGATCATGGTAAACCATGATTAACCATGATTGATCATGGTTAACCATGATTGATTACGATTGACCATGATTGATATTATAAACCCAAGGTGTATAAACCCTAAGAAAAATATTATAAACCCTTAAATAAACATGGTTGACCATGGTTGATTTTCATATTGTGACAATCTTTGTCACAATGCGATGTTGGACCATGCTCGACCACCATTGAACACTTAGATTAATAAGAGAATATTATAAATCCAAGGTATATAAACCCTAAGAGAAATATTATAAACCGTTAAATAAACATGGTTGATTTTCATATTGAGACAATCTTTGTCACAATGCAACATTGGACCATGCTCAACCACGACTGACGCAAGGGAATTATATTAAACCCTATGAATATGAACCTTTAGATTAATAAACCTAAGACATTGATATTATAAACTCAAGGGAATAATACTAAAACCCCAAGGGATAAATATTATAAACCATGTTTTATGAACCTAAGGTAATAATATTAAACTCAAGGGATAAATATTATAAACTCAAGGTATATAAACCCTAAGATAAATAGTATAAAGCATAAAATAAACATGGTTTACCATGGTTGATTTTCATATTGAGATAATATTTGTCACAATGTGACATTGGACCATGATTGACCATGATTGATTTTCATATTGAGACAATCTTTGTCACAATGCGACATTGGACCATGGTTGATTTTCATATTGAGGCAATCTTTGTCACAATGCGATGTTGGACCATGGTTGACTATGATTGATTTTATAAAACATGGTTGACCGAGGTTGACCAAGGTTGACCAAGGTTGACCATGGTCGACCATGGTTGATCATGGTTGACCGTGATTGATCATGCTTGAGTATGATTAATATTATAAATCCAAGGGAATAATAAACCCAAGGGATTAATATTAAAAATCAAAGGGATAATATAAACCCAAGGTATATAAACTCTAAGATAAACATTATAAACCATTAAATAAACATGGTTGATCATGGTTGAATAATATTAAACCCTCCAAATATGAACCCTTAGATTAATAAACCTAAGGGATTGATATTATAAACATAAGGGATTAATATTAAAACCCCAAGGGATTATGAACCCAAGGGAATAATATTAAATCCCAAGGGATAAATATTGTAAACCCAAGGTATATAAACCCTAAGATAAATATTATAAACGCTAAAATAAACATGGTTTTCCATGGTTTATTTTCATATTGAGACAATCCTTGTCATAATGCAACATTGGACCGTGGTTTATGTTGGGCCTTGAAATTGTCATTCACTTCCATTCCATTTTCACTTATATTTCCATATTGTCACCTTCACTCCACCTATATTTTGTTACATTTACCTTACCATTATCATTATTGGGTCACATTTATGTTTTCCCAAACTTTATTAATTCTTAGCATTTTTAAATGAATTTATGGTTAAAAATTAGAAAATAATGTACATATGCTTATACCTAACAAATGGGATGAGATTGTTGACATGTGTAGGTCAAAAGGAAGCTTCTAAAAGACCTTTATGTGGCCCCCCAAAACCAAATTCGAATTTGAGTGGAGAAGATCATAGGATCATAAGGATATGTGTCTCATTTCCTATTTGTATTGAAACTTTAAGAAGGCATGTGTCTTATCATTTCTTATTTTGATTTTAACTCTAGAGATATAGGGAGAGCTTCATGGACTCTTATTAATGAGATAGAAAATAGGGGAAATTTTCTCCTATCAAGGGGGGGATGAGGAAAAGAAGAGAAATAATTATAGAATGTTTTGTAACAAGGCTTGAGATGGAATGGAATGTAAATTGAAGAGCTATTGATGTAATGGGATTAGGAGTGTAGATTTCCATTGTGTAAATTTGTGAGTTTATTAATAAAGAAGGTTCTTTTCTATTATTGAATTTTAAAATGTGAGTTTTGCGAGTTAGAATGCTATTGGACAATGGAAGAGCCCCCATCAACCATGTGCATCCCTTTGTAAATTTGTAAGATTAATTAGTTTGTTTTACTTTGATTCATGCAAATAGTTTAGCTTTCCATTGCAAATGTTATTTTATTTTTCAAATGTAGATTTACCTCACTGTGTAATTTTATGTTTCCTAAGAGCATCTCAAGAAAGTAGTGTTTTATCTATTTTCTAAAATTGGATTGCTTGAAGCATTAGAGCATACAGTGACTTAGTTTTCTTTCACATGTCTTTACAATGCTTTCTTAGATTCAGATTTACATTCACTGTTTAACCCTATGTTTTACAAAGAGCTTCTCAAGAAGGTAGCATTTAACTATTTTCCAATATCGGTTGCTTGAGGCATTGAGAATAAACAATGATTTAGTTTCTTTCCTTATGATTTTGTCATGCTTTTTAGATTAAGCTTTCATCTATTGTGTAATTTCATGATCAACAAGTCCAAGAAGGTAGTTCTTCCAATTTGGGTTGCCTAAGAGGCATTAGATCACATAGTAGCTACGAGCTTTCCTTTCCATGCTTTTATGATGCTTTCTTATATCACATCTAATGTATACTCAATTGCTTAAGTCATTTCAAGAAGATGATTTCGACATCTTCCTATATTGAATGTTCATAATAGTATTTGAGCATGCAGTAGATCATAGTTGTTTTTATATTGCTTGCTTTCATTTCATAGAATAGGATTAGTTTTATTTTTGATCAAGAGTTTTCAAGGATAGGATAGGAAGTGATTTCATTTTCATCTTATCAATGAATACAATTGTATCTAGAATAATGCTTTGCTTTTCATAGACACAGTGTCAACCTAGATTAGACTAACCATTCAAGTTTTTGATTTGATTTTATGCAAATTAAGTTAGTTGAAGTACATTTCCTTTTCTTCCTTCTTAGAAATTAGTTTTTATATTAAACATCCATTAGACTTAGTTGATCATTGACACCTAACATCCATTACAATCATTAGGCATAAAAGACAAAACCCTCAAAACAATACAGAGACACACTCAACGAAATAAGAAACAAGGTTAACTAAGCACATATTGTGCACCATACTTCATCAGTTTACTAACCCTAGTCGATAATTTATGTTAGAAATTTAAGACATTAAATTGACTGAACAGTTTGGCGCCGTTTCCGGGGAAGTGTAATTAGGAGACCTTATTTCTTACATCTAAAAAAAAAACGAATAATAATTTCTCAAGTATGCTCTCCTCCCGCGCTTTGTGTGATCTGGAGGATCAGAAAAAGAATTTTTATGTCAAAAAAAAACAACAACAACAACAAAAATTAAACATAATAAAACAAAAGAGAAAAAACCTTCAAATATACAAACCTTCAAGCACCATGCAGCTATGGCAAATTGCTGAGACTGCCCACTCACGGCAAAGACAAAGCCAATTGGAGTTCAGTGAGCAAGGTTGAGTTTTAATTCGATTAAAAGAGCAGTTCACTCTCCAATATATATTTTAATCGTGATTGTTAATCATTAAAAACCAAATGCCACTAAATGAATCTTGTCCTTACATTGCCCACCATTGAATCGTGTAGGTGTGATGTGGATAGTTGATCCTTGAAGCACACATACAGTCATTCTCCCAAACCTTGAAGTTCCTCATTCCGGTTTCTGAGGAAGAGGCATCAACAGATATTTCTTTCTTGAAAGGCTGGACGAGGTGGTGCTGGTGAGAGACGAAGCGGTCCAGGAGCAGAATCAATGTTTGAAGTTCAAGCAATCTAGAGGCAATTAGCTTCGAGTTGATGCATCGGAGGGACTTCCAGGCATGGATTATTACGTGAGAATTGATAGTTGAGGCAAAAGCAGTGGTTTCAAAAGCAGTCGTTCGAGATGGAGATGAAGATCCACCAGTTTATGATCCAGTTCCATATCCAGAGCAAGCCAGCCCAACCACTCAACCATGGCACCTCCATGCTAAATCGAAGCAGCCTTCCAAAACCTACAAATCAAACCACACCAATTGAATTCATAGCGATTCCCAAAAAATGCAGCAACATAAAAACACGATTTTAAAACACAAATTCTGAGAAAACCTAGGTGAATTAGAAAAATCCAAGACATGGGTTTTTTCAAGAATAGGGTGAATTAGGTAACCCAGAAATGGTTTTCCGAATTTCACAACTGTTTGAGCGAATTTTATGGTTCTTCGGAGCCTTAGTTTCCAAACTACGTGAGGAAAACATATTCTTTTTATGCACGAGGTTTTGCTGGCAATAACACATTTAATTCACTAAGACTTCTAGTCAAACAATGACTCTTGCTCCTCTGCAAAATTTCAACAGATTTACCCTCCCAATATGGCAAACCTTAGCACGTATTCATGTAGGTGTGATTCACACGGGAGTACCAACTACGATTACTCAAAATGATTTCGTCAAATCGAAACAGGAAGATCCTGCAGCAATCAGTTCTGAAGGATGAGCGAATCTCCAGGATCGATCCGCCAATGGCAAATAAGAAGATGAGAGAAACACTAGATGAATTCTGAAATTGTTATTTCAAGATCTTGATCTACGCCAGTTCCAGTTACAAATCTGTAGGGATTTTTTTTTATCAGCTAATGAAGGCATTCCAATTTTGAAGAGGCAGCGCTAGATGGAATCACGAAACCTGGAAAAAGTTGGTCTAACAGAATGAAATGTGCAATCAATCTTTTTGAAGCAATTTATAAAAATGAAAATACTTGCAAAATTTGATTGAAATAATTTTTTTTTGTACAAGTACTTTTTCATATTTTTGTCGTTTCAAATATTTTTGACAGCATGTTATTTTTGCAGCATAGATGACGATTCAATAATGACTTGCAGAACAATTGGAAAATTATTTAGATGATTTCTAAACATTTGGCATTAATATTATTGCTGTGTATTTTTCTATGAAGTTTTAACTTGTAGGACAACAAATCGTTGTGATGCCAATCACTTTACCGAGCACAGTGCATGAAGTCATTCGACAATAGGGAGTTGATTTATTTTTCATGGTTATTTCTTAAAAATGGATTGTCATTGATATCATGAATTGGACCGAATATAACACTTTTGATTTTCCTTAATTTGTTTCATTTGACATTCAATTTTTGCGTAAGAATCAGAAAGAAATTAGCTATTTCTTTTTTAACACACTTATGTTCTTTGTGTCAAGTTTTTTTTGCAGGTTTAGGATGATTGAATGATCAACAAGGAGATTAAATTGTGATGACAATTGGTCTTCAAAAGACCAATCTCATGAGAAACATAAGAACAATTCCATGTCCATATTCATCAAAACCATTACTCTTCCTCCCTTTTGAATTATAAATCCAACCAAGCAATTTAAAGCAAGCCACAGTTATTTTTCCTAACAAGAGTCAGTTGTTCATTTTCCTTCATTCACATACACTTTCTGTATACTCCTGACCTACAAATAAAAGTAAGAAGCTCATTGACATTCTTATTGCCCATTGTCATCTTCCATTTTCATTTTTCCTTTCCTATCATTTTCCTTTCGCAATTAAACCCTGCTTCAATGCAAATTATTGAGTCCATAGTCTTTTGAGTCTAAAATCCTTGCAAAAACACCTTGAGGCTTGCACGCCTTAATGGAAATTCCTCATGCCAACGAACAATGAGAATACATTAATGTCCCTTGTTCATCGGATCTTCTAGGTACTCGACAATAGCAAAATTATTCGTACCTAGCAAGATGTATTTGGGTATCTTGACTCTCATTGTCATCAATGGTGAGAGTTCTCGTGTTGACTAGTGGCATCCATTAATGGCCACTAAGTCAACAATTTCCTGCTATGTTCAACATCATAACATCTATTCATATAGCAGGAATTGTGCCAATAAGTTTTGAAGACATGAAGACTATCATTTTCAGCATTTTTGAGCAAATGTAGAAGACATGCAACTACGAAATCAGAGGACAGCTGCAGAATCAAATAACAGTTGCGGAATCATATGGCAGTAGTAGAATCAACACTATTCCGCGACAG
The DNA here is from genome assembly GCA_031772625.1 of Pinus tabuliformis. Lineage (NCBI taxonomy): Eukaryota > Viridiplantae > Streptophyta > Pinopsida > Pinales > Pinaceae > Pinus > Pinus tabuliformis. The sequence goes on from CM062804.1 coordinate 1,198,341,480, forward strand.
ATTCAACAAGTTTTAATAAAAGCAATAAAAGTTCATCTTGAATCTTTTCTCCATGACTTGTCCAGCCACATGAAGAAGATTATGATCAGAATTTTGCATTCGCCACACATGCAGCTCATCCATTTTCAAAGGGTAAGTTAAGGTATGTCATTTTCTAACTTTTTACCATAAAGTTACTTGAAAAGCTAGAATTATAATTTTTTGAAAAATACATTTCTCTTCCTCATCTCATAAAATTGCCAATATCATCAGTTGGGGGGGGGGATACATTTATATTCATATTTTGCCGTATTCATATCACATTCAAAAGTCCACATACTTTCAAAAGATATTAACTATTACATTATTGTTATGAGCATACAAATGCTTTTCAAAAGTACTGAAAAAATAATTGGATGCAAACACAATCATGGTTGTCACACAAGAACCAACTATGATGCAATCCAATAAAGATATACTTTGCAACAATAATCAAATTATCATTATGCAAAGTTCAAAGATAAAAAATGAATGCAACAACAAAATATGGTTGTAACACAAGAACCAACCATGTTGCAATTCAACTAAAAGACTTTGCAGAAGTATGAAGTTATCAAATGATATCATGTAAAGTTAAGTCAAAGCTTAAGGATAAAAAATAATTAATGTAATAGATTGCATGAGGACATGCAATAGCTTCAGTTGGGGGGTATGTTGGGCCTTGAAATTGTCATTCACTTCCATTACATTTTCACTTATATTTCCATATTGTCACCTTCACTCCACCTCTATTTCATTACATTTACCTTACCATTATCATTATTGGGTCACATTTATGTTTTTCCAAACTTTATTAATTCTTAGCATTTTTAAATGAATTTATGGTTAAAAATTAGAAAATAATGTGCATATGCTTATACCTAACAAGTGGGATGAGATTGTTGACATGTGTAGGTCAAAAGGAAGCTTCTAAAAGACCTTTATGTGGCCTCCCAAAACCAAATTCGAATTTGAGTGGAGAAGATCATGGGATCATAAGGATATGTGTCTCATTTCCTATTTGTATTGAAACTCTAAGAAGACATGTGTCTTATCATTTCCTATTTTGATTGTAACTCTAGAGATATAGGGAGAGATTCATGGACTCTCATTAATGAGATAGCTTCTCATATTTTTGTATAAATAGGGAAAGTTTTTTCCTATTGGGGTGGAAGAGGAAAATGAGAGAGAATTATAGATTGTTTTGTAACAAGGCTTGAGATAGAATGGGATGTAAAGTGAAGAGCTATTGATGTATTGAGATTAAGAGTGTAGATTTCCATTGTGTAAAGTTGTGAGTTTATTAATAAAGAAGGTTTTTTTTTTTCTATTATTGAATTTTAGAATGTGAGTTTTGCGAGTTGGAATGTTATTGAACAATGGAAGGGCTCCCATCAACCATGTGCAACCCTTTGTAAATTTGTAAGATTAATTAGTTTGTTTTACTTTGATTCATGCAAATAGTTTAGCTTTCCATTGCAAATGTTATTTTATTTTCAAATGTAGATTTACCTCACTCTGTAATTTTATGTTTCCTAAGAGCATCTCAAGAAAGTAGTGTTTTATCTATTTTCTAAAATTGTATTGCTTGAAGCATTAGAGCATACAGTGACTTAGTTTTATTTTACATGTCTTTACAATTCTTTCTTAGATTCAGCTTTACATTCACTGTTTAACCCTATGTTTTCCAAGGAGCTTCTCAAGAAGGTAGCATTCAGTTTTTTTTCCAATATTGGTTGCTTGAGGCATTGAGAATAAACAATGATTTAGTTTCTTACCTTATGATTTTGTCATGCTTTTTAGATTAAGCTTTCATCTATTGTGTAATCTCATGATTAACAATTCCAAGAAGGTACTTCTTCCAATTTGGGTTGCCTAAGAGGCATTAGATCACATAGTAGCTGCAAGTTTTCCTTTCCATGCTTTTATGATGCTTTCTTATATCACATCTAATGTATACTCAATTGCTTAAGTCATTTCAAGAAGATGATTTCGACATCTTCCTATATTGAATGTTCACAATAGTATTTGAGCATGCAGTAGATCATAGTTGTTTTTATATTGCTTGCTTTCATTTCATAGAATAAGATTAGTTTTATTTTTTATCAAGAGTTTTCAAGGATAGGATAGGAAGTGATTTCATTTTCATCTTATCAATGAATACAATTGTATCTAGAATAATGCTCTGCTTTTCATAGACACAGTGCGGCCTAGATTAAACTAACCATCCAAGTTTTTGAACTGATTTTATGTAAATTAAGTTAGTTGAAGTACATTTCCTTTTCTTCCTTCTTAGAAATTAGTTTTTATATTAAACATCCATTATACTTAGTTGATCATTGACACTTAACATCCATTAAAATCATTAGGTATAAAAGACAAAACCCTCAAAACAATACAAAGACATACTCAACGAAATAAGAAACACGGTTAACTAAGCACATATTGTGCACCACACTTCATCAGTTTACTAACCTTAGTCGATAATTTATGCTAGCAATTTAAGACATTAAATTGACTGAAAAGTTTACCATGCCTGACCATGATTGATTTTCATATTGAGACAATATTCATCACAATGCAACATTGGACTATGGTTGACCATGGTTGATTTTCATATTGAGACAATCTTTGTCACAATGCGACGTTGGACCATGGTTGACCATGGTTGATTTTATAAAACAAGGTTGACCATGGTCGACCATGATTGTCCATGGTTGATCATGGTTGGACCATGGTCCATCCTTATCACAATGCGACGTTGGACCATGGTTGACCATGATTGATTTTCATATCGAAATAATCTTTGTCACAATGTGACATTGGACCATGGTTGACCATGGTTTACCATGATTGAGCATGGTTGTCCATGATTGATATTATATATACCAAGGGAATAATAAAACCTTAAATAAACATGGTTGACCATGGTTGATTTTCATATTGAGACAGTCTTTGTCACAATGCGACGTTGGACCATTCTCAACCATAGTTGAACCTTTAGATTAATAAGGGAATAATATTAACCCAATAACATAATATAAATCCAAGGTATATAAACCCTAAGATAAATATTATAAACCCTTGAATAAACATGGTTGACCATGGTTGATTTTCATATTGAGACAATCTTTGTCACAATGTGACATTGGACCATGCTCGACCACGGTTGAACCAAGTAAATAATATTAAACCCTAGAAATATGAACCCTTAATTAATAAACCCAAGGAATTGATATTATAAACCCAAGGGATAAATATTATAAACCATGTTTTTGCCCCAAATATTATAAACCATGTTTTATGAACCCAAGGTAATAATATTAAACCCAAGTTATATAAACCTTAAGATAAATATTATTAACCATAAAATAAAATGATTGACCATGGTTGATTTTCATATTGAGACAATTCTTGTCACAATGTGATGTTCATGGTAAATTTTAGGGGCGAATTATAGCCCAAAGGTGAAATGTGAGGGTTTTTACATTTTAAGAGGGCGAAATTTTTATTAAAAACCATTTTCATATAATTAGCCCCAATTTTATTTAAATATATATATATATATATTAGCCCAAAATAAAAAAATGTGCAGATAAACTAACCGAACCTTCATTTGGCCCGATTCACTGGTTTTGAGAAATCGTATTCCCTTAAAATCACCGAATTTTAATATTTGCCCCTGGGTTGGGAGATTAAAGTGAATTAATACCTTACATTGGGCACAATTTTTTTCAATACCATGGGCCAATACCACATGCGCAAAAACCATCTCTCATTTCACAATCAAAATATTTATAAATATTTTATTTGAATTTAATTTTATAACATTTTTTAATTAAATCTAAAAGCAAAAATATTATAACTACTTTTAAGATATATCTAAATCCCTTATCACATTCAAATATATGTGATATAAATAATAGTTATCAATTAGGATCCATTTTACCATATAAGTTAGTCTAATAATTTTGTAGCCATATTTAAACTTTATTAATATGCACATAAAAATTTAATACTTATAATATAACAATTTTTTTAAGCATGGATATTCACCCCCACTTTACCATAGACATTATTAAGTTGTGAACATGCTTTGTTGCAATACCATGACTTATCAATACCACATGCCCAAAAACCATCTCTCATTGTACAATCTATATATATTAATTTAATGTTATTACATTTTTGGTATGGAAACGATATTGTAATGTCATGTTATGTTATCTAAACATTATGACTCAATCAAATTAAAAAAATTGATTAATTAGCTAATTAAAAATTAAAATATTTTGAATCAATGAAATTACATAAAAATAGAAATTACATTAAAAAAATAAAATTAATAATTATAATAATTAATAATTAAACAAACCTAGATCCATTTTAACTTTGGATCTATCTAGAGATTTGATAATTAATAACCCTATGTTAAAATGAAAGTCTACATTATTATTCTATGTAAAAAATTTAGATTATTATTTTTTTTAATCAATTTTTGTTGAGTAGAGGTAATTTTGAAATAAAAATAAAAATAACTCTATGTAAAAATGAAAATTCTACATTATTATTTTTTATTATATCAAGAGATATTGTTTTGTCCATTACTGGTTTTTGAGCTCAAGGTTTATAAGAACCCATGGTATTCATGTGGAATATAGTCTAGTTAAAGGGGGGAATTATACCATACTAAATCCATCTTCTCATTCTCCCTCTTTCTCTCTCTCCCTCAGTTTTGATTCACATTTCGCATTAGCCTTAACTGTCGATCTCTCAAGCTTAGAGAGGGATGAATCTTGTCTCGTGTATATCTAAAGAGAGGTATGCTATGAATTCTTACAGTAGTATACTTGATTTGCAAAATGTAAGATTTTTTTTACATAGGGATATCTTAAAGTAGTATACTTGGATTTGCAAAATGTAATACTTTTTTTACATAGGGATATCGTTTACTTTTGATTATGGTCTTGCCTATTAAGTGCCCATATTCTGGTTTTGATGAGTTTTGATTATGGTTTTGATCAGGTGCAACGTTTATGACCCTTTCCTATTAAGTGTCTATATTCTAGTTTTGATCAGGTGAAGTGTCTATGACCCTTGTCTATTAAGTGCCCATATTCTAGCTCTCATTTGGGAGGTTTTTTTTTTATTGCATGCAAGGATATTGTCTTGTTCTGTGAAGTTACCAGTGGTTATTGAACTCCAGGTTTATGAGAACCCATGGTATTTCCCATGATATTCATGTGGAATATAGTCTTTTTAAAGGGGGAATTAAACTAGCCTAGATCCATCTTCTCCCTCTTCCTCTTCCTATGCGTCGAAACCATCAGTTTTGATTCTCATTTCCCACTCGCGAGATTTTGATTCTCATAAACTAGCCTAGATCCATCTTCTTCCTCTTCCTCTGGGTATCCCTCGAAACCCTCGGTTTTGATTCTCATTTCCCACTCACTAGGTTTTGATTCTCATTTCCCATTCACCTTAACTAAGGATGGACCTAGGTTGGTGTGTATCAAAAGAGAGGTATATTGTGAGTTCTTAAAGTAGTATACTCTGATTTGCAAAATATAAGGTTTTTTTACACAGGCATATAGTTTATTGGATTTGCAAAATGTAAGGTTTTTTCATATAGGGATATGGTTTACTTTTGATTATGGTTTTGATCAGGTGAAGCATCTATGACCCTTGCCTATTAAGTGCCCATATTCTACATATCACTTGGGAGGTTTGCATAGGTTGATCATGATTGTGAAACCCTATTCCAAAACAAAGACATCTATCCACTTAATTAATCTTTTTTTTTTTTCATTTTAATTTAAAATAATAATCAATAATATGAAAAATATCAATTATGGGACTGAAAAAAGCTAGAAGCACTAGTAGTTGTTGGGAGATTTAAGGTTTTCTAATATCATGAGACAAATGTTTTTTTTGTTGCTTTATATTTTATAGTTTGTGTACAGTAAAATATGGTATATTAACGACTTAATCACTTTCTATCTTAATGGTTAATTTTTTAAAATTCATTTAAATTATAATTAATTAACTTGATATAAAAATTATTGATGAGACAATATTATATAAAGGGAAAGTGATTTGATAATTATAATTACAAGTTGTCCAAATTTGTGAGTGAATGATTATCTTCACTTTCAATTTCTGAATTGAGATATAATTAAATTTGTAATGGTTTATTTATATAATCATCACTCAAACATGATATTTTTCCACAAGGAGGTCACTCACAAAACATAATATATATATATATATATATATATATATATATATATATATATATATATATATATATATATATATATTATTTAATTCAAAACTAAAGAGGTCATTTCAAGTTACAAGGGTTTGTCTCATATATATATATATATATATATATATATATATAAATATAAATTAACCATCATGCAACATAAATTATGTTGACTATGTTAAATTAAAGCATAAATTATTATTTTAATATGATAGCTATAATTATTATTTTATATGTGTCCTTAGAGGTATCCTAAAGTGTTGTTAGATTCTAGCTAGTTCATTTTTTATCATGTTAAGGAAACAATCATAGTACCTAAGGTGACCATGTATATTCATTTTAAAATTTAAATATTTTGTAATAATTTTTGTCAATATAGACAATTTTAAAACTGAAATTCACTAAGCAAAATCATAACAACACTTATCTACTAATCTCTCTCAAAACTACATCTCTCCCTAGACTTTTGTAATTAATATACATTTAAAAAATAAATATTCAAAACTGAAAACTAAATCTCTCCTTAGTTTCAAATGTTATATAAAATATTTTTAATTAGTACATATTTAAAAACTAAATATTCAAAACTTATTTTTATTCACACCGAGCCAAGTTTTCCAATGATGGTCTAAAATCCAAAACCCTAGTAGAAAAAAAGATTCCTTGCCACATGATAGGCTTCTTTGCGCTGAGATTGCTGGGAGGAAGATACTAAGAAGTAAAAACTGGCAATTCAAAAAATACTGTAAGATAAAGAATAAATAAGTTAATTACATTATAATTTTTTTGAGTTGAATTGCAAGCCACAACCCTCAAAATTTAACAAAACATTACTTAAATCATGATCAAGCTATTTACCTGCTCGCAAATAGTAAAATCTCATCTTCCTTCTTAGCTCTTGCGAATATATGTAGGACTCTACATTTTAAGGACGTTGCTTTGAAATGTTGAGCATTTTTGCAGGGCGGAAACCTCTTCTTTGACTGATGCGAGGGGTTCTCACTTATTTTCAGCTAGGGCTTTGCGTTTTGGGGTTTCATCTCGATACATAAAATTCCAAGGGAGATGCAGGCTTATTATCATTGTTTTGCTTGGCCGCAGGAGTTTTAAGGTTGATTTTTATTGCAAACCTTTATGCGATATAACTTTTCGTGCTGATTTTCACCATGCAGATTTTATTAATATGTTCTTTTAGTATGTAATGTTGGATTTTTTATGCTTTTTAGTACTAAAAAGTTTTTGGTTTGGGAATATTGTCGATACAATTGGGGCATTCTTAATGATGGACATGGCTATACCTGTACAATTTTTTATGACAAAAAAATGGGAGAATTCTATCTCCAATATTCATATTTGTTCATCTTCATCTAAAGATAGGTAGAATGAGTAAAAAAACATTTCACAAAATCTATGCTCTAACAGAGCTACTTGGAAACTATTTTACAAACTAATTATATAACAAGATACATAGATAGATCATTCCTAATTTTTCAATAGGCCTCAAAGGAAGTACCCAAACTCAATGAGAAAGGATTGTAATCCCAATGCTTTGTTCCATTTAAATTCTTGTTCTCACATTTCTTTCCCAGATTTCCTCCCTCTCATGACTGGCATAGAGCTTAATGTTTGTTTAGCTACACTTGCATAAGTGAGAGTTCTAATGTCTACCTTTGTTACCCCTAGGCTGAGGGAACATCTTCCTCACTATCTCTAATAATTGTTCCTCCCATGGATTATTAATTTGTTGTTTCACCATTTTTCCCTTGTATTTCTTCTCAATTTTTTCATTTTCACCTTTTTTATTTTTTGCACTTATCTTCTTCATGTCAATTTTCTAAGGACTTATTATGGCTCATTTCCCACTCCTCACTCATATATTTATATTCCAATAGATGAGAAATATATTTCTATTCCATATGAGTAATATACATATTTCAGTTCTTGAGGGATTGCTTAGAAAACAAGGCTCATAGTCATTACAAGAAATACTCATTATGAGTCCAACACATTGTCACATGTAGGATTTCTCCCTACCACCTTCGCTAAACCTAATTGACTTTCCATGAGAAATATCTTTATATTTCATATAAGGAATATACTTGTTTTGGTTCTTGATGGATTGATTAGCAAGGCTTCAAGCCATTAAAAGAAATACTCATTATGAACTTTGTTAGCCCTTTACAAAGCATTTATTATGAAGTGAAATATTCGCCAAGATCTTACAAGATTTTATAATCCAATGAAAGATTCGCCATGATTTTACAAGCTAATATAATTTGGTGAGAGATTCGCCAAAATATATATATATATATACATATTATATTATTAATAAAATTGCCTTCGATTTTTCCTATGAATCATGGGGATTCGCCCATTTATTATATATATAAATTTAGGGGGGTTCTTAAAATTTTCCTTGGTGATGTTGGACCATACTTGACCATCATTTATTTCCACATCGAGATAATCTTTGCCACAATGCGACATTAGACCATAGTTGCCCATGGTTGATTTTCATATTGAGACAATCTTTGTCACAATGCGACATTGGACCATGGTTGCCCATGGTTGATTTTCATATTGAGACAATCTTTGTTACAATGCGACGTTGGACAATGATTGATATTATAAACCCAAGGGATTAATACTAAAAACCCAAGGGATTATAAACCCAAGGGAATAATATATACCCAAGGTATATAAACCCTATGATAAATATTATAAACCCTTAAATAAACATGGTTTACCATGGTTGATTTTCATATTAAGACAATCTTGGTCACAATGCAACATTGGACCATGTTCAACCACAATTTAACCATGGGAATAATATTAAACCCTAGGAATATGAACCCTTAGATTAATAAACCCCAAAGGATTGATATTATAAACCCAAGGGATTAATACTAAAACCCCAAGGGATTATAAACCTAGGGGAATAATATTTTATTTTTTCTCGGTAAAAAACTAAACTATTATATTATGTACAGAAGTAAAAAATTACACCATGGTAAATCAAGAGAGAATCAGGCTTTGGGTATGTCACTCGAGAGCAGTTGAGGCAACCAGGAAACTAGCCCACGCAGGGGCGCCAGACACATAAGCGAGACTGTCCACAAGAGCAAGCCCACGCAGGGGCACCAACCATTTCATCCCACGCAGGGGAGACTGACCTTACCCATTCCATTAACAAAATTTCAGAAACAGAGACAACAAAACAGAAAGCGACAGAGACCAGAAGCATTGATGCTATAACTGAGCCAAAACAAACAACAAAAGAGACCAGAAGACCAGACAAAAAGCCATAGGAACCTTGTACTCGGGCGTCATCAATCGTCCATTTGCACTTTCTCTACCCGGCACCAACCATAGGCTTCCCTTTCAGCAGCAGTGGGAAAAGTATCTTCCTCTTCGCCGGTCCCCGTCCTCTGATCGTGCTTGCTTTGCTTTGCGTTTTCCGAGTCTGAGGCCGGACCTTTAACCTCCTTCTCCGTATCAGCTTCAGGAACCTGTGCTTCGTGCATCTGGTTATCAGTCTTCCTCTGCCCATGTTCATCCAGGGAATCATCATCTTCCCGGGCATTTTCAATGAACATGACTGAGACATGTGCACTAATCCGCAGATTATTCATGGAACTGCTAAAATTGAAGATAAAAGATCCGAAGGCAGGCAATGTAGTCGAGCTCGAAGCCCCTGCATCCATGAATTGACTGGAATGGATGGGATTAGCGCTAGTGGAGCGAGCAATATTGCAGTGGCAGCAATGGACAACATTGTCCGCTCCGTGACTGCGAGAGATTCCCCCTCTGGAAGTGCCTCGACGACTAAGCAGACGCTGTCGAGGTCTCACCATTCTCACAGGGGGCGAGGGGAAGAAATTCCAACAGATCATGGGGTAATCCAAACCCCCTGCTACCAGAGCCGACTGAGGGATGAGCCAGACAGACGGAGAAGATATCCCGACGAAGACGGAGAGGCCAGGCAACTGCGTTACCACCAACATTCTCTGATCATACACTGTAATATCCCTTATGACCTTACCTGCCTTGCTTTGGAGCTCACCCGCCATAACTGCTGCCGTCGCCTGAGCCGAATTACCTCGCCGGGCATTAACTATCCCCTGCAGCTTCACCTTATACCAGCTGCGTCCCTTACTTGCATTTTCCACGGCTACCACGTGATGGCCAGTGGCCGACATGTGGCCATCCACCCACGCCTGTCCCATCTCATTTAGCACCCACATCCGGGGACCTAGGGGAATAATATTAAACCTAAGAGAAAAATATTATAAACCCAATGTATATAAACACTAAGATAAATATTATAAACCCTAAAATAAACATGGTTGACCATGGTTGATTTTCATATTGAAACAATCCTTGTCACAATGTGATGTTTGAGCATGGTTTACCATGCTTCACCATGATTGATTTTCATATGAAGACAATTTTCGTCACAATGTGATGTTAGACCATGGCTGACCATGGTTTATTTTCATATTGCGACAATCTTTGTCACAATGCGACGTTGGACCATGGTTGACCATGATTGATTTTATAAAACATGGTTGACCATGGTCGACCATGATTGTCCATGGTTTATCATGGTTGGACCATGGTCAATCCTTGTCACAATGCGACGTTGGACCATGGTTGGCGATGATTGATTTTCATATCGAGACAATGTTTGTCACAATGTGATGTTGGACCATGATTGACCATGGTTAACCATGATTGATCATAGTTTACCATGATTGATATTATAAACCCAAGGTATTAATAATAAAAACCCAAGGGAATAATATTAAACCCAAGGGAATAATATAAACCCAAGGTATACAAACCCTAAGATAAACATTATAAACCCTTAAATAAACATGGTTTACCATGGTTGATTTTGATATTATCCCTTGGGTTTAATATTAATAATTATCCCTTGGGTTTAATATTAATCATTATCCCTTGGGTTTAATATTATTATTTACAGTTGAATGTGCACAAAACCTATAAATAGGGCACTCTTCTATAGGGTCTTATACATTAAAATTTGAAAAACGAACAATATGCATAACATGGGGTTTAACAAGACATCAATCTCTAAAACTCGACATTAGACAAGGCAATAGTGACCATGAAGAACAGTAACCATCAAAGCTTAACATAACATTACCATTTCCAAATTCAAATCTTCGTGTAACTTCTATATCCATCCATTTTCCTTCATTATTCTCTAAAAAAAAAAAAAACACTTTTTATGACAAAATTGGTATGTATCAAAATTTTAAAAGAAGAAGAAGAAGAAAAAAACATTTTTTGGTCTTCCAAACTTTTGACTTTTGTACTCTTCTCATCCATATTTTCATTTCTTATATTTATGTCAATAAAAATGTCTGTTTTGGAATAGGGCTACCTAATTTTAATTTAATTATCAATAATTATTAAGTAGACAAGGAATTTAATCTCCATGGAATATTCTAGAATATTCTAAGTAGCATTCATAAATCAAACTTTTATATTTATGTGCAAAGTAATCATGCTCTTTTTACCCTTGTAAAAAAATTGATAAGAAATAATAAATAAATTGTTGAGAAATAGTATAAGCAAGTTTCATATGAAATGCGTTACGGTTTTTTAGGGATGTGGTATTGATAAGCCATGGTATTGATGTATAATATAATAACAAAACCTATTTACATATTAAGAATCTCCATTATAAAATAAGTGCTACACAGTAGATGGTACTTGCTGCTTAGTTTAAATATACCTAAATTAAAGTAAAAAACATTAAAGATTTATTGATGGATAGATGGATAAACTTGGAACAATACTATTTTTTGTAACGTTTTAAAATTTCAACGAATGATGATGTAGGACCATGCGGAGATATTTTCTCTAAAAATTGAAAAGATGGAAAAAATAAGTTTTTAAATGTTGATTTTATTTTATTTTATTTAGATTTATTAAATATAATTATAAGTTTTTCATAAAGTTTTTTGTTTGTCTGTTTGTTTGTTTGTTTGTAAATCAACGTTCTATTCATTCATTAGAAATAAGTACATCGGTACCAAAATGCAGGTAGTCTCACATCGACCAGGTTTGTTGACTACCGTGAGCAGCATATGATAGAGAAACAGAAAGGAAACTAAGGATATAATCCACAACTTAGGAGTCCAAAAGCACCAGAAAACACATAAAACTAGGAGAACACTTGTAACCATGCTAGTCATGTGACGTAATTGAAGCTGGGTTGTCCAACGTTGTTCCGGGAGGAGGCGGAGGGCAGAAAGACCATTAGACATGTTCTTTGAAATGATCCATCCAGGATTCTAACTTCTACACCTTCTCTGTTAGCAAATTTTGTCTGTGTCAAACCACCATAACTCATTCTTGGACATAGCAATGAAAGTAGAGCATTTTTTTCAGAGTAGCTATGAGTTATGGGTGTTCTTCCCTGCAGGTCCGATCTGTCATTTCTAGCCGCTCCAACATTGATTGAATTAGATCCCTGCAATTCTCCAAACAACATTGATGAACTTCTCTCGGACCTTGCACCACAAACCTTTTTTTCCCTCGTCGACCTATGTCACCACATCTCTTCACCCCACTCCGCTACTGAAGCTGCGGAGTGCGACCCCCATGCTCGACCACTGAGCCACCTCGAGCCCGACTGCCATAGAATCCAGATACTGCCTGCCTTGAGCAACTGGTTATCTTGTCACCTCGACCAACCTCAATTTTCTCCCCTTCCATAACCATCGCCTATAATTGAGGCCCCCAGCCACCTTGTCCAGCCAAGCTGGCCTTCGTTGGGGAGGTGAACCATACAATATGACTGGGTGCATTTTTGCAGAACCAAATCTGGTTTGAGGAGGCCTAGCAAAGAAACCGACGAGGGTGCAGACTGCAACAACAACTCCCTAAGATCGTTGTTTCCTTATCGACTAGGCTCCACACAACGAGACCCACCAAAACCTTCCAACAAGATGGAGCTGAGAACGCTCTCCACCACCCTCGTGTTGATGCTAGACAACAACAAGCCAACCTACCTAGAATCCTTGCCACCACAACCCTTGACGCAGAGACCACCAAAGTTTAGAAAATCCCAAAGAGGATATGCACAGGGGAAAACCGATTTGCATGCAAGCACAAAAAATAGTCCTCCCACATGCACCAAAACCATTGTATAACTTCAAACTCTAGAGGCCACGCTCCTCTCGCACACGAAGGCGTTGAATACCACACACCAAAGAAGAAAGCTACCACTTCACAGACCCAAAAACCAGGGAGGGAGCACCAACAACGGGGTCGCCACCTTTCCCACACAATAAACCTTTGTCGTTTCCTACTCCTACTCATAGAATACCCATAATAAACTAAGAGTTGGGACCAAGCCTAAACACGTTGTCGTCGAACGTCGCCTCTTGCTTTGGTCGATGCTGATTGAGATTTCCCATGAATCACCTTAAATCCTCTCGTACACAGGTTAATGTGAGAGGATGGGGAGGCCGATCCTTGAACCTGTAGCCAAGTGGTGACTTTCATCGCCCAGGCATTGCCTCGGGCGTCTGGTTCATCACCCTCATCAGTGATATTAATTTTTTTTTTAATAAAAATAGCTAAATTTATTAAATACTAATTGTACGCATTATTAATGTTTTCGTCACTAAAAAAAAATTTTGTTCAAGAAAATGTACTATATCACTTAGATCTAAATTATATATAGCCTTTATTATTAGCGTGAGATAAATAGTCATCAAAATTATTAGTTTTGGATAATTTTGAGTTGATCAATAAAAAAATAGTATTATTAATTTTCATAAATTACCAAAAATATTTAAAATGTATATATATACTATAATATATATATATATATATATATATATATAATTAAAAAACAATTACAATATAACTCTGGATCTAAGACATCTGTGGTATATATCTTTAGACATAGTTCCCGGAGAATCCACAGTAAAACTTATTTTTCGTCAACGTTTCAAATCCCAACTGGGATCCATCATCAGGACTTTTAAAAATTACATTAGACCTAAGACTTTTGTGATCCATAATTTAGAAACAGTGTTTCAGATTAATCACATTGTAAGGATTGGGTCGACGTTTCGAACCAACTAATGTGGTTCATCCTTAGGACAAGGTGAGAAATCAAACGATCTGAGAGAATAAATAGCATGGATGCATCATTGTTCAATGTTAGCCAATCAGAATTAGCCATTGGTGAAGTAAGATTATTTAGGAGTAATTAACTAATCTTTAGTTAGAAACTAGTTGTTATGTAATATTTAATTATTTATTATCGAAATTGTCACAATTTGTTAATATAAATAATAATATAATCTAGTAAAAATAATTTTATAAGCTAGGGTTGACCTAGTCAATGTGAATTAGGAATAAAACAACCCAATCCTTACAATGTGATTAATCCGAAAGACTGTTTTTAAAAATTAATTTAAAATAAGGAAAGGTTAAGAAATTTTAAAATGTAAATTTGAATAAAAATATGTATTTATTTTGTTTAATGGTATAGTAAAAGTTAATAAAATAAATATTAATTGAATAAGTTTAAAATTTGATAAATTAATTAATTAATTTTCAAAAGTTAATATGGATTTTGTTAAAAGTTATAGTTAAGTGTAATTTAACTATTTTAGGTTTGCTCAAGCTTAGTAAGGATTTGTTGGAATTGTAGATTTGGGTTGTGCAATATGCACAATCTAATTGTTTTAGGGTTTTTAAAGGCAATGAATCCAATTATGTATTCAAAAATACAATTTAAAGAACAAAAAATTACAATCTCACAAGGAATTATATCGTTAAATTCTGAGAAAAGAAGCCAAAACATAGAACAATTAAAGTGTGTCATTATAGTTATAATTGACTGATGAGAATTTTGACCATACGACTTATTTAATGTTTAATACATTTTAAGAAAATGTTGATCATTGGAATTAAAAATACGTGAATTAATGAAATAAGGTGGAAATTTATCTTACTAAAAAATAAGTTTACAAAAACTATAAAGTTTGTCAACTTTTTAACTTCTTCGATGTTAATAATTCAAATGAAATTTATTGCTAGTAAACCTTATCAAGATGGTTAAGAAGAAACATGTTACTGAGTCAATGTATATAACTTGAATATGATTGTAGCTTATATGTTATATGGACACTGCATATATCTTTGTGCTAAGTTGTTTTAATTGTTATTCCTAGATGATCTTTTTCCAAGGCTCTAGGGTTAGATTATTTGGCATGTGATTGTTGTAAATATTACCGCTATTTAATATTTTGGTATATGAGTTTCCTTTATTGTTATAAAACTATAATGGGGTTATTATCTTACTACCTTTGGTTAAGGAATGTTTCTTAGTTTATATTGTAAGTTTTTCAAGTTCAATATTATTAGAAATGACCTATGATAGTTGGACACACAGTTATACAACACTGCTTATCAAAGATTGTAGTTAAAGGATCATTAAGTGCCAATGTATGTGGAGACAAACGTTATGTCCTCCTTGACAATTTATTTTATGGAAAAGTATATACTTCATCTAAAATGTTTTGGAAAACATTATTTTGATCAAATTGGTGAGGTAAAAATGTCAAAGTTTCAGATTTTTTATGAATCTTTTAAGGCTATAAGTTGATTTTAAGACCCTCAAAACCATTTTGGCATAGAGAAACTATGCCCTTGGAACATTCATCGATGAATCTAGATGAAAGTTACACGAAAATTCCTACAAAATATACTTCTGAAAACTTAAATGCCAAAAGAGGTCCATTTCAGATAAAGGATATCCTATGCTCCATTTCCGACTCCATATTTTGGAGGGAACTTTCCTAGAACTCACATATTTTCTTTCATTATTCTTATATCAAGTTTATGAAAGTTCTTTTGATACTTTTACGTGAGAAACAGTTCTTTTGAGAGTTTTAAATATTCACATGTTGTGTTAAAGATAATGACAAGTGTATAACACTAATTGTTTGTCCATAATTATTTATTTAGAAGGAATAAAGTGACGAGAGAACATAGTAATAATTATATAAATCCATGCATAAAGATCTGCAAGAGCTAGTGAGACCAACACCAATAAAACTAGGCCTTCAAGCTATCCCACTATGGGAGAATATCAAGAAAACTTCAAAGATGTTGTTAAAAGTACGTAACCAAATCAAATCTAGAGGGAAAAGAAACATTCACCTTAATGAAAACACTTAGAATGTGGAAAAAGAAAAGTTGTTACAAAACCAATCTCTGATACTTTTCCCCTTGATTAATGGAATGACACCTTGATGTTGAACCTAAAACTTCCAAATTGGGCTTAAAAGACTAGATAACATAGTGGTTGAGAAAAAAGATCTAAATTGTAATAAAATAGCCCAAAAATAGCAAAACAAAAACCAAACAAAAAAATAATCCCTCACCAATACTGTCGAGTATGTGTTACATTATTTCCATGACTAGCTCCAAGCATTGTTACATTGCATCAGGCGTAGTGGGGGGGTTGCGGGGGGGTGGCATCCCCCCTGCTGGGGGGTTTGCAGGGGGAGGTAGTCCCCCCTACATGGGGTCCGGGGGCAATGCCCCGAGATTTTTTTTAGCGGACCCAATAATGGTTGGGTGGACCTAAGGATGGTGGGTGAGCCTATCCATGGTCTTTTTGCATGGTTTTGGGCATGATGGTTTTTCCTATGGTATTTTATATATAATATATTGTAACATTGAAAGGAATATAATGAAAAATCAATTTGGTTTTACCGGTTTTCCAGGAGAAAATATTTATGTATATTTTTTACGTTCTCTCCATTGCATAATTTTTTGTTGTGAGTATTTGTTTGCAGGTAAATTATGTACAATGTTAAAACCTTCATTTGGTATTAGAGCTATTTCAGCTTTAAGGGGTTGCCTTTGCGGCTGAGGGGTTTGTTGCTCGGGCCTGTGGTATACCTTGTTATAGTAGGAAATCTACGCGATCATTTCTTTTAGTGAAAGGAGATGGAAAAAAATGGAAAGATAGAGATCGAGAAGTTCAATTGATACAATTTTGAGTTGTGGAAGCTCAATATGGAGGATCTCTTAGTGGACAGAGATCGGTGGATTCAGGGAAAATTTTAAGAACCCCCCTAAATTTATAAATATAATAAATGGGCGAATCTCTATGGTATATAGGAAAAATGGAAGGCGATTTTATCAATAATATAATATGTATATATAATTTTTTGGCAAATCTCTCACCAGGCATGGCGAATATTTTACTCAATTATAAAATCTTGTAAGATCTTGATGAGTCTTTCACTAAATAATAAAACTTTGTAAAGTCCTAGTGAATCTTAGCATAGGCTAAATGTTGGTTTAATTCCCCCATTTAAATAGGCTACATTCCAGGTGAATACCATGGGTCAATACCATGTGCCATTTTGGTGAATACCATGGGTCAATACCATGTGCCATTTTGGTGAATACCATGGGTCAATACCATGTGCCTTTTTATTTTTATTAATTCTAATATTAGGGTTAATAATGGTTTTTTGCATGGTATTAATAACAATCTAGTCCATGGTATTTGTCCCATAGTATTTTGGCCATAGGTTTCACCTAAATATAACCCATTTTTTGAGTGTTCGTAAATATAAGGTGACTTATGGAGTAAATATAAAAAAATGTTTTATTTGTTTACCATACCTCTCGTTTATTTATATTTTTATTAATTTACCATACCTCTTTGACAAATATGGTATTTGGCCCATAGGATTCACTTAAATAAAACCTCTTTCTTGAGCCTTCATAAATAGAACGAGGGTTATGGACTAAATATAAAAAGAGGTTTTATTTATTTACGATACGTATAGTTTATTTATATTTTTATTTATTTACCATACCTTTTGAGTAAGTATAAAAAGACGTTTTATTTATTTACCATACCTCCACTTTACTTATATTTTTATTTTTTTACACCCTTACATGTATATAAGGTGACTTATGGAGTAAATATAAAAAATGTTTTATTTATTTACCATACCTCTCATTTATTTATATTTTTATTAATTTACCATACCTCTTTTATAAATATGGTATTTGGCCCATAGGATTCACTTAAATAAAACCTATTCTTGAAAATGGGCGAATGGATTCACTTAAATAAAACCTATTCTTGAAAATGGGCGAATGGAAGGTTGTAAGTCCTAATTTCAAGGGCTAAATTTACCTTTTTTACCCTCTCCCTTAAAATAAGGTGGGCTATTTGAGGTGATTTGTAAAAATGTACTATGATACAAAATATTCGCCCACTAAAAATTTAAAACCCCTTAATTTCGCCAAAGGGCGAACATTCGCCCCTAAAATTATCCTTGGGTGGATTGCTGTAGATTTAGGCACAACACCAATAGGGATGTCAATAAAAGACTAGGTGAAGTTAGATTAGAAGGCAAAGAGCAGAATACAATTATGTCTCTTAGATTCAGTATTGTTGAATGTATTAGAGGAAGCTACGACAAAGGCTTTATGGGACAAGTTAGGGAATTTGTATCAATCTAAGTCCCCGGTGAACAAATTACTCCTACAGATAAATATGTACAACCCAAGGATGAAGGATGGAGACTCGGTGACAGAGTATTTAAATGCCTGCAATACTGTGATGAGTCAGTTGTTATTTGTTGATATTAAAATTTTAGATGAAGATAAGTGTAATAGTATTTTGTGTTCTCCACTAGACTTGTGGGATAGTATGGTTGTTTCTATAGGTAACAATACAACTACCTTTAAGTTTGATGAAATAGTCTCATACTTGTTGTCAGAAGAGATGAGACAAAAAATATGGAGAGCTAGAATGGAGATGCCTTGTTTGTAAGAGGATGGTCCCAAAACAGAAATATAAATAAGTCCTCAAGTGGGAGATATAAATATAGAGGGAGATCTAAATCTATAGGAAAATCTATAAAAGTATGCTAGAAATACGAAAAATAAAGGGCCCTACAAAAAGGATTGTATATCTAAACTCTTGAGAAAGGAAAGGGATATGATGATGCTCCCTCTGCAGAGGAAAAAAATACCTCAGATGAAGGTGGGTATGTGTATTTGGCTTCTTCTTCAAGTATGCACGTAGATCATGAGGCATGGTTGATTGAATTAGGTGCATCCTTTCATATGATTCCCCATGATAGGGAGTGGTTTTGCGAATATAAGAAATATGATGATGGTGATGTCTTCCTATGTGATGATAGGAAGACCAGAATCATAAGAAGTGGAAAAATCAAGCTGAATTTGCAAGGTAGAAGGATTATAACACTTATTAGTGTTTTTTACATCCTTGATAGCCATAAATCTATTTTATTTAAGCAAGATGGATGCTGTAGGTGTAAAAACAATGTTTGGAAAAGGTACCTGCAAGATGGTTTGGGGAGAACTGGTATTGATGAGGGGAGTTCTAATCAAAACTTTGTACAAGTTTTTGGGTAGCACTAGAATTAATGGGTGCAACAATTCTATGGTTCCTGAAAGTGGAGCAAAAAATCTTGTAGTCTCTAGTGAAAAGACTATGTTGTGGCATCAAAGACTGAGACACATTGGAGAGAAGGGCCTTCAAATATTGCATGGTAATGGTATGATATAAGTTATGTCTAATTTCTATTTGGATTTCAATTTTTGTGGACATTATGTATATCGGAAGAAAAAATAGGTGAGTTTCCCCTTTGGTTCTAAGAGGGCGAAAGGGATATTGGAGCTTGTGCACAATAATGTATTTGGACCTGTGTTGGTTCCATCACTAGTTAAGTTTGTGTATTATGTCTCATTTATAGATGAATTCTCGACGAATACATGAATATATTTCCTTAGGAAGAAATCTAAAGTCTTTGATAGGTTTAAAGAATTTATGGCTCTAATGGAAAATTAAACAGAAAAGAAGATTAAGGTGTTGAGGACAGATAATGGTGGAGAGTTATGCAAGGAGGAATTTGAAGAGTTCTGTAAGAAGTATGTTATAGCTGTGGAGCTGTAACAAGGGTCTTTTTCACCTCTAGTTATCTCACATTACAAGTCAATCCGGGAGCGTTTTGTTATTGTAAAGGATATCTCAATTTGAGGCTATTTGTCAGGATAATGATTCGTAGTATAGATCTAAAGAATACAAGAGTAAACGGATGCTAAGCTACGCTAAATTACTTTTGCATAAAGAAATCACACACGCAGCAACTTCGTCGGTCGAGGGTATGGAATTAGTAACCTATCCCCCTAGAAACTGATGAAGGAGTATGGATCATGATCTGGGAGCATTATAGCGTCTGTTGTATCTCACAACAGCCTTGACCCTCCTCTCATGCCACTTCAATAAATGCAAGCGAAAGGAACAACAAGAAAACAGAATGGAACAGCAACTTCAGAAATGGAACAGCAATAAAAGGAACGGCAGTAAATGGAACGGCAGTAAAGAAACTAAGTCTCGCGAGGTCAACACTTCCAATCCTTGGCACACACTTACATACAAAGGGAAAGCAATCGTTTATACAAGTTTGCAGCTTAATCAAATGGAACAACAAATTATTAAAGACAGGAAACGTCAATCATATACATATCAAATGGAACAGCAAATCATTAAAGACAGGAAACGTCAATCATATATACACGATCTGCAATAATCACCAATAGTCCATTACTCCAATCACCTGTAGCTGAAATATTCTACTTATGAATTCTGTAATTGATGCAAACAACTCAGATCAACAGTATGCGAAGAATCCTGAAAGTATGATATGAACTTGTTACAGAGATTTATAACAGGAAAGCTACAGATGAATAAGTATGAGACGACATGCAATCATAACAGATTATAAGAAACAAACCACACAAAGCAGAGTTGTAATGGTACAATCAGCCAGTGTCCGTTGGAGCCGGGCCCGAAGCTTCCAATGGCGCACTGCCGTAAACTACTTCAGACGCAGGGAGAAATTAACACCAAAGATATTATATTAACTCATCAATGAGAGTACTAAGTTTCAGATAGACTCAATAGTCTGAGTTCAACTGACAGTAAAATCCGTGAACAGAAAGTTAAAGATACAAAAATATATATCTCCCTTAATTTCCAATGCTGCCCCCCTTTTATACAATCAACGGCGGAGTTCTCCAGACGACAAAACGATTGAACGTAGCGATCCCTCAGGATCAAAGATCCTGAGTGATCCGCTAAACTGTTAACGCCTTCCTTTACTCGGCCTGTATTTCCGAACTGGCAGTCCTTCGTCTCGTTCCGGACTGATCTTCCTTGATTTACTCGACCTGGTCTGAACCTTATTTAGAATTGGAGGGACAGCCGTTATCTTCTCATCAAATTCTCGTTTTGCGTTACGCTTTCCTGCTTTTACCTTTCCCTGCGTAGAGAAGACAACTATTAGTGATTGGATCATTTTGGACTCGTTCTTATTGCGTTTTCCCTACTTTATAATAAAGAAAAGATTACAACTATTGCTTAAAACATCACTAAATTATTTATTAAAACATACCTTCCCAATGCTCTACACACCCCCCGACTTACTCTGTTTCATGGCCTCATGAAAACGTTATAATTAACATGGAGAGCAGTAAGAGAATAGGCTGGAGAGGGTACTTCATGAGGGGGTCTGCAACCATGATAGGCAACCAGATTATCAAAGAAGTAATGCAACTGATCTGCAGGCATATTATACAAGGCCTGGTACCCCGGTGCAGGGTGCCAGATAATTGGGCTGCGGAACCGATATCCTAACCATGATGGTCCAGCTTGCAGAATGCACTGGCCATAAAAGGGCAATCGTTCAGCAGCCAGCTCAAAGTTCTCGTATTTGAGGGGCTCCCTGAGCTGGACGCTTGGGGTGGAAATCCGATAACGGAATTTGGCAGCCTCCAAGGCGGAATCTTTAATAACCAGGAAGTATTCTAAGCTATTTCGGATCAACTCCTCATGCATGGGTCCTAGTAGTTCTATAACGCCAGGGTTTCTCATAAGGCTTTTGTGTGATTGCCATAGGCGAACTGGATCTTGAGGCTCAGCCCTGACCCATAGATCTAGGCTGTGCTCCTGCCTCTGAAAGGCATTGTAAGCCCTGAGCCACTTTAACTGATTGACCCCGAATGAAACAAAGGCTTGCAGCTGTATATCCCCCACAAAGGGACCAGGGTTTAGGTCAGTTTCCTGCTCAAGCACCATATTGTGCAAATAAAATTCGCATAATAATCGTTGGACCTTAACCCCATAATGTTTGCAACAAT
The DNA here is from genome assembly GCA_031772625.1 of Pinus tabuliformis. Taxonomy (NCBI): domain Eukaryota; kingdom Viridiplantae; phylum Streptophyta; class Pinopsida; order Pinales; family Pinaceae; genus Pinus; species Pinus tabuliformis. The sequence goes on from CM062804.1 coordinate 1,198,364,026, forward strand.
CAATGAAATCATTAACAGTATTAATCTGAATGGGGGCACCTGCCCTGACAGCTTTTATTTTCAATCTTAAGTATCTTTCAAGGAGGAATAAAGCATAATTCTTCGCGGGGGCCCTGCAAGTCAAAACATCATCATACAACGAACATACAGTGTCCAATTGTTTAATAACAGCATCTAGTCGACGTGTTACCTTAGCAACCTTTTCCTGTTCCTTCTGCCATCCTTCAAAAGCCTGACTCTCCGATTGACTCATGTTTCTCAGCTGCTGTTGCAGTTCTTCATGTTTTTCCAGAGGGATCCTTTGTTCCTCTAACTGCTCAGCCCTCTGCTGCAATTCTTCGTATTTTTCTCGAGGAATCCTCTGCTCAACTTCCTGTTGCAGCTCCTCATATTTCTCTCGAGGGATCATTTGTTCCCGTAGCTGTTCAGCCTCCTGTTGGGCCTGTCTTATCTCGCGGCGCAAGGCCTTGGTTTTTGGATCCCTTTCCCATGATTCCTTGGAGGCAGGAAATTTCGCCTGGACCTTCACATTTCGTCGCTTAATTTTCCCTGAAGGTGGTGTCTCAGTGTGAACTGCTCTATTTTCCCCTTCCTTCTTGACATGTATAAAGGGGTACGGTGGTCCCTCTGTAAATGGGATGTCATCTTGTGGCTCCGTTTTAATTGGAACGGCCGTTGGTTCTAATGGGCTGTTTGAAATATCAGCCTGCTCCTCTATGTCAATAGGAACGGCATTCTGGTGTTCTATTCCAGATGGAACAGCATTTTGTTCCTTAGTATTAATTGGAACAGCTGCAGGTTCGCTGGCAGAGTATCGACCTACTAGATGCCTATAGGTGCTCTGCCTTCTCCTCTGACAGGACCCAGCTGTATTTGTCCTTCTTTTTCTTCTTACAGTCCTCCTTATTCTCAAACTGGCTTTCAGACTTCGAATTTTCTGCCGAAGCTGGCCTATAATATTCAGCAATTTCTGCTGTTTTCTTCTCAACTTCGTAATTTCTCTTGCCTCGGCTGTGGCCACATGGGCGGCCCTCAGTTCTGCTCCGCTTTCATCGAGGGTTTCTTCTGTCATTCGGGGAACGTCCTGTTCCCGACAAACATTTTCATCCTCCATGGCATCAGCAGGTGGATCTCCTCCTGGAGTTTTGGGAACGGCTTGTTCCTGATTGGTATTCACATTTTCTTTGTCAACGACAGGGGGGTTTTCTTCCCCTGCCATTCCATCATGCAATTCTTCACGCGTCTCTTCCTCAGAGGGTCCTTCGGGAGGCTCTGCCGGACTGGAGGGTGAAGGATAACCTCTAAGGCTGGCCAAGATGGTGGCCAGCTCTTCTTCCTCCACAGGGGTTTGCGGATGGCTACCCCCCAATTGTTCCATCTCCTTCTCCTGAATTGGCTGCTCAGTAGCTGCCTCTGGATAGCTGGTCTCGGCCGCAGAGTCATCATTCTTATTTCCTTCTTCAGCTTCGTTCTCTGTTTGTCCCACGTTTTCCCCAGGTATTTGTTCTGGCGCTGGAGGTTCCTCTATTATTTCAATCGGCTGGTCAATGTTTGGCTGGATTTTTTCCAGCCTACCTCTTATCTTTGCCAACCGAGCTGACTTTCTAGGCCTCTCGGGCTGTTTGGGTGTGCTGGCCACCTGTTCTTCCACCTCCACCTTTCTGCGTTTTTCAAACTGTTCTGGCGTGCCAGAGGAATACCTTCGCTTTACGGTAGCACGTCTTTCTTCGGGCAATTCCTTACGTTTTTCTGCATGTCTAGTTGCTTTAGGGGTACATTTTTGTTTCCCCAGCTTTATGCGTTTCTTCGTTTGCTCGGTTGTGCCCGAGGGTTGCTTAGGTTTTGGCGATTCTCTGGGTTTTTTAGGTGTTCCAGAGGTGCTAGCGGGGTGCTTCGCCTTTGGGGATGGTGATGCTGCTTCCCCTCCAATTGCTGTAATAAGTTCCCGCCAGCTACTCTGCTGCTGAGCGAGACTGTATGTTACTATCAGGCGGATTAACCCGTGGTGGCTAACCACTGCGTCTTCATGGTGTGCCTTTTTCAGGCTCCGAGAGGCATCATGCAGCAATGAATTTAACAATGCAGGGAGATTCACAGCACATTTTCCTTTTAACACAGCTAAGAGCTTAAGGTGACGCGGCCTTACCACATCTTTTCGTCCTTCGCAGGTGATGTAGCTCTGTACTACCTTTGCCAGTTCGCTCCAAGGTTCTTCCAGTGTTGCCGGCAGCACTCCTTTTCCCTTCACTGTCAGCTTCTGCCCTTCATCTTGGAAGATTTCTACGATCTTCTGCAGTCTTTCTTTCTTTGTCGTCCATATTGGACCTGAGTCTGGTAATCCGGTTACTTCCGCGATTATTTCCTTCGTGACTGCTATCTGCTTCCCATCTACCACTGAGTGTTCTTCCTGCAAATTCTGCAGGAATTCCATGGCCACTATTTCGTTTGATTTGCGCAGGCAGCCAAAATAAGTTAACCACCCTGCCTTTTCTAAGATCTTCCGAGCGGCTTCGGAGACTACGAGCTCGCTCGGCTCGCTTCTGATAGACTTTCCCCCCATGGTTCTGTTTCAGGGTCTAGATGGAACAGCAATGCAAAGAACGTAATTGCGGCAAAAAAAAGAAAAGACACAGAGCATGCATGAATAATTGATCATAAATAACAACTTTTGCAAAAAATAGCATTGTCATGCCGTTAACGCATATCGTACCTTCGTATCATATCATTTCCGAATGATGTGTTAACACGTGGCCAGCGGAGTAATGAAGTCACCTCCCCCCCGCGCGAAATGATAGGTTGCCTCAGCCGTCAAATAGAAGAAGGCGGTCATCCCATCACTGAGTCATAATGGAACAGCTTATAAAGTTTTGCCATGTTTCAGATTAGACAAAGAAATACCGAGATCAATGCGACAGATAGATCGCGTTTAACATAAGCCTTCGTGATGTGATGCAGAACATAAGGATAGGACGTCTAGCACTCATGGAAAGTCTGAGATAGTCATAGTCAATACCTTTGCCATAATTGGTAATGATAGATGTTCATGTGACGTATCCATTAAGGTGTAAGATATAATTACTACGAGGATAGAAAGAAATATTTAATAAGATCCAAATTGGTGTATATGTTTTGACTCCAATACCATTAACAGAGCTCTGCTGCCGACCGGTGTTTATAACCGTGGCAGAGTTGTTTATTTCACCCCGGAACCATAGTCCTTTGTGTAGTTTTGAAGAGCAATTCTTGTCAACATGCAGGCCATCATGCTGGCTTGGTAACCAAATAACCATGACGCCATTCACCAGAGAGGCGCGAAACGTGGGCAGGCTGGCTCGTGATGAGACCCCCTGTTCCAAGGTTTGTTTATATAATGAACCTGTTGGACCATATCCAATCTTATGATCATAGTAGGCTGGTTCTTTAATGAAACCCCCTATCCTGCATTTGACAAATAATTTCTTTTGATTTTGCTTTTGCTTTTTTTTCTTTTGAGATGGACTTTTGCTCTTGTATAGTTACACATAAGGGTGGTTCAGCCCTCCTTAAGAGTGGGAATGGCGGAAGAAGTCTTGTTATCCCAATAGGAAGATATAAATTTTCTATTGTTATTTCCAAGTAATAATAAAGAAAATTGTAGGAACGTAACATGATGAAGTTTTCCAACAGGGCAGAGGAGGTGAGACTTATGGCTGAAAAAATGATGAGTGTATGGATCCTTCCTTTGTTGCATCAATACTAGGGCTGTTATAGATAGCGATTTATGATGTGCTGATCTCGATATATCATGCCTTTTATATTTGTTGCATATATAGCTGCTACTTATGGCCTCAGGAAAAGGATGGACAACGCTTTCTTCTTATAGAAAGGACGAGGGCATACTATTTCTTTCTTACAAGGGAAGGTGGGAGGGTTCTTTTGATGCAATGTCCTAAGATAACAAAAGCACTCAAATGCTGCTTGCTAAAAAAAAGAACTGAAAAAAAACACACAAATGTTGCTCCTTCTAAAAAGGAATAAAATTCAAAAGTGTTGTTCCTTTTGAAAAGGAACAGCAAAAATTCAAAAGTGCTGTTCCTTTTGAAAAGGAACAGCAAAAACTCAAGGGTGCCGTTCCTTTTGAAAAAGGAACAGCAAAACATGCAGGTGTTGTTCCTTTTGAAAAGGAACAGCAAAACACACTAGTGCTGTTCCTTTTGAAAAGGAACAACAAAAAAATTCAAGAGTGCTGTTCCTTTTGAAAAGGAACAGCAAAACACGCAAGTGCTGTTCCTTTTGAAAAGGAACAGCAAAACACACAAGTGTTGTTCCTTTTGAAAAGGAACAGCAAAACACACCAGTGCTGTTCCTTTTGAAAAAGGAACAGCAAAAAGTGCTGTTCCTTTTGAAAAGGAACAGCAAAAATTCAAGAGTGCTGTTCCTTTTGAAAAGGAACAATAAAACACGCAAGTGCTGTTCCTTTTGAAAAGGAACAGCGAAAACATGCACTCGAAACATATATACAAAATTTACAATCTTATATACAAAATGTGGTAATAAAGAATGAACTGCTTACCAATCTATAGGGGAGGAAGTTTTTGCTTCCTCTCCTATCATCTTGATGTTAGTGTCTTGGCGTAGCTGCTGGCAAAATGATTCCCGAGTGAGCGGTTTGCGATACAGACGAACTCGGTGGCCGTTTACCTTAAATGTATATCCAGATCCATCGATTGTAATCAAAGTAAGGGTCCCATTGTCATGGACTTTTTGAATCTCGTATGGTCCCAACCATCGAGTCTGAAGCTTCCCCGGGAAATCCTGAAATCTAGAATCATATAACAGAGCCCAGTCTCCTTCGTGAAATATCTTGTTTTTGATGAGCGCATCATGCCACTTGGCTCGCTGTTGCTGGATGAGTGCTGTATTCTGTAATGCAGCGAGCCTTGTTTCGTCCAACTCATTAATTTGCTGTAATCGATTTTTCTATGCTTCACTTAAATCCAATCCGACTTCTTGGGCAGTTCGCAGGGTTTGGATCTCAAATTCAATAGGAAAAATGGGTTGCTTTCCAAACACTAAGTGATATGGTGAATAGCCGGTGGTACTTCTCCATGTGGTTCGATAAGCCCACAGTGCCTCCGGTAGTCGGGCGGCCCAATCGCGGCGGTGTGAGGCAACAGTTTTTGTTAAAATTGACTCTATTATCTTATTACTGTTCTCGACTTGCCCATCTGCCTGCGGATGGTATGGGGTAGTAATTTTGTGGTGGATGTGATGGTTATTGAGTGTTGCAGCTAATTTATGTCCCACAAATTGTGGTCCTCCATCTGTAACCACTTCCCTTGGAAGACCATAACGTACAAACAAATGGAACAAGAACTGTATTACCGACTCCTCTGTAGCTCTGGGCAATGCCTCCGCCTCAACCCATTTGGTAACATATTCAGTTGCCACCAAAATGTAGGTTTTTTGGTTTGATGGGGGGTTGATGGGTCCGATAAAGTCCAGAGCCCAACGTTCGAAAGGTTCGATCACTAATTGAGGCCGCAAAGGCATTTCGTCTGCTGGGCCAGGTCGTCCTACACGCTGACAACTATCACAGGCCTGGACAAATTTTTTGGCATCTTTGAAAATTGTAGGCCAGTAATATCCCGTTTGTAATACTTTGTGTGCTGTTCTGCGTTCAGCGAAATGTCCTCCACATGGCCCGTCATGGCAGGCTTTCAAGATATCAAAGATTTCGTCTTCTCGAATACATCTTCTGATTTCCATATCTGCGCCTGTGTGAAACAGATAGCCCCCAACCCACGAAAATCGATTGCTTTTCTGGACGATCTGTTTCCGTTCATTGGGAGTTAAATGTTTTGGAAGCTTACCTACTGCGAGATAATTAGCCACATCAGCGTACCAGGGAGTATGGACAGCGACAACAAATAAGTGTTCATCTGGGAATTGGTCCTCAACTGCTGCTGTTTCAACTGATTTTGGTATTCGTGAAAGAAAATCAGCTACAGGGTTCTCCTTCCCTGGTCAGTCTCTGATTGTAATGTCGAATTCCTGCAACAAGATCAACCACCTGGTTATTCTTCCATTTGTAACAGGTTTGTTTGCTAAATACCTAATAGCAGAATGGTCTGTATACAAAATAACGGGATAGCCTGTAATATAGTGTCTAAACTTATTAATAGCATGTATCACAGCTAAAAATTCTTTTTCGGTGACAGTGTAATTTAATTCAGCCGGAGCCAAATTTTTGCTGATGTAATAGATAGCGTATGGTCTTTTCTCTTCTTCTTGGCCCAGAACTGCACCGATTGCTGTGTCTGAGGCGTCGGTTGAAATTTGGAATGGTAAGTTCCAATTAGGTCCTCTGAGAACTGGAGCTGTAGATAGCAACCTCTTTAATTCTGTGAAGGCTCGATCACATTTTTCTGTCCATAAGAAATCAACATTTCCAGTTAATGCATGTAGAGGTGCGGCAATATGTGAGTAATGTTGTATAAATCGTCTATAATACCCAGAAAAACCAAGAAAACTGCGTACCTCTGTTTGATTAGTGGGGGTTGGGATAAGCATGAGTATTTGAATTTTAGCCGGGTCTACCTGAATGCCAGCTGCTGAGATGTAATGTCCCAGAATGAGTCCTTCTGTCATCATCATGTAACATTTTTTGTGACTCAAGCAAAGCTTGGTAGCGATGCAGCACTCTAGAACTTTTTCGAGAGTGTCCAGGGCTGGATCAAAGTCATCTCCATATGGTGTGAAATCATCCATATAGACTTCCAATCCATCATTAATTAAATCTGCGAAGATGCTAAGAATAGCCCGTTGGAATGTGGCCGGAGCATTACATAATCCAAAGGGTAAGACTCGGTAGGCGAACGTTCCCCAGGGGCAAGTAAAGGTAGTCTTGTCCTGGTCTTCAGGGGCAATCTGAATCTGGTTATATCCGCTGAAGCCATCCAAAAAGAAAAAAATTTCTTGCCTGCTAAGGTGTCCAATACCTGGTCTATGAAAGGGAGAGGGAAGTGATGTTTTTGTGTAGCTTTGTTTAATTCTCTGTAATCGACACAGATCCTCCATTTCCCGTTCTTTTTAGGTACTACCACAAGTGGGGAGACCCATTTGCTGTCAGAAATAGGATAAATAAAATTAACGTCTAATAATTTCTGCAGCTCATCTTTTACAACATCTTTTAAATGGGGATTGAGTCTTCTCTGTGGTTGGCGAACAGGTCTTGCATCTTTCTCGATATAGATACGATGTGTACATAGCTGGGGATCAATCCCTTTCATATCGAGATAGTCCCAAGCAAATGCCTCCTGATACTTTCGTAGGAGCTGGATGAGTTTGGTCTCTTGCTCTGGTGTCAGATTAGCGTTAATATTTAAAGTTTTGCCCGGTTCAATTTGTATTACTTTGCTATTAGCAACAGAGGTTACAGGTATATTTGGGTCATGGTCATCTTTTAGAGGATCTTCCTCTAATTCGTTATCAAATGCCGCTTTTATCATAAAGCATTGTGTATACGATGTGGATTCTGTTTGATTAATGAATTTATTGATGGCATCGTCTTCCGTTTGATCTTTAAAATCTAGCGCTTCCTGGACTGTTAATGGTGGTCTAATATTATCAGTAATAGATGAAGCAGGGCGCAGATTGGTCAGTGATATATGAGGTGTGATGCTTGGCTGGGCTGGCGGGTACAAGATTAAATTTTTGATATCCGGCCCTCTGGTTATGGTCATGTTTCCCTGCCGGCATCCAATGTAGGCGTCAGCAGTAGCGAGCCATGGTCTACCTAGAATTAGCGGATGTCCATCTAGTCGGGTTTTTGGATTAATCACCAGAAAATCGGTCGGGTATTCCCAAGAGTCCACTGAAACCATGACATCATACAAGGTGCCTTCTGGTCTTATTACTGATCGGTCAGCTAGCTCTAGTAAAGTGGAAGTAGGTTCTACCGATGTGATTCCAAGCTTCTGGCAGGTTGATGTTGTCAGGATATTAATTGCAGCCCCTAGATCTACTAAAACGTTGGTCAGGATCTGCCCACGGACTTGAACAGTGACAATTGGGTTTCCAGGATCCTCATATTTAATTGGTGTTTCTTTCCCTGATAAGAGGTCGGATAAGGTGCCGACTACCTGGACTCTAGGGTTAGGGGTTATATTTCTTTTTGATTTTCTGCTACACAGGTCTTTTATGGTTTTTGCATATATGGGAATATCCTGTATAGCCTGAAGGAATGGAATTCTTATATACAAGTTTTGGAGTTCTCCCAGAATATCAAAATCCGGATATTGCATTTGTCTCGGAATGTCCAGTCGTTCTGGGAAAGGTGGAGAAGATGTAATTACTTGCTGATGAACCTGGTCTTTACTTACATCTTCTTGTTGTGACGGCTGTTCTATCGGTAACTGGTTTTCAATATGAGCGGTTCTATGTCCCTCAGTTTCTATTATTCGCCCAGATCTCAACTGAAGATCATTGCACTCCTGCAGAGCAGATTCAATCTCGGAAGATTCTATAATTTGAAGAGATTGAACTGGTCGATTGTTTGGGTTAGGGTTGGGTTGGGCTGGGAGCTGCGGTCTTAGGTTGGGCTGGGGATTTTGTTGCAAGGCTGGCAGAGTTGGTTGAGGGAGCGGAATTGATCCTGGTGTTTGATATGTCGATCTTGGCCAGTTGCTCTGCCAGGGTGAACTTTGCGAAGTGGAAGGGGTCCACTGCGGAGGATATGAATTATTTGGCCAATATGGCGGAGGATAAGGAAAGTTTGGCCAACCAGCTTGGTTCATCCAAGGGTTCGGAGTAGGAAACATTTGAGGCGACCAATTTGAAAACGGGTGCTGAGACTGATTTTGCCACATATTCTGTTGCTGAGCATTAAATTGCGGAGATTGAAAAGAAGAGGAGGGATCTTGAAACATACCAGATTGCCTAGGCTGCCATTGACGACGCTGGTTAATAAAATATGCTGATTCTGGTTCCTCTTCTGCTTCTTTGTACACCGCCTTCAAACCAGGAAGCGAGGGACAGCTTTCAGTCGGATGGTCCTTGGTGCAAATAGCACATATTTGAACTGTATCGAGTGGGCATTCTTTCTGGCTATGTTTCTTTCTGCACCGAGGGCAGAAAATTGCCAGATTCTGTTCCGCCTCTGCTTGCTTCTGTTTAGCCTGCACAATATCAAGCTGTGTAGTTAATGTCCCCATGATATCAGTTTTAAAATTCTCTAGCAGATTTCCAAGTTCCACTCGTGATACTCCTTCTATTGATGTTCTATTGTCTCTAGTGAAGCGATCATATTCTGCTGGTTTTATCCTTGTGCTGCCTCTTGAGCTCCTGATACACAGATTAATGATGTCAGCAAAATTTTCCTGATAAATGTCTCCTTTTCCCATAATATTCAACGTTTCAATCCATTGCTCTTTCATACCTCTAATCAATGCAGTTTTCAACACGTTATCGGGCAGAGGTAACGATGCATAGGGGGATCTTTGCAAGTTATATTGGAAACGTTCTACATATTCTTCTAAAGTTTCATTTGGTCTGGCTGACATTTGAAAGATTTCATCCTTTAGTTCTCTTGATCTACAGTAATCCTGATATTTTTTTAAGAAGGCCCCTTTCATTTCTTCCCAATTGTTTATGACTCCACCACCTAAACCCATGAACCATCTCAGAGCTGCTCCCTTCAAAGTAGAGGGAAACAGCTTTAACTTCTGGGGGTCAGTGGTGTAATCGTATCCCCTGCATAACACATCAAATTCGAATAAAAACGCATCAGGGTCTTCTGATGTGAGTCCATGAAACGTCGGGATATGTTGAAGTGGAATTGCCTTCATCGGTGCATTCACAGCGGAATCTACTATGGGATATTGCAAAGTAGAGGTTTGGGTATTTGGCTGATTCTGCGCCATGGAATCAAATATATGCCAGTAATCTTCAGGAATTTCTAAGAGAGTATCCCTTGGTTGAGGAGGGGTAATCTTAGCGGGAACTGTTTTTACAGCACTCCCTTTATCAGGGATAATGATGGCCCCTACTGTCTGAGGTGAATGAATTCCTTCAACGAGGATTTTTGCAGCGCTTCCTTTATCCGGACTGTTTAAAGGCTGGTTTGGTTCAATAGGAGATCTAGGTTCCTCGATTTCCCCTGTTTCTCCTTCTCCTTCGCAAAGATTGCTAAAATTTCCTTCGTGCACTGGTCCAAGAGTCGAATTGTCAGGTTCTTGAAAGTCCTGCTCCTCTGTCTGACTGTGCACCTCAGCAAAGGCTTCAGATGGTGATTCTGAGGCCTGAAGGGAACTAGCAGGTTGTTTAGAGTTTACTTTCCTATAACCTACTGATTGCTGAGATTCGGCTTTCTTATAAATTTCATCTATAAAGGTCTTTCGTCCAAGGGTCGCCGACCCCTTGGCTTTTTCGGTTTTGGATGGAGGCTTTTGATTCTTTTCTGGCTTTTTCTGCTTAGTCATGCACTCCAATTAAATTACTAAATCAATTCTGCTAGGAAAGCGGACGGTGGAGTAGGGCTTTTACATGCTCCGCATGCAGGTTCTTACCTTCCGTTTTTAGAATCCAGTTCTCCCCTAACAGATTCGCACACTACCCTGTTAAAAGACAAATGGCTATACCCTTCCCCGGCAACGGCGCCAAAATGTGGAGCTGTAACAAGGGTCTTTTTCACCTCTAGTTATCTCACATTACAAGTCAATCCAGGAGCATTTTGTTATTGTAAAGGATATCTCAATTTGAGGCTATTTGTCAGGATAATGATTCGTAGTATAGATCTAAAGAATACAAGAGTAAACGGATGCTAAGCTACGCTAAATTACTTTTGCATAAAGAAATCACACACGCAGCAACTTCGTCGGTCGAGGGTATGGAATTAGTAACCTATCCCCCTAGAAACTGATGAAGGAGTATGGATCATGATCTGGGAGCATTATAGCGTCTGCTGTATCTCACAACAGCCTTGACCCTCCTCTCATGCCACTTCAATAAATGCAAGCGAAAGGAACAGCAAGAAAACAGAATGGAACAGCAACTTCAGAAATGGAACAGCAATAAAAGGAACGGCAGTAAAGAAACTAAGTCTCGCGAGGTCAACACTTCCAATCCTTGGCACACACTTACATACAAAGGGAAAGCAATCGTTTATACAAGTTTGCAGCTTAATCAAATGGAACAGCAAATTATTAAAGACAGGAAACGTCAATCATATACATATCAAATGGAACAGCAAATCATTAAAGACAGGAAATGTCAATCATATATACACGATCTGCAATAATCACCAATAGTCCATTACTCCAATCACCTGTAGCTGAAATATTCTACTTATGAATTCTGTAATTGATGCAAACAACTCAGATCAACAGTATGCGAAGAATCCTGAAAGTATGATATGAACTTGTTACAGAGATTTATAACAGGAAAGCTACAGATGAATAAGTATGAGACGACATGCAATCATAACAGATTATAAGAAACAAACCACACAAAGCAGAGTTGTAATGGTACAATCAGCCAGTGTCCGTTGGAGCCGGGCCCGAAGCTTCCAATGGCGCACTGCCGTAAACTACTTCAGACGCAGGGAGAAATTAACACCAAAGATATTATATTAACTCATCAATGAGAGTACTAAGTTTCAGATAGACTCAATAGTCTGAGTTCAACTGACAGTAAAATCCGTGAACAGAAAGTTAAAGATACAAAAATATATATCTCCCTTAATTTCCAATGCTGCCCCCTTTTATACAATCAACGGCAGAGTTCTCCAGACGACAAAACGATTGAACGTAGCGATCCCTCAGGATCAAAGATCCTGAGTGATCCGCTAAACTGTTAACGCCTTCCTTTACTCGGCCTGTATTTCCGAACTAGCAGTCCTTCGTCTCGTTCCGGACTGATCTTCCTTGATTTACTCGACCTGGTCTGAACCTTATTTAGAATTGGAGGGACAGCCGTTATCTTCTCATCAAATTCTCGTTTTGCGTTACGCTTTCCTGCTTTTACCTTTCCCTGCGTAGAGAAGACAACTATTAGTGATTGGATCATTTTGGACTCGTTCTTATTGCGTTTTCCCTACTTTATAATAAAGAAAAGATTACAACTATTGCTTAAAACATCACTAAATTATTTATTAAAACATACCTTCCCAATGCTCTACAATAGCAAGATCCATACACATCTAAGCAAAATGGATTTACAAAAATAATGAACAAGATCCTGATGGAAAAGGCAATACACATGGTTAGTGGTGTTGGATTAGGGTAGGAATTATGGGTAGAGGTAGTGGATTCTGCATATTGACTGTTTAACAAATCGCCTTCATCAACATTGGAGGATAAGACTCCACATGAGGCTGGTAAGAAACCATCTCTCTCACATCTCAGGGTATCTGGCTGTGATGCATATACAAAGGAACTACAATACACACATAGCATAATACAATACCTTTGTTCAATGAGTCAACATGGAATTGAAATATAAGAGGATAAGCATAACACAAGTATAGGAAAACAACATGATTTTTGTATTAATAAATAAAGGATAGAGTTACAACCATATATAGAAGTTGACCTTGTAGAAGTCTCCCAAATTGACTTGTCCTTCCTTGTCACAAAGCAAACCTTCACACTCAACCCTAATGGATGATGATTCCGTAATGTCAAATAAGTAGCATGAGGGTACTTTCAATCTCCAAAAGCCAACCTATAATCCATGTCGGGCAGTAAATTTATAGGGTTACATAGTAGTTTAGGATTTACCAATGCAAACTTGAGATCCACTTATGAGGGAGGATAAGCTCAAGGGATAAGAGATAAGGTCTTCGAGATAGGATCATATAGGAATTTGATATCTTTATCCATGGTAAATGGTTAAAACCACCTTAGAAGCTTCTAGAAGGAGAAGATTCAAAATTATTTTTTCATTTTCTCGAAATTATAGAATCAACACACCTGTAGAAAGGAGAAACCTGCATTGATTAACATTGGTGCTCAAGTATGATATTTTCACCCAACATAGGTGGACAAACATATAGGGTGCGTGGGGGGGTAAAAACATGTTTTTTGAGCAAATAGACCCAAAAAATCATGCTTTTTGGAGAGATGATGCTTAGGGATTTGCAAAGGGATTATGACAAAGTGTCCAAGGTTGTTGATTGATCCAATTTTTAGGTATTTTTGGCTAATTTGACAAAATGGCATGTAATAGATTGCCCCCTAAAGTAAAAAGTAAAAATAAATGATTGAGGACTGAAGTTCTTTACCTTGTGACAAGTCCAGATCAAGAACAAATCATCATATGTTACAATACATAATATCCTCATGATATCATTGCTACGGGAGGTATACCCATGCTTAACATATAAGTTAATATTACATGTACAATGATTAAGAAGTCTCATCCATTGATGACATAGTGTGGACCCATGCTTGGATGATTGTCTGAATGATCATAACCATCATACTTTGTAATATTGTATGAATCTTGAAATCACAGCCTGGATGGATGGAACTAGATCTGGGGTCTTCTACCTCGTCACTCAACAGTACTAGTCTAACCATGTCAATAAATGAGCTAGAGTCGAACATGGTAGAAACCATATGATTACCAACCAAGGATGTAAGATGTTAATAGATGCGAGAGGAACCACCGTTGATGTTAATGACTCTCAAGGTATTATAGTACAATTTATGTGGTGTGAATAGATGAGTCGAAGTCAAACACCACATAAAATATTTCGGTTGAAGGCCAATGATGAGGACCTATCGCCGAGAGCAAGGAAACTCACCATTGATGTATGCAAGCTCCAAGTTACCAAAGGGAGTTTCTAAGTCAACCACTTGGATAATGAGCTGATGTCGAGAGGAAGCAACCCATCGCAGGAGGGCCTTGATGTATCCCCCATAAACGACACGAAATGGGCATCAAGATTTGAGATAGAATGACGTTGATGAAGAGATGGTTCAACAATGACAGACATGAAAGAAGGCTTTAAGAGTATTTTAGCAGATATCAACTGAAGGACTTCTCTTGAACATATCATCGACACTTTATGGAGTTGGAAGCATTGACCAAAAACCAATTATGGAGGCTTGGGATATGGTGTGATGAACGAAAGAGATGAGAAATTTTCCCAACCCAACAATCACAGAGATGAAGTAAAAGAGTATCATGTTCAAGTGTGACTCACTGCCATTAATAGGTTAAATATCCCATTTTCCAAATTTCCCCAGACATTTCTAGTGAGTACCTCTTTATTTATGATTTCATACTTCTGAGATCATTATCTTGTTTCAAATAGTTTTTCGGATCCATCACATTTTATGACAAGCTTGAGGAGGATAAAATATGCTTGATATATAAGTTCATCCTTCAGATGAATCCTTCTGAGTATTTTGAACTCTGAGAGGGAGTGGTCCGGTCCCATCCCGTTCAATGAGTCCAATGTTGTTTGATGATTTTATGAGTCCAATGAAGGTGTAACTCGACTTTTTTTTCACGTTTAGAGAGTTTGAAAAAGAGGCGGAAAATAGAACTCCAAAGGTTCATTTTCGTAAATTTGTCTCTTCAGTACAAAAAGGAAGAAAACAATATTCAGGAGAACCTTTTAGTAATCTTCGACTAAAGTATTCCTTTTTCGTAAATAATCTTTCCCATTCTGAAAATGGGTTAAACTTATACTGATTAGACGTATTTTAGTTTAATTTAACGAGTTCGAAAATACAAGTGCTCAACAATCTTTTCATATTTAGGGAGTCTGAAAAGAGTCGAAAGAGGACTCAAAGTGGTTCTTTTTTTCGTGAGTTTCTAGAGCTCGAAAAAAACGTTAAAAGTATGCTCTTTCATCAAAATGGGATGTTCAAAACACCATCAAAAGATTAAAAATACATGTAATATGGTAAAATTAGGTCAAAAAAATATAATAAAATAATAATTAAATTGACCATAAATAGGCAAAAAGTAAATTCATTTTTACCATTTTCATTTTTACCTCTTTTGAGTAAGCTTTGAGTGTTTTTTACCCTTAATCTTCAACAAGTAATTGCAGCCAAACCAGTGGACCATTTTGAGTGTCGTCAGTTCCAGGTAGGAGCTCTATCCTTTCTCTTTCTTTTCATGGTTTCCATTTTTGGTTTCATGTAAAATTTTGAAAGTTTTTAGTGATTTAGGGTCTTAGATTTGCGCCCTAGGTCTAGCGTACCCCTGCAGTATCAAAAAGTGTGCGGGATTTATTAGTTAACACTGAGAAGAGTACTTCAGCGCACCCTCCCTGAAAGGGGAGGTGTGTTGTGGCGCCCTGTCCTCCTAAAATCAGGTGCACTGGGCGCAATCCAAAAAAGAAATTTTTATTTTTCACTTGAGTTTCTCTCATATTTTTGCATAAGATTCTTTTCTAAGTGTCTCTCTCATGGTATTGCAGATATCTATCGGAGAAAAAATGATTCTACTTTGGAGAGAAAGAGAACATGATTCCAAAGATTTAGAAGCTACTAATGACCCAAAAAAATACAAGCCTTAAGGAATTGTGGACTCCTTAAGTTTTTCTAGCTTCCAGGGATGAGAGAGCAACTAGAGTTACTGGAATATCTAGTCAAGGCATGGGATATTCAAGGAAAATGCTTCAGGATTGGAGCACATACTCTCAGGATAAAGGTTGAGGACATTTATTTTTTGACAGGATTATCTCAAAGAGGAGCTACTGTCTCATTGTCTAGGATCAGAAGATGTGGTGGATCCATCAAGGATTATATAAATACTCACTGTAGAGATTAAGGATGTGACTTGACTACCACTCAAGACGATCCTTTTCACCATTGTTCAGTTGGCTGGAAGTTCCACTTGGAATTTGACCAACAAGTCCCACATGCAATATGCATTGGAATGCATAGAACCCACTATATTTAACTGGAGTGAAGGGGTGTTGGCTAATTTCAAGGAAAAACTCAATAGGGAAAAGGATGGGCAACTGAAGAACTTTGGGTATGGATCTATTTTGATATCATTTTCTCTAGAGAGTATTCCACTACTTCAATCTCAACATATTGGTCTTGAGCTTCCAGATCCTAGAGTTTCACGGATGAGGCAATGGGTAGATCTCATGTCTCGTCACGCAGGTGCATCTTCAATGAGTTTCACGCCTACTTTCTTCCAATGGCTATGATTGCAACTCATTATGGTCAATGAATATCCTATGCCAGAGCTGATTTATGAGGAGATCCAAAGCTCGTTTTACCTGAAGGCAAGTAATGGGGTGATATAGGTAAAATAATATCATTTTGAATATATATATATATATATATATATATATATATATATATATATATATATATATATATATATATATATATATATATATATATATATATATATATATATATATATATATATTTTATTTTTTTTTACAATTTTTTTGACGTTTTTATGTGTCAGAGACTAACTATTGATTCCATATGCAGATATCGAACCAATACAACTAGTAGGCTCCTCATATCTTCAATGACGAGGAGAGTCAAAACCTGCACTAATAGGATCCACAGTTGTTGCAAGGGCAGAGGAGGAGATACATGATCTCAACATAGCCGTGACTCTCACCGAGTTCGAGTGTCATGTCGAGGGTTTGAACCATAGTGTACCAAAGACCAGGGTTGATGAGATCCCCATGCACTTACAATGATACACTATTGGGGTACCGGGGAGCCTCACTCAACTATTGTGCAAGGTTTCCCAAATAGTTGTCTGCTATCGCGATCATCATTGGGACTAGTCTACTAGGAGGCCATAGAGCCATATTTTGTCTGCATGTATTTTGATAGTATATGTCGTGTGACCATATTACACATTAAGGGTTCATGGATGTTAATGAAGGAAGTTGATGGGATGTAGGATAAATGCAAATGGTCCATGTTTTGTGAGGTTTATTTATTTATTTTTTATATTTTATATTTTATTTTTATATTTTATATTTTATATATTATTATTATTATTATTTATTTATTTATCTATTTATTTTATTTTATTTTATTTATTTTCTAGATTTTTGGGGTAGAGTTTAGAATTGCTATCATGAGCTTATGATTTTGTTGTAGATTAGGACTCTGAAGAAAACAATGATATTGCAAATGTTAATGAGCTTCAACAAAGGCTAAAACCATTGGTTTGTGAGAATTACACATTAAGGGTTCATGGATGTTGATGAAGGAAGTTGATGGGGTGTAGGCTAAATTCTAGATAAAATGACCCATGTTTTACTAGGGTTTTCGACTTTTTAAGTTATTTATTTAATTTTTGGGGTTTTCGGGTCTCCAAATTGGCCTAGAGTGTCAAAATTGCAATATCAACAATGGATTGTTCATAGTGCAAATGATTTCTATTTGTTGGATTTTGGTAAGGATGGGGAATTTTAGCTAGCATTTAGTTGATGCCCATTGACAATAGTAGGGAGGAGAAAAGTAGTTGAGATTGGAGAATGTGGCATTGGTCTTGCAAATTGCACGGATTTAAATTAATGTGATGATTAGAGCTTTTGAGGTTGACGATGGAGGAGGAAGTGACAATAAATTCTTCCTTTGTGAACAATGGTTGTTTGAATTTTGAAGTGGCCAAACAAATTCTCTCTATGTTAGAGGAGCTCCATTTTTATATAGATCCCTACTAACTTGCGTTGCATTTGGTTTGATGATTTCACCAATGATTTCAACAAGGAGGTTAGTATATTCCAAGTGAATGTTTGACCAAAACTTGGAGTGGTAAGCAAGATATCCAAACTAGTGTCATTTTGATGGGCCTTTCTAAAGATACAACGACATTAATGAAATGCCTTGGTGTAATAAATATTAGCAACACATGGAATGTTTACATAGTATATTTAGTATGATTCATAATACATACAACCATTACATAATAGGATCTCCACTTGTTAAGAAAAAGTCTTTATTACTTAGACTATGGATTGAATAATGTTTTAAAATCTATACCCATTCGAACTTTCGGTCTTTCACCTAACCTTTTCCTCACCTGCCTGTAAAATATCACATGGACATAATTTATAATGCAAGTTATCTTCGAAGTCAACACCATTCAAACTAAGAATATGCATAAGTTAATGTTTATATTAATAATTGTTGTTATTTATGACATCACGAGTTATCGCTTTCCTCACTAATGTTTCTTTCACTAGAATTAATATATAGCTTTGGCGTTAACTTTATCGAATCATTTAGTTAGAGAACATCGCGATAGACTAGCCATAATTGCAGTACCATCCATCGTTATTGTGATGTAATTGCAGTATGATTAGGGCGATTCCTATTTCCACCACAAATCCCTATTTAATGCACCCTGACATGTGGGGGCGATAGCGAAATATAAGGCGTGCTGTTTTTTTTTTTTCCTCCAGTCATGACGGTGCGCGTTATATTTCGCTATCGCCCCCGCATGTCAGGGCGCATTAAATATGAATTTGTGGTGGAAATAGGAATCGCCGTATGATTAGTGCAGTGGATGTGGTTGTCATGTCAACGATCAGTGTGCAATGCATGATAGCAAACATTAATATTCATGCCGTACCATCATACCACGAATTACAAGGCATGGGCCTATAAGATGTTCAAAATTACAACCAATAACATAACAATTAAATGTTAATAAAAAAATTTACAATAAATAAAAAAATAAATTCTAAAGTTTTACTTTATGAAATTGAAAATTATTTAATAGATTTGACCAAAACCATACATGGTCAGCCTAAAACCAAATACATAATACTTGCGGCAACAGATATAAAATACCCACGATGGCAACGATAATGTAATAAATCTTATTACATGTTTTTTTCTTTTAACAATATGAAAAATATTATAAAAGAAATAATACATATTAACCATAATTTCATTTATATAACTGTACTGGTTTTATTTTTTACAATTTCTATTAAAATATTTTCATATATTCCTATTGCATTATTCGAGTATGGAAAGTATACTACACTCGTAACATTCTCGTAGGTTGAATTCATGTTAATCCCCCCTAGCATATCTAGGCTATTTATCCCTATTGTGTTTATTGGATGGGACACATGTGGGATTTTCCCTTAGTCTATACATGGTACACATGTGGGTTTTTAAAATAATCACGATCGATTTGTTTTTTTGAAAGATTCTTTAAATATTTAACTTTGGGATCTTTGTAACTTTAATAGTGTTATTGATATGGGTATTTGATAATTTTTTTTATTTCTCAATTTTTCCTTTTTACACATAAAAAAGAAATAAAGGTAAAGATGTTATATTTAACTGTTACATATTAAAAACAATTTATTTTCTTTGCGTCGTTACAACTTTGTTTGAAAATGTATTATTTATTTACATTTATATATACAGATATTTAATTTTCGGTTTCTGGAAGGAGGAAAGAAAATAGTAGTTCATATTATCTGATCAATATTGACCTACCAACTCTCATAGAGTACTATTACCCATTGCAGGGTAGTTTTTTGTGTGTTGTACTTCATCCATTTCCAAATAAAGAAATTGTTTATGTTGCATTCTTTAGATTATGGATACTATGAATTTGTCTTGGGTTTACTTACAACTCACACTATAGCTTGAGGGACTAATACTGATGCGGGTAATCTACCTGCGCCTGGAATCTAACCCTATTCTAATTTATTTTATGTTTTTCTACATTCATCTACCACCTACAGATTGATATAACCCTATCAAAAACTCAACTTCTTTTAATTGTAGCATCCAACTACAAAATTGAGTACATGTAATTCTATCTATTATCCTCTAGTTCATATTAGGACAAATCAATTCTTTTAGTTCAACATATCTTACCAACATTCTTTTCTAGATTCATCAAATTCGTACGTCCTCAAAATACCCAGAGCACAGTACGAATCCTGCCTGACCCAATCTCCAAAAACACCCAAAGCACAGTACAAATCCCACCTGACCCAATCTCCAAAAACACCAATGCTAAGAAACATCTAAAAACATGCAATTCAACGACCAAACCACTCCAATATAGCTTCCGAACACTTCCATCTCCATCGTTTGCACTTCCCTTCCTTTTGCCAACCCACAAACCCTTCATATGCATCTTCAAAATGAAATCTTATGTGTCCAGTGCTCTAGGCCGACCACCAACAACAATTAGGAAACCCCTGCTTGTCGCGACGAATCCCATTTCCTGTTTCTATTAGAAAATCATATATTACAGAGCAATGGAACACATAAAATATTACAGAAACACAAACACAGAAAATTCATAAAACAAGAGAGAGACACACAAAAGTGGTTCAGCCAATTTGGGCTACGTCCACAGAGAAACAGCTAGTCCTTCCTTTTATATTATCCAGCAAAATGAAGAAATACATCCTACATCAGATCTGCCGTAATTTCCTTTTTGCTTTCACACAATTTCCTCTCTCTTTCTCGATATTTTTACACATCTACATAGCTGCAATACAATTCCCTCATATATATCAAGGGGTTGCCTTCTAGGGAAAAAAAACCCTAAATTAAACACAACTTATATCATCATATCTCCACCTAATGAA
This sequence comes from Pinus tabuliformis, assembly GCA_031772625.1. Lineage (NCBI taxonomy): Eukaryota > Viridiplantae > Streptophyta > Pinopsida > Pinales > Pinaceae > Pinus > Pinus tabuliformis. Next base: position 1,198,384,586 of record CM062804.1, read on the forward strand.
CGACCCAGATTGACTACAAAATTACAATATTTTACAAGGCAATTTTACATCTATTTTTAGCTTCGGTGGTGCTGCCCCCGAATCCCTGCCAGGGTTCATAAAATTTTCGTCACCCCCCTTGGACACCCTAATGACGATTAAACGACAGGTGGTATTGCCACCCCGTTAAGCACTGGGGTCCAACGCGATGATATGTCTAAATAAAGAAGATAATCAGGCTCCACACCCAACAATTTCAACTAGTCCCTTTTTTTTCAATCTTTAATTTCTCATTAAATAATTTTTTCCATTTATTATTGTGTTTCAAGTTTTTTTGTTTTTCATTTCTCATTATTGTGTTTCATTTATTTATTATTATGTTCCTTTTTTTGTGTTTCTTGTTATAATAATATATTTTTTTTTCAATAAAAATATTAATAAAAAACATTTTAAAATTTCAATTATTTTTAAATAATTTTTATTTATTATTTTTAAAATTTTATTATTCTTAATATATATATATATATATATATATATATATATATATATATATTCTCTAAATTTACTATTCATAATTAAAATCTTGATTAAATAATGCAATATTTTTGTTAAATTAACAATTGATATTTTATTATCTTTTCTTTTTCTCATATATATATATATATATATATCAAAACATTAATTTTATATTATTTATGGAAAGACAAGTACATATTGTTGGTCATCAACTCGTCTTGCCTCACTCCAATTAGATTTGTTGGCAAGGAGAGCTAAAATATACAACATAATATTTTTCAATTTGCACCTTATTTCCGGAGGGCTTCTCAGCCATACAAGCCAAAAAATAGCCAAAATTAATACACAACTTAGCACATTCATATCCAGGTGGTGGATCCGGTGAATGCATGTCTACATGTGTTGGTTTCTCCCTTTGCATTTGCTGGTCATGTCGGTTAAATTGAATGTGCTCTAGATGCTCCTCAATCTCACGCAGACGGCTATGAATTCTATGTTGGCTACGGTGGACATGAGCTAGTTGCTCCAGAATTTTCTCTTGCGTGAATTGGATGTCATTAGAGTAAGAAACATTTTCATTTGGATCTTCATACCAGTGGTCCCAGAGGATGTCCATGTTGGCCTGAATCCTCCTCAACTATTCATCAATGGAGTCCAATGTTATAGCTTGGATTACATGGTCAGGTGGCGTCCCCGGAAACTAATCAAACCCCTCCTCTCTATCTAGGCTAGATGAATGAACTTCGCTGGAGGAAGAGGCACCACCACCTCTATTGTGGGCACGCCACTACTTGCCAACCCATCGATGTGGCCTCTCTCGTTTTCGTAACATTCCTGTAGTAAAAACAACTCCAGACTCCCACAATCCTAAAACACTCTCTTCCCTCCCTCAGGGACTTACACACCCATGGCCGCGGACACTCAAGTCCTTCCACCCTCTTCTCTCTTTTGAATCATCTTAGGATTCAATTATGAGAGTCACCCAACCACCTCTAGGCTACACCCGTCCACCCAACACCACAAGGATACACCAACCTCTCGAATTCACAACAACACAATGGCTAACTAGCGCACTGCCCCCGGTTCATCTTAGATGACCACTCTAATTGAAGAGGGTCTAGAGTTGTGATGCACCCATCCTCTGAACACTCATAGGCATCTAATTTCATCCCCTCGAAACCCCACGACACCACAATTCCCTAGACCGGATGATTTGATGAATAGATGGGAAAGAAGAAGGAGCTCACAAGGACTAGATAAGCACAAAGTTCAGTCCACTAGGGGCTTAGACCTTCAGCCTATAACTCCCAATTGTTGCTCGCCCCAACAATTTGGTACCAATTTATTGGTCTCTTAGACTCCCTCTTCGGGCGGTCGACAATCTTAGTCTGCTAAAGCCACCAGCCCCCTTGACTAGTGACCCAGAAATTAGCAGCAAAATTGAAATCCACACCAACCCATAGAGACCATACATGGCACAAGAAAATTACCCAAGCTTGGAAAATGGAAAATTTCCATAGAAGTAGTCTACAAGAGGCCAACGGGTGAGAATACTGTAGACCTAAGAAGGAACATATTGTTATTCGAATCCAAAACTTTGAAGGTGATTCCTTGAGATCCTAGATGAATTCTTGAATGCAATACCAGACGCACAGACTTATGGCACCCCAATAGTTTCCCATTCAGTCCTTTCGACTTTCACCGTAGACCTGGATAGTGAACAAAACCGTCACACTGCCACTCCCCTCATGTTCTCATCGCGCGCCACAAACACACTACGACCAACCTCCACCTGCACAAGCACTTAAGACTCCAGCTCTCGTAATAATTCCTTTAACATGCCAAGAGCCCCTCATCCTCTCTCATTATTCTTCACATGATTACCAGCTAGGAGCAAGTGAAGATCTCAAAATTCCCCTCAATCTCCTGTGCATCACCTCCATCGGGATATTTAATAATTTATTATAATAGTTAATTATAATATTTTTTTAATTACATGTTCTTATTATTATAAAAAAAAAATTTCAATATTCATATTTATATCAAACCTTTTTTATATCTATTATTTTTAACTTTTCATAAATAAGTTTATTTTTACTTTTTAATTAAATAAATTTTTGTATTTATTATTATTATTATTATTTAAAAATTAAGTTAAATTATATATATATATATATATATATAAATTTTTAATTCTTGTTATTTAAATAGTTCACAGTGAACTATAATAATAGTTTAAACTATAATACTAAACTATTATAATAGTTTAAATGTGGCTCGGTTGGTGGCGCAACCAAATGAGATGGTTTTGTTTGGCGGTGATGTGTGGAACACGCGGAAGCAAAAAATTTCTTTTTAATCCACTTTTAAATATTTTTTGATTGAACGTTTCATGCTCCCTTACACCCCAACCATTTATCATCCACTTAGACCAAGCATATACATTGAAGTTCTAAGGGTTCGTGAGGACTTTTTGATGTGAATTTTCCTCTTCACTAATTCTTCCTCTCCACTAATTCTTGTTTAAAGAAAAGTTATTTTCTTTAGCCATAGAACATCAAGTATTCACCTTGTGACACTTTTGTGGTTTCCTTGGCACAAGAAAATTCCAAAAAAAGTTCTTGTAATGTCATGCAATTGCCAGTTAGCATTTTTGAAAAGGAAGGTTTAAACATGGACGTAATTAGACACTCTTGTTTCATTCTTTTAAATTTATGGGTACAACTCATTCTTCTTTTTTGTCCCTCATTTTCTTTATATGTGTAATTATACATTTTATATCAACCCCCATTTCCTTTAACTATGTAATTAAACATTTTATATCAACAGAAAGTTGGATAACAGATATTGTTTTGTTATTAACGCAATTCCTTTTGTTGTTGTTTCTCATGAACTTTGCATTCAGATAGAATTTGGGTAGCCTCTAAAAGAATATTTATATTGTCAACAAAGACAACCCTTTTGCAAACAGAACCAAATTCTGATAGCTTGTACGAATGAAGAATTTTGTGAATAATTTGTTCTTAAAATTTTGTGTGATTTTGGTCATGGTGCTAAGTGAGTAGTTTAGTTGTAGTCTATTATGTCTGATTGAGTTGTTTAATGTGACAGTTGGGTCTTCGTTAATGCTACCAATGCCACAAAATGGGTCACTATAGAAGTGATTGTCCTGACAATCTGAAGAACAAGAAAAGAAACAGAGACCTATTGGAAATTGTGACTAATTTCGGTCTTCATTTAATGTATTTGAGTCATCATGATATGTACTTGTCAAAAGAATAAATAAAATAATTTTTATTATTGTAACAATGACTTATTAAAGCATGGGTTTCATGCTTGGGTCATCATTATATTATTCAAGTCCCCGTTGTGGACTCCAGGATTAATATTGAGTTTATAGAGTCATTGTACATTCAAAGAGACCCTTCTTGGGCTTTTGAATCATGTAAAAAGGTTTATTATTGATTCAAATATGATTTATGTATCCTCCACACCAAGTCATCCTAGAAGAGATCAAGTCGGTGTAAGGACACTTATTCGACCTCACATGGAGCCTATAAATACAAGCTAGTCGAAGTCATTTAGAGCATCACAACTCAAGCAAGTTTGATATCTCAAGAGTAGATGGGAAGTGCGAAGTCTAAAGCTGGGAAGACAAAGGAAGTGAGAGTTTGGGAAAGTATAAGGAGAAGAAGAAAATTGAACTTTTGGTGCCTCTCTCTCTCTGTTTTGTGCCCTATATTGGGAGAGGGGTTATATCACAAACATACCTCAAGGGATTCATTTGTCAACATTGTCACCAATTCGAATCTATAGATTATGGGAACAGGGGAAAGCCCCCTTGTGCTGCAAAAAAAATAATTTTTCCAATAAGTGTAACAACTGAAAATCAACTTCGGTTGGCGATTGTTACACCTTCAAACTAAAAAAAAAAAACCAACAATAATAATAATTTGATTGTGAAAACCTTTCCCAAGTGCATACAAACACTTTTGTAGCAGTTGAAAACCACCTAGTGGCAGCTGTTACACACTCTGTAATAGCATTTGTTATTTCAAAGCATATCTTACGATAAGTGTTGTTACATGATCTTTTCTTCTTTATCTATTTGTAAAAAATAAAATAATATATATCATTTGTCTTAGTTGTTACACCTGTAACAGTTGATGAATTTTCAGGGATAAACGAGATATTTTATTGTAATAAGTAGCAGAACATCACCATGATCCTCGTCATTAGAATTAAGTTCGTGCGTCTCACTACTCGAGCTTGGTTTGCGTGTCGCGCCGCCCATTACTTCGCCCCACGTCACCTAGGTATGTCATCAAAAAGGTAATATTGAATTCGTTTTATTTTGTAATTATGGCAACTTAACATGACTATTGACGCCCGAGGATGGCTATCATAATTAAGTCAGGGGGGAACGAATCATATGTCGATATGACCATCGCATGACTTGTGATTATTAGAAAAATCCAACAACTGAGGCATGATGACTTGGTAGTTATTGTTACTTAATGCTGATCATACCAAAAAGGGTAAGTGTACCATCGACGAGACCTCCCCATGACTCACCACTAAGGCAAAATTCATTTTGCAGTACGAACCATGTGTGCCAAATCCCAATCCGAAATCTTCACCTGCACCACCCTTCCACCCTACAGTTTACCCTTGTTGGAAGCACTACATCCTCATTCAAAGTGTTCGGAGAAGAGAAAATAGTAGTGCAAGCTGAAACAACTAGATTGTGTGTCGACTACCCCGGAGCACTTAAAGGGAAGGATAAGCAGGTGGAGTAGCATTGAATTGCATAAGCAATGGGAGGAGTAGAAATACGACACAGCCAAGGTCCATAGAAGCCTTGGAATATTGCCCAGAAGCATGCCATATTTTCAAGGATGCAGGCTGGTTCGAATTCTTCCAGAGGTTGGAAGGATCAGATGGCGGTGTTGCCATGGAATTTGCAAAGAATCTGGAGAGAAACTAGATAGAGGTCAGAGGGTTGAAGCTGGAGGTCACGGAAGAGGTGATTTCTAGAGTAACAGGATTGCCAGCGGAAGGGAAGAGATGGTTTAATAGGAAGGTCAATGACCCCTCACTGAAAGGGGATTTCCTCCAAGAAGAAGAGTCGCTAGTAAAGAAAGGAAAGGGAATTGATAGACTATCACTCCCCCAGCCATGGGTAGATGTTTCCCTCTACCTCATCAAGTACATTACTTGCGAAGGAAGGGAAAAAATTGTGTTTAATTATCATTTTCCATTGCTGAACCACCTCCGGCATCAATAGTTGATCAACCTTCCTTATTTCTTGCTGGGAAACATTAGGCACATGGCCACAACTATGAAAACAATTGCGCATCCAGAAACATGTGTTACCAACCATGGCCTTATCAAACTCATTGTGCTGGACGCTTTGAGCCAACAGGGCAAGAATTAGGAAGAATTCATGTGGAAAAGGCCTAGGACCACCCACAAAAGGCAAACCGAGACATTTGAGGAAGCTCCATAAGTGACAAAGGAGCAACCCCAGCCCTCGACAATAAGGGTCAGCAAGAGGTCAGTTGATAAACCAATTGGCGATAGGAGGCCGAAGCAAATGATAAGGGTTAACGGGCACCCAGTGCCCCCATCCATGCCAAGAAAGAACAAAGAAGCAGCAGAGCAGAAGGACGAGGAGAAAGCTTAGCCAGAAGAACCTTCTTCACCTGGTAAGAGCAAAACCCAATCCTTGCTGTCAAAAATTGAAATTCTAGAGAAAGAAATTAGAGAATTGAGGGAACAACTAGCAGAAGGAAAGGCAGAGCCAAGAGCCCCAAGGCTAGATACTTTGGCAGAGGCCGTGGACAGGGCCAGAAGGGGAGAAATCTTGGGCACTCTATGCATAGCCTGTGCTGAGAAGTTAGTGGCAGCAGGATTCAAATTCTGTGCAGTAGACACCACCTCGAGGGAGATTCAAATTGAAATTTGGGAAGTTGTTACACAAGAACCTGTCAAAGATGTTGCTGTTACACAAGAACCAACAACTGAGACAACACAATCCACAGGAAGTGATCGGGTAATGGATACATAGGAGCCCTTGGTTGACACTGTTGTTTCATCAGAACTAGTAATGGAGGAGGAAGTCAGCCAAGAGGAGGAAGAGAAAGATAATATCCATGAGCCTATGGTCAACACTATTGCTACACAAGAACCAACAGTGAAGACCGAAGCCGATCTAGAGAAAAACGATGTACAAAAGTCTATGGATAACACTGCTACTACACAAGAACCAGCAGTGAAAATGGAAGCTGACCAGGAAGATAAAGAAACTATGATAAAATACACTAACGAAGTTGATGTTACACAAGAACCAGCAGCCGAGGTGGAACATTTTCGCCCTTAGGAGGCTGCTACACCCCAATTAATAGTGTATGTGGAAGAACGTCTGGTCCTGATGAAGGATGAACAGTTGTATCAGTTGCATCAATAGGTCTCAAACCTGATTTTTGATAAGACCAAACTTTGTGACCTTGCTCTAAACCTGCTAGCATGCAAGCAGTCATCCCCGTCATACCGTGTGTTCCTGTGGGAACATTATTACTTATTTCAATTAAAGGAATTTTATGAGAATAGGTCCTATTTGGGTTCTTCAACCCGTACCTTTTTGGAAATTTTTCCTTACTATGACTTTAATGACCAGAGCTTGTTGTGCGAGTTGTTCTTGCATAATATCATGTGAATATGTGAGCACGAAGATAGTGGCAAGTGTGCTATCCTACATAGAGGACTTGCAGTTGTAGGCCTTCCTTTAATTCATGAGGAATCATATTGAGTGGCTCCTGGCCAAGAAAACAACAAAAACCAATGAGGAAAGAACAACATTGTGGGTTAGGACTGAACCAGGAATGACTCACGAACTCTGGCGAGAGTTTAGACTATTCCTGAGCACTCTGGAAATCAGAGAACAATCGGTCATCTACATAAAAATAATCATGAGGATTTTCCTCAACCTGTTTACAAATATGAGGAGCCAAGTGCTAGCCAGATGTCTCAAGCACACTGAGGCCTGTAGCATGGAGTTACAGGAAGGGGACCCCTTTGAGTACAGGAACTTCATGGTTGTTGTTACACGGGTGTGGGAATATGCTCGGATTGTATAGACACAGGGGGCGTTCTGGATTTGCCTCAAGTTCAAATTTCCTTTGATATGGTTGCCATTGGATGAGTATTAGCCCTATCACCATTTATGTAACTGCAAAGAGGAATCTTGGCCACGCTAGTTAATGGCCATTCAAGGATTCAAAGCTCCAGGCGATGATACTACTAGTGCCTACAATTTCATAGATTTGCATCGGGGGTACAGTAGAAGGAACTGAGATTCTACATGGGGACATGCAGTTGCTTCAGTTGGGGGGAGATGTTGGGTGTGGTTTTTTACCTATTTTCTGCACATTCTTTCCCTAGTTTTGACCTTTCTGTCCTCTAGGCCTATGACTTTATATGACCAAATTCCCCATTTTCTTACCTTTTTAACCTATTCTACTATCATGTTACTTTGTTGTATTTTACCGAATAATACGAGGCTTTATTCTTTTTTTGTGGCTAACTGGGAGAGTATTGAAGAAGTATTTTGGGAAGTCCTTCTTTTCAGGTGATGGCTTGTGAGAATAAAGCTATGAAGTAGACATGCAACAAGGATTAACTACAAAAAAGGGTAGAACGGTTCGCTGTTACACCCTGGATGTTGTTACTGGTTGTTGCTACACATTAGATGTTGTTACAGGTTGATGTTACAAATTAGATGATGTACAGGTTGTTGTTACACATTGGATGCTATTACAGGATGTTGTTACACCATGCGTTGATCCGCCATCACACCAACAGTGCTGTCGCTAGCAATGCCACGTCATCCCAAACCGCCATTCACTCGATGCTATTGCACCAAAGCTGTAAAATGTGGGTACTATTCCACATACAGTTGTTAGCAGTAGGGATTGTTTATTTTTGAAGCAACAAGACTCAAGTAGTTGCAATCATAAATGATGTATATTTGTATTTAGCAATAGGTTGTAACTACTTTTATTTTTTATCAGCATGAGAGTCGTGAGATTCTCATGACTGGTTTGTTTATAATTTTGGGTTGTAATAACTATAAAATACTTGATTTTTCATGTATAAGGACATGTCATATAGAAAAGCATTGTTACTATGCTTCTGTATTCTGAGTTTATTTTTAATATCAATTAGCACGGTGATGTTGTTACTGTTCTTCCACTGATTCATTAATCACTTTTGTGTTCTTCTTGCACCATGCTAAGGAGGAAGGGCCCTCCTCTTTGGCAGTGATTGCAGTGATATAGGTAGTGTACATTCTAGTTTAGTTAATTGATTTATGGTTTCTCGTTGTTGCTGTACAAATCGTGCATTACATTCGCTGATGTTTCTATTTATATTATGCTGTTACACTGAGTTAATAAACAAAATGGTAGTAGCCAGATGGAGTACATATTCGTTCCTGTGTGGCACGCCTTTATTTTGATAGCTGCGAGTTGCGATTTAATTATGTAGAGTGTTTTTATGTCTACGCGCATGGTTTTATTCAACAATTTAGATCAGCGAAATCTTTTACAGTTTTCTGCATTTTCTTATGCTTGGCTGGAGTGTATCGGCATAGACAGTGTGAACTCCATTGAAATAATAAGACCTGCCCTGGGTTAGCAATTAATGTTGCAGTCTCAGTCAATTAATATTGATTATAACAACACTACAATGACAACAAGGGAATCTCTTCTTTGTAATACTCTTCTTGATCTACGATGAATGTCGTTTGGATCAAGAGTAGTTGTTTGGAAATTTTGTACCTCAACATTGCAAGTGAGTTGAGTTACATTATTATTTGGGTTCGAAAATGGTTCTGTAGGTAGTTGAGTAGGAGTGGGTCTTTGAGATGGTTGTGGTTATGGTTGAGGTGGATGATATTGATATTGGAATAATACTCAAGATGTTGATGGAAATATGGATCACTCCATTGAGTAGGTCCATGTTGATATGGATGAAAAGGAGGAATGACAGGTTGGAGAGGAAAAGACCATGGATATTGAGTGAAATATGGATCACGCCATTAGGAAGGATAAAACCATGCAGTGGGGATATACCAAGGTGAGGTGCTAGGTGGATACTAAGGTTGAAATTGTGCATTATAGCTTGTATTAAAAGAGGAGGGGTAGTTCATATCTTGTTGATATGAGTTGACAAAGTAGAGTTGCTCCAAGCTTCCTTCCAACTTCTTTGCCATGTCTTATTGTTCTTCCTACAAAAGTGAATGGTTATATGGTTCTTACTGCACCCATGATTAACTGGGTGGATTGTGTTATTGAAGAAATATTTTCATGTTTTTATAATAAAAATGAATGAGAATGTTAATGCAATGCAATTTTCTATTTTTGAAATGAAAGATGCCCAATGCAATGTTTTATTTTTACAGAAAATATGAATGAAAAAAAGAAAGAAGGAATCAGTTAAAGAACAAGAGAGTGCTTGATTTGACACCATACCTAACAATGACGCCAAAATATGAGGAGTCCCAATATTGCAAAAAGAATGCTACAACTCCCAAGCTACCAACTTTAATTATCAACACGGGGTTTAAACAAACTTAAGAGGGGTTGACACTATGTGTAGTAGACACCTTCCTCTTCATAGTCTAACTCCCTTTGATGCAAGTGAAATAAGGCAAGGAAAAAACTTTAAATAAACAATGATATAGGTAAGTCGCTAGTACTAAGTTGCATAAGGTAAATATAAATAAGAAAACCTATTATACTTTTCCTGGAAAGTAAATGACAGAAAGGGAATATATTCTATTTGAAAGAAAGGAAAACACACATAAGCTAATGACAACAAAGAAAATATAATATATCTTGTTAGTGTTGAAAATAGCAACGAGAAATGTTAAAAATAGCATAAAGAATGATCATAATTTAATTTTGTCCTTGAATTAAATTGGGAATAAAATTGTAATTCCACATCTCATGGAAACTTGTAATAGTTAACTAATTTAATTTGACTTAGTTAGCTCAGTTAATTCGAGTTGAGGGTCTAACTAGAGTCATGTAGAGTGTCTCCTACAATTAGGAGCACTAGTTGAATTTATTTTGAGTTGTTATTATTTAATTCAGTCTAAGTTAAATTAAGTTAAACTAGTTGCAACTGATGGAGGAATTAGTGGGACATATAGCAGTGGAGTGTGACCTGCAATACTGGGGTGTAACCTGCCATAGTGGGGTGTAACCTATTGTAGTGGGGTGTAACTTGTCGAACAGTGGGGTGTTTCCTACAGTGATCAACTAGTAAATTGAATATTCACTCATAATTAACTCATGCATGTCAAATCAAAGAAAGACCCATTTGATATCGGAGTTCAGGAACAATGTACTATCAGTTGTAAAATCATCTAAATTAAATCGATGGTGCATGCAGTCAGAGAAAGGCCTATGAGGACTGCGCAATTCATAATTGAGGAATTTATCCATTAAATAGGAGTTAATTCCCAATGGATTAATGCAAGGAATTAGGAGCTTGGAGGTTTGGAAATTTGGCTAAGTATTGGCCAAAGGCAGTCATTCAGGTAGAGGATAGAAAGCACTTGTGCAGGTTGAGCTCAGGGTTGAGAATATCACATTGTGTTCATCTAGATTCTTTGACTAATGCAATATACAGATAGCAGGGATTTTTAGCCTTGGCTTTCCCCAGAAAATCATTGTTTTATGTGTGATTAAATTTTTTCTCTTATATGCTTCGTGATTTAATCGATCAGTTATTGTTTTTGTTGATGAGTAGAGTAAATTAAAGTCAATTTTTTTAGCATATTACAATCTGTAGTTCAAATCTACAAGGAATTTCTGCATGGTATCAGCGCTAGATTTGTAGAAATTTATACATGGTATCAGAGCTAGATTTGTAGAAATCTTGGTATGGGAGATGAAATCACAATAGAAAAGAAGAATTCAAAGTTGTCCTTATAGATTGATGGAGCTCTAGTTTAGGGTGGGTCTAGAAGACCCTATGTGTAGACTTCTTAATGGAGCAAGAACATTACTAATGGGTAGATCAATGAGCCAATGTTTAGTGACACAAAAAGGAGTTGTGATCATTGACATTGGTAGATTGAGGAGAAAACAGATTTCCCACAAGGAGATCAAGACTCAGAGGGAGTCTAGTTTCAAAGGGAGCAACCCTATGGATGCTAGTAATTCAGGATCTGGGGAGATCAAACTCATTATTTGCAGTAGTTGCAGCAACAATGCGAAAGAAGCAACAAATCAATAGCAATAGCAATATGAGTAGATCAAATTTAGCTCATGCATGCAAAGCCTTGAGGAGCAAGGAAAAGGTTAGATACTTGGTGGTTGAGAGGGCGCATGAATTACCTCTCAACATACAACCTCAGAAGCAACCTCAACAAGTTGTGGAGTATCCATAATTGGAGAAGCAAATAGGAGAATGAGTGGAGACATCCACTCAAGTAGAGACCTCCAATAGGGGGAAATTTCGAGCCATGTGGGAAGAGGGAGCACATCCAACCATATCTCCAGGTGTGAGGTGGGGTGATATGAAACCTTAGTCCAAGAGTTTCATAAATTTGGCAGGATCCATTGAGGATTTTTTTTGTCTCATGGACCATTTCCTTTCTACGGGGGCCCACAATATTCAGTAGCAGGAGGATCATTGTCTTCCATATACTGAGAAGTGTAGAGAAGTGTTGACGGCAGAGCAGGAAGCTCAGTAGTAGAGTCAGTAGCAGCATAGGTTTTTCCTGGTAGACAGTTGCAGACACAGTTGATTTAGTTATTTTTATTTTTATTTTATGCTTTTTGGTTGTAGATGTTGCAGTAGCAAAAACAACAGTGACAATAGGTGCATGTAGAACATTCCAAAGGTACCAAAACATGATATAGTTGAATTCCTTTCTTGTTTAGAGGGAGTGTTGAAAATAGCAACAAGAAATGTTAAAAACACCATCAAGAAATATCCTAATTTAATTTTTCCTTTGAATTAAATTTGAAATTAAATTATAATTCCACATCTCATGACAACTTGTAATATTTAACTAAGTTAATCCGACTTAGTTATCTCACTTCATTTGAGTTGAGGGTCTAGCTAAAGTCATGTAGAGTGTCTCCTACAATTAGGAGCACTAGCTGAGTTTATTTAATTTAGTCTAACTAAGTTAAAGTCATTTAAACTAGTTCCAACTGATGGAGGAATTAGAGGGAGGTCCAGTAGTGGGATGCAACCTGCAGTAGTGGGGTGTAACCTGCAGTAGTCGGGCGTAACCTATTGTAGTGGGGTGTAACCTACAGTAGTGGGGTGTAACCTGTCAAACAATGGGGTGCTTCATGTAGTGATCAACCAGTAAACTAAAGATTCTCTCATAATTAACTCATGCATGTCAGATCAAAGAAATACCCAGTTGATATTGGATTTCAGGGACGGTGTACTATTAGTTGTAAAATCATCTAAATTAAAATGATGGTGCACGCATTCATAGAAATGCCTATGAGGATTCTGCAATTTATAATTTAGGAATTTCTCCATTAAATAGGATTTGATTCCCAAGGGAACATCGCAAGTAATTATGAGCTTGGAGGCTTTGAAATCTGGCCAAGTATTGTCCAAGGGTAGTAAGTTAGACAAAGAATAGAAAATACTTGTGCAGGTTGAGCTTAAGGTTGAGCAGAGCATATTGTATTCAACTAGATTCTTTGACTAATGCAATATATAGATATCAGGGTTTTTTAGCTGTGGCTTTCCCCAGAAAATCATTGTGTTATGTGTGATTGAATTATTTATGTCATATGCTTCATGATTTCATCGATCGTTTATTGTTTCTGCTGATAAGTAGAGTATATTCAAGTCAATTGTTTTAGCATATTACAATCTGCAGTTTGAATCTATAAGGAATTTCTACATTTAGAGAGGAAATGACACTAAAGGAAATCCATTCAACTTTGCAGGAAAGGAAATCCCTAGATTACTCTTGGAAGAAAGAAATAATACATTTCTTAAAGTAAATTGTGGGAAAGGAAATTTAGACTAGTTGAAGAAATCAACATTCAAGAAACAATCAATGCAGAAGCTAAATGGTGGCCTAACCAAGCCTCAACTCAACCAAAATGACGTTAGATAATTCATGGGTTATTATAATACATAATATACTTCTACCATGAATTTGGAGTGAATCTGGGCAAGGGAAGGGCTCGAAAACAGACTAATACACGAAACTCTATGTTGTTACATGATCGCTACAGGAAACTTCCTGCAAGTGTGTTTTTCGATTTAACATCTTAAATGCCTAATGCAATAAAATGAAAATGTTGTGGGGTAAATTTTTTTGTTAATATAAATGTTTTTGGACTTCAATCCAAGTGGAATCAACTCGAAAGAGCTACATTAGCACGTGCTAAAATTCAGTGTATATTTACTACTAAAAACTAGAAATTTCATAACAGTGAACTAGTAAGCTAATCTAATACCCAAATGTCTAAGTTAATCAAGTGAAAATGTTAGTGTGAAATTTCTTGGAAGGTGTACCAAAAACACTTCACTTAATCCACTAGGTGACAAGTGACCCTAACATCATGTTTATGGCTTCTAGTGATTTAGATATGCAACAAAAATGGAAAACTTGCAATAAAAGTCTATACGATCCAGAATATAAAGCAACAATATAAAATATCCAATGAAATAACCCAAATGGAAAGAATTTAAACAAATAAATCTTTTATTAGTAGCACCTGGTAAAGGATATTTACAGATGGGTCTGTAAGTCCCCTTTCGTGGGTTGCATCCTTTGATGTCCTCGACGCATCAGAAAATGATCTTCTCTCTCAATATGTGAAAAACCTAGACAAAACGTGGAGAACTCAAAATGGGAGCTCAAAGAAAAAATACAATAGTGGTGACGATGATTATGATTATGGTGAAGAATGAATGAAAACCTCTCCTATTTATAAAAAGTATTGAGTTAATCTCGAAAATTGAGAATAATAAAATAATATTAACCAAGTCAAGATCTAACCACTTAGAATATTTTATTATATTTATTGGAGAGGGAAAAGATATTTAAAATGGTTAAATATATTTATTTAGAAATAATTAAAAAATAAAATTATTTATTAATTATTTCGCGAGAATTAAGAATTGGGTCCACTATGTTGAGCATACATTTGTCCTTGCAGAGGAGGTGGTTGCTGTGGTGGAGGGGGAGTAAGCATGGGGGGCTCGAGCGCTGGTGTCGGAGGAGCTGGAGTGTTAGGCGGTGCATACTAATAATAAGGAGATGGGAAACATTGGAATAAATAGGAAGTGCAACAGCTGGCTCTGGCATCTGTTGATGCGGATATGGATATGCATATGGCATGTTGGGACTTGGATAAGGGTTGCTCGATGGAGGATTCAGGGAGGGATAATTGTAAGTGGAATTGGTCCCTCCCTGAGGGGGACCATAACTCATCTAAGGAGGAGCATATGGTTGAGGGTGTGATATAGTTCCAACTATGCCATCTGTGGAATGAGATGCACTCGGTGCGTTAGCAGCACTAGGCCAAGGCAGATCAAGGATGACAATGCAAAAAAAAAACCTTATTGGGTATAGATCATATCAAATTTTAAGGCTATTTGGAGTGCCTCTTCCTTAAATTGGGGGAAGTGTGATGCAACATCTTTAGAAATGGGGGCCAACAACGATCTGAGGAACCAATCCATATAGACTCAGTTAGGAGCTCACAGATGCTCCTCCTTCTATGTCATTCATGACCATAGTCAGAAAGGCGGGTGGCAAAAATTTGATGGAAAGAAGTCAAAAGTTCGGTACTGGTATCATAATGGAGAGGTAGATGGAAATAGGAAAGAAAAGCTATGGCAAGAGTCGCTAAAGTGGAATGAGTGGCTCTGGGCTGATTGAAAAACCACTTAGCAACAGCTCCAGTGAGTGTGCATTGGAACAAACAAAGATAGATGGAGTCTTCAGTAATGGAATTTGATGAACACCACATGTGGAAGGAGTGAACATGATTAGTTGGATCTTCTCCAGGATTACCTTCAAACTTTGGGATGTCTAAAGGGAGTTTAGTAGGCATAGTTGGCCAAGTGGGATCATGGAGAAGAGGATCATTGATAAGTTAGTTAAAATCGGGGAGACTTAAACTAGCCATAAAAGGAAGCAAGGGAGTAGGAGTGACCACACCGGTGGGGGTTCTGCTGGTGGGGGCACCCTAGTTGGTACCTGGGTTACCATCCTGGGTTCCCACACCCACGTTGGTACCTAACATGGTGGCGATATGGGGTTGAGAAGATGCAGAATCAAAGGATGAACTGGATGAATCAGTAGAATCAGAATCAGAATGATGACTCGATGGAGGACTGGGAGGATGAACTCTAACTCAATGGGGAGGAGTAATATGTCCTAATGGGAACTGAGGGTGAAGACCTCAAATTCGATGCAACAAATGCCTAGGGGGCGCAATGATGTCTAGACAATAAAAATCTAAGGACTAAAGGGTGATGATAGGAATAAAAGAGAAAAAAACAGCAAGCAAACACCTAGTGCAATGGTGCCAAGTGTAAACTAACTATTTTAATGATGTTACTCTAATACAAGCAAACATGTCCTATCAAAGAAAAATACCTCTAGCCTATAGGTGATATAAATCCTCAAATAATCTTAGATCTATTGTTTTAGATGGCCTTCCAAAGAACTTCTTACTTGACGGAATCTCATCCCTGCAAGCAGAGTTGTCCAGAGAAAGGTAAGGTAGAGAACCAACTGCTTCCCACAACTAGTCCTATAGGGTGTTTTCCTAAGATTGGTCACTACGGTTACCTTCATCCCACGGGGGTGGTCAAGTCTTGAGCTTCTTGGTAGTTAACCACCGCATGGGATTCCTTGCCACGGGTTGGGTAGCCCCAAGGAGAACTGCTCGCACAATGACCTAGCCTAACTCCCTCTGAATCAGGTTTCTAACGCACTTTAGCTTTGGACCATGGGATGGTGAATAATTTTAAGCTCCCTAATATGTCAAATTCTATGTCTCAGTGAAACCGAACGATGGGTGTTATTGGAAGCCTATCCCACTGATCCTACACCTACACTACAAATATTGTTTGGCCCTCATGCCCAAGTTTGTTTAATCTATGTGTGTTGATTTATTAAGGTGTAGTGTTTCAAGGCTTGGTTTGGCAGTGTTAACCAAGCTCATGTTTGCTTAGGGTGTGAGTGTGTGGAAATAATGTGTGAAGTGGATGAGTTAATTAAGCATGTTTCATGATGCCATGTGTTGCTGAAAGTAAAATGTTGAAATATTGTAAATAAATATGAAAATGACAGAAAATAAACAACCAATCAAGCACACAAAACCCCACCCACAAGGGATACTAAGAAGCTAAGCAAGAGAGGGCAAACAAGATACTCAAAGACACATAAAAAGGCCTAAATGATCTAATTTCAAGGGACTAAGATCTAGAGGCACTAATCTGTTGTAAATGGTGCAGATAAACAACAAAAATTAGAGGTGAAAAATGTTGCAAAGGATAGGTGTGAAGCTCTAAGACCTAGGATGATCAAGGGGATCCTAAGGGGGAAAAGGAAAACCCAAACTCTAAAGGGAGAAAAGGTAAAAGAAACCTATCCAAAAGATTTGAAAAGTAATGGATCAGACTCTGAAAATCAGTGGCTAAAAATGTTGAAAACCCTAGACTCCTCACTCAGCAAATCTCTTCCTAACAATGTGGAGTTGTACTCTAAATTTTCCTTCCTCAAAGAGACAAATCAAGTGGATCTAGGCCTAAGGGAGACTGAAAACAAAGGTGAAGTACCCAAACTAGTCTGTAGACAACACTCTCGGCAATTCTATATAAAAAATTATTTTTTTTCAAAAAAAATCCAAAATGTAGGTACTGACCTGGAACAGTGGAAAACACATATTTTGGGCCAAAACGTGCGCTCTGCAAGTCAGTTAAGGGGCTGAAAAGTGTGTTTTTCTCTTGAGACTCTTGATCGGTAGATCTCCCACAAATTTTTTCGTCTCCTACTTGGATAGTACCTATGACTTGCAGAAATAACTAGAAAACCACCAAAATCCAAAAATTTGACAAAAAAGGGTTTAATACTATAAATAGAAATTGAGAGGCTAAAAATAGTTGTAGAAAACCCTGAAATTTTCTGAAACTTCAGTCACCCAAGAACGTTGTTATTACACCAATGGATTCGTCATTTGTTAGTGTGAAATTTCTTGGAAGGTGTACCAAAAACACTTCACTTAAGTCACTAGGTGACAAGTGACCCTAACAACAAGTTGATGGTTGCTAGTGATTTAGATCTGCAACAAAAATGGAAAACCTACAATAAAAGTATAGACAATCCAGAATAGAAAGCAGCAATAGAAAATATCCAATGCAATAACCCAAATGGAAAGACTTTAAACAAATAAATATTTTATTATTAGCACTTGGTGAAGGAGATCTACAGATGGGCCTGTAAGTCACCCTCTGTGGGATGGGTCCTTTGATGTCCTTGATGCTTCAAAAAATGATATTCTCTGTCAATATGTGAAAAAACCAGACAAAATGTGGAGAACTCAAAATGGGAGCTCAAAGAAAAAAGATGATAATGGTGACGATGATTATGATCATGGTGAAGAATGAATGAAAATCCTCCTATTTATAACAAAGTATTGAGTTAATCTCAAAAATGGAGAATAATAAAATAATAATAACCAAATCAAGATCTAACTGCTTGGAATAATTTATTATATTATTAGAGAGGGAAAACATATTTAAAATGGTTAAATATATTTATTTAGAAATAATTAACACATAAAATGATTTATTAATTATTTCGTGAGAATTAAGAATGGTGTGAAATCAAAATAATTATCAAATAGTGATTTAATAATTATTCTAATAACAAAAATAAGGAAAATTAAATAAATAGTGATTTATTTAAATATACCTAAGGGATTTAGTCAAATGTGACAAGGAATAATTATTTAAATAATGATTTAAAAAATTATTCCTCGAGAAAATTAAATAAATAATGATTTATCTAATTATTCTCATGGGTTTTTTTATTTAAACAAGAAAATAATTTAATAAAAGTGGTTTTACTATGGTAAAATCAAATCTACATGGTGTATTTCGATATACCTAGTTAGAAATGGCTAGGTGATCATTTTTTCGTGTTAACAAACAATGCTATGGGGTGAATTTTGTTATTAATGTGAATGTTTTTAAACTTCAATCTAAGTGGAATCAACTTGAAAGAAGCTCATTATCATGTGCTAAAATTCATCTGTGGGTGGTATAATAATTGGAAAAAAACATATTGGCAAGCCCTTGTGTATCAAAGTGACTGTAAGTTCAATCCTCCAGACATGTCTCACCAGTCGAACCAAAAAAACACATGCGAAAATTCAACATAAATTTATTATTAAAAACAAAAATTTTAGAATTGTGAACTAGTAAACCAATCCAAGTAGCTCAATGATGAACATGGCATTGCAGAGCTATTCTAAAGATGCATCATACTTGTAACTATATAAATTACCTACAAAACCACTTCAATCATTTAACCAATATAACCTACAACATATGAAGCATGAATATTAAGTGCAGACATAGGAAATGTAAGAATAAGAGATGCAAGTGAACAAGAAATGGAAAGAAGATAACTAAATTGTACAACGGGGCTTTTAGGCTCGTGGGGTGGCCAAGCCTAAGGATACTTAGAGTCCTATGAAAGAAACCAAGCCTTAGAAGTTGAAAATGAAACCAAACTTCATTATTAGAATACATACGAGTACATACCTGCTGAAAATGAAAGTAGAACTACTAAATAACAAGTTTTCTTCACAAGAAGACTAAAAAAACCCATGCCCCTAGAGGACAATTCGAATTGCTAATTATACAAATTGATGAGGAAGAAACCTCCTTGAAAGAAGACAAATTTCCCCTCCAAAATCCCTCAAAAAGTGGATTTGGTTCCTAATAATAGGAATCTTCTTTAAATAATGAGTTATGGCTTCTCTTGTAGCAGGGAACACATCCCTAGATTTTCGCAATCAACTGATCTTCAAAATTTACTCAATATTCTCTCAAAATTTTGTAAACTAAATAATATTAGGCACATAATAAGCAAGGCAAAATCAAATTCCTAAGAACCTATTGTGGCCACAATCCACCGCCCCCACCCCTCACCATAATTTTTTAATGAAAAATATGGGGACCCTTTATGTAAATTTTGGTCATATCATTCCTTTTATGCTTTGATTTTGTTAATTTTGTGAAAGTTTTCACTTTTCTCGATTTTTCACTTTGATCACATTGTGTGCGGTTTCTCACCAGCTTCCCAACAACTCCAATTTTGTTGAGTTTATACTTACGGTTTGAAAATGATGCTTGTTCAAAGTTTGGTTGACTTTCACCACCTAGGCTTAAATATGTACAAAATGTATTTTTTTTTTATTTTGTTAATTTATTTATTTATGTAAATAATAATTATTTAATTAATTAAGTTAATTACTTTGTAAATATTATTATTTAATTAATAATTAATAATTTATTTTTTATTTTTTATTTTTTATTAACTAATATTTTGAGAACCACCATGGACAAGACTTAATTAAATAAATAATCTCCGACACTCTTACCCTAGCCCTTGCCTTTTGATGCTTTTTGTTTCCACCGGGAAAACTCCAGCGGGATGACGTGTCCCGATCCCACACAGGTTTAATCACTCTGTATTCTGATTGGTCCCATATTTTAATGTACATTTCGAGTAAAACCAATTTGCATTGATACATGCTGGCACATATTACATGTAAGCCCACATCTAATTCATCCTAGTTGATTCTTACTATTACACTTAGCCTTTCTCTTTTACTTGTCGCTATTCATTAACTGGGATGACGTAATGCACATCTTATCTGCCAGCTAGCCCTTGAACTCAATATGAATTTGACACTTTTGTTTTAAATTAATTCCAGACTTGTGAACTCATAACAGGTAACACTCATCTTTTGAATTTCAATGTGCTTCCCCAACGTTAATTCCCTTGAGACCTTTTACTTAAAGTATTTTCTTATGGGGAACCCTCATCCCAAGGAATCCCGTTTCTATTTTTCACATATTTTGGTCTTTAATTCTTATCCTTTTCCCTTTTATGCTAGGCATGTTATTTGACATCAATAATGGACAATATGTTATAACTATTTAATTTATAACCTTTGCTCCATTTAATTGTATTTGTTTGTTGGTTGTGCAAGTTGATAAATTCTAGATGGATATTGTCCTCAGATTCTTTTAGCCTGGCATGCTTCAAATTAAAACAAGATCTCATTGATTCAGAGCTAGACATTGCATATTGGTGCAAAGATTTTGTTGAATAAATTTTGTGGCTTATGGAATTTAGAATCTGAGTTAGAGCGGCTTACCAAAGAACATTGAGCCAACAAGACAACACATACCAAACAAAATCCAATTGAATTTCAATGACCTCAGTTGGAGTGTTGTGAATCCCTCATTCCAAATAATATCCCAAGATCCCTAGCGACCACATTACGAGATTTTTATGGTAAGATCATTTCTTGAGATCAAGACACGAGGATACTTCACATCATACCATTGCAGGGGAAAATGAATCGCATTCAAAGGCATGTGCATTGTTGGAAATAATACTGAGAGGGGGGGTGAATCAGTATTATCAGATTAATCAAACTTTTTAAATGCCCAAAAACATATACGCTACTTCAGTTAAGTGAACCAGCGTGTACACGCTACTGTGACGAAGTAAAACAGCGTATAAGCAGAAAACTCTCAGTTTAGCTGGCTTATTCTTCAATTAAGTGCATCAGGACATTATTCATCATATTAACAGTAAGCATGTGCAGTATAACAGAACAGATAAAAAGCCACACACATGAACACCAAGATATAAGGTGGAAACCCAATGTGGGTGAAAACCACCTGCTGCAAGTTGTCTCTATCTTTCTTAATATGAAACTTCAGTTTACAATCTTTTGTACTGGTGCAGCCTTATACCAGTACGCAGGCTACAACCTGCAGAAGGCTTCAACCTTCTCTCGTTCTCCAAATTTCCTTGGAAGGGAGCTCCAACCCCCTTTGCTTTTGTACTAGCCAAGATACTAGTATGTAGGTGCTGACCTACAATCTTTCTTCTTCCAGGTATCACTTTTCATACATTTTCAGACTTGGATATTCCTGAAGCACAACATTACAATCTGAAGACCACAATTCATTCAATTTTCACAACAGATCATTGAAGTACAAAACAACCCAACTTTGAATCACTGAACCACTGAACCCTGTCAATCACCAGTTACCAGAACACAGAGCAGACTACAGAACTCTGTAATAACAGTCAGACCCCACTGTAAACCCAAATCAAGCTTCAAAAGATATACGCTACTTTAATGAGCAAAAACCGCGTATACACGCGCTTTTACCGAAGCCAACCTGCGTACAGATCTAAAAATAAACTTTCTCAATTTGCAGCTGTACCAGATATTAGTTGGACTCAGAACGTAACATTGCGACAATATGCAGATCTAGAAATACGCATAATCAACCATATCATGATAGTGCATTTCAAATCATTTGATCCCGATCTCTCCTTAGATCTAGTTCTCCATCAACCGATGAGATCTCTCCTTAGCTCAGATCAACCAACTCAGAACCTGCATATCAGATCTCTTTCTCTCTTAGATATTCATGCCTTATCGAAAGATGATCTTTGCCTAGTGATCTTCTTCTCTTTATATAGCCTTAGGCCTTTCTCAATACCAAGAGCCAAAACCATAGTAACACAATACCATCAACTTTAAAACTAGGGATCGACACGCCCGTCGAGACATAATGGTCCGAAATCATAGGCACAACTTCCAAGGTCTAACCACCATGAACCAAAGGAACCTTTCCACATACACGCGCTTTTTCTGAATCTAACTTGCGTGTACACGCGACTTGGGCTTAACGAAACAGCGTGTATGAGCTTTCTTGCCATGCTGTACTGAGATCTGTCTTCTGATTAAGTTGTCATCACCTGTACTAACCTTTGAGCACCTGTACCATCCACTGAGTGAGTTGCCATCAAGGACAACACTTGAACCATAATGCCAACAATCTCCCCCTTTGGACTTGATGGCAACAACACCAAATCACTCTCCCCCTTTGACATCAAGGGCAAAGGGTGGACCAAGATATTCTCTTCCTTTGCTGAATCATTCCTCTGTCCATACTCCCCCTGAGTACCTGCTGAAATCTCTGAATAAACTCCCCCTTTGTATATGCCAAGGTGTACCAATCTGTCCATGCTCCCTCGGAGTACATGCTGAATCTCTGTGCTGCTGAAGTGTGCCGTTCATGCTCTTCCTGACTGTAGGCAAGATCTGCAAAAGATGTTCTTCAAGAAGAACATGACTCTATACATCATAAAAGACCTTCCTATCACCAAAGACTCATACATACATCCATCTCTCAACTAAGTGAGGATATTCAAAAAAAAATGACTCATCCACCCAACCAAGTGGGGATACATCAATATAGACTCATCCACCTAACCATGATAATACATGAACATTTCATCATTCATCCCAGGCATAGTGGGGAAACCAACAAAGGCCGTTACATGACCTTGACACCATAAAAGAGACAAGAGAGATACATGACATAGAGATAACAGATCTAGACCAAGACTTAGAAAAGACATCAGCAGCATCTGATAATCATCTTTTTAGATCAGCAACTTCTTTCTGAGCTCCTTCTTAAACCAATCAACCAAAACATCTGAATGCCAACAATGCTTTATGAGACTTTGGAGCTGCTCCCCCTGAACCTGTGCCTGTTGCACTCCCTGAAACTGTGCCTGAAAACTTCTGACATTCCTATTGCTGTTCAGAACTTCAGAGTTTTCCTTTGCTGTTCAGAACTTCATATACGCGTTTTATCCTGTATAAAACAGCGTATGTACGCGGATATTCTTTCTGCAACAAGCGTCCATCATACACGCGACTTACTCACCATAAATCCGCGTGTATACGCACATATCCCTTCCGTAACCTGCGTATACCAACTTTTCTGTAGAACAAACAAATTTCAACAACAGGATGAAGCATCAACTACTCCCAGTTTTTGTCTGAGATATTCAAAAGTTTCCCTGGGCAGTGGTTTTGTGAGAATATCAGCAACTTGCTCCTTAGAAGGAACATACTCCAATTTGACCTTCTGCTCAAGCACTTGTTCCCGAAGAAAATGGTACTTGATTGGTATGTGCTTGGTCTTTGAGTGCATGACTGGATTCTTTGAAATGCTGATTGCACTTGTATTATCACATAAGATAGAGACAGGTGGAGTGCAAGTGATTTGAAAGTCCTGCAAGGTCTGCATCATCCAAAGAAGTTGTGTGCAACAAGATGCTGCAGCCACATATTCTGCTTCAGCTGTAGATAAGGCAATCGAACTTTGCTTTTTGCTGAACCAAGACACTAATCTGGAACCCATGAAGAAAGCACCTCCACTTGTGCTTTTCCTATCATCCACACTTCCAGCCCAATCTGCATCTGTGTAAGCATGAAGAGTGAGATCTGTATTTCTAGGATACCATAAGCCATAGTTTTGGGTCCCTTGAAGATATTTGAAGATTCTTTTGACTGCCTGAAGATGGGTTTCCTTTGGGTTGGCTTGAAATCTTCCAACCATCCCTACTGCATGAGTAATATCTGGTCGAGTACCTGCCAAATAAAGCAAACTCCCAATCATGGATCTATAAGTGGGTTGGTGAACTGCTGCTGATTCATCATTTGCACTGAGGCTGCATCCTGTAACCATGGGTGTACATACTGGTTTTGATTCTTCCATGCCATACTTCTTCAAGATCTGCTTGAGGTATTTGGTTTGAGACAAGAAGATACCTCCTTCATTTTGTTGGATTTGCAATCCAAGAAAATATGTCAATTCTCCAAGAAGTGACATTTCGAACTCTTTCTGCATAACCAAGGCAAAGTTTTGACTCATAGTTTCTTCATTGCTGCCAAAAATAATATCATCTACATAAACAACAAGAATTAGCAATTTGTTATTTTCAACTTTTATATAGAGATTGCTATCTGCTGATCCTTTTGAAAAGCCTTGTTGGTGAAGATATTTGTCCAACCGATAGTACCAAGCCCTTGGGGCTTGTTTGAGCCCATAGAGAGCCTTTTTCAATCTGCATACAAGGTTTGGATCATTCCCAAGAATGAACCCATCTGGCTGTTCAATATATACTTCTTCTTCTAAGTCTCCATTCAGGAAGGCTGATTTCACGTCCATTTGAAATACCTTGAAGTTTTGAAAGCTTGAGAGAGCAAGGAACATTCGGATGGCCTCTAGTCTTGCCACAGGAGCAAAGGTCTCTTCAAAATCTATTCCTTCTTGCTGTGCATACCCTTTACAAACAAGTCTGGCCTTGTTTCTAATTACTTCTCCATTTTCATTTAACTTATTCTTGAAGACCCATTTTGTTCCTATTACATTCTTATCTTTTGGTCTAGGAACTAATTCCCAAGTGTTGTTCCTTTCGATTTGCTCAAGTTCTTCATCCATTGCTTTGACCCAATATTCATCTTTGCATGCTTCTTTCACATTTTGTGGTTCAATGGAGGAGAGTAGAGCCAAGTAGCTTGAAGCTTCTGCAAGTGTCCTTCTTGTTTGTACTCCTGCTTCTTTCTGCCCCACAATCTGAGTTTCTGGATGATTCTTTTGGACATATCTGGATGGAGTCTTCTCTTCTATTCTTGTCTGCTCCTCTGGTTCTTCTTGAGATTCTTCTTCTTCTTGAGGTTCTTCTTCTTCATCATTTCTCCTTTGAGAGTAACCTTCATTTTCTTCATGATGAACTTGCCTAGGAATATATCCCTTCTCATCAACCACTATATCAATACTGTCAACAATTCTGCCAAGTCTTTTATTGTAGCACTTGTATGCTTTGCTATGTGGAGAATAACCAAGAAGGATGCCCTCATCTGCTCTAGGTTCAAGTTTGCCAAGTTGCTCTTCAGTGTTCTTAATATAACATTTGCTCCCAAAGATTTTGAAATGCTTCACGGAAGGAGTTTTACCACTCCAAAGCTCATGAGGTGTTTGAGTGCTGTTTACTCGGACATTTGTTTTGTTAAGAATGATAACAGCAGCATGTGCGGCTTCTCCCCAGAAGGTTGCAGGAGTACCTGATTCATCGAGCATAGCACGAGCCATTTGTTGGATAGTTCTGTTCATTCTTTCCACAACCCCATTTTGCTGAGGAGTTCTAGCTGTAGAGAATTCTCTTCTTATCCCATGTTCATCACAGAAATCAAAAAATTCATTTGATGTGAACTCCCCACCTCTGTCAGATCTGAGGCACTTGATTTTGTGTCCTGATTCATTTTCGGCCAATGCTTTGAAGGATTTGAATTTTTCGAATGCTTCATCTTTGTGCTTCATAAGCCCTAACCAAACAAACCTTGAGAAATCATCAATGAATAATATCAGATATTCTTCTCCTCGAGGTGACCTTTTCCTAAATGGACCACATACATCTGTATGGACTAGCTCAAGAGGCAAGCTAGCTGATCCTTCCTTTTCTGGAAAGTTAGTTCTGGTCTGCTTTCCAAACTGACAAGATTTGCATATGGTGTTGTCTGGAATTTTGATATCTGGAAGATCGCGAACTGCCTGATATTTGCATGCTTTCCTTATTTGTGAGAAGCTTAGATGTCCCAACCTTCGATGCCATAACCAGTGCTCTTCATCCTTGCTAAGATAGCATTGTTGTTGTTCTTCTTCAAATATGTACAGATTATTTGGAGTTCTTTTGCCTTTGAGAATTGTTTCACCTGTATCAAGATCACGAACAAGACATCCATTCGATCTGAAAATAACCTCTGTTTTTTGATCACACATCTGGCTGACACTTAGAAGATTATGTTTCAATCCATCAACATACAAAACATTTCCAGCCTTGACTTTTTCTTTTAAAGGAGCAATACCTTTTCCTTTTATAGTTGCAGGAGTATCATTTCCAAAAGAGACTTTCTTTCCCTTTTCTAAAGTAGAATAAGATTCAAGTTTTTCTTTATCACCTGTCATATGTTTCGAACATCCACTGTCAATGTACCATAGATTTTCTTGTCCTTCTGCATAAAATGCTATCCCACATCTTTCTGTTTGAGGTTCCTTTATTCTCCATGTTTTGGTGCTTGTGGCTTGTTCCTTTTTCTCCTGAAACCTGCTCCTGCATTCAGAGTCTTTATGACCAAAATTATTGCAAATAGAACATTCAACTTCATTTTCAAGCACCGAAAAGTTGTTATAGGTCCCTTTTGTAATCCCTGTCATACTTCTTTGTTTTTGAGCTTCCCTAGTCATGATTGTTTTATATGCAACACATTGAGCTGCTCTGTGACCAAAGTTGTGGCAAGAAAAGCATTGTCCATTGAAGAAGCTTCTGCGGTTATTGAATCTACCAGCCAACTGATTGTAATTTCTATTTTCATCTATTCTTGAGCCAAACTGAGAAGATTTTACCTGTGGTTGGTTGTAGCTTTTGTTCATCCTTAAGGAGGATTGTCCCTGATAGTTTCTGTTTGTAACTCGTCCCTGCTTTACCTGATTATCTTCATTGTTCTTCCGCTCATTTCCTCTTGCTGCATCAAGATAACTTTTTGAGGTGGATGCTTGAGAGGTTTCTCCATTATAGCCCAAACCTGTTTTGTTTAGAGGAGACCGCTGCACACTAATAATCTCATCCAAGGTTTCAGATCCTTTGACAAATTTAAGATTAATAGTTTTTGTTTTCTCAATTTCTTTTCTGAGACCAACAATTTCACCTTCTAGTTTTTCAAGATGTTTTTCCTTTTCATCAATCTGAAATTGCAAAGTATCAATAATCACATTCCTTTCTTCTATGCTTCTCTTGAGTCTAGTGATTTCATTATAGAGATTATCCACATCTATAGCATCCTCATAATCATCATCTTCAAATGCCATTAACAGCTTATATTTATTACCTTGTTCATCTTCATCACTGTTTGATAAGCCATCACTATCTTCATGTGTGTAGTAGCTTTTCCTATTTGCACTTTGTTTCTTGTTCCATCTAGCAGGTTCTTTTCCTTTATCCTTATAAGGACATTTTGCAGCATAATGACCTACTTTCCCACAAGCAAAACATTTGAAAGGTAGCTTACCTCTGAACCTTCCAGAACCCCTTTGAAGATTTCTGACAAAATTTGATTCTTCTTCCTCTTCTTCTGGAACTTGTCTTGCTTCATAGTAATCTTCTTTTCCTGATGCCTTAAAAGCAGCTTCCCTTCTGTCAGATGGACCTCCCTTTCTCATTTCATAAGCGGTTAGAATTCCATGTAGCTGAGACATAGTGAGAACACGGAGATTTTCTTTTTCTTCTATTGCAGATACTTTAGATTCAAACTTGGGAGATAAAGATCTTAGAACCTTTTGAACAACTATAGTTTCTTTTACTTCTTCACCCAAATTTTTCATACAATTAACAATCTCATCTACCCGGAGAAAATAATTAGCCACACTTTCATCATTATACATCCTGAGAGTCTCATATTGAATCCTGAGTGTTTGAAGTTTAGCTTCCTTTACCTGTTCATCTCCTTCATAGCTAGTGATCATTTTGTCCCATATTTCTTTTGCTGATTTGAAGTGCATGACCTTCATGAATTCTGTTTGAGATATACTTCCTAATAGGGTAGCGACTGCTTTTGCATTTGTTTCATATGCCCTTTTCTCATCTGGATCTGTAGGAGTAGCTGAAGGAAAAGCATAGCCTTTTTCTACAATGTCCCAAACTTCTGTACCAAGAGATTGAAGATATGCAGTAACTCTTACCTTCCAATAATTGAAATTTGTTCCATCAAAAACCGGTGGCCTGATTGATGCTTCTTTCTCGTAGTTGCTCATGATGAATGATCTTCCTTCAAGCGATCAAGCTTCTCTGAAGGACCTGCTCTGATACCAATTGTTGGAAATAATACTGAGAGGGGGGGTGAATCAGTATTATCAGATTAATCAAACTTTTTAAATGCCCAAAAACATATACGCTACTTCAGTTAAGTGAACCAGCGTGTACACGCTACTGTGACGAAGTAAAACAGCGTATAAGCAGAAAACTCTCAGTTTAGCTGGCTTATTCTTCAATTAAGTGCATCAGGACATTATTCATCATATTAACAGTAAGCATGTGCAGTATAACAGAACAGATAAAAAGCCACACACATGAACACCAAGATATAAGGTGGAAACCCAATGTGGGTGAAAACCACCTGCTGCAAGTTGTCTCTATCTTTCTTAATATGAAACTTCAGTTTACAATCTTTTGTACTGGTGCAACCTTATACCAGTACGCAGGCTACAACCTGCAGAAGGCTTCAACCTTCTCTCGTTCTCCAAATTTCCTTGGAAGGGAGCTCCAACCCCCTTTGCTTTTGTACTAGCCAAGATACTAGTATGTAGGTGCTGACCTACAATCTTTCTTCTTCCAGGTATCACTTTTCATACATTTTCAGACTTGGATATTCCTGAAGCACAACATTACAATCTGAAGACCACAATTCATTCAATTTTCACAACAGATCATTGAAGTACAAAACAACCCAACTTTGAATCACTGAACCACTGAACCCTGTCAATCACCAGTTACCAGAACACAGAGCAGACTACAGAACTCTGTAATAACAGTCAGACCCCACTGTAAACCCAAATCAAGCTTCAAAAGATATACGCTACTTTAATGAGCAAAAACCGCGTATACACGCGCTTTTACCGAAGCCAACCTGCGTACAGATCTAAAAATAAACTTTCTCAATTTGCAGCTGTACCAGATATTAGTTGGACTCAGAACGTAACATTGCGACAATATGCAGATCTAGAAATACGCATAATCAACCATATCATGATAGTGCATTTCAAATCATTTGATCCCGATCTCTCCTTAGATCTAGTTCTCCATCAACCGATGAGATCTCTCCTTAGCTCAGATCAACCAACTCAGAACCTGCATATCAGATCTCTTTCTCTCTTAGATATTCATGCCTTATCGAAAGATGATCTTTGCCTAGTGATCTTCTTCTCTTTATATAGCCTTAGGCCTTTCTCAATACCAAGAGCCAAAACCATAGTAACACAATACCATCAACTTTAAAACTAGGGATCGACACGCCCGTCGAGACATAATGGTCCGAAATCATAGGCACAACTTCCAAGGTCTAACCACCATGAACCAAAGGAACCTTTCCACATACACGCGCTTTTTCTGAATCTAACTTGCGTGTACACGCGACTTGGGCTTAACGAAACAGCGTGTATGAGCTTTCTTGCCATGCTGTACTGAGATCTGTCTTCTGATTAAGTTGTCATCACCTGTACTAACCTTTGAGCACCTGTACCATCCACTGAGTGAGTTGCCATCAAGGACAACACTTGAACCATAATGCCAACATGCATATGATGAATATGATTTCAATTGCTTGTGGTGAAACTAAAATTGAATCACGGAGCCATGCCATTCATAGGGAAATTTGATGAGTTACCAAGATCCCCATCAAAATCGGTTTTGTGCTTCAATTTTATGGACATTTTTTTTTATTGTAGGTACGCGTATTTTGACCTGAAGAGAGCTGAAATTCCAATGTGGTTGTGGTGAATTCAACATTAGCATAATTAACCAATCGCAAGAGAACAAAGAAAAACAATAAATTCCTGGAATAGAATGAGAACTTAGTAGATGGAAATCATTAACTGATCCACAAGAGGCACAAGGGATTCAACCCATATCTCTATCACAATTGCAACAGATTTGTGAGCTCAATTTCCTTCAAGCTATACCCATCACGTCAAAATCAAATTAAAATTTCCATCAACAACTATTGTACATGTTCGTTCATCCATGGTTTATTTTAGAAATAATTGGTTGCAACATTGATTGGGAAGGAAGTCAAAGAGGATTTGCAACTCCAAAATTATTGGATCTGAACTACTTTCAACAACTCTCCTTTTTTGAGAGATTATTTGGAAATTTATAAATATGAGTTTTGAGAAAGAGAAGGAAGTTCCTCTTTTATGCAATTTTGATACTTTTAGCACTCTTGTAAAGAGAATTTTAGCTATAAGTTAAGGAGAATACTTGGATATGATTGTATTAGAGGGTTTCCTTTCAAAATTCAACCTTTGTTAGAGATGTCGAACTTGCACTTTTGCAGCTCTTCTTTTTTCTATCAAAATTGATCACTCTAGAAGGATTTTTGGAGATCTATTGTAAAATAGAGCAATGGATCCAGATTTATTAATTTCTATGCAAATACTTATATTTGTTAATTCAAAGTTCATTAATTTAATGACATTTGTACCCATTGTTTCACATTTTTCACTTCTATAGGATATGAGAATTATTTTCATTTAGACCAACTATCTAATTTATTGGTCTCATAGATTTGGTATTGATTTCCCATTTACACTTGTGCTTAATCAGTTTTTTGAGTAATTATTCACTCAAAAAATTTCCATCCAAAATTGATTTAACTATCATTGAAGTGTATGAACTATTTTTGCATTTTGATGACCTATCCTTCATTATTTTGAATCTCCAAACAAGGCATGTGTTGCACCTTTAATATCAGTTGTTAGAACTTCTTCAACAATTTAATATTCATTATAAAACGACATCTTAAATCCCCATTATTTTAAATCTCTTTGCCCTTGATTGGGATAAGATATATATCTGATTCTAATAGATTTGCATTTAGAATTAATTCCTTGCATTTTAGAAGTCTCCTTCCATAGGAGCAACCTAAGGTGTGGCTTGGCTGAGCCCCCAATTCAGCTTAAGGACCGCTTTATTGCATGTGCACTGCAAGATGGTAAGTTTGTTTTCCTCTTCTTCTTGATAGTTAATTAGAGACATCAAAGGTCAATAGGAAGGGTGAAGGGATAACTAGACCCAATATAACCAGTTGGAACCATCAATCTAAATGAAAAAGAGTATGATTTGGGGCTCTTAGCAGGTAGTCTCTCTGATGTTGATGAGGTCATTTATTTCCATCAACAATGTTGGCATTAATGTGTGTTGCAGTGTTGCAAATGTTTTGGTTGGTTTTTGTTGATGTCAACCTAGTTTCTTCGGTTGTAGGTGTGTTGGATATGCATGTGTATAGGTGATTGTAGGTGGCTTGTGTATGGTTAAGGCGTAGATGGTCCTTGGCATATCTGTTAGCCTAGACTAGCTTCAATATGTGATGAATGGTCCTTGTCATGTCTACTAGCTTGGGCTAGCTTGAAGATAATGATGATGTCCTTTATCATGTTGCTACATACAGATTTTAGTGGCTGCTACAGGAGTTAGAGTTGAGGATCCTTATTGATTAGTTCTCCATGTCCCAGACAAGGTCTCTCATGTTGATGAAGTTATATTTTGGGCTTGGATAGGATGCACATGTGTCAGTAGATTCTTGAGATGGTTGTAAAAGTGGTGGACGATGTCTGACATGTTCGAGAGATGCATATTGTTGGCAGAGATGTTGTGGAGAAGTTTGATGACTCAAATGTTTATTTTGGTTGGCATCCTAGTCAACCTAGTTTGAATTGTGATTATGTTTGTGATATTGCAGTGACTTGATGAAGTGTTGCAAAGTTGTCAAAGACATCCAGAGGTCCTACAGAGGCTTTTCATGCTCTGGAATAAGTTTGAGCAGAGTTGACTATGTTTTTCCCATTCTTAGCCCCATTCGCATGGATATTGAGACATGGGAGCAGATGAAAATCTCCAGTCGCATGGATCCAAGCTTATGGGAGTGACTGAGGACCTAAAGTCACATGGAGGTTATGTTGTGATAGAGGCTGAGTTTTTTCATGAGTTTGTCTCTGCATTCCTCGCGCTGCTCAACTAATTTTGGTGTTGTGGCAATGTTATTGATCGAAATTTTTCGGAATATGATCAGAAAATTTCATGGGCCCTCTAGAATTTGATCAAGGTTGAAGATATAAAAGGGATATTGGAGTTAGTGGTTGATTTGGTCAAGAATGATATCTCAACCAAATCTAAAGCATGTGAAAATAATTGTGTAGTGATCCATAAATTGTAGCATTTACTGAGTTACTCAACACAGAAAAATGATAAATTGAAGAAAGCTTTGAGTCTATTTTGTTGGTTGCTTGGAGAGTGTGTGAGTATGCTATTGTGAGAGCATTGTGAGTGAGCAGAGTATGCAGCGATTTCTCACATATTTTGTGCATAGATATATCAAAGATTGTGAGAAGAAATTAGAGATAGAGTTGAGAAGAAGATGCAGAATTTGCACGTTGGTTGTGGTAGAAAATTGGAAACTTTAGGTGTGTTTGAGAGCGGTGTTTTTGTGTGTGAAGTAGTGAAGAAATTCCCTTCTCCAGGTCAAATTTATGATTCATATTTTGTGTGCATAATGCTAGAGTTGTTGTGTTGCTCATGTTGAGAAAATTGAGAACCTAGTATGAAACATTTATGAAATGTGGTTCGCATGGAGGAAGTGAAGGCATGGAGGCTTTAGTATAGACAGTGATTTGGAAAATTCAGTAGTAGGAAGAGTTTTCTCCATCCAATAGGAGTTGGACATTCCAATGGTAGTTGGGCAAGGATCGTTCGTAGTGGGTGCCTCCAGCGGATGGTAGTCCATAGATCCGCGAGAGAAACAAAGTTATGAATTGATACTTTCCATCATATTGTAAATAAATCCAAGTATTCTAGTTTATGGGTGTAAGCTAATCCATGTACAATTTGTTCAGCATATAATAAAAGAATTGAGCAGTGTAACAGTAGCAGGGTGGTTTTCTCCTGAAAGGGTTTACACTAGAAATACTTGTGTTCTTGTGTGAGAATTTTTGTGTTTCTCATGGTTATTATGGTTTCATTTTATTGTTGCTTACATGTTTTGATGATATAATGTTGTGCATGTGCATGGATAATCGAGTTTCATAAAAAAATTAAAAGTTCCACACTACTAATTCACCCCCCACCCCCCCTCTCAGTAGTGAATATATTTCCAACAATTGGTATCAGAGCCAGTTCTCTTCAGTGAAGCTTCACCGCTTGGAGAGTAGATCATGGATTCTGGCCAAAATCAAGAGGAGGATGTCTCAAAATCCAAAGATTTTGAAGAAGGAAGGAAATCAATGCATTGCAAAAGAAGTTGTAAGTTCCAAATCAGATATGTCACCAGCTAATATGATGAAGGAATTTTTTAACTATAATTCTGATGATTCTTTTGAGTTTGATAGTGGTGATGATATGATATTACTGTCATTAAGATTGAATATGAATCATCAATGGTTGTGATTAAAGAATTATCTTCTCAAGTAGATAAACTAAAAGTTGCATGTAGAGATCGTAAGAAATTGTTGCAAATTTGTGATGAGAAGGAGAAAAATATCAAAGAGGAGATCATAACCTTGAGAACCTAACTGGAGGATTCAAAAAGAAAGGAAGAAGTAATGTACAACAAGCAAAAATAAAAGAAATATTATGTTGAAGCACTCAAAAATTTAGTAGATAAATTGAGAAAGAAAATAGAAGAGAAGGACCAACAGCTTGAAAAGGTTAAGAGAAGCATAACAGAGAGAAAATCTAGCTCTAACCTTCAAAGAGTAAATTCAATATTTGATGTAGGAAAAACTAACAAGATAGATTCAAAGAAACCTACAAAGAAATTTGTGAACATCCATGATTATGTTGGAGAAAAGAGGCAACAATTTCATCAGCATCAAAGAAGAGATTCAAAAGGAGTTTCGATGCAAAAAAAATCATGCACTCCTATAGTTGATAGTAGCAGAATTCAAAGGAGAAATTAGAACTCATTTGCTCCTTTATTGAACAAAATTG
This sequence comes from Pinus tabuliformis, assembly GCA_031772625.1. Lineage (NCBI taxonomy): Eukaryota > Viridiplantae > Streptophyta > Pinopsida > Pinales > Pinaceae > Pinus > Pinus tabuliformis. The sequence goes on from CM062804.1 coordinate 1,198,419,027, forward strand.
AGTGTTTCAATTGTCATCATATTGGACATTGTTGTGGTCACCAACAACCCCCCCTCTTTGATTGGTATTAGCAATAACACCAAGCAAATGGGGACCCTTAATAAAAATCCAAAAAACATTTTATCAAAATTTTTGTATTTTAACTCCCTAAAGCTGTATCGCATCGCGAGAAGAGAGTAAGACGTTTTCCTATGTGCATAATAAGCTGCGAAGAAGCGACGCGAAATTCATCGCATCGCTTATATTGTGAAGCGCTCTTAAATGAAAAACTTAAGGAATCGCCGACGGCCGATATGCGATGTCGCATATCGCAACATCGCATAAGCAGCACACAATGATTGGATGATTAATTGCGATTTGCAATATTGCGATCTGCGATGAATGCGATCATCAATTCCTGCGATGACACATCTTAAACGACGCAATCCTCGACACTACAATGCGAGTCGCAGAAATCACTCATCGCAAAATTTCCTCGACACAGTGTTCAAGGAAAGCTGTCTGCAGACCAAAATTGGGCGCGCGCCTTAAAAAGAAATTAATGATTGTACGCCAAAGTATCCGAGAAGGATTGTGTTGTGTTTTTCGAAGAGTCAGTTCATTATGAGTGTCATGATTATGCATTCATTAGAGCTTAAAGCTTTCATGTCAATCTTTTCGTCATTACTCTTTTCCTTTGCGTAAACTGTAAGACAACAACTAATATAAATCAATGTGCAGGAAACATCTAAGGAAAAGGGGAAAGCGTCAATACTCGGAGAACAGAGAAGAGATGCCTTCGCAAACGGATGCCGCATGCAGCAGGACCGCGGATTCCAGAGTATCACTCAACAGATACTGATGGAAATAGACTATCCAAGACTCAGAGTCAAAGGCACACAAAAGCAGCATGTTTACAAAAGATCCTGAAGCTTAGACTGGGTAAAGCAAAAAGAAAAACGCTAAAGAGGGAAAACGCACCAGAAAAGCCTGGAACAAAGAACGGAAGCAGTTTTCAACACAGAAAATTTTTCAGAGAGCAAAGTCCCTAACTTGTTCAGTCATTCGCAAGGCCAGAAACCGAAATAACAACAGCACAATCAGTTTGAGAGAAATTTGGGTTATTACCAAGTATACACACAGTGAATACACCAAGCCAGAGGAAAATATCTTCCAGTTTGTCAGAAAGCGGTGCCAGCGCTTGTTATTTCTATTTTCGTAACTCAAACGAAAGGAGAAGACAAACAGCTGACTCTTCCCAGGCGAATGTTGCATTGCTTACAACACTAAGGAGCAAATACAGAAACGGTTAGAAATTAGATTCAATTTTTAGAAATAAATTTGCTTTAGTAGAAGGGCGATCATTTGAAACCGTGTCCTAAATTTATGTAATTAAGATTAATTAGTTAGCAGTATTTAAACCCTTCTCAGGCATTTGGAGAAGGGTCCGGAAATTTGTCAAAAAACTTGTCCTCAGAACATGCACTTTTGCACCCTCGGAGGGGGTTTTTGATGAATGGATGGATCGAGATTTATCAATGTTTGCATTTAATGTCTGCTACTGATGTTGCACTTTTGTACTCTTAGTAGATGTTAGAACAAGTAGAGATAAATCGTTATTGCTCGAAGCTTATGAGTGGAACCAGTCATAAATGGTACTTTTATCTCTTGACCAGTTTCTGCTTATATTCTTAAAGTGATATGCAGTTTTCAGTTGTTTATATGTTAATGCATGAATGTGTGGGTTACCATTTGGCACTTCTGTATGGTGGAGTCATTTATTTGTGCTTGATATATGAATAACTTATTATGCAATATGCTGTTCACAATTGTTTTGCTTAACTTTTTATGCAGAATGGTTTATCTTAATTGATTTCTATTCTTATGATAGCTGAATGATATTTATTACCAGTTATTGTTCGAAATCTCTTTAGATCGCATAATAGAAGAAATACACCCCGGGTTAGCATAGATTAGATGTGTTGTTTTTCTTTTATTAGATTACAATAGCATAGAGTTAGTTTAGAAGTTTGAATTAAATTAGATTAAAAGACTCCTAGATCAACATCATCCAACTCTACACACACACACACCCCTTAGATTGGGAAACTGGTCCCATTATCCCCAGTCAGACCCGCTATACCAAACGGATAAGGAGCAGCCAACCAAGGTCCGGACCGAGTGGGTATCCCCCTTGTTGTCGACCCGATTTTCGGGGCTTCAACATATTTGGCGCTAGAAGGAGGGCCCGAACTATGAATGGCACCTAAATCAAAATCTAAATACCATTCTGAGAGTAAATCGCCCTCATCAACTCCCCCGACTTCCCCAGTACGTTTAAATCCAGAGTCAGAAGTCGCTCGAGTATCAACCGCTGCTACATACCCTAATATTTCAGACCAATTTATCATTGAACCCCCTGAAGTTCAAACTCTGATTCGCAAACTCCAGGGATTTTCTATTTTTACTCAGAGGTCTGATAAATCTCAAAGCAGTGTGACTTCGCAGTACAATCCTGCTCATCCCCTGACCAAATTAAAGAGTGAAAAATTTGGCATCCAGCCAACTGAATTCCCTCTCCCCACCAAGAAAAGAGCAAGGAAAACACCACCAGAGTCTGACAGTGAGACTCTTTCATCTACGTCGTCCATTTCAACTCCCTCACCGCGAAGTCAGCCACCCACATCTTCATTCCAAACCACTCATCCATCTTCCACAACCCCTCCTCTTCAATGATCAAAGATCATAATATCTTCATCTTCCCAGCATCAGGGATCATCCTCTGCACTTTCATTTACTAGCAGCTCAACGATGGCCCAGTCTCCATGGAACAATCCGGGGGCAGTTTTAATGCCTCCACCCCTGAGCCCAATACCGGCCCATCCTGAGAAATGGCTACCCAAATTCAATCCAGAAGCAGGCATGCTAGCTGAAGAGCATATTAATAATTTCATGCTTTCTGTTAATCTCAACGGAGTTACCAACGAGGATGCTGTCGTCCGGCTTTTTCCCTACACAATGCAAGGGACAGCCGGGTCATGGTACTTTTCATTACCTTCCGGGTCTATCACAAGTTGGGACATTTTTCAAAGTCAATTCCTTACTAAATTTGGTGATGACAGATCAACGGCGACGTTAATCAATGACCTATCCAATCTTAAAGCCGAGGCTAGAGAACCCATCAAAGATTTCAATTTACGGTTCAATAAAATCCTCAACAAAATTCTTGCTGCTTCCCAGCCCAGCGAAGAAGTGAGATGTGAATGGTATATTACGGCCTTACCGTCGAACTTGGAAATCTTCGTGGATAGGGCAAATAAGACAACCTTAGTTGAAAACTTGACAAAGGCGATAGCAGTAGAGAAACGCGTGGTAGCCCTGGAAAAAAGATCTGCGATAGAGGAACGCAAATCTAAGAAAGTCTCCTACAAGGAAGACCCCAAGAAGAAACAATTGAAAGATCCTTTCGATTTGGAAGGATTACAAAAAGTGTTAAAAACCATGTCCAATGAGATGATTGACATAAAAAAACAAGTAGCAGAAACATCTTCGAGAAAGCCCTACAGAGCTTTTAAAAGAAATCCTTCAATGGAGGTGAAACCGCCCAACGCTATCTCAAACGTCGAATCCGAAGAAGAAGAAGAAGAAGAGAATACCACTGAAGGGCACACTGATGACGAAGAAGTTGTGGAACTACAAGGAATGTGGGATTTCATCCTCCCGCAAGAAGAAGATCAAGAAGCGTTTCCGGTTAGCACACGAAGCAAAAATCAACTTGATCCTCCCCAAACTACCCCTAAGCAGAAGGGCGCAAGCCCTGCAGCGAAAGATAAAGTCGCAACAAAGAAAAGAACCGCTAAAGCGACTCAATCTAGCCCAGTCCAATAAGATCAAACACCTCCATCAAGAACACTGATTGTGTCGGATGAAATGGAGTACAACATTATTGATGACATGAAAAAGACTAGGGCTAATATCACTCTTTATGAGTTGAGCAAATTGAAACATCAACAGAAGATAATGATGAAAGAATTACATGCCGTGCCTACTACATCTTTGCCTACAGCTCTAGCTTCCCACAACACGGGAAGACCTCCAACCAACACGATCAATAAGGTTGACCCAAATGACATCGCCTTGATTGGAGGATGATCAAGGTCTCACACTCCCCCTTTTCTTCTCACTTATGAAATTTTCAACAAAAACGTGCACAATTGTTTGGTAGATTCTGGTGCTTCAACGAATATTTTACCCAGATCAATATGTGCCAAGTTGAATGTTCAACCACAAAAATCCGCAGTGCGCATAGTTCAGCTTGATCGATCCCAAGTCGAAGTGATTGGTGAACTTAATCAAGTGACCATAAGATTGTCGTCTAACCCGAAGGTATGTCAGGTTATTGACATTCTAGTAGCTGATATCCCTGAATTCTATGGCTTAATTCTTAGCAGGGATTGGTCTGAAAAACTCCATGGATACTTCTCAACCGACTAGTCGCACATGTGGTTACCCTACAATGGTAAACCGAATCAAATAAAGGTTGAACGAGAGTTACACCAGAAGTACATAGTGACGGAATTGGAGGGAGAAAATGAAGCAATAGCATACAACAGCAGTATCATAGGAAATTACTCGATAGATTCTTTCCTCGACAATTTTAATGCTCATACCTCACCTTACTTAGAAAATTCAGTTTTGTCCCAAGTCGAAAATTTTTCCCAAACTGATAATTCAAAGTGTGTTAATTTTTTAGATAACCCTGTAAATACATCTTTGTTTTGGAAATTATATTTTGATGGCTCTAAATCTAACGAGGGAGCAGGAGCAGGATGCGTTCTGATTAGCCCAGACGGAAATAAGACCATGCTTACGTGCAGACTTGAATTCGATTGCACAAACAATACAGCGGAATACGAGGCCTTGGTGCAAGGCCTATACAAAGCAATCGGGTTGAACGTTAAGTACCTTCAAGTCTTCGGAGACTCTGAGATTGTCGTCAAACAGGTACGTAACACCATACATTGCCTATCAGGTCATTTGAAGCACTATCAATCTTTAGTACAAGATCTGACTGCACATTTCATAGCATTCAATATTTCGTCAATCCCAAGACTCCAAAATGCGAGCGCAGACCTGTTAGCTAATGTAGCCTCTAGACTTATTCCCTCCGAAGATTTTAGTCCAGATAGATTCTCAATAGAATTAATCTTTAGACCGTCCATCCCTGACAACATTACGAACTGGAGAGTATTCAATGACGATCCAGACATTGTAAATTTCCTCACTTCTGAAGGATCCTACTCAAATCAAATAATTGACGAAGACCATCATGATCACCAAATACAACAAAATAGCACTGATAATGCTATACCTAAATTGGTGGTTAAGTTAGAAGACTTATATGATTTGAAAAGTCGGTTTAAAAGGTCTACCAATTCTAAGCTTTACAGTTCGACTCTGAACTACGATTTAGTAAACCTAGGAACCGATGAGAAACCACAAAACGTTAATCTAGGCCACGGCCTAGCCCCTGAAGAAAAATTAGCATATATCCGTCTTTTGAGACAATACATACATGTTTTTGCCTGGAACTACGATGAGATGAAGACATACGACACTTCTATCATCCAACACACTATCCCTATGATTGACAATGAAAAACCTGTCCAACAGAAACTCAGAAAAATCCACCCCAATTTAGAAAATCAGATAAAAACTGAGCTAAATAAGTTATTGAGAGCCAGAATAATCTTCCGCATTAGACATTCCAAATGGGTCTCCAATATGGTACCCGTTAGAAAGAAAAACGGAGATATTAGAATTTGTATCGATTTTCGGAATCTCAACAAAGCCTGTCAAAAAGACAATTTTCCCCTCCCACCTATGGAGCAGATATTATAGGCAGTAGCAGGCTCAGAATTAATGTCTTTTTTGGATGGATTTTCAGGATACAATCAAGTGCTGGTACATCCCGATGATCAGTTAAAAACCACATTCCGAACTAAATGGGGCACATACGCATATCGGAAGATGCCATTTGGTTTGATCAATGCCGGCGCTACATTTCAGAGAGCCATGGACATCGCATTCAAAGGTTTAGTCAATAAATTTGTAGTGATTTACCTGGATGATATAACAGTGTACTCCAAGAAGCGAAGTGACCATCTCAAAGACTTGAAACAAATCTTTCAACGATGTTTAAGGTATGGGATTTCACTTAACCCAAAGAAATCTTTTTTCGCATTAAGTGAAGGAAAACTTCTAGGATTCATAGTGTCAAAATCTGGTATTCACATTGAACCTGACAGAATCAAAGAAATTTCTGAAATATCTATGCCTCATAACAAAAAAGCCATGCAATCTTTCCTTGGTCAAATCAATTTTGTGAAGAGATTTGTCCCAGATTTCTCACGTATTGTTTCTCCTTTACAAAATATGATTAAAAAGAATTCAAATTTTAAATGGGGTCAAGATGAGCATGAAGCATTCAACTTGATCAAACAAGCCATCATTAACGCTCCATCTTTAGCGACCCCGAATTTTTCAGAATCTTTTATCTTATACACGTTTGCCTCAGAGAAATCTTATGCCGCGATCCTAACTCAAGCAAATCAAGAGAAAGCGGAAGCTCCAATCGCATTTTTTAGCTCGAATTTACAAGGTGATGAACTCAACTATCCAGACGTGGAGAAACAGGCATATGCTGTTTTCAAAGAGATCAAATATTTCAGACCTTTCTTACTTAAAGCCCATACTAAGGTCATAGTACCATTTCCAGCGGTAAGAAACCTTCTAATACAGAAGGATGTGGGCGAAAAAAGAGCAAATTGGATCACTGCTTTACAAGAATACGATCTTGAGATCAAACCAGCAAACATTGTAAGGGGTCAAGGCTTCTGCAAAATGTTGGCTGGAACATCGCAAATTCCTGAGAATTCATCTGAAGAGGTACATACGTATGAGGTAAGCCTAAACGATGCAGAATCATTATATGCTGACACCATTTATTATCTTAAGAACGGGTATGCTCCATCACACCTGGATCATACCAAGAAAAGAGCTCTGAGGTTGAAACCTAAACAATACCAGCTCATAAATGATGTTCTGTTTAAAAGGAATTACGATTCTGTGCTTCTTAGGTGTCTTGAGAAAACTGAAGCCGAAAAGGTTTTGCAGGAACTCCACGATGGACCAGCGGGCGGACACTATGCTGGAGATGCTACTGCACATAAAATCTTACGTGCAGGATATTATTGGCCCACGCTGTTCAAAGACTCACACAGTTACGTGAGGAAATGCCAAGTCTGCGAGATTGCTGCAGGAAAACAAAAGAAACCATCCATGCCACTACAGCCGGTAAACATCGAGCAACCATTCAGTCAGTGGGGCTTGGACATAATAGGTGAGATCGTTCCTCACTCTTCTAAGCAGCATAGGTACATCCTCACGGCAACAGATTATTTTACTAAATGGGTAGAAGCAGTTCCTCTCAAGACAACTGATTCTGAAAACATTATTGAATTCATAGATCAATTTATAATCACTAGGTTTGGATTGCCAACGACCTTAATGTTTGATAATGCTTCATACTTTTCTGGAAATACAATGACTGAGTTTGCACTTAAAAGAGGGTTCAAACTGAAATATTCGGCCAACTACTATCCGCAAGGTAATGGATTGGCTGAATCAACAAACAAAAACCTGATCAGGATTATTAAAAGAACAGTCGACCAAAACCAAAAGAATTGGCACAAAGCGTTGGTAAATGCTTTATGGGCAGATAGAATAACGAAGAAAGCTTCAATCGGCACTTCTCCCTTTAATTTAGTTTATGGGAAAGAAGTGGTTCTTCCAACTCACTTAGTCATTCCCTCTTTGTCTTTAGTACAACACATCGATGAGGTATCTACCTCCTCCATACAACTAAGACAAATGGAAATAATTAAATTAGAAGAACGACGAGAACAAGCTAAGAAAACCCATGCTCATCACCAAGCACTGATAAAATCCTCTTTTGACTCAAGCATAATGACCAGAAATTTTTTTCAGATGGGAGATTTAGTTTTGAAATGGGATAAGGCTCATGAAGAAAAGGGCAAACATACGAAATTCCAGAAACTGTGGCTTGGTCCTTTTCAGATTGTAGAAGTCATAGGCCCATTGACGTTTGTGTTGCAAGATTTAGCAGGTAGAAGAGATTCTTTGCCTGTTAATGGACAGATTCTTAAAGTATATTTTCCATAGAAGATCACTCTTCTATTTTTGTAGGATAGTTTTGTTTTTTATTTGTTTTTCTCTTTCTTATAAATAAAACCAGTTGTAGATGGTCACTAAAAGGGTTCATGAAAAAGACACCAATTCTCTATCAGATTTTGAGCTTTTCGCTTGTACAAGTAGAATTTTTTTTCGAAAAATCTGATTTTTATTATTGACAGGTAGAGTTAACTTTAGCCTAGTCATGATACTAGTTTCAACTTCAAAAATTTGATGAAAGCAACCTTTGGTAAAAAATTGTTTTATATCAGCACAATGAAAGGTATCAATAGTAAAATAAATATTCTTTGTAAAGCTGCTTTTTTCAAACTCTATTATTGTCGTCCAGAGCTTTCTTAAGGAAAAACAATGATTTCCTCCCTGCTAAAGGAAATCGCAGCATTCAGAGGAACAATCCGAGAAAACACTATATCTCAAAGAATAAGAGGTCTCATCACGAGCCGCCTTATCATGATCACAGATATTATAACTTGCTGACTTTGCCAATACTGTCTACCAAAATAGGGCAACGACTCAAGATTGTTGCAATCAAAAGACAAGGGGTCTCATCACGAGCCAGCTTGTTCAGCAAAAGTGTAAATCAAGTGAATGACTATGTCATAATTTGGCCACCAAACCAAGACATTGTTCTTTAGAGAATAAAAAAGGAAAAAGTGTCAAAAAAGGGTTTTCCTCTGAAAAGTTGTAAATAACCTCAAGCAGGATAAAGGATCATTGTTGGGTAACAGGTAACCCTGTCGAGGCTATGGACACTTGCGGGCAGCAGAGGCTCTACCTACGACAAATGAGCATATTTTAAAAAGCCAGCACACAGAGAAGACCTTATTCTATCTTTAAAAGACCAAGTAATGTTTGGTGTGAATACAAGAACTAAGCCTGAGGAAACAAACAATTGGAATATGAAAAGGTTGAGATGAAGTATCAGTGATAGGATAAGGCGTAATATACTCTATCTGTCCATAACAAAATTTAGACATATGAAAATTTTTCTACTTCGGAAGTTAAAATTCAATAGAAAAACAGAGATAACTGGTTCTTCACAGTGAATCGCCATTGTTGTGGTCACCAACAACCCCCCTCTTTGATTGGTATTAGCAATAACACCAAGCAAATGGGGACCCTTAATAAAAATCCAAAAAACATTTTATCAAAATTTTTGTATTTTAACTCCCTAAAGCTGTATCGCATCGCGAGAAGAGAGAAAGATGTTTTCCTATGCGCATAATAAGCTGCGAAGAAGCGACGCGAAATTCATCGCATCGCTTATATTGTGAAGCGCTCTTAAATGAAAAACTTAAGGAATCGCCGACGGTCGATATGTGGCGTCGCATATCGCAACATCGCATAAGCAGCACACAATGATTGGATGATTAATTGCGATCTGCGATATTGCGATCTGCGATGAATGCGATCATCAACTCCTGCGATGACACATCTTAAACGACGCAATCCTCGACACTGTGATGCGAGTCGCAGAAATCACTCATCGCAAAATTTCCTCGACACAGTGTTCAAGGAAAGCTGTCTGCAGACCAAAATTGGGCGCGTGCCTTAAAAAGAAATTAATGATTGTACGCCAAAGTATCCGAGAAGGATTGTGTTGTGTTGTTCGAAGAGTCAGTTCATTATGAGTGTCATGATTATGCATTGATTAGAGCTTAAAGCTTTCATGTCAATCTTTTCGTCATTACTCTTTTCCTTTGCGTAAACTGTAAGACAACAACTAATATAAATCAATGTGTAGGAAACATCTAAGGAAAAGGGGAAAGCGTCAATACTCGGAGAACAGAGAAGAGATGCCTTCGCAAACGGATGCCGCATGCGGCAGGACCGCGGATTCCAGAGTATCACTCAACAGATACTGATGGAAATAGACTATTCAAGACTCAGAGTTAAAGGCGCACAAAAGCAGCATGTTTACAAAAGATCCTGAAGCTTAGACTGGGTAAAGCAAAAAGAAAAACGCTAAAGAGGGAAAACGCACCAGAAAAGCCTGGAACAAAGAACGGAAGCAGTTTTCAATACAAAAAATTGTTCAGAGAGCAAAGTCCCTAACTTGTTCAGTCATTCGCAAGGCCGGAAACCGAAATAGCAACAACACAATCAGTTTGAGAGAAATTTGGGTTATTACCAAGTATACACACAACGAATACACCAAGCCAGAGGAAAATATCTTCCAGTTTGTCAGAAAGCGGTGCCAGCGCTTGTTATTTCTATTTTCGTAACTCAAACGAAAGGAGAAGACAAACAGCCGACTCTTCCCAGGCGAATGTTGCATTGCTTACAGCACTAAGGAGCAAATACAGAAACGGTTAGAAATTAGATTCAATTTTTAGAAATAAATTTGCTTTAGTAGTGTTGGACACCTAATCCTAAAGGGTTAGCGTGGAAGTTGAATGGACAAAGCAGTCCAAGAGACCTTGGGATCTGAATCCCAAGAGTCACATATGTGTACTATAAATGTACTATATCTATTGTTAATAAAAATGCAATCACTGATTTATCTTTCCATCTGTTTCGCTGTCCATGTAAGTTTAACATGGTATCGGAGCAACTTGTGTTTTTGTGGCCTGTTATGTGCATGACAGTTCTGGCCCTCTGCCATATTCTTTTCCAGCACTCCTGATATGCTGCCTCTGCCATATATAACGTCTCTGTCCTGCGTTGCTCTGCCTCTGCCTGGGATATGCTAGTAATTAAATATCGCTGCTCTGTCCTGCGTTACTCTGGGTCTGTCCTGACATTCTCTGTGCCTCTGTCCTGACATTATCTGCGCATCCGTTTTAATTTCCCTGAGCGTTCTCCTTCTGCATAGCCGCAGGGCAATGAAGGTGGACTCTGAACGGTCGTTCATACTAACGGGTGCTCCTTTGCATGAATGCTGAGACTTTGTTTGTGCTTCATTAGTTTTTTTCTCTCCGGGCGTGAAGCGCTTGTGATGATCTTGAATGTACTGTAAGATCGTTTTTCTCTGCCACTTTGAATGAATTCTTGCATTTTACACACAGCGTTATCAATCACAATCCTGGGAGTATTCGTTCGTATAACGAGCTTCTCATATTCATCATATATGTCCAAAGATGAACTCCAGTCCATTTCTGGCTTCCAAGATTTGATAAATTTCGTTTCTGTCAAAATCGTTTTCTGAAATCGTGCATCGTGCCGTTACCCTCTGCCATATTTCGCACTATCTATGCCTCAGTTTGACTGGAGAATTCAATAATTTTCCACATTCTGGTCTGTGGGAGTCGGGATGTGTTTGTATAACATTGGGTGATGTGTCTGTTATGCCGCCGCTGCTTTACAGAGTATGGTACTTTCAGTAAATGCTGCCGAGCTGAGAATATTTGGTATTTAGCTATATATATTAAATCCCATTTTCGGCTTTAGGGATAGCAGAGGACCCGATAATAAGCCTGCGCATATTAAATGCCTCAGGACAGAGCTGCTTGAGCATCCAAGCGTTGTTGAATGATCCGCTTTCAAAAACATTGCCAAACAGTGGAAAGCAAACGAAGTCGAGGCTGTGGCTTGGTGCCTCCACGCAGGACCTACTGCTCATTCTTGGATAGAATAATCGATCTGGAGCTGGTGAAGATTTATTTGGATATTGAAAAATTTCATTTGGATGCTGAGAAATGTAATCGGTTGCCGGATATGCTTTGTATGTTTATATTGACTCGTTTAAGCATATTGTGATTTTCTTGCTTCAAGAAACTGCCCCTAAATTTGAAGAAATCGAGTGACATTTCAGAAAGCCGCCTCAATGTCACTGCGGGAGGTCCGTCAGAATATCCGTTTGTTGTCATTGAAGCTTCCTTAAAGGAAGAAACGACAAATCGACAAATCGTTTACGCATAAGTGATTTTTGTTCCATTGCTGCTCTGTTGAAGCCAGCCTCACGCGTTCCCCGACTCTCTAAGGCGCTTGACACTTCCCGGAAGAACGCTGCCAGACCTTCACTAGCTAGTCTGCCTGCATTGAACTGTGTATTCCAGGAACTGCGTATATCCCAAGAGCCGCATTGAAGTGGTTTATTCCCGGAACTGCGTTGAACTATGGTACCTGTGCACAGCGAAAGGGGCTTAGTACTTGAGTGCATGAAAAGCTTTGTAAATTTGTGCTGTGTTGTATTTCGAAACCAGCTCTAGCTATTGCTTCAAATACAAATGCTCCCAGCCACTCCCATGTGAACTAGCGATTGTGGAATCTTTGAAGCGTTGCTTTTCATCCAGAAAATGAGAAACAATGACCTGATACAACGAGATTGTAGCATTATTGGTCAAGCTTCACAATAGAAGCAAGAGCACGAAGAACTACTCCATGCGTTGGAGGTTCAACAAAGTCACTGCTTCAATTTTCTTTTTGTGTGTGCTGAGAAAGGACGTATAATACAAACCCCACGTGTTATAATGTACGGGTTGTTGGCTTTTGTGTGCTAAAGTTAAAAGTTCACTCCTTTCCTTTTGTGTTGAGATTACATTGTACAGTAACAACAAAACATCGAAGTGTAAGTACAGGTTATTCTACTACCGATCTGAGGAATGTGTCGATGGCGTTTCTCTAATGCAGCATCCATGAACAACTTGTGGCCTTCATGAATGGGTCAGATTCCTTTGCGCGCTTATACAGCCAAATCACAACTTCCTCTTCACGTGGAATTCCATAGGTGAGAGAATCCGCCAGTGAATAGGAGACAACCTGCACAAAGGAATGCTACACTTGCTCTCATTGTGGCATTGAGCCAGTGGGTCCTTATGCACGTATTCCAATACATGTGTTTGTTACTTTAACTCAGAAATTCGGTATTAGTTCGGACGGATAATCGATTCCTGAGCCAGAGTTGCGACTGTATATGGTACATTATTTTGTGTTTTCACTGTTCCAGATATTCTCTTGATCCTGTTATGCTGGTAGTCTGAAGAATTCTTTGGTTTGAAACTGCTTGATATTTATTGTAGAAACTTGAAATATATGTTATAGATTTGCAATCAAGAATTGCAATTATGCATACAGTGATGATGAAGATTGAAGGTGTCATATCAAGTCTATGGTGACTGAAATGTAATGAAATTCTTTATGTTCTTGACTTCAAGCTTTGAGCAGACCCAAAGCAATTCACACTGGTCTTCCTATTTGAAGGGGTTTTGAAATTCAAGTTTGGCAGCTGAAATACATAGATATTCAAGTTATAAGACAAGTGTTATGACTTTTGCAAATGTTTGGGGTGTCGTATATTGATCTAGATTTTTGAAGAACCAGTGATATTATTGTGAAATGGATAGAATGGGTGTTGTATTAGAATTGCTGAACACTCTAATACATTCCACCACGGACAATACAATTATGATTGATAAAGCCATTGTCGCAAACATTCAAATCTGTTTGAAAAATGTACAAGAAAATATTGAGTTTTTGCAGCTGGAAACAAAGCTACAGCAAGAAGAATTACACGAGTGGAGTCATCATTATGAACCTGTTTCTGTTCAGAACAATGAAGCAGACTCCCATAAACAGCAAGTTAATAATGTTACCGTTCATTCAAACAAAGCAGCAGTTGTATATGCAGATGCAGAAACTCAGTGTGCACTTCCCAAGCCCATCATCAGACCTTGGGAACAGCTTGTCCACAACAAGCACAGAACTGGTCTTGGATATGACAAGGACTTGTCCTTTCATATTCCAGACTATGCCAAGCCCATTCAGTTTCAGAGTGCTGGATTCATTTATGACAGTTCAACTGCTCCTCATGACAGTTCACCTTCAGCTGCTCCAGACTCTGCCCCTCTTCTACAGCAACAACAACAACAACAAAAACAACAAATCGTGAAATGCCAACACTGTGATCGAGTTGGCCATGTGAAAGATCACTGTTTTGATCTTCATCCATGTAAGCACTGTCATAAAACCAGCCATTCTTCACACAGGTGCTTCAAAAACAAACGTCCTGCAAGAACAAAGATTCATCTTGGATGGATCGCTTCTTGGCAATGGGCATCAATAGCCAAGAAGATATTCCAAACGCATGTTAGAACTTGTTCTAGAGTATTGAACAGTCTTGCAGTTGAGTTTTCTCCATCTTCTCACCTTGTATCTGACAGGGGGGGAAATGATGGTCATCTACAAGCTTCAAAGCCACATCAAGCGAGCCTGAGCCACAACCTGCCACACCAGTTTCAGAGTTGCAGCCAGAGACAAAGATGCCCGTGAACGCAGATTGAGAACACTTCCTCTAGCAGAAGACTCCAGCTTCTTGCCAGCTTTGGAAGAGTTTCAGGAGTTGCATTAAGCATTCCAGAGTTGTTGGTTATCCTTAAACCATCACAGGTTGAGACTTCCCTTTTCAGGTTGAAGTTTTACCTTTTATGCGGGGTGAGACCTCCCTTTTATGGTTGAAGGTTTCCCTCTTTAAAACAATAGGATCACTTCCTCTAGCAGAAAACTTCAGTTTCTTGCCAGTTATGGAAGAGTTCCGGGAACTGCACTAAGCGTTCCAGTGTTGGTGGTCATCCTTAAACCACCGCCCTTTTTTACCAACATTTCATAGAGCACATTCAGCCTAGTGCTGCCATGCATTTTTTGCACATTTTGTATTACAGCTCTCTTCTTGGACTCATACATAACCCTTCGGATTAAGGGGGGGAATGTTGGACACCTAATCCTAAAGGGTTAGCGTGGAAGTTGAATGGACAAAGCAGTCCAAGAGACCTTGGGATCTGAATCCCAAGAGTCACATATGTGTACTATAAATGTACTATATCTATTGTTAATAAAAATGCAATCACTGATTTATCTTTCCATCTGTTTCGCTGTCCATGTAAGTTTAACAAGTAGAAGGGCGGTCATTTGAAACCGTGTCCTAAATTTACGTAATTAAGATTAATTAGTTAGCAGTATTTAAACCCTTCTCAGGCATTTGGAGAAGGGTCCGGAAATTTGTCATAAAACTTGTCTTCAGAACATGCACTTTTGCACCCTCGGAGGGGGTTTTTGATGAATGGATGGATCGAGATTTATCAATGTTTGCATTTAATGTCTGCTACTGATGTTGCACTTTTGTACTCTTAGTAGATGTTAGAACAAGTAGAGATAAATCGTTATTGCTCGAAGCTTATGAGTGGAACCAGTCATAAATGGTACTTTTATCTCTTGATCAGTTTCTGCTTATATTCTTAAAGTGATATGCAGTTTTCAGTTGTTTATATGTTAATGCATGAATGTGTGGGTTACCATTTGGCACTTCTGTATGGTGGAGTCATTTATTTGTGCTTGATATATGAATAACTTATTATGCGATAATGCGATATGCTGTTCACAATTGTTTTGCTTAACTTTTTATGCAGAATGGTTTATCTTAATTGATTTCTATTCTTATGATAACTGAATGATCTTTATTACCAGTTATTGTTTGAAATCTCTTTAGATCGCATAATAGAAGAAATACACCTCGGGTTAGCATAGATTAGATGTGTTGTTTTTCTTTTATTAGATTACAATAGCATAGAGTTAGTTTAGAAGTTTGAATTAAATTAGATTAAAAGACTCCTAGATCAACATCATCCAACTCTACACACACACACACCCCTTAGATTGGGAAACTGGTCCCATTATCCCCAGTCGGACCCGCTATACCAAACGGATAAGGAGCTGCCAACCAAGGTCCGGACCGGGTGGGTATCCCCCTTGTTGTCGACCCGATTTTCGGGGCTTCAACAGACATATAACATCCTTTTGTAGGGGAAAATTGGACACTCCTATGCAGCAATTTGGACAACAAAGAATGAGATTGTATTTCAAGTATACAAGTTCATTAAATGGTTTATGTTATGATTGTATCCTTTTTTTCCATTAGGCCATTGATTGCAAGTCTATTACAAGAAGTTGGAAATCTAGTATGAGGAACAAAAGGTCATATCCTTTGGCTTCTTATCTTGGTCATGTATAATGTTATATGTGCCACAATTTTGGACACATGGCCAAGGATTGTTTGATGCTTAAATCCATGAGACCGTCAGTACAAAAGAAACAGCCAAAAAGACGTGCACAACAAAGAAACCGAGCAGGAGATTTGTGGAAGAAATAAGAAGAACAGTTAGGAAGATGTGGTATTTCTCTTTGCTCACATAATGAGGATGAAAAATGGTATATTGATAGTGGATGTTCTCATCACTTCTTGAAGAAAATCAAAATTGGTCACTTTGTTTTTGAAGGAAGTGAATTAACAAGAGTATTGGGAAGCAGTAAGGCCAACCTTGGTGAAACGAAGACCAATGTTGAAGATGTATGTCTCATTGAGGGTATTAAGCACAACATTCGAATTGTGAGCCAAATGGTTGATGGAAGCAAGTGGTCTTCAACTCCTAATTTTTCTCCATCAAGAAAGAAGGATCAAAGAGGGTAATTGCTAGAGGATTCAAGACCCTAGATAATGTATATGTTTTGAAGGGAAGAGTGAAAAGTAAGAAGAGACCAAGAGAGTACTCTTCCTCATCAGATTGAGAGTAGAAGAGATCAACATACTTTACAGTAAGCTCTTGCATGATGGATCTTTTAGACTGCAAAATGGATATGAAGTCTTCATAGGGTTGGGGGGAGTATATGGCACATTTTTTTTTGCATGCAATAGTTTTTATTGATTCTTATATTTTTTATTGACTCTTGCAAAGTCATCATCTATTTCACTTTTTGTTCCCCTAATTCCTTTTGTACAAATAGAGATCTTACCACTGGGTGAGGAATGATCACTTTCACTTGACTCTTCAAGATGTTAGACCTAAAGTGTTTGATGACTCTGTACACTGCAAAAGATTATTTATCCATGTTAGGGTAGTTCAGTTTAGATTCTTGTGTCCTAGTGCTCATAAATGAAATAAGCTTTTCATTTCCTTCATCGGCCTTTCATGTAAGAAGGACGACAAGTGAAGAATATGATGCAAACATATAGAGCATGAATTCTTTACCGAAATTTGGCCTAAATAGGCGAGGAGCCTCAATGATAGCTTCTTTGATTTTAGTGAAGGAATCTTTCTCTCTTTAATTACACTTGAAGGTGGCATCCTTCTTTATCATGTCTTGAAATGTTCTCATTATTTGGATGAGATATGAGATGAATTTCCTAAAAAAATTGATTTTTCCCAAGAAGGATTGCATATCCTTCTTTCTATTTGGGAATGTAATTTGAATGTTTTTTTTAACTCACTGAGGGTACACAGTTATGCCATTAATAGTGATGATATGTCTCAAGAGGTTACCTTCTAATACAATGAAAATTCTCTTCTTTAGATTGAGAAATATTCCTTACGTTCTCCAATGTTCAAATATTTATCTGAGATGATGCAAATGATTAAATATTTTCTTAGAGAATACAATTACATCATCCAAGTAAACAACCACACTTTGTCCTATCAACCCTTTGAATGTAATATCCATATCTCTTTGGAAGGTATCCACAACATTAATTAATCCCAAAGGCATCCACCTGAATGAAAATGTACCCCATTTGGTCCCGAATGTCATTTTCAATCTATCTAGATCATACACTAAAGCTTGATTATAGCTAGAAACCAATCAAGTAATGAGAACATTTCAGAACAAGAGAGAATTTGAATAATTTTGGACCAGGATTGAATAATTATCTTTTTTCCGACAAATGATTCAAATTGCGAAAGTCTAAACATAAAAAAAAATTCACTAGACTTTTTCCTAACGAGAACCAGATTAGAGATCCAAGTAGAATGCAAAACTTTAAATATAATTCTTCCGTCCAACAATTTTTTCAATTCTTTCTATATCAAAGGCTTTAGGGTTGAATTACCTTCTATATTTTTTTTTGGTTGAAAAGGTATGTCACCTTCTTTTATTAGAAGCACATGTTGAATAATTCTAGTGTCATAAGTCTTTAGGTTGTCCTATGTCTAGGAAAAACCATCTCAGTGTTATTTAAAAATTTTAATAAATGATTGATGTTCATCGATAGTACAATAGGTATCGATATTTACAAGTTTGGGTTCTTCTTTAGTCCCTAGGTTTATTTACTTATGCATCGGTGTCAGACTTTGTGTCCTGGTGGTGGATGATCCTCTAAAAATATTTTGTAAATCATAGATTTTATATAATGATACACCACCCTTTGGCATAGGATTTCCTTCTCGCATATTTTCTCTTTCCTCTAGATATTTATCGTGCTCTTCTTCGTCAATGGATACGTCCTTGAACATATTTGTGTTGATGAGGAAATCTAAAATATTTTGGTCATCATTAAAAACGCATAAATTAGTAATGTTGTCAGGAACCACAGGTTTATAAACAAATTCAATTGAAAAATCGTCCCTATGAGGGGTAAACCAAGCTACTGCATTTTCCATAGTGTGGGTTGCAGCATTATTAATCCTAAGCTTTGATATAATATTGAAAGATTTAAAAGACGAAATAAGGTAACATACCTCTTGTTGTTAGTTTTTGAGATTAGATGAAAGGTAATGTATTGTATTACATACCTGCCTGGTGATTATTTTCTGAATCACCTATTACCTTTAGACATTCTTCCTGCAAGTCGATGGCTTTCTTTAAACCAAAAATAAATGCTTCATATTTAATTGATTTGTTGGCACATTTAAATTCCAAATGATAGGATATGAGAGTTTTGTTCTTGTTATGATCCATTAGAATACATCTTGCACTAGCTTCATCCGATGTTTTCGATCCATCGTAATAAAGAGTCCAAACATCATTATTTACAATGTTATTGATTAATCTAACACTATTTACATCTATAATGCAGGTTTCATGTTCACTAGCTAGATTATAAGGAAGGAGTTTTGACTGTGTATCAGATAGTACTTGAGATGGTTGTGCTTGATAGCAATCGATTTATTATTCAAGGAAACAATTGCTCATTATTTTGTGAGAAATGCTAATCGATTCATTATGACCCTCCAATTCCATGACTATATATTTCATATGTGGCTCACTATTGAATATTAAATTATTATTCTTTCCCTTGTAAGGGAGACATCAGTCAGACTAATCTGAAGCAAAGTAGCCTTGGAGTTTATTGAGCCAATCTCTACTCAACAAAAGGCCATAGGTTTCAGTCATATCTTGGACTGTTGGGATATATGGGATATTGGATGCATAATTATTTGAATATGGATGGGTACCTATGATGTACACATGTTACTTAAGGAACTATCTCAAATTGGGCAAACATCATGTCATTGCCAATCCAAGCCAATGTTAAAAGAGAAAAGCAAGTATCTAGAGAAGAACAACCAAAGTTCTACATGGCATCATATTTCTTGGTTTCCATATTCACAAGATGCAAATTTAAAGTGTTAGGTTGGAAGTGGACCTTTGCTCAAGAGATCCAACCCATGCACATTTACTGCAAGAACTTGTGGGATTTAGGATATAATGGAACATATGATCACATTACTAAGCATGTCATATCCTAGCTATACCAAAAACTCTTGATACAGAGCCACCCTGCATGTCAGACAGGACAAGGATGTATTTACAAGATTTTGTTGATTGGTTTACTCTCGGGGACACAATGTATATAAGAGTATTTGGAGCTTACAAACCCCCACATCAGTTTCCTTTGTTTGTAAGTGATAAAATAATATTACAAGAGGTGTAATATAAACTTACAATAGGATTGAGCAACACTTTGATAAAGGAAAAAAAAAACTCCATGGAATTGTTTCCATTTATGTATAAGAGCTTATTGTATGAAAAATTTCAAAGGGGAAGACGCAGAAGCAAAGGACTTAGAACGTTTTAGGTTTGGTGAACTCAACTTCCATGAGTATGATTCAAGAGGTATTGCCACCCAACACTACAAATAAAAAAATATGGTTGGTCATATACTCCAACTATTGACGTAGAGGAAGACAAAGTAAAAAAAAAAACAATTTTACCAAAGAAGTTGAGGAAACCTTGGCGGGGGGGGGGGGGGGGGCCTTCTAAGCCTAATAATAACCCACAAATAAGTGAAGAATAATTTTCACAAATTATGGATACAAAAGAGAAGAAATTCACATTGAAGAGGAAGCAGAAAAAAATCTCCAAAGAATAAATGGCTAAATAAATATAAAGATGAATAGGAAGTGAAAACATGGGTAGAGGAAGAGGAAGCCAAGAAGCAGGTAGAGGAGGAAAAAGTGAAAAGGAAATAGAGGAAGAGGTGGCTGAAATGCATGAAGAAGTAGAGGCATCCAAAAGACAAACAAAGGAGTAGGCAACCAAAAGGAAAAACTAAGAATAAAAGAAAAAGTGAGAAGCAACAAGAAAGAAAAATTTAGCGGTTGTTAGTAAGAAAAAGGAGGAAGCAAAGAGAAAACAAGAGGAGGAAATGAAGAAAAGAGAAGAAGAAGAAATGACCAGGAAACTTGAAAAAGAAAGGATCACCAAAGAACTAGCAGAAAAGGAAACATAAGATGCCAGAATAAGCAAACTAAAACAAGAGGAAATATAAATCATACTACCTAATCATAGATGTTTCTCCTCCTAGACCTGTCACTGGTGGGAACTTTCCACTTCAAGAAATGGGAGTCACATTTGAAGAAGAATGTTGGGTATTGGACTTCTCAAGTTTCAGATTTGATTAGTTCAAAAATAGAATATCTCAAGAAAGGAAGAAGTGTTTATCAAGATATCTAGGAAAGCCAATATCAATCACTATGGAGAGGCACATAGTGATGGAAACCACAATAAATCCCATAGCAATAGCTTCCACTAGATCCACATTCTCCACTACTATCGAGAAGAACATGGAACATTTGGTAAATGAATTGAAAGAGTTGAAAGAGAGCTTGGCCACTGCACAACAGGAGAATGATAGGTTGAATGCATAGATACCAACCTTTTCAGCTACAAGTTCTCACAAAGGAGACTTCCAACCAACTACTTTGAAGAAGATAGGAGTGGTGGAAATATCCATTAAATAAGTTTACAGACAAATGATCATCCTCCATATGACAACAGTTTCACTAGCAACAATTCAAAGAGAACTCAAAATAAAAGGAGTGTTAGTGGAATAAGCCTTAATAGTAATAGATAGCATGCATGGATGGAGCACTAAATACCCTAATGCACTGGCCGATCTGGTAAGAAAATATAGGATGGGTGCATAGTGATACAAGGAAATGATTAGAATAATTTTGCAATCACATGAAAAGTTTGGAAGATATGTTTCTAGAATATTTAACATATATCAAACTATTCACATCACATTAGAGTCCCTAGTTAACTATTTTAGGATGGCCTCCATCATTGCACTAGGGGTAATAATACCTGAACAAGAAATTCATCAAGAAAATATAGATAGGTTAAATGAAATGAAACAGATTTCTTCTGTTAGAAAATAAAAAAGGTAGTACATATTTTCTTATTCTTGATAATTACTTGTGATGATTCTTATTATTACAATTATTTATATCTTCTTTCCGTAGCTCATCAAGAAATTACAAAAAGAAGCAACACATAAAACAATAGACGCTAGATATAGGCACATGCCAGGGCAAAAACCCCTCGACAGGAAAGCCCAATCAAGATAATTCTTCCTTTCAATAGTATTATTTGAGACTCTTCACCCTAGACCAAGACCAAACCTTCCCTCCACACCAAGTCAGCCCCTCAGAATTTCAACCTCCTTCCAGCGACTTCTACTAGGAAAAAACTTATGGTAACTAACAACTTTCGGTAGCAAATCAACTTAGAAGACTTCCATCTCCCAATCCAGAACAAGAAACAGAGAGAGACCACCACCAAAATTTTGATTTTCCTTATCTCGTTAGGGTTCCCCAAACTTGCATTCACTTCGGCTTCCTGGCAACATAATTTCCACCTTTTTCCAAATACAAGAGAACTTCACACTTCTGCCAAGCAACAAGAGAATTCGTACTTGATGAGAGAGTGATGCTTCAGATGAATTCGATGAGATTATTTTTATAGGCTTCTTGAGGGGTCAAATAGGGTCCTTAGTCTGACTTGATCTTATCTTGGGCCGACATGGTGTGGAGGGTACATAATTTATATTTTACTCAATACTTAACCTTTTTACATGATTCAAAAGCCCAAGAAGGGTCTTTTTAAATGTACAATGACTCTATAGACTCAAAATAAATCCTATAATTCCACAATGGGTACTTTGACCTAAAACAAGGTGACCCAAGCATGAAACCCATGCTTTAATAAGTCACAATAATAATAATTATTATTATTTTCTTTATTCTTTTGACAAGTGCATTACATAGTGACTCAAGTACATTATTGAAGACCGAACATAGTTACATTTTCTAACACTCCCTCTTAACTAGGGAGGTATTCATAATGTACAAATACAATGGAAAATCTCAAACTATATGAAACATGAAGAACTTTTAGGCACCGTAATGCCATGGACTAGATTCTTGACGAGGGAAATATATCCAACCAGTCACTCATCAGTTTAGGCAATGCAATTCCATGGACTATATTCCTAACCAGGGAAATCTATCTAGGTGAGACTAAGATGGAATCAAAATTTTAGCCCCTCTAGGTACCATCAGGCTTACTTGCTAACCACCAACCCAAAAATCCAGGTGTGTGTCAGAGCTCAATGACCAACGCCACCTTTACAACTTCGGGATCTAGACATCAACACAAAGTTCCAGCCAAATGTCTTCCCAGAAAATGCTTCACTTGTAAAGCCTCAACACTTCTTAATCCGGAAAATTAAGAATGTCCAATACCTCCCAATCAAACTGATTTGTAAGCAACATGTTATTGAAACCTTCGAGAGATTCACCGGTACAAACACAACCCCAATCAATAATATAATTTATCATGTACACAATTAAATACAAACCTCTAAGGTATTTCAAACAACTTGACATTGGTTCTCATCTTTTCATAGTAGGACTATCAACCGAATATTCAATAAAATATTCCTTAATCATATGTTTTCCTTTCCTATTTCCCATGCAGCAACATATCCTCCAAAATTCATTCTTCAATTAATACCAAGTTATGCCCTCCCTCTCAATCAAGAAGCATTTCTTCATTCGACCCTTTCTTTCCTTCTTTCAACAGCACCTCAAAATACATTCTCCAATTTCCTTTGTCTACTCATGGCCTTCACTTAGACTTATGGTTGTTAGTCTTGGTCTAGCGCATGACATATGAAGCAGAGAACCATATTTGTCAGTCCCCAACCAGGAAGCATCTTTTTATCCGGACTCACTCATAATCTTAGGGAGATCTCTTCTATTTAGGCTTCCTCTTAATTCAGAGAGATCAACTTCTTCTTTTCTTCATCAGAGAGTCTTTCATGGATTTCAATGATTTCATCAGAGTTATCATCATCCCCATCATGCTCATCACATCAACGAACATGTTCATCATATTGAAGATTTTGTAACTGCACAACTTAGATAGCAAGTACAACCAAAACTATATAATCATGATGTTAGCCATATCAAAATCATGGAAACATTTCATCTTTATACATATCAGAAACCCAAACTCAATTACAAACAAGAGACATATACTCTTCAACATCTTTCTAGGGACTTTATTATAAACCCTAGACTACTTCATAACAACTTTCATTTCATCTAGAATTTCAATGTCACTTCCAAAGGTATGACATACCTTTCTACAACATATATTCAAATCTAGAAACAATTCACAAATATATATCTACAAAGCACCTAACAACCTTTCAAAAATTCATATGTTAGACTTCTCACTAGGGATTCATACAAATCCTAGATTTCATACAAAAGAATCAATCAAATTCAATCGTAGCTTAATTATTAACATGACCAGGTTTCATTAGGGTTAGTTACAAGCCATAGATTTCATACAAGAGCCAATCAATCAGAGCTTAGTTATTGTCATAACTAGCTTCCCCTAGGGTTAATTGCAAACCCTAGATTTCCAATCAACCATCAAATCCAACCAAAACTCAAATCTCATCAATCTTTGACAGATATCAAATAATCATATTGTCATCATTAATTAGATATTTTACTTCGACTAAGGTTCAACTCCAAAAACCCTAGGACTAAATTTTCATAATTTCAACAATCTTGCACAAATCTCAAATTATCATATTTCAGAGATTTTACTTCGACTAAGGTTTAACTCCAAAAATCCTAGGATTTCATTTTCAACAATCATTTAATAAATTTCAAATTGTTATGTCACACATACTAGACAATTTTAACCTTAATAGGGTTTGTCTAAAAAAACCTTAGATTTCCAAATATCATGATCCTAGAATCTCGGACAAGGACATCCATTAAATCCTAAAACTTATGACCATCAATGACTAGGTAAACACACATGTCTAGGAATTCATAAGCATATCATGTGATCTAGACCAAGCTAGGGATACAACCAAAGGACATATCTATACATGACCAGATTTCATCATCATGCAAATATATTTCATATCATGTGTTAGTCAAACCCAACTTCACAAATATCAATAAGAGTTAGACACACCACCATCTTGATTATATTGGGGTTTGATTAAACAAACACACCCATACCAAGGAAAAAATTTCTAAGACAATATAAGGGTCTTTCTCACACATTCCACCAAACCCTAATGATCCAGGTGGATATTGGTGGCCACCCACCAAGTCCACTTGCACCCCCACCATTGTTTCTTTCAGCTTTTCAGTTTCCTTAATTGTAGCATAGTTTACTATTTTTAGCAGTTTTTTGAGTCCTAAACATCCAGAGCTATTTTGAGGCCCTAAACAACATTTTTTTGGGAAAATTGTGAGCAACATGGGTCCATGGACTGAAGTTTCTCTTCCCAAAGTTGTAGTTCTCGGATAGATCTTTCTAACGAGATATTTTGCACGTCAAACGGAGATCATATGCCAAAGTTACGACCCTAGGAAGTTGATGTACCAATTTACCCAAACGAGGCCCACAGTTTGGCGTTTCATCTTCTAGGGTTAGGTTTTTCGATGTTTAGGGTTTTCCATTGTTTCCTAAAAATAAATAGGCCTTGGAGCCTCATTGCAACATAGTTCAAAGGCATGTATCCTCCACATGTCTTCTCAGAGATAAGCTACCATCGCCCTAGCTAGTTTATTTCCATTTCTATTTGTAAGCATATTTCAGTATTTTTACAGTAATGAAATGAAGTATTCTTTCTACTGCATCTCTATATGTATGTTTATATCTGTAATTTGTTGCATTCCTATTTAAATCCAGATCAGTGGTATCAGAGAAGTCTGCTCTTTCTCTGTCTTTCTTTGCATGTCCCCAAAGAGGTTGGGATATAAGGAGTTAGGGCTTGAACTGGTCGAACCTTTGCAAGACCAAATTCGCAAATCTCGACGGCCTCCCATGGCGGATGAAAGGAAAGACGAGGGGGTAAGATATCCTATCAAAATCTTGCTCAAAGAGGCCCTCCAGTGACAAAGGAACGCGATGATGGACAACTTTGCCCAGATCCTTTAGCGGCTACCCAAGGGCAACACATATACTTTTAGCAGCTACTCTGGAAGCGCCACAACCTTTAAGGTAGAAGTTAACTTTGACATTCCCATATTTGAGGGCTAGATAGATGCAGACATCATAGATAAATGGTTAAATCTGCTAGAAGGGTATTTTTCTGTTCATGATTTTTCCAGCCGGGAAAAGATTACTTTCGCTCTTCTCAAAGCTGCCCCCCACATCAAGGACTGGTGAGAAACCTACTGCAAGCGTAAGGATGAAAGTACGACCTCATTGTTTTTAGTTGCACCCACTTGGAATTCATTCCGGACTGCCATCAAGGAGCAGTACTACCCTATTGGAAGCTATGAGGATCAATACATCAAGTGGACCACGTTGCGGCAGGGAAGGGACCAAGACGTGCTATATTTTACCAATATTTTCCATACCCTTCACACAAAGTTGGGTATCAAGGATTCAGAGCAGCATTTGATACTCAAATACCATGGTTGCCTACACAGGTACATCCACGAAAAATAGAATTCCTGAACATATCCTTGCTCAGCATGGCACACCGATATGCCGTCAAGATCGAGCAAAAGTTTAAATAGAAGAAGTGAGACTTTGGATCTGCGAATACGAAGCAAGGGAAAGGTGCCCCCAAACCACAGAACAAAGGACAAAGCCAAGGCGGGGCGACCCAAGACAACCCACCAAAACTGCAAGAAAAGAATAGCCGCAAAGTCGAAAAAGGACATGGGGAAGTGGTGTGAGTTCCATAAGAGCTCCACTCACAACACAAGTGAGTATCTGGCCAAGAAGTCACTGGTGGCTGAGCTAAAGGTTTCAGAATCAAATGCATGTTCTGACTCTAAGTCAGAACCCAACAAGGGGAGTGATAAAGGAGGAACCTGAAGATCTAGAGGATGAGGAGCATCTCTTCCACTCCCAGATGTGGGTAAAGGGCTCCCCAATACAATTTATTGTCAGCAACGAGAGCCAAAAGAACCTCATTTCGGCAGAGGTCATGAAGCGGTTGGGCTTACTAACCACATCACATCCACAACTATACACCATCGAGTGGCTTCACCAAGGATGGGATCTTCGCGTGAGCCAGTAGTCTCGCCTTCCATACAACTTCAAGCCCTTCATAGATGAGGTATTGTGTGACGTTTCTCCCCTTGATGTTTGTGATGTATTATTAGGACAACCATACTTGTGGAAGTGACATGCTGTGTATGAATCAAGGCCTCGTGTTGTTATTATTACTTTGGGAAATAATTTGTACAGGATACCAAAGGTAGCACCGCCTACCATCATCTCTTTAGTTACTGCAAAACAATGCAGTAAGCTCATTTCCAAAACCGGGAAATTTTTTTTCTTGATGATACGCCCTCAAGGAAAGAAGAAGACGCTGGCCACGACCTCCAGACAAGGCCCCTCATCGTGACATCTACAGATGGACAAGGTCATGGAGGAGTACGAGGACATGTTCACCTCCCCCATAGGGGTTCTTCTGCACTGTCAGGTCAAGCACTCCATTGATCCGGTCCCAGGTGCGCCGCTGCCCAATGGACCAATCTATCGATGCTCCGTTCTGGAGAATGATGAAATCAAGAGGCAGATTCAGGAGCTGCTACAGAAAGGTCACATCCGTCTGATTTCATCGCCCTGTGGGAGCCCGATCGTGTTGTTACAGAAGAAGGGTGGGACTTGGAGACTCTGTATTGATTATCGAGCGCTGAACAAGATCACTATCCATAATAGGTACCCGATCCCACGGATTGATGACCTCCTGGACCAACTAAAGGGGGGGAAATATTTCAGCAAGATCGATTTGAAGTCAGGATATCACCAGGTACCAATCGAACCCTCCGATGTGTGGAAGACTGCCTTTAAATCCAAGGAGGGCCTTTTCAAATGGTTGGTTATGCCTTTTGGATTGATGAATGCTCCTGCAACCTTCATGAGGCTAATGGATGACATCTTGCAACCATTCACCAACTCATTGTAGTGGTATACTTGGATGAAATCCTGATCTTCAGCTAGAATTGGGAAGAGCACCTCCACCACATCTGACAGGTTCTCCAAACACTGCTGCAACACAAGTTATGTGCCAATTTGGAGAAATTCACTTTTGGCATGACCCAGGTTCAATATTGGGATACATTATTGATGAACGGGGGGTGCATGTGGATCCATCCAAGATCCAAGTCATTTAGGATTGGCCATCTCCAACCACTCTGACAGAGCTCCGTAGCTTTCTAGGTCTTGCCAACTTCTACCACAGGTTTGTGTTGGGATTTTCTCATATCACTTGGCCCTTGAGTCAAGTCACCAAGGGAGGTGCGAAAGAAAAATTATTTTTGTCTAAATCTCAATAGAAGGCATTCACAAAGTTGAAGGATCGCCTCTGCTCGGCACCAGTGCTCACACTACTAGACTTGCAACAACCATTTGAGGTTGACACAGATGCCTCTGACTATGTTATTGGGGAAATCCTTACTCAACATGGGCATCCAGTGGCATATCACAGTGAGACACTTTCAGACACAGTCTGGGAGTATCCCACTTATGACAAAGAGATGTATTCCATTATGCAGGGCCGCCGAAAATGGAAGCATTACATTTTAAGGAAGGAAACGGTCATCCGCACAGACCACTGACCCCTGCACTTCATACAGGCCCAAGGAAATTGCAGAATGGTCTCCATCATAAGTGGTCCACATACCTGCCACAGTTCCATTTGAATATCAAGTATAAGAAGGGTAGCATCAATGATGTTGCAGATTGCCTCAGTCAACCAACGATCTTGGTGTTAACCACCGTGCTCAACTCTTGTGAGCATGAGACTTCTGATTGGCCACTTCTCTACAAAAGCGACCTAGAATTTGGCCACACATACCAGACACTCTTGGAGGGTCAGCATGTTCCAGATTTTCACCTCTAGGATGCCCTGTTATGCCACCTAGGTCACCTTTGGGTTCCTTCAAGCGAGAGTTCCAAGATGATTTGGGAATCACACTACAGTCAGGCTGCTGGGCATTTTGGGGTCAAGAAAATGGTGGCAGTACTACAGAAATATTTCTATTGGCCGAATCTTCGACAGGATGTCAGGAAGTACATTAGATCATGCACTGCCTACGCCATTGCCAAACCGACCATCAAGAAGCAAGGCCTATATACCCCGCTGACTACCCCTAGTCGAACTTGGGAATCCATTTCCATGGATTATATGTCGGGCCTTCCTTCTACTAAGCATGGAAATGATTGTGTTTTTGTGGTCGTCGACAGGTTCTCGAAGATGGCCATTATGGCAGCCTGCAAGAAGAATATCACAGCAGAATCCACTGCTAAACTCTTCTTTGAATGAGTGTGGGTACACTTTGGGATCCCACAATCTATCATCTCAGATTGGGACAATAGGTTCCTCAGTACATTTTGGTCTAGTCTTTGGTTGATGCTCGACACCAAACTCACTAAGTCAACAACCTTCCATCCTCAAACTAATGGCCAGACAGAGGTTGTCAATAGGATGATCATACACATTTTGCACATGTACAACTCAAAGCATCCACGCACATGGGATGAGAGCCTCCCCTATGTGCAGCACAGCTACAACCGGGCTCTCCACAGCTCGACTGGCCACAGCCCTTTTCAGGTGGGCTTGGGATTCCAGCCACTATGTCCCATTGATGTGGCCATGCCATTTGCAGCTACTGACGCAGATTTAGCTCATGTCTAGTCCAAAACAGATATGGCAAACAACTTCATTGAGCACATCCAACATATTCACTAGCAGGTCCACGACATTCTGGAGAAATCAAATGCCAAGTACAAGCAACGACATGATCAACACCGGGTGCCACCCAAGTTTCAGGTGGAAAACAAAGTTTGGTTGCATTTGCAAAAGGAACGCCGTACCGGAGCCTATCAGAAACTCAAACCACTCCGATATGGTCATTACACCATTACCAAGGTTGTGGGAGACAATGCATTTAAGCTCAGGATTCCCCCATTCCTTGGCCTGCACCTAGTGTTCAATGTGGACCACCTTCAACCATACTTTCCACCATTACTAGACACATCCAACATTGGAGAACTACTCACACCCATAGAGTTAAATCCAGATTGCCTGGAACAAGCTACAACTGATTGGATCATGGACACACAGATCAAGCACACTTGCCAACAGAATATCCAACTGTACCGAGTTGTCAAAGCAAGCCAATTCCTTCACCGGGGGAAGTGTCTCACGAGGGACCAAGTTCAACAGAAGTTTCCTCATCTCATGGAGGAACTCAACACAATGGGGACCATTGCTTCCTAAGGGGGGAGGAATGATCCAGGTGGATATTGGTGGCCACCCACCAAGTCCACTTGGACCCCCACCATTGCTTCTTTCAGATTTTCAGTTTTCTTATTTGTAGCACAGTTTACTATTTGTAGCAGTTTTTCGGGTCCTAAACTTTCGGGGCCATTTTGAGGCCCTAAACGAAACTTTTTGGGAAAAATTGGAGCAACATGGGTCCATGAACTAATTTTGTTCTCCACAATGTTGTAGTTCTCGAATAGATCTTTCTAACAAGATATTTTGCGCGTTAGACGAAGATCATATGCCAAAGTTACAACCCCAAGAAGTTGATGGACCAATTTACCCAAACAGGGCCCATAGTTTGTTGTTTCATCTTCTAGGGTTAGGTTTTTGGATGTTTAGGGTTTTCCCCTTTTTCTCAACAATAAATAGGCCTTCGAGCCTCATTGTAACGCAGTTTAAATGTATGTAGTTACAACATCTCCTCTCAGAGATAAGCTACCATTGCCCTAGCTAGTTTATTTCCATTTCTATTTGTAAACATATTTTAGTATTTTTTCAATAATGAAATGAAGTATTATTTCTACTGCATCTCTATATGTATGGTTATATCTGTAATTTTTTGCATTCCTGTTTAAATCCGAATAACACCACCATCTTGATTATATTGGGGTTTGATCAGAAAAACACACCCATACTATGGAAAAAATTTCTAAGACAATATAAGGGTCTTTCTCACACATTCCACCAAACCCTAATGATCTAGGGTTTCAATGTAGGAACATAGCATTCTTAGCAATCACCAAGACTTTAAAAAACCTAGCAATCACCAAGACTTTAAAGATTTTGGATTTATACCTTATCATTCAACCTTAACAAGTTAGGTTTCCCGATCATACCAAAATCCCTAACATGACATCATCAATAAAACTTCAAATATCATTTCACATTCACCCTAAGAAGTTATGGATTTTAGACATTAATATTATCATACTCTTCAGTCAGGGATTTCCAGAACTTGTCTAGGGTTCTACATAATCAATCAAGAATATAAATGGGGTGGGTAGATTTATCAAGATATGAATCATCCAAACAAGAATCACTAAGATTCAATACAGCTAATCATAACAAGGTTAGTAATAGATCATCAAAAGAATAATATTTTCAATCAATGTATTCAAAACATACCTTTGTTCCTTGACCAACCTTGTCTTGGGATATCCTCCTTCTTGCAGATATTTTCCTAATCAAGACAATAGAGGGAGAAAGGTGATTAGTATTTAACATAATCAAAAGAAAAAAAAAAAATATATGAACCCAAAATTGAAAATACATAAGGTACTTATCTTTGGGAGTTGTTGTGGGCTCCCTCCAAAGCTTGAGGGATACCTACAAACTTATAAAAGCAATACAAAAAAATGTATTTTCCAAAAAATATGTTATAAACTTAAAAATTCTAAAACCTATAAAACGAGATATAGAAAACTATAAGCATAGGACTTAATAGTGTAAGTCCCAAATGTTGGGTTCTTCGGGCTTGACTTTATTTGAGTCTCCTTCTATAGAAAGGTTTGCTTGATCCCTTCCTCTCTTCTTGTTCTTTGGATTGTTGGGAAAGTCACTTTTGAAGTGACCTTTCTTATGACATTGATAGCACTCTATTTTGGACATGTCAACTTTCTTACTTGATCCTTTCGATCTATTTCCTTTATGATGTGAAACATATGCATTTGATACTCCTTTAGGATTGGTAACCATAGTGATCCTTAGTTCTTTTTTACTATAGGCAATCCATAATTATTCAGAGGTAAGAGTTGCTTTCCAATTGTTGAGCCCTGTAGCTAATACACCCCAACGAAGGTGGCAACCCTAATAGAGTGGTGATCACAAGTTCTTTGTCCAAAACAATCTCATCAATGGCCAAGAGATCATCCCTGAGTCTAGCTATCTTCACAAAGAAGGATGCCACAGTATCATCTTTAGTCATCTCAGTAGTCCTCAAGCCATTCTTCAAACTTGCAACTTGTCCAATGTTCTCAATAGTAAATAGCTTTAACAAGGCTTCATACATTTCCTGAGCATGATCGATGTTAGCTATGAATGGGACAAGATTGTACTTTATCTCTTCTACTATCAGAGTCATAGCTAGAAATTCTAAATCCCTGTATTTTTCTTGTCGGCATCACTGGCTTCTTCTATAGGCTTCTTTACATTTCCTCAAACCAAGTCTAGTACCTTATTCTTTTCGAGGATTAGGTTAATCCTCTTCTTCCAACACCTGAATTTAGAGGCTCCTTCAAGTTTTTTCCCACCCTTGATTGAGTTAGGCATCTTCCTCGAATATAATAGACTCCTTCGCTGAGATAGTCCCTTTGAATGGTTCCTAAATCAGGTGCTAGAGACTGCCTTTTTATTCCTTCTTCACTAAATCTCTAATACCATGTTAGAAAATTAGAAAGGCAGTAAATATTTTCATATTATTGATAATTACTTGTGATGATTCTTATTATTACAATTCTTTATATCTTCATTCCTTAGTTCATCAAGAAATTACCAAAAGTAGCAGCACATAAAACAATAGACACCATATATAGGCACATGCCAAGGCAAACCCCCCCTCAACGGGAAAACCCAGTCAAGATAATTCTTCCTTTCAATGGTATCCTTTGAGACTCTTCACCCTAGATCGAGACTAGACCTTACCTCCACACTAAGTCAGCCCCTCAGAATTTTTACCTCCTTCTAGCAACTTCGACTAGGCAACAACTTATAGCAATTAGTAGCATTCGGTAGCAGATCAACTTGGAAGACTTTGATCTCCCAATCCAGAATATGAAACAAAGAGAGACCACCAGCAAAATTTTGATTTTCCTTGTCTCCTAGGATTCCCCAAACTCACATTCACTTCGGCTTCCTGGCAACGAACTTTCCACCTTTTCCCAGCTACAAGAGAACTTTGTACTTCTACCTAGCAACAAGAGAATTTGTGCTTGATGAGAGAGTGATGCTTCAAATTAATTTGATGAGATTCTTTTTGTAGGCTTCTTGTGGGATCAAATAAGGTCCTTAGGCCAACTTGATCTTATCTTGGACCGACATGGTGTGGACAGTACATAATTTATATTTTACTCAATACTTAACATTTTCACATTATTCAAAAGCCCAAGAAGGGTATTTTAAACTGTACAATGACTCTATCGACTCAAAATAAATCCTAGAAGTCTGCAATGGGGCCTTTGACCTAAAACAAGTTGACCCAAGCATGAAACCCATGCTTTAATAAGTCATAATAATAATAATTCTTTTCTTTATTATTTTGACAAGTACATTACATAGTGACTCAAGTACATTATTGAAGACTGAGCATAGTTACATTTTCTAAAAGCTTCAAGTGAATATTTGGAACCCATAAAAGAAGAAATTGCAGATCATATTGTGGACATGAAAAAACTCCATACCATGCTCTCTGTACTTTTGATCTCAATACAAACAGATGAGAAGAATATATTGTTATACAAACTCAAGTGTGAAATTACATATGAGAGGATATTATCAAGCAAAGTTCAATCTCTTGTCTTTGAGTATAAAGCACGACACATACATAACACAAGAACTAAAAGTTGAGATTCCTGATTTGGCCATCATAAGATTATTTCCATGAGAAAGTTTTGAATTTATATTAGTTTTCATGTAATTTTTAATTAGAAATGAAATAGAAAATGAAAATTCACATAAAATATGAAAAGTCATGAGGAAAAATGAAAGGTCATGGGAGGTGAAGAGTCACTCCACTTTGTATAAATATATCTTCATGTCTAGTTAGAAAGGAACTTTAGTTTTGGAATCTTTGAGCATGTTGACAGTATTGGAAGTCTTCCAACACAAGGGGTATCCCTGATATGAAGTCCCAAGTAGACCTCACTTTGTTTGGAGTAGGAGTCCCATGTGGATAATAAGTTCGGTCACCATTATTTTTAGGAATTTTCCTTGGCTACTATTATCAACATAAGATATTATACAAACAATCTTTGAAACAAGAAAGTAAGTTGACATTATGATTCATACAATTTCAATGTATATAAGGTACTTTATAGAAGGGAAAAGAGAGAGTGAGCCTCTAGAAGAAAAGTAATAATACTATCCTAAAAGAGACACACAAGATCATGGAAATTAAAGGATCATTAGTTAACCTGAAAAGTAGTTCACAAGATAACAATGATCATAAAAGAAAATAACTACACTCATTTAACAATATGCATAACAAAGCCAATGAAATATTGCATTTTCATTAGTATGTGTTAACATAAACACAATGAAAGAATATTCTCACAATCATTCATGACATATGCATGAAAGTGTGTTGTCTCCAAGAGATTTACATATTAAGTGAAAGTACCAAGATACACAATTAAAATGTTACCACACTAACCCTAATAGTGGAACATTAAGTCATTACTTGATCCTCCAAAGAAAAATATTCTCTCCTATGCCAAGCTAGAGAAGCCAAGGTGAAAATTCCAAAGTCATTTTTCTTGAGCTATGAAGGATTATTTATAACAAATGAGGTGACCTTTCAGCTCCCATGTGACTCTTGACCTTCTCTCGTGACTCTTTAGTTCCAATATGACTTTTCGATGTCCTATATGACCTTTGAGCTTCTACATGACTTTAGAACTTTCTAGTGAATTTTCACATTCCATGTGGGATCCTTTGGCTTCCACACATTTTACATTTTCTCATTCTTTGGAAATTAATTAATTACATTCCACAAATGATGTGGCAAAATACATTGACACATATGACTTTTGTGGTGACACTTTGAGAAGCCACAACTTGGCAATGATGACATAAGACTTCATTGTATCAATGCCAAGCTCTTCTCTTTGCTGCTATGACTTTGACTTATTCATGATAGATATTTTCTTATAATCCATATTCACCCTCCAAATGGTCTAGATTAGTGTTGGAACCTTCCAATTTAGCATGAGTTTTCATCTCTTTCTCTTGGTCCAATACTCCTTTACTCTTGCATGATAGCATCTTCATGTCTCATCTTGACAGGTGTCCTCCTTGTGACCTCTCATTTCTAACCTTTTGACATCATCTTGTCATGGTACAATGATATCACCTACAATTTAATTCACTCATGACAATACACATCAGCCCCATAATCACCTATTATATATGTGTTTGTTCATGTAACATATTGATTGTGATGGGGCAATGTGTAAGGGTTGTGAGAGGAAGAGACTAATAATTTCATAGTTGAGCACTGTAGGGACTAAGGGATGACGAAATTGTACTCTGGAACTAAACAATATGCAATTAGGGAAGGATTAACAAGGTCCTACATAGGGGAAAATTCCATGAGATAAGGGTGATGATCTTGCTCATTGAAGATGTGTAGTGCTCAGTGCTCAAGGAAGAGGAGGCAGGCATTGCACCATTGAGCTTCATAGGGAATAAGGGATGACCCCACTATCCTCTATGACTATTAAATGTGCAATTGAGGCAAGGTAGGACAAGGCCTCTGTGTAGTGAGGGGTTTCAGTTAGCAGGAGGGGAAATGGCATGCATTATAACTACGTAGTGCACAGTGATTATGGGCTTGAATCCAATATTGCACATTTGAGGGTTGTAGTTACTGAGAGAAGGACCTAATTTCCACTATAACTATAAAATTCATAGTAGGAGGCTCACTTGGTGAAGGGATTGTTCAGTTAGTTGAGGTAAGTAGCAGGAGGTCACTTTGCTTAGAATATGCTCACAGTACCAAGAAAGGAAGAGAGCCTTTGTATTGTGCAATTTACCACTACAAGGAGACAAAGTGTCCTTACTGACATCTAGAAGTTCTCAATGTGAAATACAAGGTAGAATTGATCAAGGCTTAGTGCAATGAGGCAGTACAACATCATGGGTTTAGTGACTATGCTCTGTAGGTATGTAATGCGCAATAATGGGAGTTTTCCTTGAGAAAGGTTGAATGCACAAGTCCAGGAGGTAAAGGTTTCATCAATGAGTCTTATGAATGAGCAGTGCTCATCATCTAGTGGAGGGTTAGTGCTTTCATAACTTGCACCTGGTAGAAGGACCAGGAAGAGATCCAAAATGGCTACGCGTGATGTTATAAGGGTCTTTAGACCAATGTTGTCATCATATATTATGTATATGTAAATGTAAGTAATCCTAGGTAAATTTCTAAGGTAAAGTAAATGAAGGTTGGTTATGAGTGGGTACAACCACTCCAACTATGTCAGCTATGTACGAATACACATTAATCCTAATAGATATTTTGATTGGAATTCCTTCCCAATAATTTGTTTCTTTTTGTGTATTTATGTGTATGTTCTTGTTGCTATCAAGTAATATGTTCTTCATATTGTATGCTTATAAAAATATAGCGTCATTTCCTCTTCATTTGGCTGGGTTTTAGAAACAATGAATGGAGATGGTTTGAACTTTCAAAAGAGCCAAGTGGAGAGGATGAATCAATTGGAAAATCTACAAGTCAATTTTTTTTAGAGATGCAAATTGTTGTTTCCTACACTGATGTTGAAGAACTGCAAAGGAAGAGTGAGATCAAGAAAGTATAAACATGCAAGCAGACAATATTTGTTGATGGTAGTTGGTATAGGATTTTGATTAGTCATTGATGTTGTTCGTGTTATCTTGGAAACATTTTCGTGAATGTGAAGACTCTATGGATGCAAAAGAACAATCATGCAAGTTCAACGAAGTTGTTTAAATATGCAAGACCAAATACCTGTAAATTCGTTTCTCATCGATTGTTAGATGCGATATGAATGTATAAATAAATGAAGAAAATATGTTCAAATTAATGGTTTGATATATATAAGGGAGAGGATTGGTGACCTACCCTTCGTTTTTCAGTTCAAGTTGTTGCTTCTTTTAACATCCTAGGAATTTTCAAAATCTCAGATAGCCTATGTGTGTGAGGCCTTTCTTTGTCAAAAGGAATCATGATTTATGTTTTGGCCATACTACACAAAGCTGAGTACTTGTACAGATCAATGGTAGAGAAATTTGTGCTATGTGTTGTTGTTATTGAACTATATTCAAGAGCGTGGTTCACAGAGATAAACATCCTCATATTTATAGTTTGCATGCTCGAGAAAAGGGATGAAACCTACACCCTATGCTCCCTAACATCATCACCATGGGTCTCTTCATCTTTCTTGATGTTCAACACGATTGATAGCTTGCTCTGATTGTCACATAATACATGTTTGGAAGAGGTGCATGGCTATGGTTGTCGTTTCATTAGGCCATGAAGGCTTGATTTTGTTTGTTGTCAGTAGCATTTTCTTCTTTGTGTAATTTATTTTATTTATATCCATCAACAATGGTAGGAAACATTTCATGAAATACACCCAATGTACGATGTTGTGCAAGTTATTGATGATTGATTTCTCTCCCTATAATTATATTATGTATATGCATAATGCAGGTCCCTTAACTTATTACTTTATTTTTTTCTAAAAAACTTGAATGTGAGGGATAAGGAAAAATTTGGTAATCTAGGTAACCATCTTAAAAGTGAATAATTGTCATTCAAGTCTCCTCTTTACATAGTAAGGAGTTTCGATGGCTCTGAGCGATTCCCTACCTCTGATCACAATAATCTCTCTGAGGATTTGTCTCTTTGTAAGAACTTTTGGAAATTATCATGAAGCATTACACAACTTATCGATTATTTCTCATGTATCCCATTGATTGAAATGCAAGCAGATAAACACTGTAACAACCTCGGGTTACAATTTCTTGTAATAAAAGTTAATAAAGATAAAATTAGACCATGGGAAAGGGACACTTATTCCAAGCTGAATGGTGGGGAAAATATCCTAGTGAGCATCACTTGATGTGTTTATGGCTAAGGGAAATTGTCAAAGGCAATGGCTAAGGCTTTGGAAAGGAAAAGAGGCATTATTTGGCATGTTATCTATGAAAATAATGGAAATTAGGAGAAAAGGAAGGTGAAAGGTCACAAGTTCTATGTGAGGAGAAAAACGAAGGAAAATAATGGAAAATCGAAGAAAATAGAGGCCTCATTAATAAAAAGGATTTTGAGGATCAATTGGTACCTTTTTTGTCAGTTCAGTTTTGGAATTAGCTTCAGAGAGGAGAAGAGCACCAAGAGGAGAAATAAAGTAAGAAAGCAAGGAAAGGAAAGGAAAGGAAAGGAAAAGTAAAGAATGGCAAGGAAATCAAAGGAAGGCAAGGATCAAGCAACATCAGTGGGAATACTTTCAATAACAGATTGCATGTGTGATTTCCTAGCTGGTTTTGACATGCATGGTACGTGCATGTTAGTATATGGTTCTTTTGTTTTCATTAGCATGGATTTTTTCGGGATTGACAGTGAATTTTAGCCTAGCCTTACCATATCTGGATAACCATGGTGTGATGGGATTGTTCTCAGTTTGAGCTTTGGATTGCTGAATGGTTTTGAAATTCAGGGTGAGGGTGGAGACAGGAAAATTCCTCAAGGATGGTCAATAAATTTTGAGGCATCCAAGCTCAGTTCGATTTTGTGATCTCAACACCAGTTTAGGTATGATCATGATATGGAGAGGGTGGAGGTGTTTTAACCTATGGATTCCCTTGGTTGTCTTTGCATTGGTTATCCCATGAGATCCCACATTCATGCTTGGAATATGGCCCGGGGATGATTGGCTGAAAGAAAGATATGGTTTAACTGATCTATGGTAGGGTGGAACGTGGAAGTCTTGAACTCATTCAGTAATTCCCTATGTTTAATAAAAGCCAAGTTCTCTTGCTTTTGGTAAGGAAATGTACTAGTTATTATGTAGATTTAATGGTTGTTCTCTTATGGTTATTTATATGGTTGTATGTTAGTTATAAACATGGTTATATGATAGTTCTCAGTCATGGCTCTATTCATGTTTTTACTTGTAACTGAAAAAATAATGAATGCAAGACCTAGTTAATGATATGACAACTAATGTGAGAAGGTAGAGACCATTCTTATTAAACCTTAGTTAAGTTTTCAATCCCTTATGTTCAGACTTGCATTCATGACCTATAGGTTTCATATCTACCAAGTGTTTGACAAAATGTCAGTCCTAGTTGGGGATGGTCAGGTCAAGTCCTGGTTCCAGTTTTGGTTTGTAATCATTGTCTTCATGTCTTTTATGAGTTCTAGAAGTTTCATGGATTTATGGGTAGAGGCTTAGCCCCAACCCTGGAAAGTAGCCTTAATTTCCGCAGTCGCTGGCACAACACTGACATAAAAAGGCCACAGTCGCACTGATGCAGCCCTTTGGGAGAGACTGGGAATCCATAATCACATGGAGGCCTTAACAAGGGAGCGAGTGGGGCTCAAGTTCAGGGAAAAAGTGATTTTTCTCAAGGGTTGGACACCTAGAGGGGTTTGGTTACTCCTGGAGGTCTTATGGTACCTAAATTCCAGGTCTTCATTTGTCGACTCCATTTCCTTAAGGTCACATAGGAGGTTGAGTCATATCATAGTGACCCTTAGCGCATGTTTACCATGAGCAACCTAGTGAAAGTGGGTAAATGTGGGAGGAGATGGTTACAGGGTGGTATCAGGGTGTGTTTTTCTCTCTTTGGGTCATATCTGATACCATAGGGTGGTATTAGAGCATGGTTTATCTCTATTTGGATAATTATGATGTTGTCAAGGTTATAGTTATCACGCATGGGATCAAGGTATATAGTTGGTATGATAATGCATGATGGTTTTGTGATGTTATGTTATTACATGGATATGTTTATGATTATATATGTACATGCTAATGTGGATTGGTCTTGCAGATGAGATAAGCCTCCCATGAACATCACTCAGGGATGGATTTGATTTTGGTATCTGTTTGTTTTATATGACATGGTATCCTTGCAGGAAGAAGATAATTCAAGATGACAAGCAAAATGGTAGACTACAGTTCCAGTGACTCCCCCTATAGATCATTTGGGAAACAAGGAGAAGAGTATTCTCTTGGTATAGAAGATAAATTGAGGAGCTTGAGGGCATGGATCAGAAGTTTCAAAATAGACAATGACAGGTTGGTTGAGTCTCGAGAAAGACTTGCAATGGCTCAAGAGAAGTAGGTAGAGGTTAATGTAGCAATCCTTCAATGTTTTTTAGAGTTGCATAAATAGGGATGGGTGAGAATCAGTTAAGAGCAGGAAGAGAAAACTAATGGAGCCTATGGTGGCATATCTCGGTCTGGATACAAATTAGATAGAGGGGACACAG
Source organism: Pinus tabuliformis (assembly GCA_031772625.1). Taxonomy (NCBI): domain Eukaryota; kingdom Viridiplantae; phylum Streptophyta; class Pinopsida; order Pinales; family Pinaceae; genus Pinus; species Pinus tabuliformis. The sequence continues at coordinate 1,198,459,295 of CM062804.1, forward strand.
TTAGAGGTGGAAGGTCATTGGATAAACCTGACAGGAGGAGAAGGTATGTGTGGTAATCATTCTATTTCATCATCCAGGAGACATCATTACAGTTCGTCATCATCCTTATAGGAGGGGTGAGTATTTTCTCGAGGAGTTAAAGAAGGTGAAGCCTCCTACATTTGATGGAGAGATGAAGAAGCCAGAAGATTGAAAAGCATGGTTGTTTGGAATGAATAAGTTATTCAGATTGCATAGCTCCTCAAAGAACATGAAATCTAAGATAACCACCTTCAGTATTAAAGGGAAGGTAGATATCTAGTGGGAGGATGTGAAGAATGTCAAAGGTATATGGGAAGAAGACTTGACTTGGGATGAGTTCAAGAAACTCTTCAAGAAGAAGAAGAGGTATTGTGATGATAAAGCTAAGGAGTTTTATGAGCTACAAATGGGTTCTATGATAGATAATGAGTACACTAACATATTCTTGGATTTTTTGAGGTATGTGCCATATCTCAAAGAGGAGAAGGCTAAGACTCAGAGATTTATCAATGGATTTCCAATAGCATATAGAGACCGGATTTAGTTTGATTAAACCAAATTGTTAGAGGAAGCCATCCGTAAATTGAAGCATTTTTATGAGCAATCAAAGCGAAAGGCTGATCTTAAATGTGACTTGAAAGGAAATGATAAATTCAAAGGAAAATGGCCACCGAAGTGGGTAAGACCTCAAGATTTAGGTGAGAAAGAAAATGTTGCTCCTTACAAGAAGTTTACGGCAGTTCAGAAGGGACATTTGTCGCAACCTATAGAGCAGCGGACTAGAGGTGATAGTAGAGCACTGTTGCAATGTTGGATATGTGGCAAAGATCATTGTAAGAAGGATTTTCCATTGTACCAGGGAGGTAGGCCTCATATCTATAGTGCTCAAGAGGAACAGACAGTTGGGGATATTTGTCATAACATTCCTCAGATTTATGCAGTTGCAGACAATAGGCATGCGAATCACTAGGCATCTATCATTGAGATGGAAAATAAGTTTTGTGATCAAGTTATTTCTATTTTGATTGATCCTAGATCTAACTATAGTTATGTTAATCCTAACCTGGTGGATAAGTGTGGCTTGAGAAAAGAAGTGCATGCAGAGTCTTGGTTGGTTCAGTTGGCTACAGGTACAAAGAAGAGAGTTCATCATTGGGTAATAGCTTGTGCATTTGAGTTGAATGGTATTCCTACCGCAACACATTTGAATGTACTGCCATTGGGATCATATAGTATGATTTTGGGTATGGATTGGTTGTATCTCCACAGGACCAAAGTAGACTTCTATGACAAGGAAATTGAGTGCCTAGATGATAATGGAGAGAAGAAAATCTTGTAGGGAAGAATAAGCCTACATTAGTGAGGATGGTCACAATTATGCAGGCTAAGCGCAATTCTAGAAAAGGGTGTGTGAGGTTTGTAATTCATATATCCAATGAAAAGGGTAAGGATGTTGAGGATGAAAAAATATTCAAGAGGTACTCTATATTGTAGTAGTTTTAGGATTTGTTTCCTGTGGAGATTCTGTAGTTGCCTCCGCACAGGGAAGTAGACTTTTCTATTGAGTTGGTACCAGGGGTAGAATTAGCATCAAAGGCACCTTATCGGATGAGCACTCCAAAATTAGTAGATTTGAAGTTGCGGTTGAAGGATATGCTTGATAAGGGGTACATTAGACCAAGTGTATCGCCTTGGAGTGCACCAGTGTTATTCATGAAGAAGAAGGATGGTACTCTTAGATTTTGCATTGATTATAGGCATTTGAACAAGGTGACGATCAAGAGCATGTATCCATTTTCAAGAATTGATGAATTTTTTTATCAGTGGAAGGGAGCAACAGTGTTCTCAAAGATAGATTTTCGATCAAGATATCATCAGGTACGCATCAAAGAAGAGGACATCTACAATACTGCCTTTAGGACTAGGCATGGGCATTATGAGTTTGTTGTAGTTCCATTTGGTTTGAATAATGCTCCAACTAATTTTATGTGTTTGATGAATAGTGTGTTGCGTCCTTATCTAGAAAAGTTTGTTATTGTATTCACTGATGACATCTTGATATATTCTAAGAATGAGGAAGAGCATGTCGAGCATTTAGAAACAACGTTGAGATTTCTGAGAGAGAATCAGTTGTATGCTAAGCTTAGAAAGTGAAATTTATTTCAGATAAAAGTCCACTACTTGGGACATGTTATTTCCAAGAATGGCATAGCAGTAGATCTAGAGAAGATAAAATCTATCATGGACTGGGAAGCTCCTAGAAATGTGGAGGAACTCAGATCATTCATGGGCTTACCAAGTTACTACAAGAGGTTCATCGGGAATTTCTCACACATTCATATCTTATTACATCATTGCAGAGGAAAGGTAAGAAGTTTGAATGGATAGAGGAGTGTTCAACCAGTTTTGAGTAGTTGAAGCAGTTTTTGAAAAATGCTCCAATGTTAAAGATTGTAGATCCAGACAAAGAGTTTGTAGTATGTACATATGCTTGAAAGAGAGGACTTGGTGGAGTCCTTATGTAGGAGGCACACGTGATATGATATCAGTCTAGGAAACTAAATGAGCACAAGAAGAACTACGTGACTCATGATCTTGAGTTTGCAGCTATTATTCATGCCTTGAAAATATGGAGACATTATATTCTTAGAAGGAGGCTTGTGTTGATGAGTGATCATAATAGGTTGAGATATTTGTTTGACAAACCAAATCTGAATGCTAAGTAAGCCATATGGTTGGCTACTCTTAGTGAGTTTGACTTTGAGATTAGGTACATTAAGGGAAAGGAGAACATGGTTGCGAATGACCTCAGCAGGAAAGTGCAGTTGAACCATGTTGCAGTAGTGAGCTCATATGGGACAAATTTAGAGGATTGGATCTTACAGGCAGGACAACGGGAAGACAGGTCTAGGGAGCTTATTCACAAGTTACAATAGGGTACAGGTGATCAGGATGTGTATTATCATCTTATAGTAGATGGCTTGGTGAGATTTAGGGACAGTATTTAGATGTCGGATGACATTGAACTCAAGAAGCTTATCTTGAGGGATTTTCATGTAAAACCTAATTCAATTGGCCCAGGATATCAGAATACATTGACAACAATTAAGAAGTTCTAATACTGGCCAAATTTGAAAAAGGAAGTGGCACTGTTCGTGGTGAGATGTTTGGACTGTCAGCAAGTCAAATAAAAGTGTAATCATCCAGGTGGATAACTTTAGCCTATTATGATTCCAGAGAGGAAATGGGAGGTCATTTCCATGGATTTCATTACAGGTCTTCCAAGGACATTGAGGCAGCATGATTTTATCATGGTTGTGGTAGACAGGTTGAGTAAGGTAGCTCACTTCATTCCAGTGAAGACTACTTATTTAGCTAGTGAGGTAGAAGAGGTATTCATCAGAGAGATTGTGATATTGCACGGTGTTTTGAAGAAGATTGTGTTGGACAGGGATGCCAAGTTCACTTCCAAGTTTTTGAAGGATTTTTTATAGGATTGGGGAGAGAGCTGGCCTTTAGCACATCTTATCATACACAAACATATGGATAGACAGAGAGGGTCAACAGGATATTGGAGGATATGTTGAGGATGTATGTCATGCATCAGCAGAGGAGATGTGAGGAGTACCTTGCATTGGTTGATTTTTCATACAACAACAGTTATCAGGAGTCACCGAGGATGAGTCTGTTTGAGGCACTGTATGGGTAGAGTTTAACACTCCTATCGTCTAGAGTGATCTAGTGAACATGGTACTTATTGGACCGGACGTGTTAGTAAACATGGAATAGTAAATGCAAGTTATAAAGAAGAATCTAAAGGCACCTCAGGATAGGTAGAAAAGTTATGTAGACCAACACAGGAAATTTAAGGAGTTTTAGGTTGGGGAGCATGTGTATTTGTGCATCAAGCCCAAGAAGAGATCCTTGAGGATTGGATCATGTGCCAAGCTAGCACCATGGTATTATAGACCTTTTAAGATCCTTGAGAGGATTGAATTAGTGGCCTATAGACTTGCACTGCCTTCAGTAGTGAAAGTCCACGATGTTTTTCATGTTCCATTTCTCAAAATATATGTAAAGGATGTTGATCATGTTATTGATTGGTATACATTGTAGGTGGAGCAAGAAGGAGAATTCTAGCCAGATCCCCAATGCATATTGCGGTGGAAACATATTGTGCTCCGTAATAGAGCACTCGAGTAGGATAAAGTGTAGTGGAAGCACTTTGTGCCAGATGAAGCTACATGGGAGATGGTTGATTAGATGTGGGCTATGTATCCTTCATTGTTTGCCAGTGAAGGAAAATGATTCTTGGTATTTGTACATATTTGTGTATGGTTTTTATTCTAAATATTGCAATGAGATAAGTTATTAATATCCAATAAGTGGTATGGTTGCCATGTTGTCATGTTTTAAATTATGGTTTTTCTTTTGAGGACGTTATTATAAATACTGGAACGAGTTGGGTTATAAAGCTCCATAGGTAGTATGTGTTTTCTCTTCAGTGTTTTTGCTGGGTCTAGGTGTGTTTTAACACCAATGATGGTGTTCCCATAAGGGGGAGGGGTCTATAACAACCCCGGGTTAAAAGTACATGTAATAAAATTTAATAAAGGTAAGATAAGACCATGGGCAAGGGACACTTATTCCAAGCTGAAAGTTGGGCAAAATATCCTAGTGGGCATCACTTGATGTGTTTATGGCTAAGGGAAATTGGAAAAAGCAATGGCTAAGGCTTTGGAAAGGCAAAGAGGCATTATTTGACATTTCATTTATGAAAGTAATGGAAATTAGGCGAAAAGGAAGGTGAAAGGTCACAGGATGCATGTGAGGAGGAAAATGAAGGAAAATAATGGAAACTTGAAGAAAATAGAGGCATCATTAATAAAAAGTCTTATGAGGATCAGTTGGTACCTTTTTTGTCAGTTTAGTTTTGTAATTAGCTTCAGATAGGAGAAGAGCCCCAAGAGGATAAAGTAAGTAAGAAAGCAAGGAAAGGAAAGGAAATGAAAAACAAATAAGTACAAGGAAAGAAAAGGAAGGAAAGGATCAAGAAACTTCAACGAGAATACTTATAGGTAACAAATTGCATGTGTGATTTCCTAACTGGTTTTGACATGCATGGCATGTGCATGTTGGTATATGGTTCTTTTATTGTCATTGACATGTATTTTGCTGGTATTTACTGTGGATTTTATCATGGCCTTGCCATTTCTAGTTATCCATGGTGTGATGGGATTGTTCTCGGTTTGAGCTTTGGATTGCCAGATGGTTTTAGAATCTGGGGTGAGGTGGTCTCAAGAAAATTGCCAAAGGAATAGGAATCCCTTGACCAGTAATGTAGGACATGGTAAAGCCTGAGTGTGGAGACACAAAAATTCCTCAAGGATGGTGAAGAAATTCTGAGGCATCTAAGTTTAGTTTGGTTTTGTGATCTCGACACCGGTTTAGGTGTGATCACAGTATGGAGAGGGTGGAGGTGGTTTAACCTCTGGATTCCCTTGGTTTAATTTGGATTGGTTATCCCATGAGATACCACATTATGCTTGGAATATGGCACAGGGGTGATCAGCTGAAAGAAATATATGGTTCAACCAATCGATAATTGCATATGTTTAATAAAAGCTAAGTTATCTTTATTTTGGTAAGGAAATGTATTGGTTATTATGTGGCTTTAATGGTTGTTCTCTTATGGTTATTTATTTGGTTGTATGTTGGTTATAAGCATGGTCATATGACAGTTCTTGGTCATGGCTCTCTTCATGTTTTTACTTGTAACTAAAAAATAATGAATGCAAGACCTAATTAATGATATGATAGCTAATGTGAAAAGGTAGAGACCCTTCTTGTTAAACCTCAGTTAATTTTTTAGTCCCTTATGTTCAGACTTGCATTCATGACCTATACGTTGCATATCTACCAAGTGTTTGACAAAATGTCAGTCCCGGCTGGGGATGATTAGGTCAAGTCCTGGTTCTTGTTTTGGTTCATAAGCATTGTCTTCATGTCTTTTATGAGTCCTCGAATTTTCATGGATTTATGGGGAAAGGCTTAGCCCCATCCCTAGAAAGTAGCCTTAATTTTCATAGTCGCTGGCACAATATTGACAAAAAAAGGCCACATACGCACTGATGCATGCCTTTGGGAGTGACTAGGAACCCATAGTCATATGGAGGCATTGGAAAGGGAGCGACTGGGTTCAAGGTTAGTGAAAAAATGATTTGTCTCAGGGTTTGGACACCTTGATGGGTTAGGTTGCTCCTGGAGGTCATGTGGAACCTGAGGGAAGTTAGTAAGGTCTTCATTTTTCGAATCCATTTCCTTAAGTTCACATAGGAGGTTGAGTCATATCATAGTGACCCTCAGCTCATGTTTACCCTGAGCAAGCTTGTGAAAGTGGGTAAATGTGGGAGGCGGCGATTACAAATACAAAGTATTGCAGAAAATATTATGTTATTAGAGGACATGAAGCACAAACTACTATGGGAGCGGGTTAGCCACTCATCCATCCTTTCATCATTATGTAAGCCCCTATCCTCAAAAGAAAATAAAAACGATTATTACAACGAATTTTAATGACATTTGGGACATAACGACTATGCTAACATCGTCGTATGCTGCCACAACAGACTCTGACGAGGTACAAGTTTTGACCAAGCTAACTTTGAGTCGCGATGACCTCGATAATGTTTTTTCTTTACTATAGTAGTTTTCCTTAATTTGGAAGTTGCAATACAAACAAAAACTTGACCAACAAATATTTTTGCATATAATGTCAACAACTTCAATGGATTTAATAGAGGCAGTGTTCATTTCGACATAAATATTCGTCAATATTTTCAAAGGTATCATTATTTCATATGGGGCCTACAAATACAATAGAGCACAAATTAAATTACATGGGAGTTTTACCACAATTACATGTAGCACTTTGGTCGATCTACCAATCGTGACGATAAAATGGGATAATCTCCAAAGTGATCTACATGTGGACTGGAGGAAATTATTAGTGCTTAATAAAACTGTGTGTTCCAACTTAAGTATTGCCATAAAAATTAATTTGGGAGATATTATAAACCCTGGAAATTTCATAAATTACATCAAATGGAATAATGTATTTAAGGAAATACAATGATCAACATTAGAAAAAAAAATATTCGTATATCATTGGGGACAAATGAGACTAAAGTATGGAAGTCAAACCATTCAACTACAATCTAATATCATCATCACAGGTCAATTTTTCCAAATTTCTTTTGCAAATAGTAATATGTGAACTAAAATTTGTCTTTTGCAACACTCAAAAACTTGCGCACCCATAGAATGAAGAAAATTTGTTTAAAAGTAATGAAATATTTTACTAAGTTGTGCTAAGCAATATGCATCTTTAAGGGACCAAACAAATCTGGATTCTTGGCACAATATTTGATAATAGAATTTGATTTGGTTGACCAAGGAAGGTGTCGAATCATTCTCATGCACGTAATAAAAAATGCAATTAGCATCTTCAATTATGCCATATTGTTTATTCCCCCCTGTATGAATATTGCAGAATTTTTCTTGGATTGTAGCAAAAGAAAAAGCAGGATGGTCCTTATGCGGATGATTTTCTTATTTCATGTTTGATGGAGGACTCCCGGGAATTATTATCATATGTTGGACTTGTCCATAGAGAGGGTGAAAAGGATGCCCCCAGAATGGAGAGGAGTTGTTGACAGTTTCTAGTTGGAGTAGCATTATATATGGTTGAGAAGACTGCAGAGAATGTAAATAGTGGAAACTTGCAAGAAGCAGCCATCGGACATGAAGAAGTCATAGTAAACCTTCTACACATGAATCTTCCAATCCTGATGGAAACTATTGTGGTTGAGTTACCTCTGCAGTCTAGTATGCATGGTTGATGATTAGTAAGGATACTTCTACAACAAGTAGTGATCCAAGACTTTGTCTCATCCTTTCTCAGGATGAGCAAGGAATTGAAGGTGAGGGAGATGTTGTAAGGGTCTTTTTGACGATGTTGGACATACCAACATGTCAGGGGATCTCCCTGGTAATAAGTCCCAACTAGACCTCAGACCGTTTGGAGTAGGAGTCCCAGTAGTGGATAGTAAAGTTGTGGCTTGACCACAATAACGCGTAAAGGTAAGTATGATAACTTTGTCAGAAGCAAGTGTGTAACCTTGTAGCGATTCAAGTGAGATGCATGGGGGTTATAATACATGGGGGGAAGGAAGTGTGTCCCTTAGAATCTTGTAATAGTACACAACCTGAAAGGAACACATGAGAGGAATGACATCACAGGCTAGAAGCGGAATATTCCACAATCCAAAGTGACGGGTTAACACAACAACACATATTCAAAAATATTCATACAATCATATACAAAATAGTTCATACACAAATGCGTAAGTTAAATAACATAAATTGATAAAGTAACCAGAATAGTCGAACTACAATAACAACATATGCATGAAAATGTATCGGCTCAGTTATATTATTAAGTGAAAGTTCAATACATACATACACCATTGACAGCCACTAGACCCAATAGTGGAACATTACAGTCAACACCGCCTGCTCCTCCAAAGGGATGTACTCACTCTACATTGTGGAGAAGCCAAGGATTGTCACAATACTCTCCAAGCCTTCTCTAAGCAATTCCTAGCCAAAGGCTTGGCTCCCAATAGGCATTACTATGAGTTATGAGGTTCTATATATAACAAAGCGCGAGGGTGACCCTTGAAATTCCCCTCCGTGACTCTTTGACTACCCTCATGACTCCTCAACTTCTTTACAAATAACCCTTTATAGTACATAGTGACTATTCACATTCCACTAATGACACTTGGAATTTCACTTACAACCCAATTACAAATAATACACATTTTCCATGTGTACCCATGTGAGAAAAAATAGGCTAGAGACAACCTAACAAGAAAAAACACTTTGACTCCGAGGTTTGGGGAAAGACCAACTCAGAAACATCCACTTGATGCTTCTTGTTCATGTATTGATGCCAAGCATGGTACTGTGCTATGATGTCCCCAAACTGCTTGATGTTGTCTTGCTAAAAGCAAACTCTTATCTCCATGGCATATGGGCATATGGTCTTGGAACCTATGTCCATCTTGTCTTGAAGCATGTGCAACATGGTGTAGACCATGACAAGACCACCAATGTGCTTCTGCATGTTTGGTGGGCTCAGATCCAAGTCATCATTGGTGATCTCACGCCTTAGCTGCTCCATTTACCTGTTGACCTCTAATGGGACTTGGTGCTTGTGCTTAGATTTGGTGAGGGAACTTGCATGTGTTCACTCCCTTCACATGTTTTTGTATTTTCTAGCCCATCAACCTGTATTAGTGATGTTTTCTATGTCATTGTTCCTTTCCTTTGTTCTTATTCCTGTCTGCTTCTTTTCCTATTCTTTCCTTCTTGGCTCCCAATCTTCCTTCGGTTCTTGTTCTGCTTGTTGTGGTCTTAGTTCTTCTACCTACAAGATCTGTACATTTCGTGAGAGCAAGGTTGGCTGCCGTCAAGGATTGCACATATCATCAAGGTAGTGATAGAACCAGTTTGTAACCAAGTGAAGAGGTCAGCTTGTGGTTAGACAACAAAGGAAGTAAGAAAACACAAGTTGTAAAGAAAAATATAAAACTCAAATGAAAGCACAAGTACCTGAGCAATGTAAGACAAGTTGTTGAGATTTTAGTCGGGAGGCTCAAAAATGAAGTGCAGGAAAATTTTAGGAGGGTGGTTGTAACCGCTACAACATTGGCGACACACTTGTAGAACTCCAACTCTCTATATGGACCTTGTCTCATGTAAAGCGAGTCTAACTCTTTTGGAACTATTGTTTGATTCTTTGATGGCCATGGTTCCTTCACTAGCATGAGTTAAAGATATACTCCCTGCCATTCTCTTGATCACTCAGCACACGTACCAAGCCAATTCAACTAAGTTGTTATTATTGGGGATGAGGGGTATATTGATGCACAAGTAATATAGAGTGTAAGAGTTTAAGTTTCATCTCCGGTGTTGCTCCACTGCCAGCAAGCCTGGATAGTACCCCAACAGAGTCTCTTCAGGAATACAAGCATCACTCCACTGCTAGTGAGCTTGGACAGTACCCCAACGGAGTTGCTTTCTTCACCTCTCTACACGTAAGCCTTTCTCTTCTTTCGCCTTTATTTATTTTTCATTTTTCAGAGAACTGTGCATAGGCACTTATTTATTTTCATGAGGTGGAAGAGGGATCCCAACTTATTGAGAGCAGAAGAGGTTGTCCCTTCAGAGAAGGATGTTATATATACCTCTGACATACTTGTTAAGGTTTTCCCCCTCACCTTACTCTACTTGACTGAGTTGACAAGGGTTAACTGAAAATAGAAAACTAATTAGAGTAGGTGGTACTAGTTAAAATTGCAAGCATTGTGTTTTCACCAAGACTCACTTTGAAAGGAACTCATTTTTCATCTGGGTATCATCGACTGAAAGAAAGCAAGATCTTCATAAAGAGAGGGGATAAACAGATAATCAAATGTTGATAGTTGTACAAGTCCTTTTGTGTTTTACCTTGCTTGTCTCAAGAAGCCAAACATGGTTTCATGGGAAACTAATTCTATGGGTGCGTAAACAAGCAAACAAACGAGCAAGCACCAGACAGAAGTAAAATGAAAGCAAAGAAAGTAAGCAAAGAAAAACATGAAAGCAAATCAAACGAGAAAGAAAAGTAGACAAGAAAGCAAACACTACTCCTCCTCCTAAGCTAAACAGTGCATGGGCCTTCTCACGTGAAGTGATATTTCCAATGCAACCACCGACGTATTGGTTGGCCCACGTAGGTGAAGGTATGGTTAACAAGAAAGATATTCAGGGAAATCAATAAGCAAGAATGATAGAACAATGAAAACCAACATGATCGAAGTTTAAATGCATCCACATAAAAGAAAAGAGTAAAAGCACATGATAGACACTCTGTAGACGTACCATGGCATGAAATCACATTGTGCGCAGACAACAAGCATGTACACTTTTTTGATCTTAACAATTGAGCAAACATGTAGAAAGAAGAAAACTTTCGCTTCATAACATAACTTGCTACGTATGACTCCTCCAATGCATGAGTGATAGGATCCTGTGATTCCAGTGGAGGATGTGAAATATGTAGATCGGGTTGATTTCAATGTTCACAAGCAAGTGATGAGGAACCTAGGGTGATTCAACAGATTTCTGATCGGAAGTGGCACTGACCTCAGGGCTATGAGAACCTAATATAACCATCAACTCGGGTTGAAGTGCCTTGACAACTTGAGGGGTTTCCACTTCATCAGTAGGTAGATCATTAAAGACCGTTGGCTTGGAAAGATCAATAGCAAGTCAATCAGAATCGTGATTGAATAAAGGAGTGAAGAGATCACAATAGCCATGATCAGAAAATTCAAGATGTACATCGACATCCTCATGATCTGACAAATCATACAGAGGGGTTGATGAGAAACAAAAATTTCACCCTTTAAATTTCCAAAAAGAAAAGATGATAGATTGGGTGGATTCGAAAAGAAATATTTTTCCTTTACACAATAAGATGATGGACTGACATCTTGTGTGTCCTGTGAATGATCGGAAGTAGAAACATACATGGATGAATTTTCACAAGAAAAATCATAAAAGGTAGAATCACAAAAGATATCCGGAAAGAGAAGATGGGGTGCGAATGAAAGGAGGTCATCCTTCACCATTGGTTCTTCTTCAGATTCCCACACACACTCATAAAAAATGGTAGCGTAGGTTGGTTGATCAACACCAAATCCATCAACAACTTGATCCTCGTGAACAACAAATGTGGAGTCTAGAGTGGATGAACACAACACAGTACAATCTGGAGGATCAAAGGAACCAGGGGATGGAGGTTGAGAAGACAAGACCTCATGACAACAATCAGCGTTTCATTCCAAATCTACACATATATTCATAGTAGGTGGGGTGGGAGGATGTGACAGTTCAATAGATGGGTTCGCAACTTCTCCCACCTCATCTTACGGAGCTAGAGTTGTTTGATGAGAAGAGGACAAAGGGTCACTTGTGACAACAACCTTGTCTATCTTATATTTGGAAGCTCTAACACCAAGGTATGTTGGGAGGGGTTCGAATGATTCCAACTCATGTGGATTTTCAGATACGTGAAGAAGATATTGAAACCTTTCTTTGAGAAATTTCCAATCAATTTCATCTTCAGGGATTTGAAAAGCGAGATTACAGAAGCAGTCCCAAAATTGCGCAATAGATTCATCAGGTGCTTTCCGTAATTTCAGAATTTTTTTATTGAGTGCTTTATGGTCATAATGATAGAAAGCATGGATTAACTCTCTGATCATGTGATCATACGAGTGAATAGAGGTTGCAGGCAATGTGCAACACCATTGCTCAACATGCCTTTCAAACATGTAAGCAAACATCCCACAATAAACATCATCGGAGGGGACTTCATCCCTCTCACATAAGCCTAATAAGGCAGCTTCGTGTCTCAACAGGGTTGTTTTGCCTTCACCATTGTACTTGATTCGTGACAAGTCATCGATGACATCCTCCATCTCTTCAAAATCATGTGCATTAGAAAAACACATCGAAGTTGAGATTGTAATGTAAGTCATGAATGATGTGTAGAGATTCAAAATAGACTTTGACGGCTCAACTTGTCATCTGGACCTCCTTCTAGTGCCAGAAATGACGATGGTGCTGGACCTACCAACATGTTAGGGGATCTCCTTATTAAGAAGTCCCAACTAGACCTCAGACCGTTTGGGGTAGGAGTCCCAACAGTGGGTAGTAAATTTGTGCCTTAACCATGGTAGCATGCAGAGGTAAGTATGATAACTTTGTCAGAAGAAAGTGTGTGACCTTGCAGCGAGTCAAGTGAGATGCATGGGGGTTCTGACACATGGGGTGGGGGGGAGAAGGAAGTGTGTCCCTTAGAAGCATGTAATAGTACGCAACCTGAAAGGAACACATGAGCAGAATCACATCATGGGCTAGAAGCAGAATAGTCCACAATCCAAAGTGATGGGTTAACACAACAACACGTCTTCAACAAGATTCATACAATCACATACAAAATAGTTCATACACAAATGCGTAAATTAAATAACATATGTTTCTAAAGTAACTAGAATAGTTGAACTACAATAACAATGTACGCATGAAAACATATTATTGGCTCAGTTATTTTATTAAGTGAAAGTTCCACCCATACATACACCATTGACAACCACTAGCCCCAATAGTGGAACATTACAGTCAACACCGCCTACTCCTCCAAAGAGATGTGCTCACTCTACATTGTGGAGAATCCAAGGCTTGTCACAATACTCTCCAAGCCTTCTCTAAGCAATTCCTAGCCAAAATATTGGCTCCCAAAAGCCATTACTATGAATTATGAGGTTCTATATAAAAAATGATGGGGGTGACCCTTGAAATTCCCCTTTGTGACTCTTCAACTACCCTCATGACTCTTCAACTTATTTACATATAATTCTTTACATTACATAGTGATTGTTCACATTCCACTAATGACACTTGGAATTTCACTTACAACGCAATTACATATAATACACATTTTTCACATGTACTCATGTGAGAAAAAATAGGCTAGAGACAGCCTAACAAGAAAAAACACTTTGACTCCAAGATTTATGGAAAAACCAAATTAGAAACATCCACTTGATGCTTCTCAGTCATGTACTGATGTCAATATTGGTACTGTGCTATGATGTTCCCAAACTTCTTGATGTTGTCTTGCGGAAATTGAACTCTTGCCTTCATGGCATCCAGGCATATGGTCTTGGAACTTGAGTCCATCTCATCCTGAAGCATGTGTAGCATGGTGTAGACCATGATAGGACCACCACTGTGCTTCTACATGTTTGGTGCGCTTAGCTCCAAGTCATCCTTGGTTGGCCTCTTGCTTTAGTTGCTCCATGTACCTGTTGAACTCTAGCCGAACTTGGCTCTTGTGCTTAGCTTTGTTTACGGAACCTGAATATGTTCACTCTCTTCCTTAGCTACTAGATTTTCCAGCTCATAAACCTGTATTGGCAATGTTTTCTATGTCATTGCACCTTGCCTTTGTTCTTATTTTTGTTTCTGCTTATTTTCCTTTTCTTTCCTTCTCAACTCTCATTCTTCCTTTGGTTCTTGTTCTGCTTGCTACGTTCTTAGTTCTACTACCTGCAGCATTTTATTTTCTCTATTCTTCTGCTCTATTGTCTATGTCCTCTACTTCATTGTGCTTCTACTGTCAAATATGTTTGAATGAAGATTGAGTATGCTTTCACTCTACAGCTTTGTTCTCCCTCTGTTATGTCAACAATTTCCTCTTTCCCTAATTCTGTATTGGATTGCTGCCTTTCACCACTACCATTGGTCATGCTGCCATGTTAGTGTTGACACATTTTCTACAAATAGTTGAGCATATGCATACATTGGCAAGTAAATTGGCGCTTGCTCAACTGCTTGCCCAATACTACTTTCAGTGGTTTGTCTGGAAGAAGCTCTCTTTGGAGCCATGGTACAATGAGTACTAGAGAGAAGCGCTTCACGAGTTTTGTACATGTGGGACAGAAAGGACACTCATGGCAAGCAAACATTAGTTCTTACAAATGTAACTTTACAACATGATCAAGCAACAACCAAGGCATTTGATGAGAGAAAATGCACAATTTTGACTGACAAGGGGTGACTGACTGACTGTGGGAATTGTGCACTACACATTCCCAGTAGTCAGTGTGGAAGCTGATGACTGGAATTGCACAATGCGCAGCTCAGTCTGGGACAGGGCCTGGGAGAGACTACGCTTAGTGGCCAAGTTGGGAAACTGGATCCTTGAACTATGAAATGCATAGTTGAATCCAGCCCAAGATAGATTGCGCAATTCCAGAAACAAAGACAAAGGCCTTGAGCTCCCAAATTGCACAGTGAATGCAGTGAGATGTGAGATCTGGGCAAGGGGATCCCATATTTTCCCATGAGGAGTGTGCCAACAAGAATATCTGAAGGATGAACTGACTAAGTTTAGATGTATGCATGTAAAACAAGTGCAAAAATTGATCAAGCTGAGGAACACAAAGCATGTCAAGGGAGTCACCGCAACGACGACTGTTGGTGCAAAAATGGGAAAACTCATGCGACACTTGAGAAAGGTAGTCTATAACTTGAAAAAATAATTCTACAAGTTAAAACGCTATCATTCATTCAAAAAAAGAGTGAAACAACACTCTCACAAGCTAAATAAACAAAAGCGATAGAAAACACAGCAAAATGTGATAAAAGCAAAACTCACCCCGAAAAGCGATGAAAATGCTCTGAAGTCTCCTTGATCTATTAGGGAAGATAGAGCTTAATGATTGAATGTATAAGTGAGCACTAGAGGAGTCCATTACACAGATTTGAGCAAAATGGAGTTCATGACGTGTATGTTTGAGATCAAGGACAACAATGACACTTTGCAGAAACTTCTAAAGATGGCAATGTGTCTCCTTCATGAAACTAAGAATAGATCCCTACTTCCTAGGGATACTTTTCCTCTTACATTCATGCTTTTTGGGAAAACTTCCATGCACTTCCTGGAAAGATTGTGCAGTTCTGAGAAGGACTATGCAACTCTCTATTTCATGCACTGAGAAGTTTCCGAGCATAGTAGGTTCTATGCAATTTCTAGGCTGAGTGTATTTGGGATGCCTCTCAAGCTCTGCGCAATTTCCCAGATGTAGGAAGTCTGTCAGTTGGCTCTACGCGATTCTGGAGTTGAAGGCTCACTTGCTGGATTGGATTTCTCTATGTAGTTTCCTAGTTGAAGACAGTTTGTCAGCTGGGTCTGCGCAATTCTGGAGGCGAAGCTCATTGTTAGGTTGCACTGTGCATTTCCTAAGAGCAAGGTTGGTTTCCCTCAAGGATTGTGCAAACCATCAAGGCAGTGTTAGAACTGGTTTGCAACCAAGTGAAGAGGTCAGCTTGTGGTTAGATAGCAAAGCAAGTAAGCAAACACAAGCTGTAAAGAAAAATATAAAACTCAAATGAAAGCACAAGTACCTGGGCAGTGTAAGACAAGCTGCTGATATTTTAGTAGGGAGGCTCCAAAACGAAGAGAAGGCAAAATTTTGGAGGGTGTTTGTAGCCGCTACAACAGGTCTTTAGACCTATGTTGTCATCATATATTATGTGTATGTAAATGTAAGGAATCTTCAGTAAATGTCTATAGTAAAATTAAATGAAGGTTGGTTGTGAGTGGGTACAATTGTTCTAGCTATATTAGCTATGTATAAATACACATTAAGCCTAATAGATATTTGGATTGGAATTCCTTCCCAACAATCTACTTCTCTTTGTGTATTTTTGTGTATGTTCTTTGTAACAGCCTTGGGTTGAACTCCATGTAAACAAATAATGTATGGACATTATAAAGGCAAAAATAAAACCAAGGCCATCGGACACATTCCAAGCTGAATGAAGGGGAAACATTACATTTTGAGTCACTTGTGGTTAATTGTTTATTGGCTATGGAAATTGGCATTAGCATTGGCATTGGAAAAGGCAAAGGGAAATAAATGGAAATTAATTCAAGAAATAAAGCAAAATAAGAGAAAAGGAAGGTGAAGAGACAATAATATGCATGCAAGGGAAATTGAAGAAAAAAAGGAAAAGAAAAAGGGAGAGAACATTCTAACATACTCTTGGACATTCTAGCATTCTCACTTGGAGGAAAAAGAGAGGAAAAGAGGATAGAGATGCCACAACAAGAGAAGAGATCACTTGGACATAGGGAAGACACAAGCAAGAAAGCAAGGAAAAAAACAAGGGAGTGCAAGAGGATAGTGAATGAATGTTTTATTTTTCATGTTTTTGTCATTGGCATGGGATTTTCCTAGATTGATGTTGATGTACAACATTTCCTTTTCCATTTCCTCGATAACCATGGCATAGTGGGTTTCCATTTTGGTTGAGATTTGGATTGCAAGTGGATTTGGATCCAGTGGATGTGATCTTAAGAAAATCGCTAGGGTTGAGGGTGGAGATATTTTTCTCCAAGAAATTCTTGACAGGTGGGTGGGGATAGGACAAATCCTCTGGTTATGGTGAAGAAATCCTTAGGCATCTAAGATTGTATTGATTTTAGTGATCTCTAGACCGGTTTAGGTGAGATCATTGTGATTTGAGGGTGGTGGTGGTTTAACCTCTGGATTCCGTGTTTGGTTTTGTTTAGGTTGTCCCATGAGATCCCACATTCATGCATGGAATATGGAACAATGGTGATTGGGCTAAAAGAAAGATTTGGTTTAGTCCCAATATGTGGTTAAATGGTAGGTGGAAGTCCCTGACTTGGTTGACATTTTTCATATGTTATTATGTGTTATTCTTTAATGATGAACTATGAGCACAACTTCTAGTTTAATGTGTGATTTAATGACTAGTTTGTCATGGTCTCATTCTAGTTCAATTCTAGTTACATGCATGGTAAATTTCTCATTATATGATGTGCTCCTTTTATGGTCATATTCCATGGTTTGACAAGATCCTGGTTATTTTATATTAATGCACGAGGTAATATGTGTTTGTTACAACTAGTATGAAAAGGAAGTAAGTCTTATTGATGATTATTTTATGAAACTAATGAAACAATGAACAAAAGTGCATTCATGACCTACATGTGTTATCTTTACAAAGTGTTTACATACATTATATAATGTATTTGATAAGCTTGAGAAGGAATAGATCCAAGAGCAAAGAATGAAGACTCCTATAGGTGGTTGAGAGAATTATGGAAAGTTTTGAGCAAATCTGGGAAGTTGGCCTTTAAGCTAGCCCTGAAAATATGCAATAGAGTCTCTGGATGCACCCTCAGAACTAGGTATTTTCAGTTGTAGCCACAGTAAGGTTGAGTTGTGTCTATGGATGGATCACTTTGGTTGCACTGGTTGGCCTTCATGCATGTGGCTAGTTTGTAAGTTAAGTTAAGGAGTGGTTTGAGCTCAGGGAGATGGTTACTAACAGAATCAGACAGTTAAATGTGTGATCACGTGTTCCTGAGTGTTACAATAAGTTTTTACAAGTTAGAAAGTTAGGCCCCATTTCCATAACTGAATCTTGGAGGTTGGGTCATACATAGTAACTCTCAACTCATGTTTACCACAATGAGCTTATAGAAGGTAGTAAATGTGGGGTGGGGTGTTACAGAGTGGTATCAGAAAAAGTTGGCAATGTTGGACCTCAGGGTAAAAACATATTATTATGCATATATTTTTGCAAATGTCTATGTGTTTATCATGCATGCATGAAGGTTATTTTATTATTAATTTTGTTCGATTATCTTGATTCATGCATGTACTGATATGATCCTAATATTATTATTATGTATCATGCTAATCTGAATTGACCTCTGCAGATGCAATAGCCTCACCAACAGTAAGTCGAGGTAATTATTTTGATCATGCATTTTATTTTATCTAACAGTGATATGTTGTAGGAAAATGGAAGGTCAAGGGATGAAGACCACAATGGTTGAGTACAGTTCATATGACTTCCCATAAGACCAAAAGAGAAACTAGTGGGATGGGAGAAATTAGTTGAGCAACAAGGAGAGTGAGACCCTCCTGATCTAGAAGATACATTAAGAAGTTTGAAGGAAAATATTAAAAGTTGTAAATTTGATAATGATAGGTTTATTGAAGCATAGGAAAGTCTTGTGAAAGCTCAAGAAAAAAAAGTTGAGGTTAATGCAGTTATTCTTTAAAGTCTTTCAGATTTATAGAAGCAAGGACAATTGGGAATTAGTCATGGAGATAAACAAGAAGAAAATACTAATGGGGTAAATGGCATCTGGTCTTAGAAAAGATACATAATTGACAAATATGATACGTGACAGAGTGGCAGACTCTTGGATACACCTGAAAGGAGGACTAGTACGTGTTTTCACCTTTTGGAAAGGAGTAGAGAGGTTTGCATCCATATTCCAACCCATAGAAGCACACAAAGCCCAAATCAAACCCTCTCCAAAGGAAAGTGCTATGAACAAGCTTTCCAATGGTATGTGGAAGTCCTAGAATGGACTTCTGGATCAAAAGTTAGAGCAAGTTGAAGTTTTTCCTCTCAAAACCAGAAGACAAAGGGAAAACCTGAAAAACTCTAAGTTTGAGTTCGTGTTCATCCACCACGTGTCCAATCAGCAATTGGTGATCAGAAGAAGAGGCATATGGTACATCGGAGATCGGAGGCCCCTGGCAGCAATGAGGAAAATCAGAGGTCTGGGGTGAAAACGATGATCATCGATTGCAATGGCATTGGGCATGTCGCAAGTCGACAATCGACAATCCTTGAGGGACCACTATAAAGGAATTGCAGGGAAAAAGTGTCGATAGTGTAAACTGTCAAGAGAATGCCTTGAAGCATTTACAAAGGAATTCAGCTACAAAACCAGAAGAGGGTGGGCCTTTTCTCTCTCCTCCAGAGGGCCACGTGGTTGAATACCATTGGTCCCGATAAAGCCACATGGCGTCTGACATCATCATGACGTGGCAGTATGGTGGACACATGGCATGCAGATTCAGTGTTTTAAGGGGTCATAAGGGGCC
Source organism: Pinus tabuliformis (assembly GCA_031772625.1). Classification (NCBI taxonomy): domain Eukaryota; kingdom Viridiplantae; phylum Streptophyta; class Pinopsida; order Pinales; family Pinaceae; genus Pinus; species Pinus tabuliformis. The sequence continues at coordinate 1,198,478,938 of CM062804.1, forward strand.
AAAATAGGGTGACACGTGGAAGAGGATGACGTCAGGTCACAAATCGGAAATCACAGGTTGAGAAATATCGTTGCATCAAGTTAACATATTCTGATTGAATCCTACGATAGAGAAGCTTTGATGTGGGGGCTGGCCCATGGTAAAAAATAGTCTGAAGAACCAAAGGTGGGGTTGAGTGCAAAGGGGTGCTCGTGATCGGCAATCGCAATAAGGTAGCAATGTGATATCAACATTTCATAGAGGAGCGTATCAGGGTTTCTTCTGATATGCATATCGGCAAAACTTCTGATACCATGGGCCCAAATTAATGTGGGCAGGTGGCATGAGGCGGACGGAATAAATATGTGCATATCTTGCATATTGATCAATGGTTGGGCGGAAATTCAATCAAATCTTTTATAAAGCAGAGAAATATTTTTAAAGGTTTTTATGTGTTAAATATTTCATGTTGGCCCTCCCTTATCCTCTTTCCACGTGGGTCAAACCATGTCGCAAGTTTTGGGAGGGTGCACCAAATACAATATTATGAAATCATCGATCGCTAAGTTATGATATTTCAAATGGGCCTAGGCGCTTAAGTGTGGTCCCATGTGTTACACATGGGGACCATTAGTGATATAATGTTTCGAAGAATCAACCCCCATCCCAGCTAAAGGGATTTTAGCACTTGAAGGCTTAGACCTTGAATCCCCAAGCCTCTATCATATAGTTTCCACCTAAGCCTCGGGGATAAGGCAGAAGGGGCCAATCGGAGATCGACGTTCACAACTTTATAAATCCTATTCATTTTAAAGTTCTCGAACAGCTTGAGCTCCAATACACTTGTGTGATTATTTTATAGGGCATGATTGGTTCCTGTAGAATGTTAAAGAAGTTAAGGGGACAAATAAGTTGGCCGCTATTCTCAGACTCTGATATGGCCATCATGAGTGATCACTCCCATCTCTTGTAAGTAAATAATTAAAGTGGTCGAGACTGAAAGTGACAGGGAACTAGCTGAGATAGTATGAAGAGTAATGTGGCAGAGACGTGGTTGGCTTCGAGGCCATCCAAGGAAATGACATGGAGTTATTTTTACAAAATCATCATTTCAGTTTCACATGTTAATTATGTTCTGTTTTATTTCGTTGTTTTTACTATTCTGAGTACTGTATTTTCAAGAAAGGCATATTTATGTTGTAATAATTTAGGGCGACAGAGCCTGCATGCGCAGACAAGCAGACAGTTGGAGGCTCAGGCCTAAGATATTTTTGTAACTGATTTCCAAGTTCTTCCTCTCCTTATAAAAGGAAGGAAGAAACACTTAATAAAGGTTCTGAATTTTTGGGAAATACTTCTCTCTTACGAGACCTTTTCCTGGTTTCCTAAAGGCATGTCTAAATCTCCTTGTATGTTGGTTTTTCTCAAGAGATTAATACAAAGTTTCAAGTGATTCCAACCTATTAGATTTGTAGTATGTTCTTCTCTCTTTGTATTATCATATGTGTTAAATGTTCTTCTCATATTACATGTTAAGTAGCATCTAGATGTATTTCCTTCAGATGAAGATTCATTTAAATCAAAACATTGATGGATAATGCCTACATTGTTGTATAAATTAAATCTTTAAACAATGGTCCATGTATATCAACATTCCATATATATTCCCCTCTCTCATTTCTCTCTGAGTCTTAAGATATAGAATTCTTGGACCTTATGCTCTATATGATAGAATTCTCTTCTATTGTCTTCTCCCATTACCTATGTTTCAACAATTAAATCGTTGCACATTCCTAATCTGATTTGGCCACTTGTGAGTTGAAGATTATTTCCTAAGTACTCCTATGTATAAGTTACTTCATATATTGTACCTTTATGAATGGTTCTGAATCAAACCCATTTTCATTATTTGTGACAAATTGAAGTGTTACAAGTATTTAATATAAATATGTCAAACACTCTTTAAGATGTCCTAGGCATTGGTCTCCCAATTCAACTCGAGGTTGTCTCTAGGAAGCTTTCATATCTCTTGAAGCACTTGTGCTACAGGTGCTAGAAAAAAGAAACAAATACTTTTCCCTGGGTACGAAAAATATCTGCATTCCCTCTGTCATGTGAGGAAGGGAAGTGCGGGTTGAAGATCCATCACCTTGGCGACTCCATTGTATGAATTCATTTATAAACACCTTGGCGACTCCATTGTTTGTATTTTTATTTGATCATTCTAGTTTATAATAGGCCCCATAGTGGCTCAGATACCTCTCAGCAAAAAACACCATCTGTATTTGACCCAGAAAGAATAATATTTAGAAGTATTTGGAAAGAAAATACTCCAAATACTAATGTTATTGTCTCTTGATTTCCTGAACCTCCTCATCCAGTTCATAGAAGGCCATAATTCATTGTTTTGAATTCCCTCCTAGAGTCCTGGTATATCCTCTCGAAAGTGGTCAGCTACTTAGTGTTGCCTCCCTAGAGGTCAAAGAAGAAGTTGAGGAGATAAAATATAAACTCCAAAGTAGTCCTACCCACAGTGTGAACAGTTTCTCATTCCATTTCCAGTCAGATGTCTTACCCTTGGTAATACCTCAGGCTCCTCCAGTAATTCAAGCACCACCACCTCTGATCCAAATTGTTGTCCCAAGTTTCCTGTTGAACAAATATGCTCCCTTAAACCTACCTAAACCTTTAAATGTTATTCCCCAGCACTACTTCAAGATCCTGCCGAGGTTCAATGAAAAAGCTAACATGTTGGCGTAGAGACACATAGAAATTTTTTGTGCCTTTGTAGAAAATTTGAATGGCAAGCACCAAGACATACTGTTGAGGCTTTTTGTCCAAACTTTGGATGGGGAAGTTAGCAAATGATGTAAATCCTTGCCAAATGCTACCATTAACACTTGAAAAGAAATGGATAAATCCTTTATGTAGAAATGGCATGAGAAGAGAGACCATTGATACATTCTCACTAAGTTTAATGCTATCAAGAAGAAATCTAGTGAGGATATCTCATATTTTATTAAAATATTTAATAAATTGTACAACAATCTACCTGTTGAAATCAAACCTCCACAAGTCGTTGCCTGAGTAGTCTTTGTTGGGGCCTTTGATTCAGAATTTAGTTTTACTCTTTGAGAGAGGAAGTCTCCTACCTTGGACCATATTCAAACTGATGCCCTTGAGGTAGAAACAAACTTTACCTCCACGGGAAGTCAAGAAGCAAAACTGACTTTGGAGATAAGAAAAGGGGGAAAGGGGAGGCATCTTCCTCAAGTCAAGGAAGAGAATCTCAAGAATAGAAGATAGAGGAGATAGATAAGTTAATAAATAACTTATCAAGAAAACTAAAAAAAATGGACCTAGAGAATAAAAGCCTTCAAAGACAAAACTTCCCAGTTTATTATCAAGGTTTTAATCCCCAATACAGAAGGCCTCCCCTATAGATAATGCAAAGGGAGAGGAAAGAGAAACAATACCACATTCATCCTCCATTGTATATAGAAGATGATCCAGAGGAATTGATACCAGATACAAGTGATGTTTAGGGAACTTGTATTCCTCTTTCTTCGATGAAGGACAAGAACTCAAAACATATGAAGAATAGGAGGAGGAGCTTGATGCAACACTGGATGATGACGAGATCGATGACTACTGCAAACAATTCGTTGATTTCATGCAGGCTCAGTTGCACAAGAAATACGATCTGTGATCATCTAGAAAGAGATCGAGAGGACAAGATCAGAATGAAGGTACTTCCTCCCAGGAGCCTCCTAAGCCTATTGACAAGGGGAAGGGACCTATAGATCCAATTATTCCAAGAAAGAAAGAGTCCTCATATCCAAACTGCTATAAGCTTGAAGTCGTCAAATAAGGTAAATCACCTCCCCCTACTAGACTCATCCATGAAAAGAAAAGGAGCATGTATAAATTAGCACTACAGAGAAAGGCCCTACCATCTTTAACCTTCAGAAAGAGCTTGAGAAAGTCAAGATCCCAGTCCCATTGTCTGAGCTCTTGAAACAACCCACCTACAAGGCCCAAGTCTCTCAGTTTATGTTTCCTTCCACTTCAGTCCAACCACTTGATAGTTTAAACCTGCAAGAAGAAAGGCCAATGGTAGTCTTTGGACCTCATGTTGAGGAACAAGATCCCTCCACTCCACCTTTTTATGTTACTCTGGTAGTACATGACCTCCTACTCCATAATTGCATGTTGGACTTGGGAGCTTCTCATAATTTGATGCCATTGACAGTAATGGAGAAACTGGGTCTAGAGATAACCAGACCATATAAATATCTCTATTATTTTGACTCTAAGAGGGTCAAGTGCTTGGGGATGATCAAGGACCTGGTGGTGAATTTGGCCCAGATCCCAGTGAAAAGTGTGGTGATGGACATTGTGGTTGTTGACATCCCTGTGAGGTTTGGTATGCTTTTGTCTAGGTCTTGGGGGTCAAAGATTGGAGGTTCCATCAAGCTGGATCTTACTTATGCTACCATCCCTATCTTTGGTGGAGAGGAAAGGAGACTGTACAGAGAATCCAGATTCATTAAAACAGTCACGAGAGTTGATTTCCCAAACAATGCTCTTGTGTATGGGACAGAAAGGGATATCTCCTGCTTCATGCTAGAAGAAGATGACCTTATTTTAGAAGAAACACAGGTACAACCTACAGTCAAATTAGATCAACAAATCAAATATTGTAGCAAAGTCTGGAAGTTGTATTTTGATGGGGAAAACTCTAAAGAAGGAAATGGAGTAGGGACATTGTTGATATCTCCATAGGGTAGCTTGATTCCCCTCTCTTTAAATTTATAATTTGAAGCAACCAACAATGTGGCAGAATATGATGCATTGCTATTAGGCCTACAAGTAGCAAAGAATCTAAACATTGACTACCTGATTGTATTTGGAGACTCAAAATTGGTAGTGAAGCAAATCAAGGACCAATTCCAAACCAAGCATCCGCAGCTAAGGGCTTACAGAAATTAGGTTTGGGACTTAATCAACAACTTCTTCTCATCTTTTAATGTACAATTCTTTCCTAGAGAAGGAAATCGAATGGTCAATTCCTTAGTTGTAGTTGCCAACAACTTCAAGCCACCACAAAATCCACTACTCAGGTATGAAATTGAAGTTAGATACAGACCCTCAGTGCCTAACAATGTGAAACACTAGCAAGTGTTCAAAGATGATGAACAAATCAAGCACTTCATGGAAGTCATTAGGGAATTCTCAAACTTTGTGATTGACCAAGAAGAAGAAGTGACCAAAGAACAAGCAAATGCTTGGGAGGAAACTATCGCAGGACATAGAGTTCTGTAGTTGAAGGGAAATGCCATTCCACGGGGTCAAGTTCCTTTGGAGAGGATATTAAAATCCAACAGTGTGGCTTCTAAACCTGCTGAATAGGGAGCTTATGAATAGGTGGAGGATTGGAACATAGGCTCAGAGGACAAACCTTGGATGATCAAGTTGTCAAAAGGGATCCCTCATCAATATAAAAAAAAGGTACTAAAATCTCTTAAAAACCTATAAATATGTTTTTGCTTGGTATTATTATGATTTAAATACTTTTGATGTAAATTTTATTCAAAATAAGGTTCCTTTAAAGAATGAGATGAAGTCGTGTAAGAAGAAACTCAGACAGATCAATCCCCTTCTACTCCCATCCACTTTGGAGGAAGTGAATAAGTTGCTTCAAGCTAGGATCATTCTACCACTGAGGTACTCAAAATGGGTTGCAAATCTGGTTCTTGTTAGGAAGAAGAATAGAGAAATAAGATTGTGTGTATATTTCAGGAACCTCAATAGAGCTTCTTTGAAAGACAACTACCCATTTCCTAAAATGGATCATATTTTACAGAAGGTAGTTGGCTCTGCTCGAATGTCTATGATGGATGGTTTTTCAGGGTATAATCAGATAGCAGTGCATCCTGATGATCAGAAGAAGACTACATTCACTACACCTTGGGGACTTTCATGTACGCAAGGATGCCATTCAACCTTATAAATGCAGGAGCAACTTTCTAGAGGGAAATGAACATAGAATTCGTGGGAGAGCAGGACAAATTTGTGGTGGTTTATCTAGATGATATCATTATTTTCTCCAAAATAGATGAGGAGCACATTGAACATCTAAAACTCACCTTTGAGAAATGCAGGAAGTATGGGATGTCTCTAAATCCCAAGAAATCCTAGTTCGCTTTGAGCGAAGGCAAGTTGTTGGGGCATATCATAGCACAAGAAGGGGTAAAGATCGATCCTAAGCGGGTGGAGGCCATTAGTCATATTTCCCTACCAAGAAATAAAAAGGAGATCCAAGTTTTCTTGGGGAGGATTAATTTCTTTAAGATATTTGTGCCTAACTATGCCGAAATAGTGAAAGGCATTACAGAGATGTTGAAGAAGGAGAATGAAGTAAAGTGGAGCCAAGATTCCCAGGAATCCTTCTCAAGGATCAAGAGATATTTTGCATAGGCTCCAGTGTTAGTCATCCCAGACTATTCAATGCCATTTTACATCTTTTATTTTGCCTCCACCCATACTGTATCTGTTGTGTTATTACAGAAAAATAAGGAAGGCCATGAGTAGCCTATAGCTTTCTTCAACCATGAGATTTAGTTTTGAGGTGGTATGTGAGAAGAGAAGACAAAGGGAAACATGGTAAATTTGATCCCTTATGGTTTGGAAACTTCAAGTTTGTTGAGGTTAAAGTAAACAATAATTTTATGTTGGAGAACTTGGAGGGTGAAATGCTTGAGCTGCTTGTAAATGGGAAATTCCTCAAGATTTATTTCCAACATTAAGAGGTTTAGTTCTCACCCATTGTACATACCAATGAGCCATTGTAAAATATCAGTAATTCTTTTAGTTCTTTATATTTTTGTTTTTGTTTTTATATACATGAATAAAATGACTCCATGCCCAATATATAGAAGGCTTCTAGTCTACAGGTTCTCAGCACCTTTCTAGCAAGGCACTGTCCCCAGTTGGAGCCAATGTTGTCACCTTCTGTAAAAAGTGTTCCAGCTGTAAAAAAGAGTGCAAAGGAGAAAAGAGGTTTGAAGCCATCTTCCAAGCCATAGAATCACACAAATTCCAAATTGTACCCTCTCCAAAGGAAATTTCTTTGAACAATCTTTCCAACGGTATGTGGAAGTCCCAGAATGGACTTTTGGATCAAAAGTTAGAGCAAGTTGAAGTTTTACCTCTCAAAACCAGAAGACAAAGGGAAAACTTGAAAAATTCTAAGTTTGAGTTCGTGCCCATTTGCCATGTGTCTAATCGACAATCGGTGATCGAAAGAAAAGGCATATGGTACATCGGAGATCGGAGGTCCCTAGCAGCAATGAGGCAAATTGGAGGTCTAGGGTGAAATCCATGATCAGCGATAACAATAGCGCTAGGCATGTCACAAGTCAGAAATCAACAATCCTTGAGGGACCATTACAAGGAATTGCGAGGAAAAAGTGTCGATAGTGTAAACTACCGAGAGAACACCTTGAAGCATTTACAAAGGAATTCAATTGCAAAACCAGAAGAGAGCGTGATTTTTCTCTCTCCTCAAGAAGGCCACATGGTTGAATACCATTGGTCCCAATAAAGCCACATGGAATCTAACATCATCATGACATGGTAGTACGATGGATATGTGGCATGCAGATTCAGAGTTTTAAGGGGTCATAAGTGGCCAAAACAAAGTGACACATGTCACCACTCACAAGGTGACATGTGGCAGAGGATGACGTCAGGTCACAAATCAGCGATCGTAGGTTGAGGAATATCGTTGCATCAAGTTAACATATTTCAATTGAATCCTATGATAGAGGAGCTCCGATGTGGGGGCTAGCCCACAGTCACAAATAGTTTGAAGAACCAAAGGTGGGGTTGAGCACAAAGGGGCGATCACAATTGAAGATCACAACAAGGTAGAAGTTTGATATTGGCATTTCATGGAGAACCATATCAGGGTTTTTTTCGATATTCATATCGATGAAACTCCCGATACTATGGGCCCAAAGCAATGTGGACAGGTGGCACAAGGCAGGCGGAATAAATATGTGTGTTTCATGCATATTGATCAATGGTTGGGCAGAAAGTCAATCAAAGATTTTATAAAGCAAAGAAATATTGTTAAAGGTTTTTATGTGTTAAAGCTTTCACCCCCACCCTCCCTTATCCTCTTTCCACGTGGTCCAAACCACATCGCACGTCACATGTCGCAAGTTTTGGAGGGTGCACCAAATACAATGTTATTAAATCATCAATCGTTGAGTTACGATATTTCAAATGGGCCTAGGCGCTTAAGTGTGTGGTCCCATTAGTGATATAATGTTTCGAAGAATCGACCCCCATCCCAACTAAAGGGATTTTAGCTCATGAAGGCTTAGGCCTTGAGTCCTCAAGCCTCTATCATATACTTTCCACCTAAGCCCTCAGGGCTAAGGTAGAAGGGGCCAATCGGAGATTAGCGTTCACAGTTTTATAAAGCCTATTCAGTTTAAAGTTCCTGAACGACCTAAGCTCCAATACACTTGTGTGATTGCCTTATAGGGCATGATTGTTCCTATAGAATTTTAAAGAAGTTAATGGGATGGGGGAACTGGCTGTTGTGCTCAGAATATGTTATGGCCATCATGAGTGATCACTCCAGGCTCCTGTAAGTAAAGAATTAAAGTGATTGAGACCGAAAGCGACAGGGAACCGACCAAGATATTATGAAGAGTAATGTGGCAGAGACGTGGCTAGCTTAGAGGCCATCCAAGGAAATGGCGTGGAGATATTTTTACAGCATCATCATTTTAGTTTCACATGTTAATTCTGTTCTGTTTTATTTCGTTGTTTTTACTATTCTGAGTATTGTATTTTCAAGAAAGGCATCTTTCTGTTGTAATAATTTGGGGCGACAGAGCTTGCATGCCAAGACAACTAGTCAAGTAGACAGTTGGAGGCTCAGGCCTAAGATATTTTTGTAACTGATTTCCAAGTTCTTCCTCTCCTTATAAAAGGAAGGAAGAAACACTTAAAAAAGGTTCAAAATTTTTGGGAAAGACTTCTCTCTTACAAGACCTTTTCCTAGTTTCCTAAAGGCATGTCTGAATCTCCTTGTATGTTGGTTTTTCTCAAGATATTAATACAAAGTGTTAGGTGATTCCAACCTATTAGATTTGCAATATGTTATTCTCTCTTTGTATTATCATATGTGCTAAATGTTCTTCTAAAATTACATGTTAATTAGCAACTAGATGTATTTCCTTTAGATCTAGATTCATTTAAATCAAAACATTGATGGATAATGCCTGTAGTTGTAGAAATTAAATCTTTAAAAAATTCTCCATGTATCTCAGCATTCCATATATATTCCCCTCTCTCGTTTCTCTCTGATTCCTTAGATATAGAATTCTTAGACCTTAAGCTCTGTATGATGGACTGATCTTCTACTGTCTTCTCCCATTACCTATGTTTCAACAATGTAATAACTGCACTTTCCTAGTCTGATTTGGCCACATGTGAGTTGAAGATTATTTCCTGAGTACTCCTATGTACAAGTTGTTGCATATATTGTACCTCTATGAATGGTTCTAAATAAAACCCATTTGCATTATTTATGACAAACCAAAGTGTTGCAAGTATTTAATATAAATTTGTCAAGCACTCTTTAAGATGTCCTAGGCACTGGCCTTCCACTTCAACCCAAGGCTATCTCTAGGAATCTTTCATATATCCTGAAGCACCTGTGCTACAGGTGCTAGAAAAAGTGACAACTGTTAAGAAATTTACTTCATAACATAAATAATTATTGAGAGGAATAAATATAAAAATAACCAGCAACAACCATAAACACAAATGTTTATCCGGGAAAACTCCAAATCCAAGGAAAAACCAAACCTAATAAGATCTTATTAGCATTAGCCAAAACCCTGGCCAATCTAACCAAGTGAGCCTTCACCGCTCACCTCTAGGTCTTGCATTACAATGAAGTCCTTATAGCCTTTTATAAGCTCCATTACATATAATACCACGGGTAGAATACTATGGGTGCACAATACCATGTGCCCCAAAACCATCACTGTTTAACCTGGTCAACTTTGACTCTATCCTGAGTCAATTTTACCTAACAATTCCCCCCTTAAACTTGACTTGGGGTTCCTTGACTAACTCCAACCAAACTTACTAAGTGAGACAATCCCGCTCACTCTAGCTCTTACCCCCCTTAGAGTTTTTACCGGGGTATTGTTAACTCGACATCCCCCCTATCACCTAGGTCTAACTTAGACTTTACTGGTGATCACCGAGGGGTACACATGCCTTACTAGGTCTTACAGTAGTATGCCCATTTACATGCAATAATTTTGACTTCATTTTTTTTTTTTTTTAGTTTATTGCTGCTGCGATTCTGATCCATCCTCTCTCAATTTGATTTTCTCAAAAACTTCTATCAAACCGCTCCAACTGCAAGCCCGATGAGAACCTCGTAGATTCCAGCACTGGTGGCCTCACGTAGCAAAAAACGAACAATTTTCTTCTGTTGACCTTCTTTAAATAGTCTCATGAATCTCGAACAATTCGTCAGCATGTTCCAAGCCAGTAAATATTGCAAATGCACTGTGATCCCTGGTAGTTACGACACTATCTTCCGCACATTCTCCTCGAGGTTCTTCACGTACGATTGTTCCACCATTATTTTCTAGACCCAAATCTAAAAAAAGGCTGCATTGATCTCATCAGGCACTATAAACCCCTGGCAACAAAGAATATCTTTGAAACCAATATCTAGCTCCGATACTAGTTGTTAAGAAATTTACTTCATAACATAAATAATTACTGAGAGGAATAAATATAAAAATAACCAGCAACAACCATAAAAACATAAACACAAATGTTTATACGAGAAAACCCCAAATCCAAGGAAAAACCCAACCTAATAAGATCTTATTAGCATTGGCCAAAACCCGGGCCAATCCGACCAAGTGAGCCTTCACCCCTCACCTTCAGGTCTTGCATTACAATGAAGTCCTTCCAGCCTTTTATAAGCTCCATTACATATAATACCATGGGCAGAATACTATGGGTGCACAATACCATGTGCCCCAAAACCATCACTGTTTAACCTGGTCAACTTTGACTCTATCCTGAGTCAAGTTTACCTAACAACAACAATACGCAACGATTTTATTCTAGCTTTACTTCTGGGAGACATCATCACCATCACCGCTAGGATCATTATAAGAGGAGTGAGAAGGGGTGTTTGCCAAATGAATTCAAGAAAGCCAAGCCTCCTACTTTTGATGGTGAGATGACGAAATCAAAAGATGTTGAAGCATGAATGCTAGGAATGAGGAAATTTTTCAAGCTTCATGATTACTCAAACAATATGAAAGACAATATAACTACTTTCAATCTCAAAGGGAAAGCAGATATCTGGTCGGAAGATGTTAAGCATGTTAGAGGCATCAAAGAAGAAAAGTTGAATTAGGAACAATTTGAAATAATATTTAGGAAGAATTACTTGTATGAGAGGTATTATGATAGAAAGTCCAAGGAATTATATGAGCTCAGGATGGGTTCCATGTCAGATGAAGAGTATACAACCAAATTTCTAGAGCTATTGAGATATGCGTCATATCTCAAGGATGAGAAAGCAAAGATCCAAAGGTTAATCAATGGACTGCAATTATCATTCAAATACAAGGTTGAGTTTAATGAACCTCAATCATTGGAGGAAGCTATTAGGAATTCAAAGCATTTTTATGAAAATTCAAAGTGCAACCTTGAGTTCATGTGTGATTGGAAGGGTAGCAAGAATATTAAAGGAAAATGGCTTGAAAATTGAGGAAGATCTCAGGATGCAAGTGAGAAGGAAAATATGGCTCCTCATAAGAAGTTTAATGCAACTAAGAAAGGACAAAGGTCTCAGCCTGTGGAGTAGCAGAAAGAAAACCATTGAAGTATTTCACTTGTGGTGGAGACCATTGCAGGAGGATTTTCCATTGTATCAAGGTGCTAGACCTGATATCTACAGTTCTCAGGATGCACAGACAGTTGGGGGTTTAGTTCAGAGCATTCCTCGGATCTATGCAATAGTTGATAACAGGCAGACGGATCACCAGACATCCATCATCGAGATGGAAGGTGGAACCATAGGAAGAATTCTAGCTAGAGCCTCAATGCATCTTGCAGTAGAACAAACTCATGCTTTAGAACCAAGCATTAGACCAATTTAAAGTGCACTGGAAGCACTTTGGGGCCAAGGAAGCTACATGGAAGATGGATGATCATATGCAGGCATAATAGATGGTTTCCAGTTATAGCTGAATTCGTTAAGGGAATAGAAATCACTTGAGAGATGATACATGCATGTGCATGATTAATTATGACATGGAGATTGGAACATATGGCTAATATGTGAGTTGAGATATGTTTTCAGTTTCAGGGAAGATTTTTGGGTACAACATGGTAAGTCAATTGGTATATTGTTATATTTATTAATGCATTGACAATTGTGTGTTTATGGCAGTGTGATGTAGGGAATCACATGGAAAAAGAGACTACCATAAAATCTTGAAGAAGACTCGGGATGAGCTTTTATTTATGAACTCTTGGAAGAACTGGGAAATCATGGGGATTAATCATGATGTTGATTGAAAGTTTTGTGCTTTCATTGTTTCATGATTTATTTGTTTTTTATTTAATATTTTGACTGTGATTGGTTCATGGCCATGCCACTTTGTCTGTGGTTTTGTATTGTTGTTTGGATTTCTACATTTTCTTCATCTTTTCTTCAAGTTGTTCTTGAATTTTATGTTTTGAGGCTCTTGGTAATTGGTTAGGGGGGAGAGGAAAGTTAATGGAGCTTGGGGAGATTTGAGTGGTACCCAATAGACAATATAAGACTCAAATGACACATAAATAAAGGGCATATGAAGGCAATAATATGACAACCAATTGGGTTGGTTGGGCCCATAGGGATAAATGGACAGTGGCAGGACAACCATGAGAAAGGTAACTAGGAAAGGTAAAATAAATGGGCTTGAGGTAACAGACGCCATGGTTAAGTTGGGCACTGTTGTTCTCAATGTTGTGAATTCTTTGCATGGATAAAGGAAGTTCTCTTAACCTTGACCTTATGAACACTTGTAATTGACTGTGATCATGATTATGCTAATATATATAGATATATATATATATATATATATATATATATATATATATATATGAATGCCATTGTCTCACAAGGTTGTCAAGGATCATTCTTATGGAAGAATGATTGTTTAATGCAGGTGAATGGCATGCAAAAGGTTCCTAGTTTTATGAGGAATCAAGTGGGAAAAGTAGTCGTGGACGATCTATTATTTTAGTATCATGTGGATATGATTTTGATATTATGTGTTTATAATTATGCCCATGTTTATGTTATGAGCAGGGAATGTTTAAGGATACATCAAAAGAATGAAAGTAGTGTAATATGTGGCTTGTTGGGACAAGCATGGATAATGGAAGGAAACATGAAACCAAGTTTTGGGTTGTGGATGCACACAATAAGCCATGGGAAGGACACTAGAGGCAAGGTTTCCTGGTAAAGATGGTGTGGTATTTTTATGTTCAATACTACTATTGTGTACATGTTGTACATGTTGCCTTATGTACATGTTGTATTGTGCCATTTGTATTGTGTATGTGTTGGGTTGCAACATGTGTGTGTGTCATTTTGTATCATGTGTACATGTGTATGTGTATATGTTTTATAATGTGTTGGGATAGGCAAGTATGGAACTGTCTGGATTCCCTTATTATTGATATTGAGGGTATAGGTAGTATAGTCTCCGGATTCCCTTGTTTTTGATATTGAGGGTAGAGACAATATAGTCTCTGGATTCCCTTGTTGTTTATATTGAGGGTAGAGATAGTATAGTCTCAAGATGCCCTTGTTGCTAATATTGATGGAGGAAACGATATAGTCTTTGTATTCCATTGTTTCTTCCGGAAACGATATAGTCTCTGGATTCCCTTATTGTTGATATTGAGGGTAGAGATGTTATAGTCTCTAGATTCCCTTGCTGCTTTGGGAAACCGATCTTGCATATGGAAGAGAAGAGAAGGAATTGGGTGCTTGTCGGGTTTGGCAACCGATCTAGTGTGTGTACGTGGTCGAACGGAAGAGAAGGCATTGGTTACTTGCTAGGTTTGGAAACCAATGCAATGTGTGTATGTGATCAAAGAAAAGAGAAGGCATTGGGTGCTTGTTGGGTTTGGAAATTGATCCATTGTGTGTACGAAAAGAACAAAGAACAAAGGCAGCAGTAAAGAACAATTTTAAGATAAGTATTAGTATTTTATTCATTTTTTAATTTCAAAATTATGAACATAATCTAGGATTTTGATTATGATGGTTGAGTTTTGAGCTAACCAGATGTGATATTTTTATACATGATGATTTGATAAAGGAGCTAATTTGACTTGTTGTGACAGGAATTAAACAAAATTGCAAGTGTCACCTTATTGATGAGCTACCAACAAGGTATGATTTTATTTTTTTACAATTCCTTTTGAGTCAAATGGAAATTATATGCTTGATGGAGGAAAGCATCGAAATTTCTCAGTTTGGATGGTTGGAACTGGCTGCAAGAGTGCTAGTAGAAATAATAAAAGGAATTAGAGCATGCAATAGTATGTTGGTAAAAGACTTTAGAAGTAGGTCCACTGTGGGACACTAGTACCCAATAATGTCCTTTGATTTCCATAAGAATGCCATGACTAGTATGATGGCTTTGAGGCAAGGGTATCCCTTGGTTTTGGGACCTTCTAATGTGAGGAAACCTTGCCAAGGAATTGATCGTCCGAGGGACTGGGAGGCATAGAAGGGGATGCCTGAACTTGGAAGACGAATGATTGTACAGAAGGGGGTTACTGGATTACCTGATGGACTAGGAAGCCTAGGAGGGAATGTCGGGAAATAAATTAGTTTTGGTCAATAACATTGTTGGTTGATATCATAAGTACATTGGGAGTGTGCACGAAAACAATGAGTCTGTAACTATTCACTAATAGAACAAGGAGTGCAACGATTGTAGTGTTGAACACTAGAGGCATGCTTTGTTTTCAGCAGTGGATTATGGACTTCTTGGGAAGGAGGTGAATCCTTGGTACTACTTTGAGGGTGGATGTGTGAGCCTATGGATTCCCTTACTGCTGATGTGGGCATTGTATCCTTTTATTTGTTGGTTGAAGCAAATGCGCATATGTATATATGTGTATATCATTGTAAATATTGTATCAAGTTGTGTTTATAAAGCTCTGTAAGCAATATGTTTATTTGATGGTTGAAGTAAATGTACATAGGTATGTATCATTGTAAATATTATATCGAGCTATGTTTATAAAGCTCCATAAGTAGTATGTCTTGTCATAAGTGTCATATAACACTGAGGATGGTGTTCCCCCAAGGGGGAGGGGTTTGTAATAGCCCTGGGTTGAAATTCCATGTAAATAAATAATGTATGGACATTATAAAGGAAAAAATCAAACCAAGGTCATGGGACATGTATTCCAAGATAAATGAGGGGACAAACATTACATTGAGAGTCACTTGTGGTTAATTATTTATTGTCTATGGAAATTTGCATTGGAATTGGCATTGGAAAAGGGAAAGGGCAACAAATGGCAATCAATTCTAGAAATAAAGGAAAATAAGAGAAAAAGGAAGATGAAGAGATAAGAATTTGCATGCAAGAGAAATTGAAGAAAAAGAAAAAGAAAAGAAAAAGGGAGAGAACATTCTAACAAACTCTTGGGAATTCTAACATTCTCACTTGGAGAAAAAATAGAGGAAAATATGAGAGAGTAGCTACAGGAAGAGAAGGGAGCACTTGGACATAGGGAAGACACAAAAAAGAAAGCAAGGAAAAAGCAGGGAGCGCAAGAGGAAGATTGGACAATAATAAGAAAGGTCAGAAATCAAGCAAAGAAAGAGCTGCTAACAAGATGATTTTGTAGGTAACAGGTTGCATGTTTGATTATCTTTTTGGGATGTGAATGCATGATTTATGCATTGGTTTATTGGTCATGTTTGCTATCATTGGCATGGGATTTTCCAGGATTGACATTGATGTACAACCTTACCTTTACCATTTCCAGATACCCATGGTCTAGTGAGTTTCCATTTTGGTTGAGCTTTGGATTTCAGGTGGATTTGGATCTGGTTAAGGTGGTCTTAGGAAAATACCAAGGGTTGAGGGTGGAGATTGTTTTCTCTGGGAAGCTCTTGACAGGTGGGTGGAGATAAGAAAATTCCTTTGGGTATGGCGAAGAAATCATGAGGCATCCAAGCTTGTATTGGTTTTGGTGATCTCTGGACTGGTTTAGGTGAGATCACTGACTTGAGGGTGGAGGTGGTTTAACATTTGGATTTCTTGTTTGGCTATGTTTTGGTTATAACATGAGATCCCACATTCATGCTTTCAATATGACACAGGGGTGATTGGGCTGAGAGAAAGATTTTGTTTTGTCCCAATATATGGTCAGGAGGTACGTGGAAGTCCTTGACTTGGTTGGTATTATGCATATGTTGTAATGTGTTATTCTTTAATGATGATATTTAAGCACAAGCTTTGGTTTAATGTGTGATTATACGATTTTTTGGTCATGGTCTCATTCTGGTTCAATGTTGGTTACATGCATGATATATTTCTTATTATATGATGTGCTCTTGTTATGGTCATATTCTATGGTTTGATAGGCTCCTAGTTATTTTATATGAATACACGAGCTAATGTGTGTTTGTTACAACTAGTGTGAAAGGAAAATAAACCTTCTTGATGATTCTCTGATGAAACTAATGAAGCAATGAACATATATGTTGTGTTCATGGCCTATAGGTGTTATTTTTACAAAGTTTTTTCATAAATGATTATCATGTATTTGACAAGCTTGAGCAGCAATAAAGCCAAGAGAAGAGAATGAAGACTCCTACAGGTGGTTGAGAGAATTCTAGAAAGTTCTGAGTAGATCTGGGTAGTTGGCCTTTAGGCTAGCCCTAAAAATTTGGAACAAAGTCTTTGTCCGCACCCTCAGAACTGGGTATTTTTTGTTGTAGCCACACTGAGGTTGAGTTGTGCGTGTGGCTAGAGCCCTCTAGCCACACTGACTGACCTTCATGTGTGCAGATGGGCTGTAAGTTAAGTTAATGAGTGATCTAATCTAAGGGAGATGGTCACTAGTGGAATCAGGTGGTTAAATGTTTGATCATGTGTTACTAAGTGTTGCAATAATTTTGTACAGGTTGGAAAGTTAGGCCCCATTTACATAACTGAATCTTGGAGGTTGGGTCATGCATAGTAACTCTCAACTCTTGTTTACCCTAGTGAGCTTGTAAAAGCAGATAAATGTGGGGCGTGGTGTTACATTCTTGCTACTATAAGGATGTAGTATGTTCTTGATATTATATGCTTATAACACGTGGGATCAATGGAACAATAGAGAACAAAACATTCAAACAAGTCCCGAAACAATGATCACACACATGTACACCATCGAGCACAAGCCAAGAGAGTGAAAAGTACTCAGAATCAACATTCATACCTTAAAACGATAGCAAAGAGACACTTATTTCTGAATGTGACAGTTAAAACATAAGATTGAGACACTTAAAATGCAAGTGGCGACACAAGTGTCGACTGCAATAAAAATGTGTGCTATGCCATGGGAAAGTGTCCAACGCATATTCTAATGATAAATATCATCAACTAGTGCAAGAGAATGCATTGGAGTGTGTCGTGGTGATCTTTAGATATGTGAGAACAATTGAAAGAAGTACATGCAAGGGTGAAAGCAACACATGCAAACTCAAATAAAACACAAGTGACACATGTAAGAATGAAAGTAGGAAAAAGCAACACTTGCAAAAGCGAAAGCGATAGTTGAGAAAATCACCCAGAAGATGAGGCATTTGCAACCACAAGTAAGAGAATGGTCCTTATACTCCAACAATGCACATATCTCAAAAGTGAAGGATGAATGTGAAGGTGAGCTCTGGGGTGGACTCTTTACAAGGGAGCAAACATGCCATGAGGGTTAGGATTCATGAGTGTGCTTAGTGCATGTTAGGAAACTAGGATCCAAGCGTGAACTAACTGACTTGGATAAATACACTTTCACTATCAACAAAGAGTGTGCAATCACTATTGGCATAAGATTCCCTCACACGGTCATTGTCCATAAAAATTTTGCAGACTCTATCTCTAGGAACTGCATAAGCACTATCACCAGAGACTATGCAAGCATTATCTTCAAGGCCTACATAGTCATCATCCTCAAGGAATTGCAAAATCATTGGCATTAGGGATTGCATATTCACTAGAATTATGGGTTCTGTCATGATTGTCATTAATAATTGCACATTTCTTGTCTTCCAAAGATACACCCTGACTACTAGGCTTGCTCATAAGAATCTTGTTATGAAGGCATCAGAAGATCAACATGTAAGAATAATTCGCTTCAACACTTTAAATTCTTGAAGGAATACTTGAAAAATAGAGAGATATGACTAAGCATTGCATTTATGGCTCAAAACAAAGGAATGGAAAATCATAAGGAGGCTCCAAAATTTGAATGTAGGCAAAATTTGGAGGGTGTTTATCGTAGCGACAACATAGCACTTTGTAGAGAAAAGCTTGTACATTCCTTTTGAGAGATCAAGTGATAATATGGTATTTACACTATTGAATCTCATGAATGATTAGTGCAATGGTGTATTGAATATTTCAACTAATTTTGAGAATCTCTTTGAGCCATGACAAGCATGTTCACTCGTGTATTATTCAGCATGGTAAGACTTATCTTGTGGTGATTGAATGTTATGTGATTGCTATTCATGTTTTAACAATTAATGAACTGTTTTGTTGATTTGAGACTCATATCTTTGTTGAGATTATTTGTTGTGTTATGATTTCATGATCATTAATAGTTGAGAAATATTTCGCAATTGACAACATATATTTCCCTTCTATTCATGCATCTTTATTGAGGTTTGCTTACAATCTTTCTTTAATATTCAAGTCATTTTCCTTTAACTGTTGATATATTATTTATATCTTGTTCTTAAAGTATTTCATAAAATTGTTCAAACTTGTTATCTGTTAGAAGCTTTATTGAGTTTCTTTACTCTTGCTTACCTTGTCCAAAACCATTTAAAAAAAAATGGTGGAAATCAGGCCCACATACCAGATGTGACTCCTATCTCAAACAATGTAAGGTCTAATTTGATATTTCACTGGGAAGATCCACTTAATGTAGGTGGTGCATTTAGGTCAATCAACAGAAGTCTACATTAGACAAGGAGTTAGCCACATGGAAGAATAAAGGCAATAAAGCATGTTCATTGATTTATACATCAACAAGTGAATAGGTGAGCCATTGTTTTGTTTCCAATACAAATTATTGTGGCTTTTTGAAGAAGTTAAAAGATTTGTATGACTCACACTGAAAATTGGACCTTGTGCTACTACTAGTAAAACTATTCAATCTACAATTGAAGGAATGTAGTATCCCTTTTTCTAATCCCCAAGTATTGTAATGTAATTAAACATTGATAATGTCAGAGAACTAGCATAGCTACATGGACAAATTATTCGTTGTAAATATTTTTTTTGATTTTGTGTTGAAGCTAAAGTTAAGTGTGACACGCCTTGTACGCTTTCCCCCTTATTTGTGCAATGTAATGATACTCTGAATTACAAATGATTATATTGTTATGTAATGGCTTGAAAAGTGGGACCACATATCCATGATTTAAGAGGGAAGATAAACCTAGGTGGTGTTAACAAACACCTTTAATTAATTTTATGGTGCAAATAATAAGAAAAAGAAGAAGAGTCCAAAAGCAACATGAAGGTACGCCCTTAGATATTATAAAAAGGAATTTGCACAACAATGTTGGGGTTGAATTTTCCTCTTAGGGAAGCACATGAGAAGTGTTGGAAAGACCTACAAAGTGGAGGGAATGAAATTCCCTAGGAAGCTAAATTGTGGCCTAGAGGAGCTCAAGAAAATTCTGAGGAAAATGGGAATGAGTGCTTTCCAAGAATTGGTTGAGAAACCACTCAAGGTGTTTGTTAAAGAGCTGATAAACCAACTGATTTTATAAGTAATCATTGTTTTCTTTCAGTTGAGTATGACCTCCTTCTGAAAACTATTGAAGAAATTCCCCTTATATTGTGGATTTGGCTCAGGGTTGACTATTGCAAGCAATTCTAGTTGTAGTGAGTCTAAGGTTGGGTGGAAAATTGATGTCCCACCTGTTAGCACATGATAAATTTTGGCAAAATTTATGCCTTGGACATGCTTAGTTTGGTATGCAGAGTTTCAAGCTCATTTATGAGGGTTTGAAAAAATAAACAAAATTGGCTTTTATACCCAATTTTTAATTGCCCTCATCAAAGTTTTATTCAAGTTTAAATTAATTTTATTTGGGATATAAAATCATTATATTTAAATATTATTTTGGTTTTATATTTTAAATAAAATAATATTTTATAAAATAAAACCACGCTCATCTCCCACTCATTCTCTCGTAACTAAGCGGGGGTCTAAAAAGATGTTTTTCACTTTACCACTTTTTACGACTGTCACCCTCTTGTTAATTTCGGACCTCCCTCCTAAACCATTTACTACTTACCCCCCTCTGAAAACCATTAATTGTAATGTTTTGAATCTTATTATGTATGGTGGGAATTTCAATGGTTCAGTTTGACTAATCGAATTTATTAATCAAACCACTTTTTACAACTCTCACCCTCTTGTTAATTTCGGACCCCCCTCCTAAACTATTTACTACTTACCCCCTCTGAAAACCATTAATTGTAATATTTTGAATATTATTATGTATGGTGGGAATTTCAATGGTTCAGTTTGACTAATCAAATTATGTTCATTTATTTTCATGTATGTTGGCACAAACGAATATTTAAATTATTTTGAAATTGAAAATAATTTTAATTATTTTTAAAATCAAAACCATGGGAGAAAAACCAACAATAATTTTATAGAGATGAGGAAGGAAAATGAATTATGAATGAAAAATGTAAGGAAACATAAGATTTGGATAAATATTTATCCAAATATTTTACACAGGTAAAAGGCAAAGTAAAAACAAAAACACATGGACTAAACAACTCATGGTTTTGGAAATCCATGGGAAGGCAAAACAACACATAGTTTTGAAAATCCATGAGAAGGAAAAACAAGGCATGGATTTAAAAGATTTCAAAGCAAGGCATAATTTCAAATATTGGATGGATTTACGAGATGCAATTATTTGAGATTTTGAGGATTTTATTTAGCAAATTCATGAAAATAAAGAAATATTAAATTCATTTATGGAATATTTGAAAAAAAATTATAAAATGTTTCCTTCCAAAATATTATATGACATTGGTGAAGCATTGTCAAAGAGTGACATAAAATCATTAGTAAATTCAAACAATTGACAGATTTTCAGGGACAACTTCACAAACCCCAAATTTCAAGGCACAAAATTATCAGTTGAAATGGGAGAAAATCAGCAGCTCTAGATTTCAAGGGCATGAAGATATCAGTAGAAAAGCAACAACCTTTTCAGTCCAAGTCATCATTAGGACCCTCAAAATCAGTGCCAGAGAGCTTCAACAGTTTTAGTTTTCCTATATTCTTGTACTATTTTTGTAAATAGTTTTTAGGATATTTTATAGAAACATCTTGATATTTAAGATGGAGATATTTTGATGAAAATTGTATAAATACTTCATATATTGAAGTAAAAAGGGTTGTTGAGGGTGGAATAAAAGATAGATTTTTCTTTTGTAAATTGGGGAGTTTCAATTCAAGTGATCAATACGGAAGTACATAGATTGTTTTCTCAAGGATTCTTGCATCATTAGCTACTAGTGATGTTCTTATTTCAAGTGTTTGTGTATTCTTATCTAAATTATTCATGAAACATTTTCTTTTCCATTATTTGCATGAAGATTATATGTGAATAATTCATACAAGGTAGATGCTATGTTCCTTTCAAATAATTTGAATATTTTTCTTCTAAAGTTAAGCATAGGATTCATCCTTGAGATGCTTTATGTTTAGTGGGTTGTGTTCCTTAATTCCTCTACCATATGCTACAATAGATTCAAAGATCCAGAAGTCTGACTACCTTGCCCTTGTCATAAAATTGCTCTATAACCAGTGATTGTTCACTTTCATCAAACAGACTCCATGCCCAATGGACCTCTCCTTTACCCTGCAACCAAAATTTTAAAACCAATTTCTTGATCGTCATACCTAGCCTAAAACCCTAAACTGTGATTGATTGAAATCCATTGAGAGAGATCCCCCTTTGAAGCTGGAAGGGCTAGATCCCAGCTTCCAAAGTGGTTTTGTGGTTACCTCTTGGTTTCTCTCACAACCTTGGGAAATTACAAAGTGATAACACCACCTTAAATTTGGCCATTGGCTTTATTGTATCTACATGTATTTAATTAAGAGTTGAAGATTTCGAAGCTTGTACTTCTGGAATTTAATTGTATGGCTCTGAGAATTAATGCATGGTTGTAGAATGTTGGTGCATCTAGTTGTAAGCTAAATCCCTGGAATTTTATTATGTTGCATGTGAATGTGATGTATATGTCCAATATGTTGATTCAATTCTTGTGTTCATGTTGAGGAATGTTGATATTTGTGTAAATGGGTAAATCTAATCCCTTTAAAATTGATGGGGAATGGGAAATTCTTGTATTTTTGATGAATTAATGTTTGATTCCACTCCTTTCTACTAAATTTTGTATACTAACCATAGTGCAGATACATTTTTGAGATTAAAAGCAAGGGATGCCATTACCCTTATGTGAAAGTGAAGTGTTAGCTCTCTGATAATTTCTTAGAGATGGGCTTGTTCCTGTGACCTTTCTGAGTAGATACTTGACCTAAATGATATGTGTATTAAAGGGAAGGGTAGATCTTTGCAAAAATGCATGAATGCATTCATTAATAACTAATTTAGTCATCAGTATTAGTTTATAGCCCTATATATCCATCAGCCTTAGTTTATAAATTGTAGAGCTCAAGAAGGATAGCCATATATATATATATATATATATATATATATATATATATTAATTACAAAAGTCATGTATATATTATGGAATATGATTTTTTGCATGCTTGAGGAATGTTGATTTCCTATGTAATTCCTGAGTAATTGAAAGTATTTTGACATGCATTCATGACCTTGTTTTCTATTGATTATTAGC
The DNA here is from genome assembly GCA_031772625.1 of Pinus tabuliformis. Taxonomy (NCBI): domain Eukaryota; kingdom Viridiplantae; phylum Streptophyta; class Pinopsida; order Pinales; family Pinaceae; genus Pinus; species Pinus tabuliformis. Next base: position 1,198,502,193 of record CM062804.1, read on the forward strand.
CTAAGAGGCTTGTAGACCTCTAAACTATTATGAGTTTGAAATTTTTCCAATGGGCCTAAGAATAAATGGATGGATATAAATTGGTTTTGTTTGTTATGAAACTAATAGATTTGGATTTCGAGCCTTATTTTATCAGTGCTAGGCTTAGGAGAGATATTGCTCTATATATATTGAATATATATATATATATATATATATATATATATATATATATATATATATATATATATATATATATATATATATATATAGATATATGAACATTCAAGATTAGGAGGGATAGAATTAATGCCAAGTATGCACTTTCATTCTAAGCTTAAGAGAGATGGCTCTAAGAGATTGCCATTTTTTTCCTCAAGGAAAAATCGTAACTTTCATTATATAATATATTGAAAATTACATGTTGTAGATGCTTCAAAGGAGCATATGTCAAAAAGGGTGATCATGGTTGACCACACCAATTGTAACATAACCCAAAAAATATATGATGGAATAGTATTGGTCCCAATAAGCATAAATATACAAAGAAATATGTAAATGATCATCATAATAGTAACATTTGTATAATCAAAATAATAAAAAAAGTCCATGATATGTTGCGATGGATCGTGAAAGAACTGCATCCTGAGGTTTATTTTCATTGAAAGGTCGATGATAATATTGATAGAATTCATGTCCATTATGTTCATATATCATCCAAGAACCAAATACTTGTTGCGTTGCTTCTTTGGATAAACCGTCAGAAACTTGATTTCTTTCCCTGTAAATATGACGACAAATCACAAAATCAAATTGGGATTTTAATGATAAAACTTCTTCCAGCAAATTCCTAAGTGTGTGAGCATGACAATTTGACTTTTGATTGAACCAGTTAATAATGATTTTAGAATCTCCAAAGATCTAAAGTTGTCGACAACCTTTCTCAAGGGCAAAGAGGAGCAAAAGCCTAAGGTTGTTTAGCTCTGCATAATTGTTTGTACTCCTTCCTAGTCCCATTTTAATTTTGAAGGAATGTTCTTCATTTAAGAATAGAACTGCACCACTGCTACAACCATATTGTTGCAATGACCCGTCAAAATAATCTTAGGGGAGAGATTTGTCTATAATTTCAGTGCGAATATTACGTGACCTTTGATTTTGATCATCCTCAGGGATCATATTATAGATAACCATTGATTTGCACCAATTATGGCCTAGGATTTTATCTTTTCCTGAAAAAATTGGTTCTTGCCCAACCAGATTCCCCAACAAACCAAAAGATGGAGATTCCTAAGTTTTGTAGGGTGCGCCACTTCCCACCATGCTTCCCAAGATGTGATAAAAGAGTATCCCTACCATCTTATATTCATTTCCAGAGTTTGATATAGCATGTTCCAAATTTGAGTAGAGAAAGAGCATTGAAGAAATAAATGATTTACTGATTCTTCATTATCTTGTCACATCACACACCATGATGGACTCTGAAAATATTTACGTTTCAAATTTTCCCCCGTTAGGACTTTATTCTTCAGAAGGAACCACATGAAAAGATTTGATTTTTTCATGCTTTTAAGCTTTCATAATGGATGCCACCACCAAGAAAAATTCAGGTTCATGATCAAGTGATTGACAACTATATATATATGCATGGAAATGAGTGGGGCCTGAGCCTTGAGGCATTAAGGGCTCATCCTTCCAATCATAATAGGCCCATGTGTGCAAACATCGTGATCGATTTTTGAGGAAAGAAGAGGACCAAAGCATATTTACATACACCACAAGGGTTGAAATTCATTTGTCAGGGATTAAAAGAGTGGGCTCCCTATTGGACCATATGGCTAGGTGCCATGACTAAGGGAACACAAGAAAAACAACTCTAAACCATAGGATGTTATGGGAGTATTAATACCATCAGACGACCCAAAAAAAAATGCCTTATGGATTTCAATGGGAGCCCAAGACAACCCCATTGGGATTAAATTGTCAGGACAATGTGGTGAGGTAGCGTCGGTTTATAGGTGTACAACATATTAAGGAAGAGGACACCAAAATTAGTTATAATGTGAAAATGAACCTTACCACGTGACAAAGGACCTACTTTGACCCACAACTAATGTGGTAGGAGACATGGCCTTAGGGTGACATGGCGACCTCAGAGGTAGGACACATGTCAATTGGATTTGGGGTTTTGTGGGGCCAAGCTGCCTGTAAATGGGTGCCATGTGGCACTCCTAGAGTGGAGCCACATGGAGGGCATGACATCACCCCGATGTTAAAATCCAATGACATCATACTGCTACCTCTACCCCAATTATTTCTTGCGGAGTTGAGTGCAATCTTGTTGTGATTTTATTCCTGGGGTGATGTTGTGGTAGTGAAGCCAAATTCACATGGTTGTAGCAAAGGATATTGGGACACGTAGGCGATGGGGTTCAGTATAATGGATCCACATAACCTCGAAATATCTTCCTAGGTAGTTTCAGCAAGGGATTACAAAGGGAATTCCTAGGATTTTATCTTTGGGGTGAAGTGGCAAGAAGAGGCCGATACAACACTTGTAAGGTTCATAAAGGCATGTTCACCCATATATGTTGTTGCATATGAGCTATGGAAAAGGTATTGTGTGACCTAGCATGAATGGGTCGACAACTTCCTAGCGGGATATGCCATGGTTCCCATGTGTGCACCACATGAGGACCACGTAGGTGCAACATGGCAGGACAAAGTGACATGGAACTATCTAATAGGTCAAGCTTTGAATGGTTATATATTTTGATCTGAAAACCCAATTGAGATTAGATTGAGGAAAATTTTATATTTTTGGAAGGGTCTTGACAAGATGAGCGTAATGATGATACCTAATTTAAGTTCTGAGGTAGTTGAAAAAGATAAAAAAAAAAATTAGGCCCCCTTTTCACAACGGGACATTGGAGGTCGAGTCATCAGAGTAACTGCCTCCTTCTACCCTTAGGCACTAGGGATAAGTGGGGGTGTGTTATAAAGTGGCATCAGAGCTTCCAGGTTCAACAATTGGACTGATGGGCTCTATTGCAGAAGAAATGAAGGTATAGTGTTTGTGACTCTATTAAAGAGCCAAATGGTTTGAAATTTTTTTGTTGCAGGTGTTGGTTATAACACAATGATCATGGATTGTATATTTATTATCTGCATGTGCAAAGTGAATGCTAGGTGTAGCAGTGTAATGAATTATTATGTGTAACTTAGGATTGCTTGTGAGTCCTATGATGCATATTGTAAATGTGAAAAATCATAATTATGATAGATACATGTGGCTTCCTAAATGACCTCATTGAGGTTGCAGATGCCATAAATGTTGGCCTTGATAAGAAGCTTGAATTCTTCTAAAATGTTTAAAAGTTGATCTAAAATGGTAATGGTGATCTCAATAAGGGGGTTGATTTTAATTATGTAGTTGATCTACATTAGAGACTAAATTCTAAAACTCGTGATGGCATGATGGTAACATGTTGATATGTGTATATGTACTCTAAATTTCAAAACCAAGTTAATGCACATGATTAAAATTATTTCCTAGTTTGAGGCACGCGATTGCTAACAATTTTAAGGGTATGTGAATAGTTGTAGGGTAATTTGTTGGGATTAGAATGGAAAGATAATAGTTGTATGATTATTATATATCATTAAATCACTAAAAACTGAGTGTATGTGGAAGCATAACAAGACTCAATGACAGTAAAAAGAAGCATGTATCATGGCATGGTGTAGCAAACATAAATGGCTGGAAAATGCCTAAGAAAAACAATGTCAACTGAAAGAGCTGAAAAATGTTGAAACAATAGCGAGGTGAAGAAAACAAAGGGAGGAATTATAGTAAAATAATACCTTTGGCCAATGTCTACTTTACATAAATATTGGGAGTTCTCTAAACTTTTATTTTAATTGACATGAATTAATATATTCTATGTCCATGATTAAGTGGACAGCAGTATGATAAGCAAGCGGGTTGGTTTGGTCCATGGGGATAATGGAAAAAAATATGGTAGCCATGAAAATGGCTCAAAGGAGGTTCTCTTGACTTTGACTCTAATGACATATGAAAATGTACGTTCATGATCATGCTAATGTATATGTATAAATGTTATTGTGTGCGATAGGGTGCTTTCCATGAGGAGGCTAATAAACCACCCAAGGTGCTTGCTGTCAAACTAATAAACCACTCTCATAGTGCTTTCCACAACTAATAAACCACCTGTAATAAAATATTGCGTGGAACTACCATAGGTTGCTTTCCATGAGGAGGTTGATAAACCACCCAAGGTTCTTGTTATCGGGTTGATAAACCACTCTTAAAGTTATTACCACAACTAATAAACCACTTGTAATGAAATGATTGCATGGAATTGCCATAGGGTGCTAGTTAAGGATGAGAAACCACATGTAGAAGGGTGCTTGATGAAAGAGGGTTGATAAACCACCTAGGGTGTTTTTTGCAAGATGACAAACCACTCATAGAGTGCTTAACATAACTAATAAACCACCCATTATTGTGAAATTCTATTGTGCTTGACTAATTGATAAACCACCCAGGGTGTGTGTTATCAGGCTGATCAACCACTCTTATAATGCTTTCGTTGATGATAAACCACCTACGATAAAAATATTGTGTGGATTTTCCACGAGGTTCTTGCTAAGGAGGTTGATAAACCACCCAAGGTGCTTGTTGTTGGATTGATAAACCACTCTTATTATGCTTTCCATAGCTGATAAACCACCTCTAATGAAATTATTGCATGGATTGCCCCTAGGGTGCTTGCTGAGGAGGTTGACAAACCACCCAAGGTGCTTGTTGTCGGGATGATAAACCACTCTTAGAGTGCTTTCCATAGTTGATAAATCACATGTAAAAAAAATATTATGTGTGGCATGAAAACAAAATTTGTATTTTCCATAATTAGGTAATGCAACAAAGTTATTTAATGGGTTTCATGTTGCATGGAACACTTTTGGACATCAGGGCGGGAATGGCCCATTGTTGATATTTATATTATATTTATGCTCCCAATAATGGTGATGAGCTTGAGTTGAAAATGACAAGGGTTTAAAACTTGATAGCATGTGAACATCATGGATAAAAACATGTTGAGTTGAATGAATGGTTAAACATTGTGAAAAAAATATATACATATATATCACTTGATAACGTTGATAATGGAAGCAAGGTAAAAAGGTAAAAGAAAGGAATCAGGTGAGAATTCCCTTGGATGAATTTGGAAAATAACTAAAGCATGCTCTGCATGAACAACAAAAGGTTTTTAAAATCTTAAACATTGTTTGGCATCTGAATGTGTTATATTTTATGAATATGTGAATGATGAAAGGAATGTATCTGTCATGCCTTTTCACTTGACAAAATTATTGTCAAAAATTGTTCTTGTGGATGGATGAGGCACATATGCTATTGCATATCTTCTTTGGTTTGATAAACTAATCAGTAAAAGAGATATGAAGACGAAGTTGGTTGAAGATTGTTTGGAGCATACACAAAACAAAGTGCTTGCTTCGACTGATAAACCACTTACTATAGGAGAAAAGATAAAGCTACAAAGATAAGTATTGATTATCCGTTTAAAGAAATTTTGTTAAGACTATGCTTTAATTTGGTTTAAGGTTCTAATCTGTAATGACTTGAGTTATGTTTTAATATGATTATGTTATGTTTTAAATCCATTAAAAAAAAAACTTTAGGATTATCTCTCATGACATGCAAGTTTGTGATGTAGGTGAGATATTTAATTATCCAGAATAAGCATATGAGGTTAGTTGCAAGGGAAAACAACAACAACTTAGTGATATTAGAGTGTGCAATTACACATTGATTAAATATTTCAAGGATAGGACTATTGTGGGAAACTAGCACCCAATGGTGTCTACTGATTTCCATGAAGTATGTTATGACCGTATGAAAGTATTTGGGAAGGGACTTGCCTTGGTCATGAAATGATTCTTATGCAAGCAAGACTTTCCAAGGAATGGATCGTCCGAGGGACTGAAAAGTAGAGAAAGGGATGGTTGAGCTTGAAAGGTGAGTGACTACATAGAAGGGGGATTAGATCGCTTGAGGGACATGGAAGTAGAGAAGGGGATGACATAACATGATATTGGTTTTCAAAGGGTCATGAGCATGGCTGATTGGAATCAAAAGAAAATTGGTGGTGTTTCGGGAAGAAATGGGTCAGGAATTGTGTGCTAAAGGAGAAAGGAGTGAAAACATAGCAACGCTAGATATTGGAGGTAGGAAACACTCCAGAGAAAAGGAATGGATCCAAGTTGAATTGGGTGCATCAAAAGCACCAAAACATTGTAAAAGGGACATTGGGAAATGACTGATTAGATGCGGGCAACATATCCTTTCTTTTGTTTGTTGAATAAGAGGATCTAAGACTCATGTTTGAAGCTCAGGTTTGTCTATTATTTTCTGATAATAACACTAGGGACAATGTTCCATTTAAAGGGCGTGGGGTTTATGACGCCCCTGGTATGCTTTCCCCCTGATTTTTGTAATGTAATGATACTCTGAATTATAAATTATTATATTTTTATGTAATGGCTTGAAGAGTGGGACCATAGATCCATGATATAAGAAGGAACGGGAAAGATAAACCCATGTGGGGTTAGCTGGCATCTTTAATTATTATTTTTGTGCAAAAAATAAGAAAAAGAAGAGGAAGAGTCCAAGAGGAACACGAAGAGACACCCTAAGAAACTATAAAAAGGAATTTTCACAACAATGTTGGGGTTGGGTTTTCCTCTTAGGGAAACACATGAGAAGTCATAGAAAGACTTGCAAGGTGGAGGGAATGAATTTCTTTGGGAAGCTAAATTGTGGCCTAGAGGAGCTCAAGAAAATTTCAAGGAAAATGTGAATGAGTGATTTCCAAGAATTGCCTAAGAAACCACTTAGGGTGTTTGTTAAAGAGCTGATAAACCACCTAATTTTATAAGTAATCCTTGTCCTCTTTAAGTTGAGTATGACATCCTTATGAAAATTTTGAATAAATTACCCTTGAATCATGGATCTGGCTCAGGAGTGACTATTGCAAGTAATTATGGTTGTAGTGAGTCTAAGTTTGGGTGGAAAATCGATGTCCCATCTTCATTTTGGTCATTGGATTTATTGTATTTGCATGTATTTAGTTGAGAGTTGTGAAATTTGAAGCTTGTACTTATGGAATTTAATTGTATGGCTCTGAAAATTAATGCATGGATTTAGAATGTTGGTGAATCTAGTTGTAAGCAAAATCCTTATAATTTTATTATGTTGTGCGTGAAAGTTATGTATATGTCCAATATGTTGATTCAATATGTGTTCCTATTGAGGAATGTTTATCTCTTTGTGAATGGGTAAATCCAATCCCTATAAAATTGATGAGGAATGGAAAATTCCTATATGTTTGATGAATTAATGTTTGCTCCTACCCCGTGCTATTGAATTTGGCATACTAGCCACGATGTAGATCAATATTTTAGATTAACATCAAGGGATGCCATTACTCTTATGTGAAAGTAAGGTGCTAGCTCTCTGAGAAGTTTCTCATAGATGGATTTGTTCTTGTGCACCTTTCTGAGTAGATACATGATCTAAACAATCTAAGTATGAAAGAGATAGGTAGATATTTGCGAAAATGCATGAATGTTTGCATTAATAACTAATTTGGCTATGGCTTTAGTTTTTAAATTGTAGAGCTTGGGAAGGATAGCCCTATATATATATCTATATATATCTATATATATATATACATATATATATATATATACACACACATATATATATATATACATACATATATATATATATATATATATATATATATATATATATATATATATATATATATATGTATATGTATATGTATATGTATATACATATACATATACATATACATATATCTATATATATATATATATATATATATATATATATGTATATGTATATGTATATGTATATGTATATGTATATGTATATGTATATGTATATGTATATGTATATGTATATGTATATACATATACATATACATATACATATACATATACATATACATATACATATACATATACATACATATATATATATATATATATATATATATATATATATATATATATATATATGACATGTATGCTTGTGATTTTCTGCATGCTTGAGGAATGTTGATTTCCTGTGTAGTTCATGAGTAATTGAATGGATTCTGGCATGCATTCATGAGCTTGTTCTCTATTTATTATTAGCTTAAGAGGTTCATAGACCTCTGAACTATTATGAGTTTGAAATTTGTCCAATGGGCCTAATCATAAATGGATGTCTAGAACTCGATTTTGTTTGTTATGAAACTAAAATATTTACCTTTCAAACCTTATTTTATTAGTGCTAAGCTCATGAGGGATATTGATCTATATATATTGAATTTGTTTAGGCATATCGATCTGTGTGTGAGAGAGAGAGAGAGCTAAATCCCCTACAAGCTTAGGAGGGTTAACATTGATGCTAAGTATGTGCTTGTGTTCTATGCTCAGGAAGGATAAATCTAAGAGATTTACATCAAATGTATGTGTTTGTGTGTGTGTCTATGTGTGTGTGTGTGTGTGAGTAGGGGTTGAACCTTCAGGCATTAAGGGCATGAGATTCCAATCATAATAGGCCCATATGTGCGAGTTTTGACCGAGCATTGACAATAGCAAAAGAGGTCCAAATCATGTTTAAATATGTTGTGGGGGTTGAAATTCATTTGTATGGGGCTAAAAGAGTGGTATCCTTGATGAACCATATGGCTAGGTGCCATGACCAAGGGTGTGTGGGTAGAAAAAATTTGAATTGTTGGATGTTGTGGATATTTTGATGGGAACCTAGGAAATCCTCATCAGGATTAAATCGTTGAGACAATGTGGTGGGGTGAGGTCAGTTGATAGGAGTGAAATATATTAAGGCAGAGGACCCTAAAATTAATTATAACATAAAAATGAACTTTACCACGCAGCGGAGGACCTAGTGGTACCCAAGGCCAATGTGGCAGGTGACTTTGCGTCAGTGTGACATGGTCACCTAGGAGGTAGGACACATGTAAGTTGTATTTGGGGTTTTGTGGGGCCATGTTGCTTGTAAATGAGTGCCATGTAGCACTCCTAGAGTGGATCCACTTGGGGACTGTGACATCACCCCTACATTAAAATCCAATGATGTCACCCTAATGCCTCTACCACAGTAATTTCTTTAGGATTTGGGTACAATCTCGCCATGATTTTGTTCCTAGGGTGATGTGGAAATGGTGGAGCTTGAAGCACATGACCGTAGCAAAGGACGTTGGGATGCGTAGGTGGTGGAGTCGACGAGGGACCCACATAACCCCGGAATATCTTCCTCAGTAGTTTTGGCAAGGGATTGCAAATGGAAGTCCCGAGATTTTTTCTCCAAGGAGAGGTGGCAGGAACGGGCCCGCATGACACTTGTAAAGTTAGGAAAGGTTGGTTCACTTGTATATGTTGTTTTATACACACTATGGAAAAGGTAATGTGTGGCCTAAGATGAATGAGTTAGAAACTACCTTATGTACTATGACATGGATTCCCATGTTTACACCATATGGGGACCACGTAGGTGCCACATGGTAGGCCAAAGTGATTTGGCACTGTTTAATTGGCCAAGCTTTGAATGATTATATCTTTAGATCCAGAAACCTGATCGAGGCAAACTTTTTTATCGTTGGAAAGGTCTCGACGAGGAGAATGCAACAATGGTATCCATTTTAAGTTATGAGGTAGTTTAAACATATTGAAAAATCTATAACCCATTTCCATAATGAGACATTAGAGGTTAAGTCATCAGAGTAACTACCCCTCCTACTCTTAGTAGAGGCTAGGGATAGTAGGGGGTGTGTAACAAAGTGGTATCAGAGCTTCCAGTTTCAACACTTGTATTGGATATGCTCTATCATAGAAGATATGAAGGTGTATTGTTTGTAACTCTATTAGAGAGTCAAGTGGTTTGATAATTTCTTGTTGTAGTTGTTTGTTATAACATTGATCATGGCTTGTACATTGATTATCAACATGTACAAAGTGAATTATGGGTGTAGTAGTGTAATGAATGATTATGTGCTAACTTGGGATTTCTTGCAAGTCATCTGATGCATTTTGTAAATGTGAAAAATTATAAGTATGATAGATACATGTGGTTTCCTAACTATCTCCCTTGAGGTTGCAGATGCCATGCCTATTGACCTTAATACGAAGGATAACTTTTTCTAAAATGGTAATGGTGATCTCAATAAGGAGGCTAATTTTAGTTATGTTCTTGATCTAGATTAAAGACTGGATTCTAAAACCTATGATGGCATGATGGTAACATGTTGATATGTGTATATGTATTCTAAATTTTAAAACAAGTTAATGCATATGATTATAATTGTGTTCTGGTTTGGGACATGTGATTGATAATAATTTTAAGGGTATGTGAACAATTCCAGTGTAACATGTTTGGCTTACCATGGCAAGATAACAACTGGCATGATTATTATATCTCATTGAATCATTAACAACTAAGTGTATGTGGCAACATATCAACACTTAGTGGTAGTAAAAAGAAGCATGTATCGTGGCATGGTTCAATAGGCGTAAATGGTTGGAAATTTCCTGAGCAAATCAATGTCAATAGAAATAATTGAAAATAATAGAACGATAGGTGAGGTGAAGAAAGAAAAGGGAGGAATTCTGGTAAAAGAATCCTTTTGGCTGATGCCTACTTTTCCTAAATATGGGGAGTTCTCTGAACTCTAATTTTAATTGACATTTTTAATATATTTTATGTCCATGACTAAGTGGATAACAGTATGAAAAGAACAAGTTAAGGGGAGAAAATCGTGCAAAACAGAGCTAGGTCTACACGGTGCGAGAATGGGGGTTTGGATTCAGCTGCCATGGTCTACGTGCAGGGCATCAAGGATGTCGAAGTACCAGGTCAATGGAGGGTCATGTTTCTTGAGTGTGGGCGATCTGATGATCCTGTTCGGTGGGAACAAACTATTTTTTAGGTCGCAGGCTACCTGGAGTTTGTGAAAACAGGAGAAAAATGGTCAAAGGCGGTCTCTGCAACCTGGGCATCAAGACTCTCATCACCTGGCCATTTTGGAAACCTTATCGACTTTGGCACTATGTTGTCTGCTCATACCGGATGGAGAGGTTGATATGGGGTATTAGGAAGTCCCTACGGTGGACGTGGACTGGCTATAGTGCAGAGGTCTGCACTTTTTTCTTCTAAAGGATTCGAGCCTGGTCTTCTTGTTGCAGCCTGAACCTCACAGTTAGCATAACATTGGAGCAAGGCAAAATGGAGAGCGGTTTTCAGCAGCTGGGTCACGGGTCTTTCATCGCAACGGTGGGGTCAAGATCGAGGGCTCCCCATCCCCTATGCTTTGGTGCGTCAGGGGTAAGGCTTATATCATCACACAACATACATCACACAGTGGTAGGGCATATATCCTCAGTTCCTTTTCCCCCTCTGCACTTCCAAATACTTCTAAAAACCACTTCTAAGACCTCAATGTTAATTTGGGTAAAAAACATAGACAAATTTAAACATCTAAAGCAAAACATCTCGAAACATGTTGGGTACCTGACCCAAATGCAATATTTGATATATGAGGGCAGAGCATTGTAGGACAATAGGTCCTTAAAGGAGTACCACATCCTAGCAGCATCTACCATTACTCTCAATCTGAGACTACGTGGTGGGGCTGCAATAACCAACAAATCAAAAAACCAGGGAGGAGGTTATGGGAGCAGTAATTTGAAAAACATAGAAGCCAAACAGAAACAAAAGCAGGGGGCAGAATCTTTCAAGAACATTCTACAGGGGAAAAGAGCAGAAACATAACAAACAAAACCGGGAGGTTCTTCCCCCAGCCCATACATCGTGGAGCAATTGAACTCCATCCCAGAACTAGAAATTGACAACACAGAAACAGATGCAAATTGTTCTTCTTTTGAAACACAAGCCATCATTTTTCGTTTCAACTATTTTTGGCCAAAATCGGTTGAGCTTTTTCATTGGATTTTGACCAACTAGTCTTTGGACAGTGAAATTCATCTATGCTCAAAAGGGTTCTTCATTGAAAAATTCCCTTCATTGGATGCTAGGTACATCATACTACTAGATGGTCCATGATTCTGGGGATCGACGAGTCTTTTCATCACTCCTTGTTTCCATAATTTATATGCAAACACCATGGTTGTCTCCAAAATGCTTGTATGGGTCTGCTTGCACAATCTACCTCTTCATTTCTGGGATGAACGTGTTCTTACTGGTATTGGGAACATTATTGGGACATATATTAAGATAGATACCCAAATATTGGAGGAGAGGATCTACACATATGCATGGATATGTGTGGAAGTAGATCTCAACAAAGGTCTATCGTATCATATTCAACTGATCCATAAACAGAGGAACTGGACTCAGATACTAGACTATGAGAACACAGCCTTCAGGTGTAAAATCTGTAGGCAAACAGGGCACCTTCGGAACATGTGTCCAGATGCTAAGAAAGACATCAGTAGAAAGAAGAAGACTGGAAAACAGCCTAAAGGTTGGAATTTCCCTCCACCCAAGTAGGAAGAGGAGGAGGATGAGGCAGATGAGGAACCCATAGTATTTGGGAACAACTAGACAACATAGGCACCAGAAACCCAGGGGGAACACACACAAGAACCCATGGAACCACAAAACAACCAGGTACAAACAACAGACATGCCAGAAGCAATGGAAACAAGTGGGTTCAAACATACACATTCATTAGACAATTCAAATTCAGACAAAGACAATACTAGACCTGATGATAATCAGCACACACTTATCACTACTTCGTCATCTCAAGGGGGTTGGCGCAAGGTTGAGAAGAAGAAAGGGAGGAAAACTTAGTTTTTCTCCCATTTTATATCAGTTTGTTTCCTTTTGTATGTTTATGCTTATCATCAACCACTGGCTTGGTGATGCTTGGTTCTTAGCAAATGAAACATGTAATTTTGTTTTCACTAATAAAATTACACCTTTTTCCTCAAAAAAAAAAGTAGTATGAAAACTAAGTGGGCTAGTTTGGTCCATGGGGATAATGGATAGCGATATGAAAGCCATGAAAATGGGTTCAAAGGAGGTTCTCTTTACCTTCACTCTAATTACATATGAAAATGTATGTCCATGATCATGTTGATGTATATGTATAAATGTCATTGTGTTTGACAGGGTGCTTGCCATGAGGAGGTTGGTAAACCACCCAAGTCACTTGCTATCAGGCTGATAAACCATTCTCAGAGTGCTTTCCACAACTGATAAAACACCTGTGATAAAATATTGTGTGGAGTTGCCACAATGTGCTTGTATTGAGGAGGCTAATAAACCACCCAAAGTGTTTGTGTTTTGCTTGATATACCACTCTTAGAGTGCTTGCCACAACTAATAAACCACCTATAATGAAACGATAACATGGAATTTCCATAGGGTGATATCTAGGGCTAAGAAACCATATGTAGAAGGGTTCTTCCTGAAAGGGGGATGATAAACCACCTAGGGTTCCTTTTGTGGGATGACAAACCACTCACATAGTGCATGGCATAGCTGATAAACCACCCATTAATATGAAATTCTATTGTGATTTACTAGCTGATAAACCAACCAGGGTGCTTGATGTCAGGTTGATAAACCACTCTTTGAGTGTTTTCTACAACTAATAAACCACCTGCGATAAAAATATTATGTGGAGTTACCATGGGGTTCTTTTTGAGGAGGCTGATAAACCACCCAAGCTTTTTGTTGTAGGGATGATAAGCCACTCTTAGAGTGTTTGCCACACCTAACAAACCACATGTAATGAAAGGATTGTATGGAGTTTCCATGAGATTCTTGTTGAGGAATATGATAAACCACCCAAGGTGCTTGTTGTTGCGTTGATAAGCCACTTGTAATAAAAATATTGTGTGAACAATATGAAAACAAAATTGTATTAGCCATATTTTGGTAATGCAACAAAGTTATTTAATGGGTTCCAAGTTGCATGGAACACTTTTGTGCAAGAGGGAAGGAATGACCCATTGCGGATATTTATGTTATATTTATGATCCTAATAATGGAGGTGATCTTGAGTGAAAAATGGCAAGGGTTGAAAACTTGATAGCATGCAAACAACATGGATGAAAACATGTTGATTTGAATGAAAGGTTGGACATTGTGGCATATATATCAGTTGATGTCATGCCTTTTCACTTGACAAAATTACAGTCTGAAATCATTATTGTGGATGGATGAGGCACATACGCTATTTATTTTCTACTTGGATCTAATAAACCACTCAATAAGAGATATTTGAAGATGGAGTTGGTTGTAGACCATGTGGAGCATACACAAAACTAGGTGCTTGTTTCAATTGATAAACCATTCAATGCATGAGCAAAGAGAAAGCTACAAAGATAAGTATTAATTATCTTTTTTCCACTGGAAAAATCCGTAATATTTCATTATAAATATGAAAGATTACATATGTAGATGCTTTGAAGCATATGCCAACTGTTCTGTACATTTTCACAAAAAATTTGCATGTCTGTGCTGTATATCTGTCTGTTACATTTTCAAAAATTGTGCAAAATTGGTGCCATTTTTGGCAATCCTCAATCTATTTCAAATTATATCATGTTGTGCAGTCAAATCCTCATAAAACTGTTATGTTATGTCGCCTGTTGACCCGCAGTAGGATATGTCGGGTCTATATATGGCCGATGGTAGTATTTCTGCTCCTGCTGATCCAAAAATTCAGTGATTTCCCATAACCCATTCTCCATCACCGCGGCTTCCTTGGAAAGCTTGTCAGCAGTCTGGTTATGTTCTCTGTATATATGAGAGATGTGAAAAAAGTTAAAAGCATCCTTTAGTATAAATACTTCATCAAGCAATACATTTAGAGTGTGTGAGTGACATGAGGTATCTCTATTGACCCAGTTTGTAACAATCTGAGAATCACCAAATATGTTGATGCTGGTGCATTGGTGACTGAGTGCAAAATGTAACAGATGTTGGAGAGAAATGAGCTCAGAATAATTGTTTGTGCCAGCCCCCAAACCTACTTTGATATGAAAGAAGTGCCTCGAGGATATGTGTAAAATGATACCCCCTCCGCAGCCATTTTCGTTTGCAGCCCCGTCGAAATAAGCCCATGGCGAGCCCATGTCGATATTGGGAGGAGGGGTCGGCCGTCGCTGTTTTGTGGGAGGAGGATTTGGTAATTCGTTGTATGCTGAGATGATGCCAGCTTCAACGAGTGGCCACCTAGCCTCCCATCCATCAAATATCATTCTATTTCTGGACTTCCAAATAGACCAGTTAACAATGATAGGGAGGTTTACAATTTTCGAGCCACTGTGTTTGTTCCCCCAATCTATCCAAGCGCTGATAAGGTCTGTACCAGACCAGTCTCCCGAGTACTGTATGTGAAATTTGATATTATGCCATATTTGTATAACAATGGGGCATCTTAAGAATAAGTGTTCAGTGGTCTCTGTGTCTGCTTTGCACAGCACACAACGCGAGGGTCCCGATACTGCCCTACGCTTGAGGTATTCATCAGTGGGAATGCGATTGCAGAGGACACACCAAGAAAATAATTTGGATCTGGGCGATGCAGTTAACTTCCATATCTGGTGCCACCATCTGTCTAGCACTTCCGGCTTTCTGTGGTTAATGATGAGTTTATATCCTTCACGAGGAGAGTAAGTCCCACTATCAGCAATCTGCCAGATGAGTTCGTCCGGCCCTTCCACAATTTTGATATGGGATTTAGAGAGGGCATCGCAATATTCTTTCCAGGGTTCGTGCCATCTGATCGGGATATCTAATTGAGTGCCAGATTTCCAAGCCTGGTGTAGTATGTCAGAGCCCTCAGGATCAGCAATCTGTGCAAGCACCCTGATGCCACGGGAGTTTAGGAGGGCAATCAGATCTGGTGGGAGCCTGTGTCTGCCTCCGCATCCACTCCATGGGTCCATACCTATGCGAGCTCTGTTTCCACTTCTGATGCGCCACACGATATTGCTTCTGAGAAGGGGGAGGGAGTGTAGGAGGGCTTTCCATATGGAAGAGATGCCCGTTCTGTTCCAGTTTGGAAGTCTAGCCCAATCGATGATGTCGAGAGGCCAGATGTACTTATGGTATGCTATGTCAGTCCATAGACTGTGGGAAGTCAGCAGCGCCCAACCCATCTTTGCAGCAAGAGCTTTTGCAAAGGATGCCAGGTCCTTTAATCCCCATCCCCCCCATTTCTTGGGGAGAGCAATCTTGCTCCAGGAGATCCAAGCAAAGGTGCGCTTCTCTTCCTTTCCAGCCCACAAGTATCTGTTGCATAGTCTCTGAATCTTTGAGAGGATGTTCCGGGGGATCCATGCTAATGCCATCCAAAATACAGGGGTCGCTTCCAGCACTGATTTGATCAGAGTTAACCTTCCCGCTCTGGAGAGGTATCTGAAGTACCAACATGATATTTTCTTTTCAATCTTGGTGACAAGCCACACCCAGTCAGCAATTTTTTGATTTGTAGGCTTTAGCCAATATCCAAGGTATTTAAGACCTCGATCCAGAGGTTGAGTGATAAATGGAAAAGCCTGCATAGCCGAATATGATTCAGCTACAGAAGTACCTACCAAAGTGATGGAGGACTTCTCCTGATTTACCACCATTCCCGTGGCATGAGAAAATAGTTTAAGGATTCTGTTGAAGGATGAGGTGTCCCGGATACTTCCATCAAGGAGAATAAGGACATCGTCCACGAACAGAAGGTGTGTTAGAAAACATGCTTCTGAGATCTTTAAGCCTCGGATAGTTCCCTCCCTTTTTGCAGAAATGATGAGTCGACTGAGCGCTTCTGTTACCAATAGGAATAAGAGGGGAGAAAGGGGGCATCCATGACGGAGTCCCCTCTCTGAGTGGAAGAAATGGGATGCAGCGCCGTTAATCAGAATACTATAAGTTGGTGAAGTAATGCATGCCATAATCCAAGTGATAAGCTGATGCGGGAAGCCCAGATGGATGAGAATCATCTTGATGTAAAGCCAGCTGACTCTATCAAAAGCCTTAGAGAGATCAATTTTGAGAAGAATGCTCTTGAGGTGCTTAGTCCAAATAGAGTGAATGGCTTCCTGTGCAGAGCCAATGGCTTCATGAATCTGCCTGTTTTCCAAGAAAGCGAATTGTGGTGGAGCGATGTGTTTGGATAAAATGGGTCTGATCCTATTTGCAATGATCTTGGATATGATCTTATAGAGAACATTGCATAGCGAAATGGGACGAAAATCAGCGAAGGATGATGGAGAGTCTGATTTAGGTATGAGAGCAATGAAGGTGGTATTAATAGCATGATAGATCTAACCAGAGGTTCTGCTCTCTTCCACCACCTTCAAGATGTCTTCTCCAATGATGTCATAAAAGGCCAGATAGAATTCAATGGTCCATCCATCGGGGCCAGGACTCTTTTCCTTCTGAAACCATTTTATGGTGTTCTCCAATTCGATCATGGTGACCGGTGCATTAAGATCCTCCAAGTCTTCATTGTTAACAAACCTCGGGAAATGGGATGCTACGCGGATGATCTCAGCAAGGTTGGTTCCCTCAGGGCATTTGAAGATACCCTTGAAATAGGAAGTGCCTAGATTGGAGAGCTTGTTGAAGGAGTCTGCCAGACCCCCATCAGGATAGGGTAGGTTCCAAATGGTATTTGCCACTCTCCTCCCATTTGCAAAATTATGAAAAAATCTGGAGTTTTCATCCCCTGCCTTGAGCCAAGTAGCTCTACTTCTCAACCTGATCGATTCCTCTCTGAGCTTGAGTATACTGTGCTTCTGCTTCTCTAGTTCGACCAGCCTGTGTTTGCTTTCCACAGAGATAAAGCCCAGGTTTTGTTCATCCAGCAGAGCGTGAATGTCTGCTTCTATCGAGATGAGCAGTTCATCTTCCTTGGCTTTTTTCATCTTTGCCCATTCAATCACAATATGTTTAAGTTCCGTCAGATTTTTGACAAAACCCCTAGCCAAAGAGGGTTCCCTGCTAATAGGGTGTGCTGCCCAAAAGTCCGTGACCAGTTTAGAGAAACCAGGGTCCAGCAACCATAGATGGTTGAATTTGAAAGGGGCTTTTGGTTTAGGGTGAGGACCCATAATTTCCATCAGGATGGGAGAGTGATCCGAAATTCCCCCAGTACTCACCCACTGCTTATAATGATGGAGATGGCGAAGCAGCGGTCCTTTGATCAAAAAACGATCAAGTCTACGAGCCAAAGTTGCTGGCCCGATCCTTTGATTTCTCCATGTGGGAAGAGGGTGATTCATGGGGATGTCGATGAGATCATGTTGATCGAGCAGGTTCCTCATGAAGTCTGATATGGGGTCTGCTTGTGCTGATGAGCCCCATGATTCACCATATCCCAAGGAGAAATTTAGGTCTCCTCCAATGATCAGGTTTTCCTCTTGCATCAATGATCGATCAAGGAGGGTGCGCCAAAATCCTTCTCTCTGCTGACAGGGTCCATAGATGTTGATGATACGCAGTGACAGCCCAAGGTCTTTGGAAAAAATGTCAGCACCCAAATATCCTGGCCCTCCCCATGAAGAGTCCAGTCTGATGGAGTAAGGATTGAGTCCAATGGCCATTCCACCCGAACGGCCCATAGCATCCAGCCCAATGTACTGCCACTTTGGCGCAATCGATTTTAGGGCAAGAGATATAGATTCTGCAGAACCCAAAGTCTCTTGAAGGAAAATGATGTCTGGTAATTCGACCTGAAAAAGTCGTTTTAGGGCTAGTTTTTTGGGGGAGCTAGCTAAACCCCTGCAGTTAAAGGATAGGCACTTCATGGGGGACCCCGCTGTAGGGGGTTTGTAGCTCTAAGGGCCCCGACAATGGTGGATTGACGTCCCGAAGCAACTTCAGCTCCAGCACGCCGAATGGCTTTGTTCAAATTTGATTTTCGTCCCCTGGATGAGGTGTGACCAGGATCAGGGGGGAAAATTCTCAGCCCCGAGGTACCATCAGAGACAGATTGAGAGGGTCGGGGCCGGAGAGAATAATGGTGAGGTGGATTTGATTCAGGGAGAGGCACTATAGGGCGTGATGGGGACGAGGAATGATCAAGGGTAAGGGAAGGAGGGATTGTAGCAGTAGTAGGAGGGGGCGGCGGGATAGAGCACTGAGCCTTTGATACAGAGATAGTATTAATGCAATCAGATGATAGGGAAAGAGTATGAGATGAAGGAGATAGATCAGTACCCGATTTCTGAATTGCTGCAGCTGCTGCCCTTGTTCTTGTCATGGGAGGAGTGGATGTGCCCTCAGTAGTAGACGGAGGATGATGAAGTGTTCCATGTGGAGTTGATGTAACCATCTGAGGCGGGGAGATCTGAGGCGCAGTTCTTCGAGGGACAATAGGAGTATATTTAGGAGGGCTGTTCTCGCGTTTATTGAGAGGGCAATCCTTATAGAGATGCCCTACCTGGTGACACCGGTTGCACCGAAAAGGAACACCCTCATAATCTAGTATCTGAATGCGCTTGTGCCTTCCCCATTGCAGGGTGATGTCCTCCTCTAATCCTTCCCTGGTGTCAAGATGTACCAGGATGCGCGCCATGGTTCTTCTCCGAGTATCTACGTAAGAGCGATCGTGATCCAAGTATGTCCCCAGAGCGTTTCCAATTTTGATGAAGGCCTCCTCATTCCAATATTGCTGGGGGAGTCCAGGTAACCTTACCCACAGAGGTCCAGCAGCGATCTGCTCCCTTTCAGGATCAAATAAAGGGGTCCATCGCTTCAAGAGTACGGGAGCTGTCTCAATGTGCCAATAGTTCTCAAGTACAATGTTCGTATGATCTTCCTTAGCGAATTGGAGGGTGAACCATCCCTGGGGGAGTACCTCAACCTCAGGGAGCTGAGGGAGAAGGGAGCCCCAGATTTCCTTAACCCATCGAAGCAAGCGGTCCGCCGAGAATGTGCGTCCTCGCACGTGACCCACCAAGACGGTGCAAGCGAGCGCCATAGTTTCCTCGAAACTTGTCGAATTCCCGAAAGTGACTGTGGTTTCCTTCCTGATAGCCCTAACGCATCTTGCCTTCTGCTTCTTTGTTCTCGGGGCGGATGGATGATCTGAAAGAGGGTTTGAATTGCCCGCCGAGGAAGGCCCTGGAGCACATGAATTTACCACGGGAGTACCGAAACATCCTGAGGGCTTGGGCCCTTTTGACGCGGAGGGGGTAGCCGGGTTCGACTGCGGGGGCACATGAACCCTAGGTTCCGAGAGCGAGGAAGGTAAAACAATCGGTGTGGGAGGGATATCTTCGAGAGTCAGAGCCTCGGGGTATGAAGATGCGAGCAAGAAGGCAGTCCCGGGAGATAACGGCGGAGCCTCGAGATCCCGTTCCGGCGAGGCAATAGACGTCAGGTTAACCCTAGTCAGAAGGTCATTTGCAGGATTAGATGCGAAAACCGAAGATGTGAAAATGGGTTCGGTGAACACTGACTGTCCAGATAGCGGATCCTCGGAATAGTTCACGAGGTCCGTTACCAGAAAGTCCTCCATGCCGTCCGAGTTCATAACTGCTCCCGTCGCCGTCGCGCTGTCGCCTGTTCCAAAAAAACCCCTAACGCCCGACAGAACGACCGTTCCCTGTGGTCCTGCGGCCGTGCTGAGATGTCTTCAACCGAAACCGTCGCGGTCTTCTGCGGAGCGCGGTTTCAGAGCCATTTCCCTTCCAGAACATGAAAACAACCTCAGTAGCTTTGTATATGTCATTCTCGATAAGTATTAATTATCTGTGTAAAGAAATTTTATTAATACTATGTTTTAATTTGGTTTAAAATTCTGATCCATAATGACTTAAGTTATGTTTTAATATGATTATGCTTAGGAGGGATAACATTAATTCCAAGTATGCATTTACATTCTAAGCTTAGGAGGGATAGCTCTGAGAGCTTGACAACTATATATATATATATATATATATATATATATATATATATTAGCATAGAAATGAGCTGGGGATTAGCCTTAAGGTATTAAGGGTTGGCCTTCCAATTGTAATATGCCCATGTGTGCAAGCGTTGAGGGTGGGAGAGGCTCAAAGCATATTTACATATGTCATGGGGGTTGGAATTCATTTGTCGAGGGTTGAAAAAGTAGGCTACTTTCCTGACCATATGGCCAAGTGCCATGACCAACGACATGCAAGCAAAAGAGATCTTAACCGTTTAATATTTTGGGAGTATTAATACCGTCAGATGACCCTGGAAGTATTTTTCCCGAAGATTTTGATGGGAGGTTAGGACAACCCCATCGTGAATAAATCATTGGCATGATGTGGTAGGGTGGGGTTGGTTGATAAGTGTCTGACATATTAAGGTATAGGACCCCAAAATTAGTTATAACATGAAAATTAACTTTACCATGTAACACAAGGCCTGGTGGGACCCATGACCAGTGTGGTAGGTGATGTGGCAGCCTAGGAGGAAAAACACATGTCGGTTGGATTTGGGGTTTTGTGAGGCAAAATGGCCTATAAATGTGTGCCACATGGCACTCCCAGAGTGGATCCAAGTGGAGGGAATGATGTAACCCCAATGATAAAATTTGATGTCATCAGATGCCTCCACCCCAACAATTTCTTGAGTTGGGTGCAATCCTACCAGGATTTTATTCCTGTGGTGATTTGACAATGGTGGAGCTCGTAGAACATGATTGTAGCAAAGGAATTTGGGATGCCTAGGTGGTGGAGTCCATGAGGGATCCATGTAACCCCGGAATATCTTCCCTGAGAATTTCAATAGGAAATTATGAAGGGAATTCCTAGGATTTTATCTCTGGGGTGAGGTGGCAGGAAGGGACCCACACAACACTTGTAAAGTTCATAAAGGTAGGTTCACCCATATATGTTGTTACATATGAGATATGGAAAAGGTATTATGTGACCTAGCATGAACAGGTCCTATGACATCGATGCCCACGTGGGGACCACGTAGGTACCACATGGCAGGCCAAAGTGATGTGGCATTATCTAATAGGGTAAGCTTTGAATGGTTATATATTTTGAACCAGAAGCCCAATTGAGGAAAAATTTATATCATTGGAAAGGTCTCGGTGAGATGAACACAACAATGATATACATTTAAAGTTATGAGGTAGTTGAAAAAGATCGAAAAATTTAGACCCCATTTCCATAACGAGACATTGGAGGTTGGGTCATCACAATAATTTCCTCCTTCTATCCTTAGTAGGGGCTATGTATAGTAGGGGGCATGTTACAATAAGGAAATGCCTGTATGAATCTCGATGTCGAGAAGGATAACTTACTTAAGAAGCTTGTGAAGGAGATTGGGAAGTTCTAAAATCTTCCCAAATTTAATGTGTTGACATCTAATGTGCTTGTTGAGTTATCAACTACTATAAGTAGTTATGAGGAGCGGGGAAAGGGGTATTGAATCTTCCTAGGCACGGGTTGTGTACCTCACAGTAGTCCGAGAGAAAGAATGGGCCCATACTATCTTATGTTCATGGGACATGTTAGATAGAGTCAACATGCACTTACATAGACAATGAGAAAATAGGAGGGAAAACAAAAAAAATGGCAAATCAGAAAAAATCTCACAAGAAACAATAAAAGGAGAGAAATCTTAATGAAGAAAAGAACAACAAATAACTTATGAAAAAAGGAACTCTGCTATGTAAAATTTGGGGACAACTCCCTATGTTCTTGTGGTGAATTATATGCATCAATGTGGAGTGACCAATGAAGGATGAATGGAAGAATTACTCACCAATGCTTTCTATCTCAGTTGATAAACCTCTAAGTGTTTTCCTTGGAAGGTTGATAAACCTCTTAGAGTTTTCTAAGTGTGCAAAAGAAAAAATGGGGTGATTATTGGAAGGTTGATAAACCACTTGGAAGGTTGGGACATTCAAGTGCTTGTTATCTTACTTGATAAACCTCTAATTGCTTGTCTTGGGTTGATAAACCACTAAAAGACTGTTGAATGGGTTGATAGACCACATGGATTGTGATCTATGGACTCTTATGATGCTTACCTTTGAAAATCCAGTTGAAAAACCACCCTCAAAGTGAGATTAAACTCCTAGAATTGAGCAGAACTTCACTATGTCATGGGTGAATTCCATGTTTTAATCTTTGATGGTTAGAGGAAGTATCTATGGTGTTTACTTCATGGGAGCAGTTGATAAACCACTTGGACAATTGATCCGGATGTGGTGGCTACATGCCTCTAACTATCTTACAATGAGGCTCAAAGGCCTATTTATTATTGAGAAATAATGGAAAACCCTAAACATCCAAAAACCTAACCCTAGGAAATGAAGCGCCAATCTATGGGCCCCATTTTGAGTAAATTGGTACATCAACTTCTCGGGATCGTAACTTTGGCATATGATCTTCGTTTTACGTGCACAATACCTCATTAGAAAGATCTATATGAGGACTAAAACGTTGGGATGACCAACATTGGTTCATGGAACCATGTTCCTCCCATTTTCCCCAAAAAACGTCGTTTAGGGCCTCAAAATGGCTCCGGAAGTTGAGGACCCGAAAAAACTGCCAAAAATAGTAAATTGTGCTACAAATAAGGAAACTAAAAAACTGAAAGAAACAATGGTGGAGGTCCAAGTGGAATAGGTGGGTGGCCACCAATATCCACCTGGATCATTCCTTACCCCTTAGGAAACAATGGTCCCCATTGCGTTGAGTTCCTCCATGAGATGAGGAAACTTCTGCTGAACTTGGTCCTTGGTGAGCCACTTGCCCTGGTGAAGGAGTTGGACTTCTTTGACAACTTGATATAGTTGGATCCTTTGCTGCCGGCTGTTCTTGATCTATGTGTCCATGATCCTATCATTTGTGGTCTGTTCCATGCAATCTAGATTTAACTCTGTAGGTGTGAGTTGTTCTGCAATGTCTGATGTGTCTAGCAATGGTGGGAAGTATGGTCGAAGGCGTTCCACATTGAACACTGGGTGCAAGAAAAGGAATGGGGGAATTTTGAGCTCAAATTCATTGTCTCCCATAGCCTTGGTAATGGTGTAAGGACTATATCGGAGTGGTCTAAGTTTCCGATAGGCTCCAGTAAGGCATTCCTTTTGCAAATGCAACTAGACTTTGTCGCCCATCTGAAACTTGTGTGGCACCCGATGTTGATCATGTCGCTTCTTGTACTTGGAATTTGATTTCTCCAAAATGTCGTGTACTTTCTAATGGATATGTTGGATGTTCTCAATGAAGTTGTTTTCCTTATCAGTTTCAGACTGGACATGAGTCGAATCTGCCTGAGTAGCTGCAAATGGCATGGTCACATCAATGGGACATAGTGGCTGGAATCCCAAGCCCACCTGAAAGGGGTTGTGGCCAATCAAGCTGTGGAGAGCCCGGTTATAGTTGTTATTGACATAGGGGAGGTTCTCATCCCATGTTCATGGATGCTTTGAGTTGTACATGCGTAGAATGTGTACGATCATCCTATTGACAACCTCTGTCTGGCCATCAATTTTGGGATGGAAAGTTGTGGACTTAGTGAGCCTGGTGTCTAGCATCGACTAGAGACTGGACCAAAATTCACTAAGGAACCTGTTGCCCTGATCTGAGATGATAGATTGTGGGATCCCAAAGTGTACCCACACTTGTTCAAAGAAGAGTTTAACAGTGGCTTCTATTGTGATATTCTTCTTGTAGGTTGCCATAATGGCCATCTTCGAGAATTTTTCGATGACCACAAAAAACTAGTCATTGCCATGCTTAGTAGAAGGAAGTCCTGACATGTAATCCATGGAGATGGATTCCCAAGGCCAACTAGGGGTAGGCAGCGGAGTATAGAGGCCTTACTTCTTAATGGTTAGTTTGGGAATGATGCAGGCAATGCAAGATCTGATGTACTTCCCAACATCCTATCAAATATTTGGCCAATAGAAATACTTATGCAGTACTGCCACCATTTTCGCGAGCCTAAAATTCCCAGTAGCACAACTATTGTGTGCTTCCCAAATCATCTTGACACACTCACTTGAAGGAACACAAAGGTGACCCAGGTGGCATAACAGGGCATCCTGGAGGTGAAAACCTGGAACATGCTGACCCTCCAAGAGCGTTTGGTATGTCTGGCCGAATTCTAGGTCACTTTTATAGAGAAGTGGTCAACCAGAAGTCTCATGCCCATAAGAGTTGAGCACGGTGGTTAACACCATGATCGGTGGTCGGCTGAGGCAATCTGCAACATTGTTGGTGCTGCCCTTCTTATACTTGATATTCAAATGGAATTGTTGCAGGTATGTGTACCACTTTTGATGGCGATCAAAATGCAACTTCTCTTGCATTTGTATGAACTACAGGGGTCGGTGGTCTGTGTGGAAGACCGTTTCCTTCCCCAAAATGTAATGCTTCCATTGTCGGCAGGCCTGCACAATGGAATACATCTCTTTTTCATAAGTGGGATACTTCTAGACTGTGTCTAAAAGTGTCTCACTATGATATTCCACTAGATGCCCGTGTTCAGTAAGGACTGCCCCAATAGTATAGTCAGTGGCATCTATCTTGACCTCAAATGGTTGTTGCAAGTCTGGTAATGCGAGCACTTGTACTGAGTAGAGGTGATGTTTCAACTTTGTGAATGCCTTTTGTTGAGATTCAGACCAAAATAATTTTTCTTTCGCTCCTCCCTTGGTGACTTAACTCAAGGGCCAAGTGATATGAGAGAATCCCAACACGAACCTGTGGTAGAAATTAGCAAGACCCAGAAAGCTGCAGAGCTCTGTCAGAGTTGTTGGAGATGGCCAATCTCGAATGACTTGGATCTTGGTTGGATCCACATGCATCCCCTCTTCATCAATAATGTATCCCATATATTGAACTTGGGTCATTCCAAAAGTACATTTCTCCAAATTGGCTCATAGCTTGTGGTGCTACAGTGTTTGGAGAACTTGTCGAATGTGGTGGAGGTGCTCTTCCCAACTCTGGCTGAAGATCAGGATGTCATCCAAGTATACCACTACAAATGAGTTGGTGAATGGCCACAAGATGTCATCCATCAGCCTCATGAAGGTTGTAGGAGCATTCGTCAACTTGAAAGGTATAACCAACCATTCGAAAAGGCCCTCCTTGGCTTTGGAGGTAGTCTTCCACACATCGGAGAGTTCGGTTGGTACCTGGTGATATCCTGACTTCAAGTCAATCTTTTTGAAATATTTTTCACCCTTCAGTTGGTCCAGAAGGTCATCAATTTGTGGGATCAGGTACCTATTATGGAAAATGATCTCGTTCAACGGCCGATAGTCAATACATAGTCTCCAAGTCCCATCCTTCTTCTGTACCAACACAATCAGGCTCCCACAGGGCAATGAACTCAATCAGATGTGACCTCTCTATAGCAGTTCCTGAATCTGCCTCATGATTTCGTCATTCTCCAAAATGGAGTGTTGATAGATTGGTCTATTGGGAAATGGTGCACCTGGGGTCAAATCGATGGAGTGCTTGACCTGGCAATGTAGAGGCACCCCTACGAGGGAGGTGAAGATTTCCTCGTACTCCTCCACGACCTTGTTCATTTATTTTTGTCATGCAGAGGGGCCCTGTCTAGAGGTCATGGCCATCATCTTCTTCTTTCCTTGAGGGCGTATCATCGAGAAAACAAATTTCCTGGTTTTAGAAATGAGCTTACTGCATTGTTTTGTAGTAACCAAAGAGATGGTGGTAGGCAGTGCTACCTCTGGTATCCTGTAAAAATTATTTCCAAAGTAACAATAGCAACACGAGGCCTTGAATCATACACAACATGTCACTTCCACAATTATGGTCGGCCTAATAATACATCACAAACATCAAGGGGATAAATGTCACACAATACCTCATCCGTGAAGGGCTTGATGTTGTATGGAAGGCGACACTACTGGCTCACGCAAAGATCCTGTCCTTGTTGAAGCCACCCGATGGTGTATAGTTGTGGATGTGTTGTGGTCAGTAACCCAACTGCTTCACGACCTTTGCCGAAATGAGGTTCTTTTGGCTCCTTCTGTTGAAAATGAACTGTAGCAGGGTACCCTTTACCCACATTTGGGAGTGGAAGAGGCGCTCCTCCTCCTCTGGATCTTCAAGTTCCTTTTTCTAGATCTTCGTGGTGGCAATGGTGGCATTGGGAACCGCATCGATAATCTGCTTCCCTTTGTCATTCCCCTTGTTAGGTTCTAATTCAGAGGTGGAACATGCATTTGATTCTGAAGATTTTAGCTTAGCCACCAGTCACTACTTGGCCCGACACTCACTTGTGTTATGAGTGGAGCTCTTATGGAACTCACTTCGCTTTCCCGAGTCCTTCATCGACTTCACAGTACTGTTCTTTTCTTGCGGCTTTAGCGGGTTGCCCTGCACCACCTCGCCTTGGCTTTGTCCTCTATTCAGTGGTTTGGGGGAACCTTTCCCTTTCTTTGGATTCGCAGATCCAAAGTCTCACTTCTTTTGTTTAAACTTTTGTTCGATCTTGACAGTGTATCAGTACGTCGTGCCGAGCGAGGAGATGTCCAGGAACTCCATCTCATCTTGGATGTACCTATGTAGGTAGCCGCGGTATTTGAGTACCAAATGCAGCTTAGAATCCTTGATACCCAACTTTCTACGAAGGGTACAAAATATATTGGTAAACTCCGGCACGTCTTGGTCCCTTCCCTGCCACAGCATGGCCCACTTTATGTATTTATCCTCATAGCTTCTGACAAGGGAATATTGCTCCTTGATGGAATTGTGGAATGAATTCCAAGTGGGTGTGGCTGAAAACAGTGAGGTCGTACTTTCATCCTTCTACTCGAAGTAGGTTTTGCACCAGTCCTTGATGTTAGGGGTGGCTTTGAGAAGAGCGAAAGTAATATTTTCTCTGCCAGAAAAATCATGAACAAAAAAATACCCTTCTAGAAGATTTAACCATTTATCTACAGCATCTACATCTATCTGACCCTCAAATATGGGAATGTCAAATTTAACTTGTACCTCAAAGGGTGTGGCGCTTCCAAAGTAGCTACTGGAAGTAGATGTGTCAACCCTGGGTAGCCGCTGAAGGCTCTGGGCAAAGTTGTCCATCATTGCGTTCCTTTGTTACTCGAGGGCCTCTTCAAGCAAGATTTTGATAGGGTTGCTTGCCCCCTCATCTTTATTTTCATCCGCCATTGGAGATCGTCAGGATTTGCGAGGCTGGTCTTGCAAAGGTTCGACCTGTTCAAGCCCTAACTCCTTATATCCCGACCTTGTTGAGGACATGCAAATAAAAACAGAGAAAGAGAAGACCGCTCTGATACCATTGATTCGGATTTAAACAGGAACGTAGAAAATTACAGATATAGCCATAAATACAGAGATGCAACAGAAATAACCCTTCATTTCATTGATGTAAAATACTAAAATATGCTTACAAACAAAAATGGAAATAAACTAGCTTGAGCGATGGTAGCTTATCTCTGAGAAGAGATGTGGTGGCTACATACCTCTGATTGTCTTACATGAGGCTCGAAGGCCTATTTATTGTTGAGAAATAATGAAAAACCCTAAACATCCAAAAACCTAACCCTAGTAGATGAAGCGCCAAACTATGGGCCCCGTTTTGGGTAAATTGGTACATCAACTTCCCGGGGTCGTAACTTTGGCATATGATCTTCGTTTGGCAAGCACAATACCTCGTTATAAATATCTACTCGAGGACTACAAATTTGGGATGAGAAACATCAATCCATGGACCCATGTTGCTCCTAGTTTTCCAAAAAAATAATGTCGTTTAGGGCCTCAAAACAACTCTGGAAGTTTAGGACCCAAAAAATTGCCAAAAATAGTAAATTGTGCTACAAATAAGGAAACTGAAAAAATGAAAGAAACAATGGTGGAGGTCCAAGTGGAATAGGTGGGTGGCCACCAATATCCACCTAGATCAACAATGGACTCCTCCTTTTGCATACCTATTTCACTGAACTCTTTGTGTGATACCCCATGAGAAAATTGACTCCTTCGACTCTCAATCGAGCTCGGGGGTGGTTAGTTGCTAGAAATATTGTAATGTAGTTGGCCTATGGTTGGTTGGAGAGTTAAAGACCCTCCTTAAGTTGCAAGGAATTCAAGTTGAATAGACAAGTAAAGTTAATTGTATCAATGTTTCATGGATGATGTATATATGTATGAACGTTTGAACTTACTCTGCATTGGAAGAATGTTGATATCTCTATATTCTCTATGATGCATACTTTCTAATATATATTATTGAACATGTAAAACTAATGAATCTCTATGATTATCTAAATTTTCCATGTGTTATAAAGTTATTGCATGAATGAGTATGGGTGACTGATGTGTACGCAGTTATACTTATTATGGTTTGTGATCTAGCTATTAGATTCACTAGTATACCATGGATATTTCTCTTGTTGGAAGTGATGACCACCCTCATGCATGGGCATAGTAACTAGGTGTATTAGTACATCTGTGTGGTTTAGATTTTCTTAGAGGAAGAAAGCTCTATGTGAATTCAAAACATAAGATGTTTACTAGAGCTCTGATTTATCTTGATTGAAGAACTTATCATGCTTTCTTTATGAGTACTAATTATTTGCCTTATGTATGAAAAAATATTTTATAAATATGTATCTCTAATATAGACTCTTTTCTTAGAAATTCAATGATTTTGTCCATGCCCTTTATTGAATTACTTCTGATGAAATTCCTAATCTTTATCATTCTAAGAAGTAATGTAGAGAACTTGCTTTTTTAATTTGAGACTGGATATCACTTGGAAGTTGCAATGATGAAATCGTATTCGGACTTGGATATAACTTGGAGAATCTAATTTTCAAGTTATATTTTGGGTTAGAAAGACCCGTATACATCATCACCCAGTGGATGCATCCAGACATCCATACATCCGGGTCATGAGCTCACATGCACAAATATTTTTTCTTTGGATTTCATATGGAGATAGGGTGATCTAGAGTGGGTCCTACTCAGGCTAAAATGTTGTGCGGGCCAAATAGTTGTGTCAAGTCACAAGTGATCTAGAGTTCCAACAATGTTTCCATATGATAAAATTAGGGAACATTGGATTTTCCCCAATGACCGAATATAACATAAAAGTTGATAAATAAAGTGAATGGCTCGATCTTGTGGGGTTTGTTGATCTGTAGCTGAATGTTTTTTTTGTTGTGCTAATTTCAACTTCAACTTTATAAACAAATTCTTTACAATTGTTTCATGTGCATAGGTTCCCTTATGGTGTTTGTGATTGGAAACAGGTAAAATTATGTCAAGTTTAATGTTAGAATGATGAGAAAAATAGCATGAAAGTAAAGTGCTGAACAAAAGTAAGTAAATGAACAAAAAACCATTAAGAAAAATACTTAACACAATGTTTTGATAAAGGATTTCACCCCTCCTAGGCTACATCTCCTTGGTTCAGCTTCCATGGCTTGGGCTTGTATATTTGCTAAAAATGGAAAAAAATACATTTTACAATGATCTACATCATCTGAAACCTGCTTCAATGGACTTAGAGCGTGCAAAATCCCCAAAGATGACTCTCCAAACTCTGCAAATGGAATACAACTGTTCTGGGCTTGACCTCCTCCCTGGTGGCCCTAGGCTTCATTAAACGTCAACATGGAAAAATCACGTACAGAAGTGCCCCATTACCTCTGAAACATGTTCCATTGTGTTCACAATGTCAAAATCATCTAGGAACACCTTTTTTTGATCTCTATTTGGTCGAATTTTTCCCAAGATATGGGAGAAACAATTTTCCCTCGTAATCCTCCACTAAAATTAGAGGAACTCCAGTTAAAGCTGCCAAATCTGGAGTTTGGGTCGAATTTGGTGGAACCACCATAATCTACTCCAAATTAAATTGGTGGTTAATTAGAGTTAATCTCGGACTAATAAATGCTAATCCTAGATTAGCGCTAACCTGCACAATTATGACTAATCGTTATCTTAACTGCTAGCGGTCTCCGCTTGACGTGGTCACATGTTGCATGTGCAGTTAGGAGATGGTTAGCGCAATACTCGCAGTTTTACTGACCGTAACCCTGACGGTCTTGGTGGAGTGGTCACATGGACGTGTCGTGGCACGATTTTCTGCAAACGGTTTATAACACTGGCCGTTATAATAGTCATGACCATCGGATATGTGTTGTCACATGGTGACATTAAATGTCATGGGTCATGGTTTAAGTTAGATCCGGATGGTGTGGTCACTGTAACTGCCAGAGTGATCACATGAATTGCGTTAAGTTAATGGTTGTGGTGTATCACTATCCTTCATTTTTTGTTAACCGTAACGTTCCCACCAGAGCGTTCACATGGAGGGCTAGCCTGCGGGCTGGCCCTCCTAACCGCCAATTCTCACACCATTAAACCTTAAATAGGCACGATGAAATATGTGGTTAATAACCATGGTTAGTGGAGACGATTAAGGCACTAGAGTTACGGAAGGGAGGTTGCAGGCTCGAACCCCGACGCCTCCATAAAACTTTTAACGCACCATCGTAGGGGCACATGGCAGCCTATGGGCTTGCCACATGTTGCCTTACCATTGGTCCAACTCATCACGATTACCCAATGTTGCACAGCTACTTGACGTGATATGACTCATCCACCTGTATAGGAATATTCTCCTTGCTGATTGGGCTGTACGGATGCCCAGTCAGCATCCTAGCAACCTGTACCAAAATTTTGTCTCTTTGGTGAAACGGTCAGCGGGCTCTAACTTCCTCATATGAAATTTGTTTTCAACGAAACGAGTTGCGTTGGGATCGTTTTGCCAAGACAGACATGGTCATTATCTTTCGAGTGATTCCGAGCACTTTGATTTTCAAGCTAATTCTTGCCCCTAATCCAGATTCCAATCACTCCTTCCCACTAACAGGATTTTGGACCCACAAAATTTGGTTATTTGATGAGAGATGAATACTCCTCTCTTTCCCAATTTCTATCAACTGATTCTACTTGAAGAAATCTCCATGAAAACCACTTGTGTACACTGACATGTCTTGCATTGCAAATGACTACGGCCCTCAACCACTGTTCTCATTTTGCTACTGACCCAACCCAACACTTTCTAGACACTTTCTAGTTGTAAAATACCTTTTCTCTACCACATCGATCCCTCGGTGCTTGGAAAATTGATACACTCTGATAGCCTTCCCACTGAGAATCTTGGCATCAACACATACAACGGTCTACAATGGCTGCAATCTTTTGGCATCTCATCCACTTTCGCTTCTTGCCTCTATCATCCTCTAGTTCAACATGATACTCATGTCATGATTTGAGAATGAAAGCTAAGCATGAGCATCTTGCTCAAGAATGGACCTTCCAAAATCCTGCAACATCTTGTCACAAATACAACCATTAAATGGAAAAACACATTATGCAAGAAATGCAAATCGACGACCTCTTCTTTTGCTCCTTCAAAGAAAAAATTGTCACATCATGTAACATCTCCATGTACTCTTGCATCTTGGTGTACAAACCATTGACTAACACAAGTCGACAAAACATCATCGACTAAACATAAGTTGACAAAACATGCTCCAACAATTGACTTGACTTGAGAGCCAAACATAAGCATGTACAACAACTTGACAATTCTTTGCATAAACAACAAGAATTTCACATCTCATGCAATAATATGTCAACATCTCCCTTTCATATTTGGAGATAAAATCAACTCTTCCAAGTCGATATGACATACATGTGACAACAATCGACACAAGTCGACACTCATGCATGTATCCAAATACAATGAAACTAGCAACAATTCCACTGTTCACACACACACAAACTCTCATGTATGTGTACAATTCTTCAACTCTCCCTCAAGTACAAACACAAGTACAATAAACCCAAAAACATGTATGGCTACATAAGAGATGAATTGATAAATTTGTTGCAAATGAAGTGAGTAACATACCCCACTTTCACACACCTTCGTGGCGAAATATGCAACATCAAGAATGCATTCACATACAAATTTGTAACCAAAAATTACCTTCTTTGTTGCATTTAAGTGAGTCAAACAAAACTCTGCTTTCAACATCTTGCATCATACAAGTTGCAACATACTTTCAACAGAAAATTAGTGCATTCATAAGGCAAAGAACTTTGTTTTTAAGGCAAAGAATTGCATCTATCAACAAAAGAAATGCAAGCCTTATTTGTTTAAGAAATTAAACCACCTCTTACCGAACCATTTCCATGGCGCTTCTTTTAGCTGCACATCATCTTGTGAATCATCTTGACCCACATTAATTATGGAATCCTCTTTTCCATCTTTGCCAAAATCTCTCTCCACCTTCTTAAAATGTCATGGATGATCTGTTGGATAAAAAGTCCAACATTTGTCTATGAGATGACCTTGCTTATGGCAATGAGTGCAAAACAATTGCATCTTCTTTGCAACATAATTTCCATTATCCAATGGACCTCTTGTTTTTTGTCGCTTTTGCTTTGAAAGTTTCTTGTATGTGGCCATTTTCTTCCAACATCTTGAAACATTATGGTTATCCAAACCACAAAAAGTACATGTAAATTCTCTCCAATTCTTATGTGAATATTTACCATGTTTATGATAATCAAAATAAACTTGATTAAAGGTAGATTTATACCTTGCACATTCACCTTTGTCGCCTTCTTGAGGACGTGAATTTCATGAGATAGTGGCTCTCTTTGGAATACCAACAATGGTTTCAATGACCTTAGAGCTCTGAACATTCTCTTGTTTTCCCTTTCCATTAGTTACATGTTTATGAGAATCTTCTTGCGAAGTGGGTATAAAAAATTTTCATTCCTCATGAACACAAACTTCAAGAGCTTGAGGGTATGAACATGTAATAAAATTCCCTCTTGGAACACCTTCATGTGCCTTGTTGGCTTTGGAGCATTCTCCATCATGTTGTCCATAACCAAGACCCAAATACCTAGGCCTTTCCTCAACAATAATTGGCTCTACTATACCTTGTGCATGTTTGCCTAACCCTCTACCTTCATAGCCCATATTCATCAATAATTTGGACCCTATTCCTTTAGTGTGTCTTTAAAAAGCACCAAAACATTCATTTTGAGAGGAAATTAAAAATAAACTTGAATTGCATACCTCATGTTCATGCACATACTTGGCTAGGGTTTCCTTGGCATCATGGAGTAAAATCTCCATCTCATGCATCTTTTCAAGAAGCTCTTGCTTCTCCTCCTTCATGGACATCAACTCCTCTTGAAGTATAGTGTTATCCTTCCTATCTTCAAACATTTCTTGCACCATATCTCTCATGATGAAAAAATCTTGCAACATCTCTTCATCAAAGAATCTTGCTAAGGAAGAGAGATTATAAACATCACTTTGTGAAGTTGCCATCACACTTGTAATGCATCAAAAAGCTTCACAATTCTGCAAATAATCAAGCAAATAAACATTTTATCTGATACCAACTTGATCTGTACCTTAATGTTAGTTTTTTTGTGCTAATTTCAACTTCAAATTTGTAAACAAATGCTTGTCAATTGCTTCATGTGCATAGGTTTCCTTATGGTGTTTGTGATTGGGAATAGGTAAAATTATGTCAAGTTTTATGTTAGAATCATGAGCAGAATAGCATGAAAGTAAAGTGCTCAACAACAAGAAGTAAACGAACAAAAAACCATCAAGAAAAACACTTAACATGGTGCCTTGATAAAGGAGTTCACCCCTCCTGGGATACATCTCCTTGGTCCAGCTTCCATGGCTTGGGCCTTTGTATTTTCTCAAAATGGAAAAAAACGTACATTTTACAATACTCTATAGCTCCTAAAACCCACTTCAATGCACTCAAAGCATGAGAAAACCCCAAATATGACTCTCCAAACTCTGCAAATGGACTACAACTGTTCTGGGCTTGACCTCCTCCCTGGTGGCCTTAGGCTTCATTAAACTTAAACGTGGAAAAATAACATATAGAAGTGCCTCATTGCCTCTGAAACCTATTCCATTGTGTTCACAATGTCGAAATCATCTATGAACACCTTTTTTTGATCTCTATTTTGTCGAATTTTTCCCAAGATATGGGAGAAACAATTTTCCCTAGTAATCCTCCACTAAAACTGGAGGAACTCCAGTTAAGGCCGCCAAATCTAGAGTTAGGGTCAAATTTGGTGGAACCGCCATAATCTCTGCCGAATTAAACTAGTGGTTAATTAGAGTTAATCTTGGATTAATTAAATTCTAATCCTGGATTAGCGCTAACCTGTGCAGTTATGGCTAACCGTTTGCCTAACTGCTGGCGGTCTTCGCTTGATGTGGTCACATGTTGCATGCGCGGTTAGGAGATGGTTAGTGCAATACCCACGGTTTTACTAACCGTAACCCCGATGGTCTTGGTGGATTGGTCACATGGACGTGGCTTGGCGTGGTTTTCTGCAAACGGTTTGTAACATTGACCGTTATAATAGCCGTGACCACCAGATATGTGTTGTCACATGGTGACATTAAATGTCGTGGGTCGCAGTTTAAGTTAGCGCTGGATGGTGTGGTCACCGTAACCGCCAGAGTGATCACATGAATTACGCTAAATTAATGGTTGTGGTGTATTGTTATCCGTTGTTTTGTGTTAATCGTAATGTTCCCACTAAAGCATTCACATGGAGGGCTAGCCTACGGGCTGGCCCTCCTAACCGCAAATTCTCACGCCATGAAACCTTAAATAGGCACGGTGAACTATGTGGTTAAGAACCATGGTTAGCGGAGACGGTTAAGGTGCTAGAGTTACAGAGGGGAGGTCGCGGGGTCGAACCACGATGCCTCCATAAAAATTTAACACACCATCATATGGGCACATGGTGGCCTCCGAGCTTACCACGTGTCGCCTTTCCATTAATCCAACTCATCACGATTGCCCAATGTTGCACTTCCACTTGGCATGATATGACTCATCCACTTGTACAGAAATATTCCAAGGGATATTCTCCTTGCTAACTGGGCTGTACAGATGCCCAGTTAGCATCCCAATCAACCTGTACCAAAATTTTGTCTGTTTGGTGAAATGGTCAGCGGGCTCTAACTTCCTCATACGAACTCCATTTTGAATGAAACAAGGTGCGTTGGGATCGGTTTGCCGAGATGGACACGTTTGTTCAACTTTAGAGCGATTCCAAGCACTTTTATTTTTGAGCTAATTCTTGCCCCTAATCCAGATTTCGATCATTTGCAGGAATACTGAGGTGGTAGACGCCATGAGGGCATAAAAATAACCACATTAGATGTTACTGTCAATGTGGTAGGGCCACATAGGTGCCGAAACAATGGGGGAAAACTGTGAAGGGTGACACAGAATTAATGAGGAGCCACGATTGAGGTGGGGGTCTTAATTGGATAAGTAACAAATAGTGGAGCCCCCTCGTTAATTGTTGGGTATGCGGAAAGGGCCAGCATAAGATTTTCAACCATTTGATTTTGGAGAGGTCATAAAGAGGTCAATCTAACGAGGAGATACATGAGGTCTTTAGTCACATAAGTGACAAATTGCAGACCCCCTCCCCTCATTAATTTTCGGAAGGAAAGGGGGGCTTGTAATGAATGTGGTTCACCGATTTTCTCTTTCTATCCATGTGGAGGATGATTCGATGAAGGGAAATAAGAGATATTTAGTTGCAGAAGTGACAAATAGTGGACCCTCACCCCCCTCCCCTCATTAATTGTCAAAGCGGTAAGGGAGGCCCATAATGAATGTGAGCTACTAATTTGATCTGCCTATATCGCATTGGGTGGGAAACAAATGAGAGGTTTGACCTCGACCATGGGGATTATTGGTGGCTACCACGTGGTACTCTCTTATTAGTCAAACTTTAAATGGGAATTTTTTTAAATCTTGAGGTTGGATTGAGATAAAATGGATATCGTCAGAAAACTCTCAATGAGCCAAATCCAATGGTGGTATAAAAAATAATTATGAAAACTTTTGAGATCAAGGAATTTTATAATCCTATTTCCATAACAGATCTTGTATGGTTGGTTAAGTCTCGAAGTAACACCTCCCATAACCCAAGTTAGTCCAAGGGGGTGGGGGGAGCATTACAGTTTGATATCAGAGCACCCATGTCGAACACTCAGACTGAATGGGCCTTAGACAAAAAAAAGAAAGAGAGAAAATTTTAATTAAGAGTTTTGTTAAAAATTGCAAAGGGACATTCAATTTGATGACTAAATATTATATGTATACGCATGCATGAGTGTTGATTTCAAAATATAACTAATGTGGTTGATAGGTGATTGTTGATATGATATTGTTTATTTTAATGAGCATACTAACTCGAGATTGAATGCTTAAGCCAACTTCAACATGCTTATTGTGAATATGTCAATGTGATGGGTGATTGTGTTTATTTGTGCCTGATTTCACTAAAAACTATGTGTATGGAACAACACATAAGAAGACACCAAAGAACCACAAGTAAACAAAGAAACGAGCATCAATATGGTGTAATACGACATTGACAGGTCCCAGCATGGTAAGGAAGAAGACTCAATTGGAAAAAGGAGAGAGGAAGACTCCCTTGATTGGATGGACACCCTTAGAAGTCTAAAGGCTAAGTTGAGAATTTGTAAGGCTGGTAATGAGAATGTTGTCAGATTTTAAGAAACGCAGGCATAAGTGAATGTGGTAATATTGCAAAGCTCGTCATATTTGCAAACACAAAATCAAAATGAGCCCAGTGCCAGCTACCATGGGAGGTATAGATTCAGGCAGATCCCATCTAGACTCTGGAAGCACGAATTGGGGAATAATGGAGTTGAGGAAAGTAATACCATAAAATGCATAAACAAGCCAGTGAGGATACGGGGAGAGGAAAAACTCCAATTATCACTCCAGAGAGGAGGACTAGTAGTCATAAACATTTTTATGGTACTACAAATATAAGACACCAACAATATAGAAGGGATGATAGAGATTTGATGCCAGAAGAATTCAAATATTAAAAACCTTCCACGTTTGATGGAGAGCTTAAGAAGGCTGAAGAGGTAAAGGCATGGAAAGTACTCTAGAGTGCATGACTAATTTGAGAATATGAGGGCAAGAGTAGCCCTTTTCAGCTTAAAAGGAAAAGTTCATATATGGTGGAAATACTCGAGGAATGTTAAAAACATTAGAGAAAAATAGCTAGCCTGGAGGAGATATAGAATATATTTCAGGGAAAGTACCTATATGAAAGGTACCATGACAATAAGGTCAAGGAGTTCCATGAACACAGATTAGGGAAACTTATAATTGATGAGTACACAAATAGATTATTGGATTTGCTAAGGTATTTACCCTACATCAAGGATGATAAAATAAAGATTCAAAGGTACCTCATTGGGTTGCCACACAATTTTAGGGACATAATTGAGTTTGATGAGCCAAAAAAATTAGAAGACACTATCCAAAAAACAAGGTACTACTATGAATAATCCAAGCATAAGACCAAGTCCAGAGTTGACTAGAAATCATGAGGTAAGACTAGACTTAAAGGAAAAGGAAAAAAGTCTTTAGGACATCATCTAGGGGGAAAGAATGTGGAATTAATAACACCTATCAAGGGTGAGTTTCAACCAAAATCTATTAATGCTAGTAGAGATCAGTTTTCTGAAACAATAAGAGAGTAAGTCGAGGGGTTCAAGGAAGGACCCACACAGTGTTGGACATATGGGAAAAACCACGCGCGGAAAGATTTTCCACAACAACAACAACAACGATGACAACATTATCCAAGGTTGTAAAATGTGCAAGAAGGAAAGACAATGAATGACGTGGCTCGGAATGTGCCATAAATATTCCTCATTTAATGACAAACAAATAAATATACAAGGAGTTATGCGTTTTTTATCCTTTATTTCTATTAGAAATAGAATATATAAATGATATAAATATCCTTGATAACCTATGCATGATTTCATTTTAAAATCTACTTCTAAACTACTTTCAACAAATAATAATCAATCTAACTTTTTGGCCCAATGCCTTTCCTACTTCTTTTAGAGTTTCACCAAGGGGTCTACCTATATTTTTTTTGTAAGTTGGGCAATGGTGAGGCTACATCATGGTCATGTCCAAGAATAACACCTGAATAAGGTAGGGAATTGAACAAGTGACTTAACATCTAGGAATGCCTAACAACGCACCTTATCATTGTCTATCCAAGACCCCATGGACATGGTCTACTTGTATTGACTCAACATTAATAAGATTCAAATATTCAACTATATGATTAAAATAATTAACAAAAGGATCTACCCTAGTGAATTCTTCCCAAATTCCATCTAAATTTAGTCATATAATTCACTTCTATATTATCACCTTCTAGGGAACCTTGAGATTTTCACATCTCTCAAAATGCTTTCCTATCACCATAGGGCTCAAACAAATTTATAACATGAAATACTTATCCCAATTCTTTTGATCTTCCTTCTAACTAGATACATGTATTCAATATAGATTTATAGATTGGATCAATACTACCATTCTAACTTGGGATGAGACCCCTTGAAATATCCTTGATGTTCAAAGAATAAAAATTCCAACCGCTTAAAAAAGAAAAGAACATCAATAACTTTTTGACCCCAAACACATAGTTCATTGCAATAGAACATATCTAGATTATTAACTAAAAACAATCTTTTTAGAGATACATTTTTTGAAGGTACACTGTACCCATTCAATATTCAATGAGAGAACAACCATTAAAAAACTTTCCTAGTTCTTCCATGCTCCACAAACCCCTCTTGTAGCCATTTCCTTCCCTTATCTAACTTCTCTGAAAGTGTTTTTTTTGTGCAATTGACATGTGGGATTTCCTCTCAGCAAAAGAAACTAATCCTCCCGTAGTTCCCTTCTCTCCTCTATGGATGATTCCTTCCTTGGAATACTTCTCTTCAACTAGGGTTGTTTCTTTTTGCATAGACAAGTGCTCTACAACAAAATGAGGGAGATGTTATAGTGAAGTGATAGATCAAAAAATAATAATAAGAAAAATGTAATGTTGGCTCAATTAAAAAAGTAAAAATAATATGCTAGCTTAATTCCAATCTTATTACACACAAATCAATAAATCAAATTAAAAAATTGAAACATATTCATAACAACATGATTTTTTCTCTCTTATATTTTCTCTCTTATCTTTATATAAACAAGAAAACTAAAATTTTCATCTCTTATATATTGAAAATATATAAGCTTATAAATACAAATAAAATATAAATCATATAAAAAATCTAAAAATTTAAATCAATAGAAACTATGAATCAAATGGTAAAAAAATTATAGATCACTGCTCTATTTGAAATTAGGTTTGTAGGAAAATTTAAACACCAAGATCATTAACATTAGTTGAGAATTGTTTTCTAAAAAATTTCTCATTCAACTAATTTTTGAATAAGAATTTGAAGCTTGAATGTGAGTTAGTTTAATCTTCCTACCCAGTGTTTAAAGATACTTTCTAATGAAAAATGAACTATGTCAATATTTAATTTAAATTCTTAATGGAGAGTTTTTCTGAAAAACTTTGTTGAAATTTGAGTAAACTTTGAATCTCCATTTTGTTTTAACTCTTAAACAAACGATAGAGGAAGTTTATAATGCAATGGTATATGATTACACTAAGTAAAACCCCTTAGCATAGCATATTAGTAGTCAAAGAAAATCCAACAATATAAATAAAAGCGTAGAAATTGCAATGTAGAAATTGCAATGTAGAAATTTATTATATTAAGTAGATATTAACAATTTTACAATAAA
The DNA here is from genome assembly GCA_031772625.1 of Pinus tabuliformis. NCBI lineage: Eukaryota > Viridiplantae > Streptophyta > Pinopsida > Pinales > Pinaceae > Pinus > Pinus tabuliformis. The sequence goes on from CM062804.1 coordinate 1,198,543,031, forward strand.
CTTTACGCATACATGATTCAAATGACACTATAAATATTAGTGGGTTTTACCATTGATTGAAAATAATGTACATAATTCAAAATTTGAATGATGGTTAAGAATTAATTAGTTTTAAGATATATTAAATTCTAAATAATAATTAGCATATTTATCCATTACGTAATTGAAGTTTATTTTCATATTTGCATTTGATTGATTTGACCATATTTGCGTAACTTGGATGGTTATAATGATTAATTTACATGAAATGATAATTGGATGGAGAATGTTTGTGTAGCCCAATGAAACCAGTTAGGTTCTCAAATGTTGTGGTTTGGTTTTTAGTTGGAGAATTCTATGTGTACTTACTATGTAAATAATTTTAATAGTATAAAATACAAATAGTAATATAAATAAAGGTAAGAATTGACATAGAAATCGAAAGTGAAATTGAATTTAACATGCACATTGAAATCAACTCAAGAATTCAATGTATACATATTATGTAAATAATATTAATATTATAAATACAAATAATAATATAAACATAATTAGGAATTGACATAGAAATTGATGCTAGAATTCTAGTAAGAAAAAGACTCAATTTTGATTTGTGCCTTAGTCAAATTGAGTAATTTGATTTTCCACACCAACACGATGGCTTGGATTGCAGTTAACTTGTGTGACATGGCCTTGTATACTAGTTTAGTCAGTGAATTCGAGTTATAGGCTAGAAGTAGAGTTATGCATGTAGTGATTGCTAAGATTTAGGAATCTAGCTCAATTATTTTCAATTGAACTTAGTTAACTGAGCTCTAGTCACTAGTTGAGTCAATTGAAGGTCAGTTGAGTAGTTAAAACTGTTGTTAACTCAATGATCTCTCAGTTAACTAGTCAATTAGCCAAAAATAGACATAGTCATGCATGGAATTCGACTTGCCTAGTTGAAGTGGAGGAAAAGACATGTTTGTACTTATATTTGTATAATGTTGAGTGTACAATGCTTTTTTTGCACTGAGCAGGTGATCAATTCCTCAAGTTATTGCACAAGGAAGTAGGAAATTATCCTATTTTTAGGGGCTAATTCCTCCAGGATTGCGCAAGGAAATAAGAGGTTGGTTGAGACTTGAATTGGCTAAGTGTTGGCCAGAGCAGGTCAGGAAGCAGGAGACAATGATTATAGTGCAGGTTGTGCTTCAAAGTTGAAGCAATACATTGTAATTGTTTCTCTTTTCATATGAATTAATGCAAAGCAGCAAAGGGGATTTTCCTAGTTGGGTTCCCTTGTAAATCGTTGTGTTCTTTTTCTTTAATGGTTGCATGTCATTGCATGTGTTTCTAAATTGTGATTTCCATTATGCAGATTAGTAGAGGAAATTTGTAATCTCTTGTTTTCAGTTTGAAAGCATTAATATTCGTAAATTTCTATTAATTTCTACATGGTATCAGAGTAGAAATCACACTAGAAACCAATCAATAGATTTTCCCCTTCAAATATTTTGATTTGCATATTCAGTGAAGCATTTTTTTCTTTTGTGCGGGAAAATGTCTTTCAATAGGTTGAGATTGGAGTATGCCCTAGAGGAAACCTTGAATTTCATAGCTTTGAAGGACAGGATGGAAGTTTTAATCGATGATAATGGAGTGTTGGAGTACACCAAAACTAACATTCTAAAACCAACAGTATTAGATGCACAACAGTTAGCCCAGTGGAAGAAGGATACCACAAAAGCTAGGAGGATCATCCTGAAGGGTGTGAGAGACCACATAGTCTCGAATTTACATGGCAAGGAGACTCCCTTTGTTATGTGGAAGACCCTCACTAAGTTATTCAAAAATGATAGTGATGCCAAGAAATTGGCATTGAGGGACAAGCTCAGAAACATCTGCATGCAGAAAAATGAAACCATTCCACATTACCTCTCCAGATTCACTTAGTTTTGAGATGAGCTTGGAGGAGTTGGAGAAAATATACCATCCTTAGAGCTAGTGAGCCTAGCTCTCCTTGGCCTTCCAAAATCCTATTACTGCCACCAAGACTCTGTAAATGGAAGGGACAAATTGCCAAATTGGGGGAGACTTTGGTTTGATTTGGTGCAGGAAGAAATTTATAGGAACACTAGAGATGAAGTAACATCCAAATCTAAGGAGGGATAGAATTTTTCCCTAGTTGGGAAGGGCTAGAAAGCTAAGGAAAAGAAGGCCCAGAGCAAGCCAGAGCCCAGCCAGAACAATGGCAAGAAGAAGGACCTAAGCAAGATAAAATGTTTTAACTGCCATGAATTTTGGCATTATGTAACAAAGTGCCCACATAGGAAATTCCAACAAGGATCCTAAAGCAGAAGCAGGAGGAGATGCATAGACATCTCAATTTGAGCTAGATTTTACCCTCTTTTTATGCATAGTAAGCACAATAAGAGGGAGTGAGTGATACCTATATTTTGGTGCCTCATTCCATATGACATGATGCAAAGTTTTCTTCGGTAGCCTAGAGGAGAAGGATATCCAACTACATGTAGAATTTTGAGATGATGGGAGGTATAGTTCTAAAGGAATTGATATTGTAACCTTTAAAAGGGATTCATGCTCCCATCTTCATCTAAAAGATGTTATGTTTGAACCCGAGCTGAAGAAGAACTTGATATGTGTTGTTGTATTGGATGATAGAGGCTATGATGTTGTTTTCAGTAAAGGGAAAGCCTTTCCGAGACATGTAGCTACAAGGAAAGTGAAACAGATTGGATTCAAAGAAAAATATCTAAAATATAGAGGTAGATTTCGCCATGCATGCAGTTATACCTCTAGGAGTGAGGTGGGACGATTTAGATCCTTAGTCCCAAAGTTGCAATTTTTTTTGGGTAGGATCCATAGAAAGCAATAGAAGATGTAGTATACTTTCCTCATGGATCATTACCTTGATACAGGGGACGAAATTATTCAATAAAATAAGGATAAATGTTAGTTGGTGCAGTCAGATGTTGAGGAGCACAAAGAAGTGTTGATAACAGTGCAAGCGGCACAATGCAGAATCAACAACAATGTAGTTTTCCAAGTAGACAGTTGCAGAGACACAGGTGATTCAATATTTTGGATGTTTCTCAGTTGCAATTGTTGCAGCAGTAACAACAACAATGAGAGGTAGCGCTACAGTACATTCCACAAGAGCTAGATTGGGGTTGTGCAAAGCCCTTTTATTGCTAAGAGGGAGTGTTAGGATTGTAGCAAGAAAAGGACTCAATTTTGACTTGTTCCTTAGTAATTCTATTTTCCACATCAGTTGGATGAATTGGATTGTAGTTATCTTGTGTGACATGGCCTTGCCTACTAGTTTACTCAGTAAATTCGAGTTATAGGTTAGAAGTAGAGTTGTGCCTGTAGTGATTGCTAATATTTAGCAATCTAGTTCATTTATTTTCAATTGAACTTAGTTAACTAAACTCTAGTCACTAGTTGAGTCAATTGAGTAGTTAAAACGGTTGTTAACTCAATAATCTCTCAGTTAACTAGTCAATTAGCTAAATGTAAACACGGTCATGCATGGAATTCGAATTACCTAGTTGAAGTGGAGGAAAAGGCATGTTTGTATTTATATGTGTATATTGTTGAATGTACAGTGTTTTTTGCACTAAGCAGGTGATCAATTATTCAAGCTATTTTGCGAGGAAATAGGGAATTCTCCTATTTTTTAGGGGCTAATTCCTTTAGGATTGCGCAAGCAAATAGGATGTTGGTTGATGCTTCAATTTGTTAAGTGTTGGCCAGAGCAAGTAAGGAAGTAGGAGAACATGATTACAGTGCAGGGTGTGCTTCAGAGTTGAAGCAAGACATTGTAATTGTTTATCTTTTCATCTGAATTAATGCAAAGCAACGGAGGGGTTTTTCCCAGTTGGGTTCCTCTGTAAATAATTGTGTTCTTTTTGTTTTAATGGTTGCATTTCATTGCATGTGTTTCTAAAATTGTGACTTTCATTCCGCAAAATAGTAGAAGAAATTTGTAATCTCTTGTTTTTAGTTGGAAATAATCAGTAGTAGCAATTTCTATTAATTTCTACAATTGAAAGTGGAATTGAAATTGACATGTATAATGAAATAAACTCATTGATTTCAGTGTACATGCATTTACAAAGTACACTGGTTAGGAATAAGTGAAACCTTTGTATGCAAACCACATGATGGTTGACAAGGGGAATCATAAGAAGAAAAATGGCATTATCTTGTGAACAAAACCCACTAACTGGATTCAATTGGATACAAAAATTAACATGACAATAGACACATAAAGAGAGTGAAAAGGAAGATGAACACCATTTGCAGTCACAATATGAATAACTAAGTCTATTACCATATGGAAATATCATTTTAATATTTGAAGAACAATATCATTGTGTTAGTAAACATAGATGTGCAAGTCAAGGAATCATTCTAATTCTAAGAAAACTTGGTTTTAGTGGATACACATTGATTTCAATATACATTTCATCATTCTAGATCAAGTCATCTATAAATTGACATGTACATTGAAATTAACACATTAAAAATTGGATAAAAATTTAAATAGAAATTGACATTGAATATAAATTGAAATATAAATCTAGATTGACATATACACTTAGATCAACACACTGATTTCAATGCACACACATTATTTTGTGTACATTTTTCATCATTTCCCAATCAAAACTTCTAAATAATACTCTTTATGTTCTCAACAAACTGAGGAAACTAAGTAATTTAAAATAGCTAAATTAATCTTAGACATATACATATACATAATGTTGATCATCTACAAACAAATTGTGTGATCACCCACGACTAAAACCTACCTATATCCATCTTAAGCCTAGATCTATCAAGTGTCAAAATGGATCAAATCTCTTGATATGCAAACCTTTCCTCAAGTTTTGCATTCAAAAAGAGGCTTACACCTTGAGAGATTTGATTCCTCTCAGTTCTTGATAGATCTGGGGTTAAGATAGAACTAAGCTAGTGTAAATGCATTTGAAAAACCCTTATCAAAAATCATGCCCTATTTAGAGGGATGAGTACCTAATTCAAAACTTTAACGCAAAGATTAATAATAGAACATATTTTTTATTATAAACAACAATTCAAAGTAATTACCCAACTTGTATATTGGTATTTTTTATTCATGGGTTATGGAAAGTAACTTAAATTAATCTAATTATCAAGGAAGGAAAACAATAAATCTAAGGAAAACAATAAATCTCTTTTGAATACTATTGTTAGTTATGATGTGGCCTCTGTCTTCATTTAATTGCAACTATCTTTTTAGCGACCATGTAAGTTATCATTAAATGGGCGGAGGAATGGAATTTATTGATGTTACTTTGTCACAATGCAATATAATAATAGAAATAAAAATCAATAATTCAAAGTCCTGTATAAATGAAATGTTTTATCTTCTACTATTTCAAAATGTTTTTTTATATTAGACAAACAAGAAGTGAAGTACAAGGAAATGTCATTTAAGAATTTAACAATCTTCTTGACATATCACATTTCATTATTATTAGAGATTTCCCAACATTCATTTTTTTATATAATATTTTTCACTAGTTTATGAAAATAGATCATAAATGAGGTATAATGCCTTAATATTTAACAATTTAACATATTTTCGATAACATATTTAACATATTTTCGATAACATTTCATTATCATTTGTGATTTTAAATGAATATTTCATTATATTTTGTGATTTTAAATATAGAATATTTTAAAAGCAAGAACTTATTTTTTCCATAAAAAAATAACTACCATTGTCATTGATAATATAAAATGTTTTTAGAAGAAATATCATTGTAAGATATGAATGGATAACACACAAGTGCCAATCAAACACATTTTGAATTTGTTGAATTTGTTTAGATAATAATTAGTGTGCAAGGAAATTTTGTTCTTTGCATTACTTAATGTAATATTCCCTTTTACTTATTTAATTAAAAATTTTATAAAATATTTTTAAAAATTAAATTTTTATAAAATATTTTTAAAAATCATAATATAATTTTTTGCTAAAAGTTTAAATAAAAATACAATTGAGAGTGACAAAAATTGTAGATAAAATTTATTGTAAGAAACTCTAATAATTTAATTAATACTTTCTAAGAGGAAATTACGTCGATAATTAGAGGAAATAATTTGGAAAATACTCTCAGTCCTGGGCTCCTTGATTTTGCAATTTGACCCCTCCACAAATGGCAATTTAATTTCCTGGTTAGTGTAATTTGGCCCTTTTGATAAATTTGTTTGACCCTTCTGGAAATGATTCTTTAGTCCTTTCAAATTTATTCCTTTGGCATACAACAATTCGACCTCTTCAATTTGGCAATTCAACTTCTTTAAGTGAACAATGTGGCCTCCTCCCAGGACTAGTATTTTTGCCTCTTTGAGTAGACAATTCAACTTCCTCTTGCAACTAGAAATTTGACCTCCTCAAATAATGAATTCAACCTTTTCTGCAACGGTCAATCAATTGATTGACTAGAGTGAATGGGTAACCACTAGCTAGGGTGTGTGTTTCAACACTAAAATTGGGAATATTCAAGGGTTTCTCCTTCACATGGTAACTACTTGAGCTCCTTGCCAATTCACAAATAAATTCTCACATACCTTTTTCCTAAAGCCTCCTTTTTCTTTTATAACCTTTTTTACTCAAAATACCATGGGTCACTGAAATACCATGGTCAATACCATGGGTCACCAAAATACACTGGATTTTTGCTTTATAACCCTTTTTTTAATTTGGTTATTCATTTCACTTTTTGATGTTACTTTTTTCTCTCAAAGGGTGAAAGCATGAAGATGGGTTACACTTTTGGGCCAAATATGACGATGAAATTTCAAGTTTTTCCAAGCCCTCCAAATTCATATAAGCATTGTTCCTCTTTTATCAAATTGAAGCCCTCAAAATTCATATAAGCACTGTGAATTTTGATTCAAAGTAAAAAGACAAATTATGGATAATTATGTTGTTGTCCTTTTTGCAAAAATATTTATTGTTGTATAATATTTCAATTTTCCATTAAATGAAATGTTTGTTCTTAGCAAATTTTCACACATATTAAGAGGTATGTGTGTGTTCACATAGCATAACTTAGTCTAAAATGTGTAATTTTGAAATCTATATATATATATATATATATATAAGCATGATCCACATAGAGAGAGTTAAATTTTTCATATTAAAAAATTATTTTTTATGCAAAATTATATTTTTATTATTTTTCAAAGTTGGCAAAGTAATATTTCAATTGCATTTACGTGTTCACCTAAGTTTTTTTTTCAACTATTTAAATAAATTGAAAAACTAAGAGTACCCTTTTGAAGGGGACTCCTAAACAAAGATAGTAGTTATTTTTGAAAAAAATATGTTGTGTATATTTTATGATATTGATTTTTAATTCAACCTATTTAAAATTGTTCAAAAAAAAATTAGGCATTATGTTTGAAAGAAATTAGATAACAAAATATCATATGAATTCGAAAATGTCAAACTCATATGCCATTGGATAAAGGGTTCATTCCCAAATCCAACATGATCAACTCTGCCACTTAAAGACAAATTATGCTTGGAGTCTGCTAGGGTACAAAATGGTGTTGCAAAGAAATCTGCAAAAGAGGAGCTAAAACTCTATTTTTTAGGCCCTCAACAACACAATCGAGCACTTAAAAACACTCGATCAAATGTTTGAAATTCAAAATTCAAATAGCTCGTCGAGGGTTTAAGAAACCCTCGATCAAGCCTTTAACATGGTTAAATAGACTGGATTGAGTTATCATAATTATCTTTAAAAGAAATGAAGCCTCTCAATACTTGTCTATAAGCGAATTATAAAATTTATTTATTCCACAAAAATAATTTTTATAAATATTCAAATATATTCCAAACTCTAATTTTCCTTAATTATAAATCCAAATTTTATTTTATTTTACCAAGAAAATAATTATAATAATATATAGATAACTTTCTATAAAAGATTTTAACTTTGATTTTAAAATTTTGAAATTCCTAAAAATGATAATTTTTTTATTGTTTTGATTTTAAATATAACTTATTTTTATACTTAATCATTTTTTAAATTTTTTTATGTAGAAATTTTCAATAAAAATAAATCAAATTATACTAAATAAATAAATCAACAAACTAAACTTAATTTTATAATATTATTATTTTAAAAATAATTTCATATGCACATTTAAATCTAGATACTCAAATTCAAATTAGTTAAATAATGTTTTAAAATTTATGATTTATGTTTTTATGATTTTAAAAATATATATTGCAAATTGCACGACAAAGTGCAATCAAATTTTACAGGTTGAAAGAGATTTATAACTGAAGATACCATTGCGTCCATTACAACTATATCAATTATAACTTACAACTATTACAACTACGTTAATGATTATTGCACTCATTTATTTTCCTGAACAAGTGGATGCATTATATAGCATTATATATATGTGTGTGTGTGTGTGTGTTTTTAATAAATATTGTGTTTATTAACTCTTCACCAAATTTTTTAAAATATACATTTCTAGCAACGTCAAATTCACATTGTGAGTTACACTTATTCATATAAAAAATTATAATATTTATTAAATTAAATTGATAAATTTTCTTATGTTTAATAAATTTATTATTTGAATTATATTTACAATAAATTTATTATTTAAATTATAACAATGAAAATTTAAATTATATTAAAAACTAATTTTTAAGGTACTAAATTATAAATATAAGAATATTACAATTTCAATTGCAAGGAGGATAGAATCTTTTTCAAATTTATACACCAAAACTATAGAAATGCAATGAGAAATTAATCCTCACCAATATTAATTACCTATTCAAACGTAATTAGTAACTAAATTTGTTTTTTTTTTTAACTTTCAAATAGTACCTACAATTTTAAAGTTTGCATATCATTATTGATATTTACATAAATTTTTAAATTTCCAACTTTAAGACTCAATGGAGCTTTAGGGCTCGGTCGATCAAGAGTTAGTTTTAATGCTCGATTGAGTTGCTTTTTTAGCACTCGAGGAGCTCGATCCAGTGTTTAAATGGCTCAATCAAACCATAATTTTTTCCACCCAAACATGCCTCTCTCACCAAAAAGTGTATCCCAGCTCCATGATTTCACCCCAAATGAAAAATGAACAATTAAATAGATCTTGGAAACAGAAATTATAGTCCTCCCTTCCCAAGATTGCTTTACCTCGAACAATCCAAAACCTGCATATAAATAGCAGGATCCCAAATATGACTATAGAATTATCTAGCATATGAATGTTGTACCATCCTAACACAACTAACCCTAACATTACTTACCCATTCTAACATATAGTGAAGAAATCCATCCTTCATAAAAATTCTTGAATCCCAAGACCACATTGGGAAAATGGCATTCCCATTACCTGTAGACTTAAACCCAATATCTGTTTCATCTCTTTGCATCCTAATACTAGATGCACTCTGCAGATGTAAATTGGGAGTCTTACAAGTTATGACTTCACATTTTGAAGGAGAAAGCATATCCTCCCAAGGTGATGTATAAATTCCTTTATGCAAGCCATCATTCCCACCTCAGGTGCAACCAAACTTCTATTATAGGAAGAATCTTGTTGTAGCCATCCATTTCCCTAGCTAATATTGACAGATTTGATCCATCGTCAACCCTATAATTTTATCATTAATAGGTCACCAATAATAAACACTAGCTGCTTATTGAGATTAGCAAAGGCTTCAAATTTATTCTCCTCAAGAAACTGACTTACTACATCAAGGAAAATCACATCCTCGAGACTAGCAAAATATACGACTTCGAGAAATATTTAACCATATATTAATGCCATAGCCTCATCCCCTCGAAATATTGATTTTGGTACTCTATAAATAAGCCCATTGAAAACTTCATTTAGTTCATTTCTTTGCACTGCAACTCCTATTACGTCTTCCATCTCATCGGCTACAAATTTTGAATATTAAAGTTTGTATCAGTTGGCATCTTATCATCATAGGTCTCATCTTATGAGATTATCAAATCAACCCTGGGAACATTGTCATCATGAATAACCTCTGAAACATCTTCTACATTGCCCTTGTTATTGCTAGTCATGCTTTCCTTTCAATTTCTTTTTGTATGCAGAATTTCCTTAATAGTCGATGAAAATTTATCAGTGAATCCCCTAAAAACATCATATTCTTGAGCATCCACAATCACATGGATCCCTTCAACATACTCTACTTTCTCATTTTCACTGGCTAGGCTTTTTATGCATGAATCCATGTTTTCCTTGAGTGAAATTTCCTCTTGTTTTCTCCTATCATGGACATTGTATAGTCTTGAAATATCAATTCCTGAAAGTCTAGAATGAATTTTCTCTTTCCTAGTAGCTAATGGTTTTGGACAAAATATAGTATGTGAATGCTTGAAGGAATTGCTAAGGACTTGCACATCTTCCTTTTGTAACATGGGATTCCATAACATTACATGGTCCAATAAGTAGATATTTTTGCATATCTAAAGGGTTGTTTGTGTTTCAAAGACAAAAAATATAATCACTTGATGGGTTAAACTGAGATATAACACACAAATCAAGAAACCCATTGAGGAGAAGATTTGCAAGTATGTTTACTAATGATGTTGACCTTTGTTGATCATGAGTGACCTAAGGCATACAATTCCTCCTTAATGCACAAACATCATTTGCCTCATCCAATGAACCATATAAATATGTTGGAGATGAGACAACACAAGGCTTAGAACCTCTTAATGATGCCACCAATTGGACACAAATTCTTTTGGGATTGTATCTTCATAGGACGATAATGTCACAAGCCTTCTCACAAACTAAGGTTCATTAACAAAGAAAGTAGCCAAGTCATCACCATCACTACTCGATTATACAAGCATTATAAATGCATAAATATGAACATAAACAAATTGTTGGAGAGTGATATAGCATACCCTTGTGAACAAAGAAGATTGTAGGGTTGGGGGTACATTTTATTGATGAAGATCACTTTCAGAATGTGAAATCATATCAAAAGGATGAAGAACTTGTTATCTTGTTGTGTGTGGTTCATCGAATCCCATATCTCCTTTTGGAATACATTCATTTATATAAAACTCAAAGTGAATATGGCACCTTGCCTCGTATGCAACTGGGTTGTAGAAATTCATAAGGGATCATGTCATCAACCCCAAACCTTTTTATTTAGTACCCAACTCTTGCAATAGGAAAAATATCTTTGCATTGATAGAAGCATCTTGGGGTGAGCATTTTTCATAAAAATGCCACCAAAGTTTGTAAACTAACTACAATTACCTTTGCATATGTAGAATTGAGTGAAGACGAAATATGTTGTTCATACGAGATACAAAATTCTTGTACACATAGTTCTCCAAGATAATGACAACTTCTTGAGGAAAGGGAGCATCATCTCCCATGAAATTTCCCTCCAACAGGAAATTCGTTCATGGTTTAAAATATTTTTCAAGTATAGATTGAATTGATTGAGAAGATCAACCCAAAGATAAAAATCACCCTTCTCATACTCCTAGCTGAACATTTTTGGAGGAGGCTCTATACAAATTTCCACGTAAATATACATAGATTCACTCTTTTTAGCACTCTTGTTACATTAAACAACTGAATCAGGCATAGTAGAATACAACTAAACTACTCATTTAGAATTCAGAGCAAAATCACTAAACATTTTAAGAATAAATCATTCACAAAATTCTTCATTCATATGAGCTATCTGAATCTGGTTGTGTTTGCAAAGGTGTTGTCTTTGTTGAAAAAATAAGTATGTTTTTAGAGACAACCCAAATTCTATATGAATGTAAAGTTCATGACAGACAACAAGAGAAGGCGTTGTGTTAATAATAAAACAATATCTGTTGCCCAACTTTCTGTTGATATAAAAAGTCTAATTACAGAGTTAAAGGCAATGGAGGACAGAAAGCAGGACGAGTTGTACCTATAAATTGAAAAGAATGAAACAATAGTGTTAAATTGCGCCCATGTTTAAATCTTCTTTTCAAAAATGGTAACTGGCAGCTGTATGCCTTTGACATTACAAGAATTTTTTTTGGGTCTTTTCTTGTGCCAAGGAAACCACACATGTTTTCTGGATAAAGAAAATAGCATTAAACAGAAAATTAGTGAAGAAAATTCACGTGAATCTCTCTGATTGAAACACATTCACTGCATGTCTCCAGCTTTCCCACCATGGTAAATATCCAGCAAAAATGAGGATTCAGGGTGAGGATCCAGCTTCTTCCATGTTTTGGGTCAATTTTACACGAAGTAAGCTATTGCAATATCTAAAACATTGTGACTTCTTCCTCTGTTGGGCCACATTTACTGATGAGAAAATCACTTACAACACCCCTCTGGTGGAGTCGTGGATGGCATCGCCATTTAGTTATAGAAATAGGCAAATTTCATGGCAGACTTTGCATAAAATGGAAGAGATTGAAGCTGAGAAATCACGAGCGAGGGGCAGTGGCATACTAAAGGGAGTTGGTTGGTGACGAATCGTTTACATATCTTTAACCGTGTAGACATCATGGTCTGTGAAATGAATACAGTGAAGGATAATTAATTTACCTGCAGGGGACGAGCGGAATCGATGACTAAACCCCTGGGCGCAAGGCCACAATGTTGAATGCGATAATCACCATTTAGGGCTTAATGACGAAATAGGAAGCTGAGGGCAGGCATCATAACAGAAAGGGTTAGGGTTTTTAACGGGATGAAGTTTTTTAATTCTGGGTTGGTTTGTGGTATTTTTATTATGGCACGGAAAACAAAAAGCTTCCACTGCTTAGTAGCATTTTCAAATATATTTGCCTTATGAGGATTATACTCTTTTTTATTTTTATTTTTTTATTATCAATTACACCAAAGGTGTTTTCTTTTCATGGATTGGAGTTATCACACATGGTTCACCCTAGTAAATTTTTGTTTTTCATTTTTTTCATCCTCTGTCCATTTAAAATCCAACACATGTTCAGTTAAAAATTGACATGTGGAAAAAAATGTCATTAACCAAGGTGTATGAGTTCGGGTTTGCTGGTTCACAAAGTTTGTCATCGCACCAATTGCATGAGTGGACGGGACGCTATTATGAATGATCCAGGTGGATATTGGTAGCCACCCACCTATTCCACCTGGACCTCCAGTTGGTTTCATTAGTTTCTTTGATTATAACACAATTTACTGTTTTTCGCAGTTTTTCGGGTCTTGAACTTTTGGAGTTGTTTTGACCCCCTAAACATTGTTTTTTTGAGGTCTACAGTAGGCCCAATGTGGTGCATGTCGCAAATATTGTAATACTCAGAGAGACTTTTCTAACAAGGTAACGTATGCGCGAAACAAAGATCATATGACCAAGTTACGACCAGAGGAAGTTGGTTGTCCAACTAACCCCAATGGGGCCCACAAACTTTTGGCATTCCATCTCTTATGGTTAGGTTTTGGTTGTTTAGGGTTTTTCTTTGTTGGTTAATAATAAAAAGGTCTTTGAGCCTCATTGTAAAACAGTTCAGAGGCATCTCTTCTCAGAGATAAGTTACCATCACCTGAGCTAATTTATTTCCATTTTGCATGTTCAATTTTTTGATATTAATGAAATGAAGATTTATTTCTACTGCATCTGTGTATTTATGTTTATATCTATATTATGTTTCATTCATGCATAAGTTTGGATCAGTGGTATTAGAGGACTTTGCTCTTTCTCTGTTTTTTTGTGCATGTCCCCAATGAGGTCGGGGTATAAGGAGTTAGGACTTGAACTGGTTGAGCCCTTGCAAGGTTAGCCCCGTCGACACTAACAACCACCTATGGAGATCATATCCAATTGTTGCTTGAAAAATCCCTTGAGCAACAAAAGAATGAAATGATGGACAACTTTGCCCAGATCCTTCGGCGAATACCAATCGGCGACGCATCTTCATCCAACAGGCACTTTGAAGGTGCCACCCCCTTCAAGGTACAATTAACTTCAATACCCCTATATTCGAAGGGCAAATAGATACAGATGCTGTAGATAAATGGCTAAATATGTTGGAAGGTTATGCACTGCTTAAAATCGGCCCCCCATGTCAAGAACTAGTGGGAAACTTACTGTGAGAGACAGACTAAGGAACCCTCTTTGCTTTCAATTGTACCCTCTTGGAACTCTTTCTGAGATGCTATCGAGGAACAATATTACCTTGTAACTTGGGAGCTATGACGACAAGAACATATAATGGACTACACTACGACAGCAAAGGGATCAAGATATGCATGAGTTGACGAATCTTTTCCATACCCTGCGCACTAAGTTGGGCATCAAAGATTTTGAGAAACATATGGTGCTCAAGTACCATGGTTGTTTTCACAAATACATTCAAGAGGAAATGGAGTTCTTGGACATCTCCTCGCTTGGTGCAGCATACCAATATGTTGCCAATATTGAGCATAAATTCAAGAAGAAGAAGAAGCGAGACTTTGGATCTGTGAACCCAAAACAAAGCAAAGGCGCCCCCAAGCCACAGAGAAAAGGGCAGAGTGAGGTTGCAATCCCCTAAGACAACTCCTCGAAGCTACAAGCCAAGAATAACAGGAAGGCGAAGAAGGACATTGACAAGTGGCGTGAGTTCCATAAAACTCCCACTCACAACACAAATGAATTTCGCGCAAATTAAGCATTGGTGGTTGAGCTAAAAGACTTAGAGATATATGCATGCTCTAATTCTGATCTAGAACCCGATATGGGAAAGCAGATCATTGACGTAGAACCCACTATGGCGGTAACCACCACTAAGCTCCAAAAGTCAAAACCTGAGGATCTAGAGGAGGGGCAGTGCCTCTCCCACTCATAGATGTGGGTAAAGGGTTCTCAATGTAGTTCATCGTTGATAGTGGGAGCCAGAGAAACATGATCTCAACTGAGGTCGTTAAGAGATTGAAGTTGCCAACAATGCCGCACTCCCAATTGTACACCATCGAGTGGCTCCACCAAGGGTGAGATCTCCATGGCAGCTAGCAATGTTGCCTACCTTATAACATCTAGTCCTTTGCAAATCAGGTATTGTGCGATGTTGCCCCTTTGGAAGTCTATGATGTTTGATTAGGTCATCCATACCTATGGAAGCGTCATGTTGTTTATGAGTCCAGACCTCATTTTTTTATTATTACTTTGGGTCAGAAATTGTACATGATACCATAGGTAGCATCACCTACCGCCTTTTATTTGATCTCTGCTAAACAATGCAGTAAGATCATTTCCCAGACCAAGAAATTTGTCTTCCTTATGATTTGCCCTCAAAGCAAGAGGAAGATTGTGGCCACATCCACAGCCTATAGACAGAGCTCCTCCGCATGGTAGTAGTAGATGGACAAGGTCGTGGAAGAGTACCAGGACATCTTCACCTCACCCAAAGAGGTACCCCTACACTATTAGGTCAAGCACTCCATCCATCTAACCTTGGGCACGCCGCTACCTAATGGACTGATATATCGATGTTATGTTCTAGAGAACGATGAAATCAAGATGCAGATTCAGGAGTTGTTATAGAAATGGGCACATCAGGCCAGGGTTATCACCTTGTGGGAGCCTGATCATGTTGGTACAGAAGAAGGATAGAACCTAGAGGCTTTGTATTGACTATCAAGCACTAAATAAGATCATTCTCTCGAATAGGTATCTAATCCGACTGATTGATGACCTTTCAAACCAACTCAAGGGGGGAAAATATTTCAACAAGATTGACTTGAAGTCTATTTATCACCAGGTACCAATCGAACCCTTTGATGTGTGGAAGACTGTCTTCAAATCTATGGAGGGCCTTTTCGAATGGTTGGTGATGCCTTTTGGGTTGATGAATGTCGCCACAACCTTCAAGAGGCTAATGGATGACATCTTTTGGCCCTTCACCAACTCGTTCGTGGTAGTGTATTTGGATGACATCTTGATCTTCAACTAGAGTTGGGAAGAGCACCTACACCATATTTGATAGGTCCTCCAAACCCTGCGACAACACAAATTGTGTGCCAATTTGGAGAAATGCACTTTTTCTATGACCCAAGTTCAATATTTGGGGTACATCATTGATGAGCAGGGTGTGCATGTGGACCCAGCCAAGATACAAGTTATTTGGGATTAGCCAGACCAAAACACTCTAACAAAGCTCCGTAGCTTTTTGGGTCTTGTCAATTTCTATCCCAGGTTCGTGTTGGGATTCCCTCATATCACTCACCCTTTGAGTCAAGCCACCAAGCGCATAGCGAAAGAAAAGTTATTTTGGTCCAAATCCCAACAGAAGGCATTTTCTGAGTTGAAGCATCGCCTTTGCTCTGCACCAATGCTCACATTACAAAACTTGCAACAACAATTTGAAATTGAGATAAATGCCTTTAACTATGTTATTTTTGCAGTTCTTACCCAGCAAGGGCATCCAGTGGCATATCACAGTGAGACACTTTAAGACATAGTCTGAAAGTATCCCACCTATGAAAAAGATATGTATTCCATTGTGCAGGTATGCCAACAATGGAAGCATTGCATTCTGGGGAAGGAAAGGGTCATCCACACAAACCACTGACCCTTGCAGTTCATACAAACATAAGGAAAGTTGCAGAATGATCACCATCAGAAATGGTCCACATATATGAAATAGGTCCATTTGAACATCAAGTACAAGAAAGGAAACACCAATAATGTTGCAGTTTTCCTTAGTCGGCCACTGATTATCCCATTGACCATTGTGTTCAACTCTTTTAAAGACAAGACTTCAAGATGGTCGCATCTTTACAAGAGTGATCCAGAATTCCTGCACCACATACCAAATTCTCCTTAAAGGAAAACAAGCTCCATACTTTCACCTCCAGGATGCATTGTTATGCTATATGGGACACATTTGTGTTCCTTTAAGCGAGCGTGCCAAGATGATTTGGGAGGCACACTACAATCGGATCGTTGGACATTTTGGGTAGAAAAAATAGTGGCAGTGCTACAGAAGTATTTTTATTGGCTGAACCTTTAACAGGATGTTGGAAGGTAAATCAAATCCTGCACTACCTGTGTCATTGCTAAGCCTACAATCAAGAACCAAGGCATGTATACTTTTTTTCCTACTCCTATCTGACCTTGGGAATCCATCTTCATGGATTACATGTTGGGCCTTCATTCTACCAAGCATGGCAACAACTGTGTTTTCGTGGTCGTCGATAAATTATTTAAGATGACCATTCTCGCGCCCTACAAGAAGAGTATCACAACATAGGCCACTGCCAAACTTTTCTTTGAATGAGTATGGGTACACTTTGGGATCCCATAGTCCATTATTTCATATCGGGACCACAGGTTCCTAAGTACATTATGGTCAGGATTTTGGTCATTGTTGGATACCAAGCTCACTAAGTCCACATCCTTCCACCCCCAAACTGATGGCCAAACATAGGTCATCAATAGGATGATTGTGCACATCCTACGCATGTACAACTTGAAGCATCCACAAACATGGGATGAAAGTCTCCCCTATGTCCAACATAGCTACAACAAAACTCTCCATATCTCAATTGGCCATAGCCCCTTTCAAGTGGGGTTGGGATTCCAACCACTATGTCCCATTGATGTTTCTATACCACTTGAAGCTACTCAGGAAGATTCAGATCATGTCCAGTCTGAAGCTAACAAAACTACCAGCTTCATTGAATGCATTCAGCACATCGACCAATAGGTCCATGACATATTGGACAAAGCAAATGCTAAGTATAAACAATGTCATGGTCAACATCAGGTTCCACACAAGTTCCAGGTGGGCGACAAAGTTTGGTTACGTTTGTAGAAGGAGCGCCTTAATGGGGCCCATTGCAAGCTTTTCCCACTTTGATATGGGCCTTAAACCACCACTCGAAGCATCCACGAACATGGGATGAAAGTATCCCCTATGTGTAGCACAACTACAATAGAGCTCTCCATAGTTCAACTGGCCATAGCCCCTTTCAGGTAGGGTTGGGATTCCAACCACTATGTCTCATTGATGTAACACTCGCCTCCCACATCCACCCAAGTAACCATGTCAACTGGGGTAAACATAATATGAGAGGCTACTATGATTGACCTCCTATGTAACCTTAAGGAGGTGGAATCGAAGTAACATCACACACAGTCATCCAATATCATCAACAGAACCATCATGATACAAGTCAGCCACTTAGACAGCGTGTCCCTGGGTCCCACCATTGTCTTGGATCTCTTAGGCTATAGTCACTCTCATGCTATGGGCAAGGGAGCGAACAACGACCTAAATTCGCTCTCATAGGCTTTCCTACCAGCTAACAGGGACCAAATCTGCCAGTCCTATGCCAGTGACTCGGGGATTTAAGCCACCTTTTTAGGCCTATTGATGATGCTAGACCCGCCAACATGTAAGGGGATCTCCCCATTAAGAAGTCCCAATTAGACCTCAGACTGTTTGGTGTAGGAGTCCCAACAGTGGGTCGTAAAGCAATGCCTTGACTGCAATGTCGCACAAAGGCAAGTAGGATAGCTTTGTTGGTAACAAAGGTGTGACTATTGCAGTGAGTCAAAGAAGGTGTATGAGAGGTTCTAACATAGGTGGGTTGAGATGAGGGTGAAGGTGAATTCCAGGTTGAAAGGGATCAATCCCAACTCGGCTAGGAACACACAACACATAGGACATACACATCTTCCGATGGAGCAGTTCACTCGGATGCGGTAGTCATAACATACAAGGTAAGGTGACACGTACAACACTCACAGATCAATATGAACGAGTGCAACAGTTGTTACAGCAAGGTTCATGTGAAAGGTCTGTCCGGTGTCCGGCAGAGTAGTCGACACAGATGGGACAACATTAACAACATATACAGCACATTTCCATTAATAGATTAAGCATTACAACAAATTAATCAGTTCATATGTAGAACACAGGTTAAAGAAACATGCATAACAAGTGTTAAAGATCATTCTTACAACAGATACAATACATGCGTGAAAACATGTTGGCTCTTATTATATAAAGAAGTGTAAGTTCCAATCATACTGTTAGTGTCAGTCTTTAAAGCCTTCCACCAGCGATCAAACATGCTCTTACAAAGTGGTCTTGGGGTGTCAAAGTCAAATTTTGTCATTTCAGTGAGTCTTCAAGTAAAATTTGGTCACTAGGTATTAGGTCTAGGATTGGTTTCCACTCCTTTCAAAGTTTTCCAAGTGTCGGTCCACATCACCATTCGGCTGAGTGTACCATCATTCAAAGAGTTGTCATCATCATTTCAGGTTCAAATGGGTCATTTTACACCTTGTTCGTGCTTTAGTCGTACTTGGGTAAGGCTGATTTCCCTCTCTTAGGGTTTTGAAGGTAGTTTTTATTGGATGGTCAAATCATTAACAAAACTTGTATCCTGATGCTCATACACCTTCCCCTATCCTTAATATACCTTCTTAAGCATTTCCCATCACTGATATCCCTCAAATTCATTATTTTCCCACAAACCCTAGCTTTTTGCTACAATTTGACAATTTTATAGGCTAGGCCTGTGTTTTTCCCTTTTGGACCCCTTACCCTCACTCAATATTTGAAATTCCACTTTCCCCTACTTCCTAACGACCCTCCCTATTCTCCAAAATTTTCTCAAGAATTTAGAAGCCCCTTATCCCCTTCATTTCCCTTCATTTCTACCAATCCCCTATTCCACATATCGGGATAGGTTTTATTCAAATGATGTTTCTGAGAAATATAAGATGAATTTGACAAAATTGAGAGATATTTTTGTCCATAATTGACCCAAGAAGAAAAACCTCTTTCAGTTTTTACATAAGTTTAATGGTTTGGGAGAAATGTTTAAAGCATCATTCTCTTGAGGAGGGTTAAAGAAACCTCTGGAGCGACCTTGGTAAAATCAATTTTTCTCCTGGGTGGAATGACCAAATGACTTTCATGATGAGTCAAATGATAAGTAGACACAAAGAGATTTCTAATGAGCTATCATGAGCTCAATTTGGAGTTGAGGAAGACCTTCAAAAGTTCACTGCAACATGCACTCTACATTTGGGTAGCCTCATTCTGCACATTTTGACAAGTCTTGGGAGATTTTACTTTTGACAAGGAAAATGAACTCCAAATTGAAAAATTCAAGATGTTCTGAAAGGTAGACTCAACAAGCTTTCCAACAAGCTATCACATGCCCAATTTGGACACCAGGAAGGCCTTCAAAAGTGTTCTGAGAAAAGGCACTATGCACCAAAATCTGGCGCTACGCACCTGGGTTTTCTCTGTTGTGTTATTTTGAACTAGCGCTACACACCTGGGAGAGTGCGCAAAGCACCTGGGAGAGTGCGCTAAGCACCTAGAAGTTGAGCTACAAATAGTTGCAAATTTCATCAAATCTCCACAAAACACCCAAATTCATCCATTGCAAGTAAGTAACGTCACTATTCTTGCTAAAAAGAATTGTTGCATCAGTTTTGGGTTGTGTTGTTTCTCAAAAACATAAAACCCTAATTGTCACTAAATTATCTCAAATATTGTAAAAATATACTAATTACTATTGTCCCATATCATCTTTTACTGCTTTCCTAAACCCCATCGTCCCATACATAGTCTAGACATAATTCCCTAAACTTTTCCCTGATTCCCAAACCCTATACCCATACATTCCAAACCCTACACTATTCACTAACCCTACTCACTCCCTACATCCCTTTTGCATTTTTTTTCACCCTCACCTGTTTTCCTATTCAAATCTCTTCATACTCATCTTACCCTCATTCACCAATCCACCACTCTTCATTCACCACAAAGAGGAACAACTGTACACAAAGAGGAATAGCTATATAATAATGGAGAGGGACAGTGAGTATGAAATGGAGGAAGAAGCCCATAGTGACAGTTCCAGGGAGAGAGAAACACAGGGCATAAAGCCTCATTAGGGAGGAAAACATTTCAGAGAGGAGCCCACCAGTTTGAGGGAGCCTTGTGCCAAATCTAGGCAAGTTTGGTGAGTTTTTGTCATTTTGAAATTTTGAAATTCTCCAACACGGAAATTTGCCCTAGGTGGTGGCGCTACGCTTTTGACTAAGAGATTTTTTGGATAAATGGTTTGCGTATTTGGATCCATCATGATGAGGACATCAATCCCTGAAAGTTTTAGCAATTTTGGAGCAAAACTTGGTCACCTAAAGGTCAAAAAACCATCAAAAAATGACCTCTCTGCCTCTTTTTGGACACACAGGAAGCAGTCTTGGGAGATTTCACTTTTGAGGGGTCAAATGACCTTCAAATGAAACAATTAAATATGTTCCAGAAATTAGACAGGAAGACCTTTCTAATGAGCACTCTTGGGCTCAATTTGGCTAAGGGAAGGCTTCCAAAATCAGCTGAGAAGTGGTGCTACGCACCTGGCCAGTGGCACTACGCATAGAGCCAGTTTGCTCAAAAATCCAAATTTCGCCTAGTTTTTCTACAAGTTGACTTTTCTTTCATTTTGGATGAATTTATGATTGTAAATGATGCTATTCTATGTAAATGTAATTGTAAAATGACCTTAAAGGGTAGATTCATCATTTTGAGGTGGTTTGGGGGTGAATGAATCAATTTCCATGGTTTTAGAGGCAAGTTGTTCCACTGCCTATATTCCTATTCCTAGTTTAGATATGGTTGAAACAGTCCCTTATCTCTTGGATTTGACCCTTGATAGCTAGCATAGGTGGTTTTCATGTCTATATTATGTATTTTTTCAGTCATTAGCAAAGGTTGGACTCTCTTGGATGCTCTGAGCTACATTGTACATCTCTATAGCAGTTTGGCTAGGAAATAGACCAAGATTTGCGGCTATTTTTGTGGGATTCTTGTGGGAATGTGTTTTTGCATTTTTTCTTATTCTGTCATTGGTTTTTATCATGTGTTATGTGTACCAAAAGCTAATTCATTCTCCTAACTAAATGAAATCAAGATAGATAGGTAGAATACATTGGTTAGAGTGCTCTACCTTGGGAATCCATTTAGTTTTTGATGTTTTCTACTATTTGAAGAAGACTCATGATCTTTGCATGCCCTCCTCAGCCCCTCACCAGTCTTAGACCTACCATATCACTCAATTTCTAGTGCTTAAACACATACCTACCTCACCCCACAGAACACCCTGCATTCCTGACTTGATTTCCCGGACCCAAAGCTGCCTGCTCCAATTGATTCAGCAAGAAAACCAACAAAATCAATCAAAAACCATAGAGCTACTATACCTAGCCTAAAATCCATATTTTATCCAGTCATATTGATTGAGATTGATAAGGAGAGAGCCCTCTCCCGACCTGGTAGGGCTAGCTACCAGGTTAAGCTTGGTTTGTGGTTATCCTATGATTGCCTCCCTTCAACCTGAGGTCAATCTAGGCTCTAACATAGTGGCGACCATACTGGGGAGTGTAGTTTTATGTTACTCAGTGAAATATATCAAGTTTAGATCTGATTGTGGATGGTGGACAACGATCAGACATCGAAAGGCTGAAATCATTCACCTGGCGACTCCAAATCAGTTTTGAGATTAGATCCAAGGACTCCACTGGAGGATGAACTTAACCAGCAAAAACATGAAAGGAAAATATGGAAACATCAGGTATTCAAGTTGGAATTTCATCCAAGACATTATGTTCTTTGTTATAAATTATTTCTTCTCTTTTCCCGAGAATGTCAAGAAGGCTTTACAAAGCATACTGTATTTGAGAAAAGATCCTAGACCTGCATTTGATTCTTTCCCTTTGAAGATTGTGAATACCAAATATTCGCATGCCTTTGATCTTGATCAAGACCATTCTTCCGAATCTTATGATGATCATCTTCAAAATGATGAGCCTAAAGAGACCAAGACTGATTCTACAACTTCTGTACATACCCCTATACCTTGTAAAATTCTAGATAGATACAAGCCTCTGATTTTACCTCCTATATCCCATGCTTTCCCTAAAAATCATTACCTATATCTACCAAGATTTTATGGCGAATGTGACAACATCATTGTTGAGAGACATGTACTGAATTTTGAGTCTTTTCTTGACCTTTTTGAAGTTGATGAAGAGAATGTCAATATTAGGCTTTTTTCTCTTTCTTTGCAAGGAAAATTCCAGAGTTGGTTCAAAACCCTGCCTGATGCAAGCCTCTTAGATTTCCAGCAGTTTGTTAAATTTTTCCTCGACAAGTGGGTGGTCAAAAAGAACCCTTTCTTGATTCTAGAAGAGTATAACCAGCTAAAAAGACTGCCAGGGGAGACAGTACAACAATTTTCTGCTAGATTTAACCAAATCTATTTTTCGATGTTGGTTACTATAAGACCTCCTCCTAGATCTGCTCTCTTACACTACCCGGATGCCTTTGATCCGGAAATGGAGTTTCAGCTGAGAGAAAGGAACCTTGCAACAATTGAAGAGATGCAAAACAATGCAGTAGATGTAGAGGCTAATTTGTTGATCAGAAGGGAAAAGTTGAAGGAAGAAGAGGTGAAGAGCATAGATCCAGAGGAATCAACATCTCTAGAAGTAAAGCTCGACATTTTGGTAAGTGCAGTGGAATAGATGATGCAAAAGATCATCACAAGGAATGAGTATGATGTTCAAGACCATGGCCCGCTGATTGAAGAAGAACAAGTGGCTGATCCAAAACATTTTCTTTCTTATCCAGTGGTCATAGATCTAATAATGATTGTTTTATAGATCATCTTGGAGAAGAGAGATATGTTGATCTGGCATGTATGCTGGATGATGTGTTTTATACTGATGATTTGCCTCAGTTTGATTAGTATGATGATGATTATGTTCTCCAAACAAAAGCTAATCTTGTAGACAAACCAGAAGCTGGTTTGTGGAAGGAGGAAGTTCACTTTCAACAGTTCAAGTATAGTGATCAACCGTTACATATAAGCCATGGAAGTAAGGAGGAAAGTGCATCAAATTTTGAAGTAAGTGAAGGATCTTTGCCTTTTTGTTTTACTTCATTTCAGTTCATCAGAGACAACTTTCATGCAATTAGAAATCAACTACCGATAAGTTTCGATCTTGACCATTTAGAGGGCAATGGAATCCTTGTTCAAGACTTCTCATGTCTAGATTTGCAGCCCCCGAATGCCATTGATTTTCAAGTTGTATATGAATACTTGGAAGATGGAACATATAATCATATAATGCAAGATGATTCTCGTACCATTCTGTTTTGAATCATTTCAGTTTTTGAAGGGAAAATTGCATAGCATATCTTGAAATGAGCATCTTGTAAAAAATCATGCAATCTCATTAGAACCAACAGAAAATGGGTTGCAACAGTCATTTCAAGTTTTTCACAATCCAACAGTTGATGTGTTGGATAATGTTTGCAATCAAAGTCCTTCTCCATTAGCTAGTTGTGAGCTTGAAACAAGTATTGATGCAAACTTGATCCGACAGCTGGTTTCTTTATCATTTTCAACAGGGGTCTCGTCACAAAGCTCAGATGAAAGTTTGCATTCATGGTATGAGGAAAAGCAAAGCAATCAATTGGATGAGCTAAGTCCCAATGCACATGAATTTCAAGATACTTATGCAGTATTTTTGGAGCTGGATAGAGAATCCATATTACTCAACGGATCCGTTTACAAGTTTTCATGGGAGTTTCCTTTCAGTAGTTCTATCCTGTTGTTCATAAGAAAGCACTTGCGAAGAATTCCAACAACAACCATAATGCTTACTTGGTTGCATTGGTTGTTTCATTTCACTTGATCAAGTGATGAATGGAACAATTACAGTAGGTTCTATTGAATAAGCTCCATTTTGAGTATCTTTTCTAGTTTGTCAGTTGCGTTTAGTATCGAGTCAATTTTTAGTTGAGTAAAAGTCAGTTTTCGTTGTCAAGTCGTTAGTATTCAGTCATGTATTTCAGATTGGGTTTTGTTTTTTACTCCATGCCCAATGGATAAGGCTACTTGGTCTACAATGTTCTTGGCACCTCCAAGGAGCTACCATCCCCAATGGAGTCAATGTTAGTGTCAGTATTTGAAGCCTTCCACCAGCGATCAAACATGCTCTTACAAAGTGGTCTTAGGGTTTCAAAGTCAAATTTTGTCATTTCAGTGAGTCTTCAAGTAAAATTTGGTCACTAGGTATTAGGTCTGGGATTGGTTTTCACTCCTTTCAAAGTTTTCCAAGTGTTGGTCCATGTCACCATTCAGCTAAGTGTACCATCATTCAAAGAGTTGTCATCATCATTTCAGGTTCAAATGGGTCATTTTTCACCTTGTTCGTGCTTTAGTTGTACTTGGGTAAGGCTCATTTCCCTCTCCTAGGGTTTTGAAGGTAGTTTTTATTGAATGGTCAAATAATCAAAAGAACTTGTATCCTGATGTTCATACACCTTCCCCTATCCTTAATATACCTTCTTAAGCACTTCCCATCACTGATATCCCTCAAATTCATCACTTTCCCACAAACCCTAGCTTCTTGCTACAATTTGACAATTTTCTAGGCTAGGCCTGTGTTTTTCCCTTTTGGCCTCCTTCCCCTCATTCAATATTTGAAATTCAACTTTCCCCTACTTCCTAACATCTCCCCCTATTCTCCAAAATTTTCTCAAGAATTTAGAAGCCCCTTATCCCCTTCATTTCCCTTCATTTCTACCAATCCCTTGTTCCACATATTGGGATAGGTTTTATTAAAATGACATTTCCAAGAAATAGAAGATGAATTTGAAAAAAGTGAGAGATTTTTTTGTCCATCATTGACCCAAGAAGAAAAACCTCTTTCAGTTTTTCCATAGGTTTCATGGTTTGGGAGAAATGTTTAAAGCATCATTCTCCTGAGGAGGGTTAATGCACCTCTGGAGTGATCTTGGTAAAATCAATTTTTCTCCTAGGTGGAATGACCAAATGACTTTTTTGATGAGTCAGTTGATAAGTAGATACAAATATCTTTCCAATGAGCTATCGTGAGCTCAATTTGGAGTTGATAAAGACCTTCAAAAGTTGATTGCAACAGGCACTCTACATTTGGGCAGCCTCATTCTGCACATTTTGACCAGTCTTGGGAGATTTGACTTTTGATAGGGCAAATGAAATCCAAATTTAAAAATTCAAGATGTTCTGGAAAGTAGACTCAAAATATAACAAGCTATCACACACCCAATTTGGATACCAGGAAGGCCTTCAAAAGTGTCCTGCAAAAAGTTGCTACGCACCAAAATCTAGCGCAACGCACCTGGGTTTTCTCTGCTGTGTTATTTTGAACTAGCGCTACACACCTAGAATTTGAGTTACAAACAATTGAAAATTTCATAAAATCACCTCAAAACTCCCAAATTCCTCCATTTCAAGTAAGTAACATCACTATTCTTGCTAAAAATAATTGTTGCATCAGTTTTGGGTTGTGTTGTCTCTCAAAAACATCAAACCCTAATTGTCACTAAATTATCTCATATATTGTAAAAATACACTCATTACTGCTGTCCCATATCATCTTTTACTGTTTCCCTAAACCCCATCCTCCCATACATAATTCCCTAAACTTTTCCCTAATTCCCAAACCCTATACCCATACATCCCAAACCCTACACTATTCACTAACCCTACTCACTCCCTACATCCCTTTCCTATTTTTGTTCACCCTCACCTATTTTCCTATTCAAATCTCTTCATACTCATCTTACCCTCATTCACCAATCCACCACTCTTCATTCACCACAAAGAGGAACAGCTGTACACAAAGAGGAACAACTGTACAATAATGGAGAGGGACAATGAGTATGAAATGGAGGAAGAAGCCCATAGTGACAATTCCAAGGAGAGAGACACACAGGGAAGAAAGCCTCATAAGGGAGGAAAACATATCAAAGAGGAGCCCACCAGTTTGAGGGAGCCTTGTGACAAATCTAGGCAAGTTTTGGTGAGTTTTTGTCATTTTGAAATTTTGAAATTCTCCAACACAGAAATTTTCCTTAGGTGCGTAGCACCACCAGCATTATGCTTTTGACTGGGAGACTTTTTGGAGAAATGGTTTGCATATTTGGATTAGCATGATGAGGACATAAATCCCTGAAATTTTCAACAATTTTGGAGCAAAACTTGGTCACCTAAAGGTCAAAAAACCATCAAAAAATGACCTCTCTGCCTCTTTTTGGACACACAGGAAGCAGCCTTGGGAGATTCCACTTTTGAGGGGGGAAATGACCTCCAAATGCAAAAATTCAAGATGTTCCAGAAACTAGATAGGAATACCTTTCCAATGAGAAATCTTGGGCTCAATTTTGCTAAGGGAAGGCTTCCAAAATCGGCTGAGAAGTGGTGTTATGCACCTGGTCAGTGGTGCTACGCATAAAGCCAGTTTGCTCAAAATTCCAAATTTTGCCTAGTTTTTCTACAAGTTGACTTTTTCTCTCGTTTTGGATGAATTTATGATTGTAAATGATGCTATTCTGTGTAAATGTAATTGTAAAATGACCTTAAAGGGTAGATTCTGTAGGAATTTACAGGGTAAGTTCCACAGAAAGAATACCAAAAGGACACCGCTCACAACCAGATCTCAAATCAATACACCAGTATTTTTGACGTGGTTAAAACCCTCAGAGTGCAAGGAGGGAAACAGTCCACGGCCTGTCCCAACGTGGGTACTACAGGCAATTTATTAATCAAGGAATGAAAATTTACATAAGCTTCTCTCATGCACGGATTACCCGAACAATGACCCTCCATGCGCTTTAAATAGAACTCATGGACCAATCGGGTGTCAAGCCACGGATCAAGTGTCGGTAATACCGAGGTGAGAGTGAACCGTCGGATCACTACATATCGTGACCGTCGGATTGTAAGTTACAAAATGTACAACGGTAAAGAAACACACTTTACCTAACTCTATACTAGACCAAGTTGAACTTAACTATATCCTATGTGTCGGAATATCCTAACATCCCCCCTTAAGAACAACTTGGGATAGGATTGAAGGATTTACAAATATGACACAAATAGGAGAAGGAAGGAGGCACTAGAGCCTATCCCCCCTTAGTGACAACTTCCTGAACTCCAAGCATATATCGAAGTTTAGTGAACTTCGCCTCTGTGAGAGCCTTTGTGAAGATGTCTGCAACCTGATCATCAGTTGGACAATATTGCACTTCAAGAACATGGTCATGAATGAGCTTTCTGATGAAGTGCATGTGTAGTTCAATGTGTTTGCTGCGCTGATGCTGGACTGGATCTTTGCATAGCTGAATGGCACTTTGATTATCACACCAAAGTGTGGTTGGATGTTGCTGCTCAAAGCCAAACTCTGATAGGATCTGACAAAGCCACAAGGCTTCCTTACTAGCTTCCACGGCACCACGATACTCTGCTTCTGCTGATGAAAGAGAGATGGCGGCCTATTTCTTGCAAGCCCATGTAATAGGTCCTGAACCAAGAGTGAAGACATAACCGGCAGTAGACTTCCGATCATCAGGGTCACCAGCCCAATCAGAATCAGTGAAACCAACTAACAGAGGAGCTGCTTTGGCACTGTAATGAATCCCAAACTGTACTGTACCTCGAACATAACGAAGTATTCTTTTAGCTGCTTTCCAATGACTTTCACGGGGGTTTTGCATAAAACGAGCAACAAGGCCAACAGCAAAGGAAAGATCAGGACGAGTATGGGTTAAATACAAGAGTTTTCCGACAAGTTGACGGTATAAGGTAGCATCAACTTCAGGAGAAGTACAAGAGACTGAAAGTTTGACTCCAGACTGAAAGGGAGAAGGGGCTGGCTTACAGTCTTCCATGTGAAAATGACGAAGAATATCACAAGCATACTTGGACTGGGAAAGGAAAATACCCTCTTGGGATTGCAAGACTTGAAGACCGAGAAAATAGTGTAAGTGTCCTAAGTCTGTCATTTCAAATTTCTTTTTAAGGCTGGACTTCACATGGTTTATAAGGTTGGGATCACTACCAGTAAGAATAAGATCATCAACATAAAGAACAAGGATGATAAGAGAGTTGCCCACTTTCTTGGTGTAGACAGTATTGTCAGAATGACACCTAGAAAAGCCAGATTCTAAAAGAAAGCTATCCATTTTGGCATACCAAGCCCGAGGAGCTTGCTTGAGGCCATAAAGGGATTTCTTAAGTCGACAAACAAGGCTGGAGTCTGTTTGTATGAAGCCAATGGGTTGTTCCATATAGATTTCTTCCTGCAAGTCCCCATGCAAGAAGGCAGATTTAACATCCATCTGATGGACTTCCCATTTTAAAGAGGCAACAAGGGAAAGAACAAGGCGGATAGAGTTCATTTTGGCAACGGGGGAGAAGGTTTCAGTGTAGTCAATGCCTTCGACCTGTGAAAAGCCCTTAGCAACGAGACGAGCTTTATGTTTATCAACTTTCCCATCTGGTCCATACTTGGTTCTGTAAACCCATTTACATCTAACAAGTTTGCGTCCCTTTGGTAGAGGAACAAGATCCCATGTATCATTTGTCATTAATGAATGATATTCTTCATTCATAGCTGCTTCCCAATGTGGATGGCCTGAAGCTTCTGCAAAAGTGTCAAGATCATGATTTACTGGAGCTTGAGCCAGTAAAGAAGAGGCTCTTTCAAACTGAGAACGTGTACGTCGCTGATCTGTAGGATCACCGGCAAGATCACCTGCTGCATCCCGAGTAGCACGGACCCATCTTGGAAGTTGAGGATCCTGAGAAGGTGGGGGAGGATTATCATCCTCGCTTTCATCATCTGAAGAAGAAATGTTTTCAAAAATAGAAGAGATAGGAAGAGGTGGCACATCCGCCGGACTAGGCTCGCAGGCCGATTTATTTTCATCAAATTTTACATCTCTTCTAATGATAACATTTTTGGACTTAAATGGAATAAGTCTATAACCTTTTACATCTTCAGAATATCCAACAAAAGTACATTTCTCACTCTTAGGTTCTAAAGCTTTATGCTTTTCATCTGGAATATGGGCCCATGCTTCACTTCCAAACACACGAAAGTGACTTACATCTGGTTTAATGGAACTCCAGGCTTCTTCTGGAGTGATATTCTCTAGAACCTTAGTAGGAGTGTGATTGATTATATAATTTGCACAATTAATTGCTTCGGCCCAAAAACTAAGACTGAGTCCTTTAGATTGCAGCATACAATTAGCCATTTCCTTTAAGGTGCGATTTTTCCTTTCAGCTACACCATTTTGTTGTGGAGTGTATGGAACAGTATGTTGCATTTGAATTCCATTTTCGGTGCAAAAGTTGATGAATGTGTTTTTGACATATTCTCCACCATTATCAGTTCTTAGCTTAAGAATTTGATGTCCAGATTGTTTTTCAACAAAGGCTTTGAAGGCCAAAAAAGTGTTAAATACTTCGCTCTTGAGTTTTACGAAGTATACCCAAGTGCGTCTGGAGAAATCATCAATGAAAGTTAAGAAGTACTTGCAGCCACTGAATGAAGCAACAGGAAGAGGACCACATAAATCACTGTGCACAAGCTGTAAAGGGGCTGAGGCGTGCCAAGAGGCACGTTTGTCAAAACTGTCCCGATGATGTTTTCCGAGTACACATCCGGAACAAACACCATCTCTGCAAGATACCATAGGAAGACCTGTCACCATATTTTCTTTACATAGATGCTGAAGGGAGCGATAGTTTAAGTGACCAAATCGCTCATGCCAAAGTTTGCTCACTTCATCATTATGAGCAACAAATACTGAGGGAAGAGTGGATGACCCAAAGTTGTGAAACTTATACAACCTTTTGGAATCATCAGCAAGACCAGTAGCTAGAATCTGTTTAGGATCTTTTAGATCCTTGATTACAACATCATGAGGTGAAAATTCAACAATTTTACCTTCACCTGAATGAGTTATCTGATAGACAGATAGAAGGTTGCAGGATAAGGTTGGAACACATAATACATCATTAAACTGACCATTGTCTAGATGAACAGTTCCAGTCCCTACAACATTAAGAGATCTATCATCACCAATATATATATATTTTGGTGTTACAATCATTTAAAGAAGAAAACATGGCTTGGTTTTTGGCCATGTGACAAGAGGCTCCAGAATCAATGAGCCACTCATGAGAATGAGAAGAAGAAGAAGATACATTTAATGCATAACCAGACTGAGATGATTGACAATGACATGCAGAAAGTGCCATTCCGGAAGTTGAAGTTGAAGTAGGCTCCACATGGATGTTATGTTTCTTCATTGCGGCTTCCAAGGCTTCCATCTTCTTAAAGCATTTAGATTCTAAGTGGCCATCTCGATTACAAAAGTTACAATGTCTATCAGTCTTCTTCCATTTGTTTTTATTGGTCTTATCATTTTGCTGAAATGATCTTTCATGTTGAGGCTGAGATGGTTTAGGACCATTCTTTTGAGGATATGACTTCTTAGGATTCTTTGAATTTGGTTGCTGTTGGGCGGCTAACGCTTTCGTGGAAGAGTTTCCAAGATTAAGAAGACCAATGTGTAAGAGTTTTTCTTGTTCTCTTATTAAGGAATCACAAAAGGAGTCAAAGGAAGGGGCCTTGTAGTCTTGTCCTTGACAAATGAAAGCTTCCCTTGTAGAATGGAAAGTGGAAACAAATACAAGTAGGCTGGTCCCAACTTAGTAAGGATGGAATAAATAAGGTTACCATCTTCTTTCTTAACTTTAACACCTTCCAAGAGATATCTAAGGGTCTTGAATTTGGACAAGAAATCTTCAATGCAAGAAAAATTATTAGGATCCAAAGTAAGCAGCTCATTTTCAAGTTGATGGGCTCTAATTTCATTTTTAATCCCAAAAACTTTAGCAAGTTTTTCTAATGCTTCATGAGGAGTCTCAAGTCCTGCAATGTGGAATCTAAGATCAGGAGAAATAGACATCCCTATCAAACCTCGTGCTTGATCTTGTCTATTTTCCCATTTTGCCGCCTTGTCTTCATCTTTTGGTTTCTTCTCTTGGTCTGTGGCTATTCTGAAGAGACCTTTACTTCTAAGTAAATCTTCCATGTAGTCTACCCATTGGAAGTAGTTAGTGCTGTCAAGAATGACTTGGCATGGACTTTCCATTTTAAAAAAAAAAAACTGAAGCTGAAGATGCTGAAAGTAAGTGTTCCAACGGATAGATCTCGAAAAAATAGGCGGTTTTAAAAAAAACGGCTCTGAAAAAGGCTTCCGGATGAAGAAATTATGGCTTTTTGAAAAAAAAATTGTTGACGTTGCCGGCAAAGTGCGCGAATGTGCGGGAATGAAAAAATCCGCCCCCACAAAATGGAGACTTGAACCCAAGACCTCTACTCTCTTAAAATAGCTTTGAACCAATTGATCTATACAAAAAATTTGAGAGAGAGAGAGAGAGAGAGAGAGAGAGAGAGAGAGGGGGGGGGGGGGGGAGGCCTTGGTTTGCGTGCTTGCCTTGAGAAAGCTCTTTTTCCCTACAAAACACAAAACACAAAACCCAACACGAACATGCAAAGAAAAACGAACCTTGCGGCTCGAAGTTAGCTTTAGCCAAAAAACTAGAAATTTAAAAAAAAAATCTCAAAGTTAGCTTTAGCCGAAAAACTAAATATTTTTCTCAATGTTTCTGATTTTCCGAGATCACACTAAGGTGCAGGGAAAAGAGCATACGCATGAGAAAAATCCTTCCTTTCTGTTTTTGATTTGCCCAGATCGCACAGAGTCGCAGGGCAAAGAGCATACGCAGAAATGAAAGGTATAGATCCGGTTAAAAAAAAGGCTAAATAAACTGAGACCGAAATAAGCAGAGAGAAAATAACAGTAAACTGCAAAAAAAAACACTGTATACCTCCCGATCTGAAAAATGACGCAACTAGGGCTACCGGAAACCTTTTCGCGTGAAACGAAAGGGGTTCCTCACTGGAACAGATGCTCCGATTGCAACAGAGCAGTCCTCTCGGCCCGAAAGCAGTCAGAAACAACAGATCTAGGAAACGACAGTCGCATGCAGTTCTACCGGCTTCAGATTTGGATCACCAACGGACGCGGCCCTCAAATAGCTCTGATACCATGTAGGAATTTACAGGGTAAGTTCCACAGAAAGAATACCAAAAGGACACCACTCACAACTAGATCTCAAATCAATACACCAGTATTTTTGACGTGGTTAAAACCCTCAGAGTGCAAGGAGGGAAACAGTCCACGGCCTGCCCAACGTGGGTACTACAGGCAATTTATTAATCAAGGAATGAAAATTTACATAAGCTTCTCTCATGCACGGATT
The DNA here is from genome assembly GCA_031772625.1 of Pinus tabuliformis. Lineage (NCBI taxonomy): Eukaryota > Viridiplantae > Streptophyta > Pinopsida > Pinales > Pinaceae > Pinus > Pinus tabuliformis. Next base: position 1,198,576,274 of record CM062804.1, read on the forward strand.
ACCCGAACAATGACCCTCCATGCGCTTTAAATAGAACTCATGGACCAATCGGGTGTCAAGCCACGGATCAAGTGTCGGTAATACCGAGGTGAGAGTGAACCGTCAGATCACTACATATCGTGACCGTCGGATTGTAAGTTACAAAATGTACAACGGTAAAGAAACACACTTTACCTAACTCTAACCTAACTCTATACTAGACCAAGTTGAACTTAACTATATCCTATGTGTCGGAATATCCTAACAGATTCATCATTTTGAGTTGGTTTGGGGGTGAATGAATCATTTTCCATGGTTTTAGAAGCAAGCTGTTCCATTGCTTATATTCTTGTTCCTAGTTTAGATATGGTTGAAACAGTCCCTTATCTCTTGGATTTGACCCCTGATGGCTAGAATAGGTGGTTTTCATGTCTATATTATGTATTTTTTCAGTCATTAGCGAAGGTTGGACTCTCTTGGATGCTCTGAGCTACATTGTACATCTCTACAGCAGTTTGGCTAGGAAATAAACCAGGATTTGCAGCTATTTTTGTGGGATTCTTGTGGTAATGTGTTTTTACATTGTTTCTTCTTTTGTCATTGGTTTTTCTCATGTGTTATGTATGCCAAAATCTAATTCATTCTCCTAACTAAATGAAATCAAGATAGATAAGTAGAATACATTGGTTATAGTGCTCTGCCTTGGGAATCCATTTAGTTTTTGATGTTTTCTACTATTTAAAGAGGACTCATGATCTTTGCACGCCCTCCTCAGCCCCTCACCAGTCTTAGACCTACCATCTCACTCAATTTCTAGTGCTTAAACACCTACCTACCTCACCCCATGTAACAGCCTGCATTCCTGACTTGATTTCCCGGACCCAAAGCTGCCTGCTCCAATTGATCCAGCAACAAAACCAACAAAATCAATCAAAAACCCTAGAGCTATTATACCTAGCCTAAAATCCATATTTGATCTAGTCATCTCGATTGAGATTGACAAGGAGAGAGCCCTCTCCCGACCTGGTAGGGCTAGCTACCAGGTTAAGCTTGGTTTGTGGTTATCCTAGGATTGCCTCCCTTCAGCCCGAGGTCAATCTAGGCTCTAACACATATAATACATCCATGTAAACTCGCTAGCCCCAACAGTGGAATGTTACAGCCACATCCACCTACTCCTCCAAACATATGAACTAGCTCAGTGCAATGGAGAAGCGAAGGCGCGTTACAGTATTGTCCAAGCTCTTTCCAAGATAGTCTTATCAGAAGCTTGGCTGACCAAAAGCCTATACAATGAGTTATGAGGGATTATTTATATCAAAGGATGGGATGACCCTTGACATTCCCCTTTGTGACAGTTCAACTAACCTCACAACTCTTCACCTACTCTATGACTGTTACATCCAACTATTAACACTTGACCTACACTTGACATGACTCAACATTACAATGCACATGTACTCATGTGAGACAACATGGCTTGAGAAAGCCTTGCAAGACATCATTGACACCCAGTCCGTTGTGATGAGACCAACTCTTTGACATGCTTATGATGGTGAAAGTGGTGAGATGATGCCAAGCTTGGTCGTCCGTGATGATGTGCATGCACCTCATGGTGACATCTTGATGAAGCGAACTCTTGCCTCGGTTGCCACCGGTGCATTGTTTCGATCCCTTCATCCAACTCGTATGATAACATGTGCATGGCATTCTTAGTGCGGATAAACCAGAAACACACTGATGCATAGTGTCCGTGCTAATCTTCAAGTGTTTGTTGGTGGCAATGCAGATCAGCATGCCGAAGTACATATTCAGCTCCAATTGGACTTGCTTCTTGTTTATGCCTTGGTGAGTGTGTGGAATGGGTTGGATTGCATGTGTGCACACAATGACATGCATGTTGTTGATTCCCTTGCATGTGATCAACAACATTGCTCACTATGTATGCTTTGTGTTAGCTGTTGGGATGGATATTTAACTTGTACGCGCGCAGTCTCATCTGTGAGTGCACATTGCGCCCACTGTTGTTCCTAATCTTGCTGCAACTTGTTTGTCTATCTATGTAGCTTCATGTTCTTCCTTGAGTTGTTGCTTCAACACATGCAACTCCTTCTTTGTTCCATTCTCTGTCTTCGTGCAACCTTCATGTCATGTCGTCACCTCATCGTTTGAGTCTCCAAAGTTGCTTTCATTATCAGTGGATCTTCTTGATCTGCAACTTTGTCTCTCCTATGTGTTGTCAACAACCTTCCTCTTACGTTCACTACATTCGGTATGTTTCCTTCAGCTGTTGTTCATGATTTTCTTGTTGTGATGTTGTTGTTATCATATTTTTATGTCCTTGTCTACGAACAACTTGATGTCTATGTGAGTAGGCAAGCTCATAGACACTTGATCGACTGCATCTCTAGGTGTGATTTGAACGGTGTCTTCGACTCTGCTCTCTTGGAAACCATTGTAATTTCACTATTGAGAGGTAGATGAGCACCTACAATACCCGTGTGACTGATCATGAAGGTTGTGCACTTTTGTCCGGGAGGTCAGGAGACCGACTGCCAAGACTGCACGAGGTAGAGTCTGGGCTGCTGGGAGACTGAATGACTGCTGGAACTACACAATGCACAGTCTAGCTTGGATGTTGACTGTTGGGATTGCGTAATGCGCAATCTCTGCTGGCAAAAGCTACAGGCTTAGTGACTGCATTGCACAATTTTCTTGGCCAGTAGTCACTATCCCTCAGGATTGCGCAAAACAAGCCTGGGGAATAGTTGCTAGGTAGAAATGTGCATTTCTGGGGAGGAAGGAAGAGCATTCCCTCTCAATATTGCGTAATGTTGTCTTGGTGAGGCTCTTGGTGGGGCAGAGTCCGGGCCGAAGTTGGCCAGACTTGCCAATGGGCAATTGAAAGTGAATGTGAGTGAAAATGCATGTTAATACTAAGTGTAAGCATAAGTGAATGATCATGCATGCAAATGGTGAATGACAGATTCAGACAATGGAATGACATGCATGTGGGTGAGGCGAGTCTCTGAATCGACAATCGTTCGCAAAAAATAGTTTCATGCATGCGACAACAGTGAGATGTTAACGAAAATTGAAATGCTGCTAGGACAAGCTAATATATGTGTAAATGACAGCAGGCATTCAAATAAATCAAGCAAACAATACTCATACAAGTGAAAATACAAAAGCGACAAAAATGCAACACAAGGCGTGGGAAGCGGGCTTACCCCAAAGCAACTGAGCTGAATGTGCCAACTTCTCCTAGATGTGATGTGGGATGTCAGGGCTGCAAGGTTGATGTGAGGAATGAGCTCTGTAGCATCTGGTTGATGAGTTTCGATAACATCGAGGTTGTGACATGCATGCCACAACTCTAGGGAAAGCGACACTTGGTGGGAGGTTTTTGAAATGATCCTTGCATGTAACTTCCAACTGCTAATCATAGATCCTTGAAACAAGGGATGCCTTTGCATATTTCCTTGGGAGAAGCAACCTATGCATGCAAATCATTTTTTCTCGTTCCCGTAGGGAACTAGTCAACTCAGCTACACATGCAAGAGACTGCTCGACTGCTTGAAGGAAATGCACATTTTTGGCTAGGAGCTGGGCTGACTACCCAGGAGATTTGTGCAATTTCTGGGCAGAGCAGTTGATTGCTGCCCAAATTTTCACAAATCCTAGGCTGAGCAGCCCTGCTAGGGAAAATTGCGCAATTACTGCTAGGAGTGTTGACTGGCATAATTGCACAATCTTGGAGCCCAACAGACTACCAGATAGGATTGCACAATTTTTGGAGGGAAGGCTAGTTGACCTCCAGAAATGCGCAGTTTTCTTGGGGAAGCTTCTCAGCCTGCAGCTGGACCAAGTCCGGGTGAACAGCTTGTGAGGGGAATGGATCAAGTTATGATTGATAGGCTACCTCTGTGCAAGAAAGGCACTTAATCTTGTGAACTTGATGAAGCAAGGAAAGTTGCTGTGAAGGTTGGAAGGGAGGCTCCAAAATGAAGCTAAGGTAAAATTTTGGAGGGTGGTTGTAGCCGCTACAATAAGGCCCAAAGCCCAGAATGGAATGATAGCTCAGAATCAGTAAAAATATAGGAAAACAATGATGCAAAAGCAATAAATTGAACAAGACCATAATGAGACCCCCACTAGCCATGAAAGACATTTCGGCAAACATATCTTCAACATGTAATCTATAGGTGTAAACAACAGGATTAAGTATATGGATCTCATACTTATTTGAGAATCACTATGAACCATTCTTCCCTCATGTCAATTTTTGCATTATCCTTTATTAGGTCATAGACACATTATTCATTCATATGCAAGTGAAAACATGCTGAGAGTCATACATAGTTGATGTCATAAAATATGCATATAACCAACATAATAGGAACATAAATACCATAAACATATCATCCATCAAAATCCACATGTACATCAATACATTTACACATGAAAATAAAAGGAATGAATCTCTCATTAATGAATGTAATGAACCAACTGGATATGGGACTACCATGTTCCACCTGACCATATATTGGTTGAGCCAAGTATCTATTCAACCAATCACCCCCTTTCAATATTCCAAGCATGTGTGTGGTACTCATAGAACACGTTAAAAACACCAATCAACTTGGATGCCACTAGAGTTCTCCGCTTACAACATGAGTAATTTGAGTGCCTCCTAGTCTCTTAGGCTTTACCGTGCATCCACAGTCTGATCCAGGGATCACTAGGCCCTACACCTAGACATGCTCTCTAGGATTTACCGTGCATCCTATCTCGAGACCACTACACCCAACGGAGAGAAAATCCACCTGTTGGCTTTATCGTATATCCCTCCATTCACCGGCAAGGATTCCTAGGCCCATCAAGGCATACAATTTGGCTTTATCACAACCCACAGTCCAGTTCAGGGGCTACTAGGCTAGTGGCTCTGTGATCCTTAGTTTGGTTTAGGGACCACTCAGACCATGTGTTTGTCAATTTGAAGATCCACCCCACTCAGTTTTGAATCCAATCTGGCCATCCCACAGAAACCGTATGAGAGAACCCATCTCATCAAAGCTAACAGGAAATGATAAGGCTAGGCTGAAAATACTATCACACCTAGAAAAACCCATGCCATGGTAGAAAAGAAACACATGCAATCCCATCCATGGAAAATCTAGTAAGGCAAATACACATGCAAGTTGATATCTACAATGAAGTATGTTGTAGTTGCTTGATCTTGCCTCTCCCTGCTTGATCTTTGCTTTCTCTAGCCTTCTTTGTTTTTCTTGCTCCAATGCCAAAGTGCTCCAAGAAACTCTAAGGGTCCAAGAGTGAGAGAGAAAGAGAAAGAATAATCAGAGAGCTCTAAAACTCAACTGACAAAAGATTACCAACTGATCCTCATAAGCACTTTTATTAATGAGGTCTTTATTTTCTTCATTTTCCATTATTTTCCTCGTCACTTGCAACATGTGACCTTTCACCTCCCTTTTCCCCTAATTTCCATTATTTTCATAAATAAATGTGCCAAAAATGCCATTTTTCTTTTCCAAAGCCTTAGCCATTGCCTTTGCCAATTTCCTTAGCCATAAAAAACCAAATGAGCACCCCCTAGGATGTCTTGCCCAACATTTAGCTTGGAATATGTGTCCTATTAACCATGGTTATTGTTTTTTACTTTTATTACATGGAATTTTCACCAGGGTTGTTATAGTCAATAGGATTATCGTGCACATCCTATGCATATACAACTCGAAGAATCCATGAACATGGGCTGAAAGTCTCCCCTATGTCCAACACAGCTACAACAGAGCTCTCCATAGCTTAACTAGAAATAGCCACTTTCGGATGGGCTTGGGATTCCAGCCACTATATCTCATTGATGTTGCAATACCACTTGCAGCTACTTAGGAAGATTTGGCTTATGTCCAGTCTCAGGCTAAAAAAGTTACCAGCTTCATTGAATGCATTCAACATATCGATCAACAAGGCCATGACATATTGGACAAAGCAAATGATAAGTATAAACAACATCATGATCAACATCAGGTGCCACATAAGTTCCAGATGGCGACAAAGATTGGTTACATTTGCAGTAGGAGCACCTCACTGGGGACTACCACAAGATTTTCCCACTCCAATATGGGTCTTACACCATCACTATGGTTGTAGGAGACAATGCTTTTGAACTTAGCATTCCACCATTCCTTGGCTTGCACCTAATATTCAATGTGGACCGATTGCGACCATACTTTCCCCCATTGTTGGACATATTAGGCATTGTTGAGAAGCTAGCACCAATAGAGCTCAACCCAAGTTGTATCAAACAGGCCACGACTGATAGGATCATGGACACATAGATTAAGAACACTCACCAGTAGAGGATCTAGCTATATTGAGTTGTCAAAGTAGGCCAACTCCTTCACCAGGGCAAGTGGCTCATGAGGGACCAGGTTCAACCAAAATTTCCTCACCTCATGGAGGCTCTGCATGCAATGGGGACCATTACTTCCTAAAGGAGGAGGACTGGTCCAAGTGTATATTGGTCACCACCCATCTATTCCACCTAGACCTCCAACTAGTTGCATCAGTTTCCTTGATTATAGCACAATTTATTATTTTTAGAATTTTTTTAGGTCCTCAACTTTCGAAGTTGTTTAACCCCATAAACGACATTTTTTTGAGGTCTGCAGTAAACTCGTTGCTATAGATAGGATCCTACCGTAAATTTTGTATTACTTGGAGAAACCTTTCTAACAAGGTATTGTACGCACCAAACGAAGATTGTATGACCAAGTTATGACCCCATGAAGTTGGTTGTGCAACTAACCCCAATGGGGCCCACAAACTCTTGGTGTTCCATCTCCTAGGGTTACAATTTTGGTTGTTTAGGGTTTCCATTTGTTGTTCAATAATAAAAAGTCCCTTGAGCCTCATTGTAACATAATTCAAAGGAATATAGCTGCCACATCTCTTGTGAGAGATAAGCTACCATTGCCCGAGCTAGTTTATTTACATTCTGCATGTAAGCATTTTTCAGTTCTTTGATATTAATGAAATGAAGATTTATTTTTGTTGCATCTCTATGTTTATTTTTATATTTGTATTTTGTTTCATTCTTTCATAAGTCCAAATCACTGGAAATCTTTGATGCTTTCCCTCACCCACTCTTACAAAGCGTTAGACCAGATCTCCATTGAAGAGATTAGGCACAATTCGACCTCGATGCCATTAATGAAGGTTTATGAGCTCGGGTTCTCAGTGAAAATGTGACATTCAAATGACTTGCACACCTGCACAAAGATATCCTCTATAACGTGTCCCATGAATATGAGAGACTATCACATTTAAAAAAAATTGGAGGAAGGAAGTTCTAAGGCAATACTTGAAAATTGAAAGTAGGGAAATGGAATGGAGTCTTCCACAAAATATTCACCCACAGTTACATGCTTACCGACCCAACAAAAAAACAACTGCCTTTCCTCACGTCATTCATGTCTCCCAACCATCCTTTCCTCCATTCCAATCCCAACGCTCTAATTTCCAATGGCTTTGGAGTGACATTTTTCAATGACCCAAAGCATAATTTGTTGCCTACTTTTTCCCATCTTCCATATCAATATCAACTGCAAAATCCCCCAAAACAATTTTATATTCTTATTTTTTGTTGAGGATTTCATGAAAATTCCCATGGAATATTGTGCTCTATTTTGGAAAATTTTCACATCTATGCAGCAGATATATTCCTTCCTAATAAAAAAATTAGGTACCATATATTGTTCATGCCTCACAGGCTAAGATTTTTTCTATGCCAATGCTTGTGCTTGGCATTTTACCTCATGGTGTTGCCAGTCCTCTTCCTGATCCAATGAGGAATAGGCATGTTTTTCCTCATCTCCTTAGTATGCTTCTTCTTAATGTGAAAATTCTTGTGCGACAACATTTTGGCTAATAATTTTTCACCCCTCATTGTCGCTCCTGCACCTTTGCTAGGGTCATACTCATGGTGGGATTAATATAATGCAAATATCCTGCGAAATAATGCAATACAAACCTAGAAAATCAAAGTGGAATACCATAGCATTTTATTATCTCAGATTTAATAAGGATGAGATTGTCTCAAATCTAGATGACAGGAATCTCGTGGGATGTGGGGATTTTGGCAAGGTTTACAAAATTACATTCTTGCTGGCAAGACCCTAGCAATGTTCGTCACCGGAATATCATGAAACTTCTATGTTGTCATTTTAGTGGAGAAATAAATATGTTGATATATGAATATGTGTCAAATGGTAGTTTTGCGAATGTTTTTCATTCGTTCGGATATTCTTTTGGATTGGGATGCTTGATTTGGTTTTTCCCTGGGAAAAACCCAGGGTTTGGCTTACCTTTCTTTTTTTTCAATTGATGAATTTGCCTCTGGAGAAGCTCTCAGGTGTACATAGCCCTACCCAGGACTGGACCATGAGACCTGTGGGGCCAAACCTCCCCACCTAATCATTGGACCACATCCTTGGGACTAGAGAGGTTTGGCTTACCTGCACCATAATCTTATGCCATAGGCCTATTGGATGAGTGTTATATTCTTTCCACGACTACCCGACGTGTGGGGGGTTCACGGTGGGGCATTAATCCCCCTACACAAGGTTCGAGGCAATGCCCCAAGAAATTTTTTTGGACCCTATATTAGGTGGGTGGACCTACCTATTGTTTTGTGCATCGATTTCGCACATGGTTTTAGGCATGATGGTTTTCTGTCCATGATATTTTGTAGATCCGGTCAAGGGAACTATGATAAAGTTCTAATCTATGGTTAATGGATTGGGGTTTATGGATGCTTCAACATGTAAATATATGTATTATAACATTAAAAGGAATATAGTGAAAAATCAATCTGGTAGTCCCAGTTTTGGGATCTAGGGAAAAATCTCTCTGTATATACGTTTTATGTTTTATAGCTCTCGCCATTGTTTATTTTCTATTTTTTAGAATTCATATGCAGGTAGTTTCTGTACAGGGTTAAAACCTACAAGGCCTTTCACAAAATAGATCACCAACTAAACTATTCTACTCCTACTATAATGCAATTAAATACCAGATGCAATCAATCGTTGTGCTAGTTGATTAGGTAGTAATATCTTCTATGGTGTTTCACTTGTTGAAATGTGTAACTAGGTTTGGTCTTCATAAACATGAAATATACTCTTGATTCTTGTATATTGTAAAAAGAAGAAAAATTATTATTGTTATTTTTGTAGCATGGGTTTCATGCTCAAGGTCCTTTTATTTAGAGGTCAAGCACCCATTGACTGCTTCTAGGGTTTGTCCTAGCGTTAAGAAGTCAATAGAGTCATTATCGTATGAATAAGACCCAATTGGGCACATAGTAACATGTCAAAATAATTATTTTTGTATTTAAAAGTGTCAAAATATTGTCCAAGACCAAGTCAGCCTAGCATCTAAGAAGTTGGCCTCATTAAGGCATGTTGTCCTCCTTGTAAGCCTATATATAGGAGGGAAATTGACCTCCTATGTACATTCACTCGCTTCTCATCATCTAAGCGAAAGAGGAGCAGAAGAAAGGTAAGAAAAGAGGGATAGAAGGATGAAGGACAAATTTCTTGGGTTATCTCTCTCTCACTGATCTGAAATCGAGCAGATTAATAATGCTGTGCTAATTCCCCATTTAGAATAAAACCCAAGATGCTTATCATTTTCTTATCAAGTGCTTAAGGATTCAATATTTTTTTTCTTAATTAACTGATTGCCATGAGATTTTCTTATGTAAATGTTAGAAACAATTTAACATAAAACATATGCTGAACAACAACAAAATATCAGTAAAGAACATGAAAATACAACACACAAAACAAAGATTTGATGAGGAGTTCACCCCTCCTGATCTATGTGTTATAGATATTTTTGGGCCCTACAACCCCAAGCAGCAAATATCCATAAACCAAGGGATCCTAAGTCCCTAAAAGTGTTGTTTCAACCCCTAAAGGAACAAGGTCAAATGATTATAGCTTCTCCCAGAAGTTCTCCATGAAAAACTGCTCAGAATGGGTCAATTTAAGATCAGTGCACTTGCTCCATGGTCAAAGTGCGCTTAAGCCCACCTGAATACATTGTGGGGGTGCGCTTAAGAGTAGGAAGCCCTTCTATGGGGTGCGCTTATCGGGAAAGAGACAAATGGCAGTGTCATCTTGCAAGGTGGAAAGGCATGGAATCTTCCATAACTCTCTCCTGTGACACTTGCCTCTCTGAATTCGACCAAGGATGAGTAAGAGATGCTAAATCTCCAAGTGGAAGCAAGGACTATCAGTGGGAGGACACTAATCAAAAACACAGAAGCTGACTCATACCCTTGTCAAGATGTATATGTATGGATCCCTCATCCAAGAGATCCAGAGGTTGGAATTGGGCATATTGCAAGGAATTGCTGATAGTTTCTTGAGGTGATATCAGTGCTTGTTGGGTGATCTAAGCTTTTGTATGAGGTGAAAAGAGAACTTTTCCTGTCAAGAGGATGATGCTGGGTCAGAACAGTTGGTTGTAACTCTCTTGACTTCACTTTGATTATCAATAAAGCTATTATTGTTTCCTTCCATATCTTTGTGTAATCCATGTTTATGCATTTGTATGGTTAATCTATACTGACCCTAGATTATTTATATTAGTAGATCTGTGTTCTTGCATAGTCTTGTGTTGCTGTGATCCTGCAGGTATTCCTTGAAGCTGGGCATACGAGAGGATAAGCATCGAAAGGCTGTGAGAAGGAAGAAGAATCAAACAAGGAGTCAAGCGAAAGACAAAGGTTGGCCTCCTTATTCTTCTTCTATCTATCTATTATAAAAGGAATCAAAGTAGACTTTCTTCTATTGTTTCTAAGGCAGCTACCATACCTTAGTGGGATAGAGCAGTTCTAAATAGACACTAATCCCTGTAACAAAATGGCGACTCCACTAGGGAGAAAATAGTTTGTTTGTTCATTTGTAATTGTTTACTTTATAAACACATAGACGGAGCCTGAAGATCAGCCAGCTAGCCTTCGAACTGCATTCGTTTTACGAATGCAAAGTAGATCAAAGCTGCTTCAGTCAATCTCCGGGTTGTTTATAATTTGAACATTCAATCTACAAACTCTCTACTTGTTCTTTGTGGTAGCCTTAGTAGCCTCATTTAGATCTACCCCTGATTATCAAGTTACTGATCATCCTTTCCACGGCCAAAAACCCTGAACTGAACTGAAAATAGCGACCCGGAGCCTGTTCAAAGTCTCGTCTCTGAACCAGCGCACCCTCTAAACTGTGAATCTGCACTTAAGCACACTTCCCGAGAGGTGAACCTGCGCTGGAATGCAGATTCCCTGTGTTACAGGTGCGCTGATCAGATTGAGCCTTTGCCACTGAATTTTGGTCTCCAGATTCACTTCTTTCAGTTCTATTCTTGAATTTTGCAGCCTGAGATCAGTAACCCTCTGTTTAGAAACCCTTTTCCTTGCTGATATTCCAACCCCTAATGTGCAAAGAACTGTTAATGTTTTAAGTGTATTTTTATCATTTTCAGTCTCTCTTTTGCAAAAAGTAACATAATCGAGCTGTCGTCTTTTGTTTGAAAAGTGTCGTAACTGTCGTTTTCAGCCATAGACAGAAAAGCCCTTGTTTGGTAGTCGATTATATGATTTACTGTTGCTTTTGATTCGAATTGGTGTAATTTTTAAAGTGTCAAAAAGCTATTTCTCCTTTCGAAAATCGTTGAGTGTCTTTCTACCCTCACTTATCTTTGAAAAGGAAGTTGTTAAATTGCTATCGCTTTAAAAAGTAATTCGAATTTGCACATTAAGCTTTCTTTTTATCATCCATATACTAAGAAAGTCGAAAAACAAATACATGCATGTGCATTTGCATTTAGACAGTCTGATTGGCTTGATTTAGGAAAAGTGCATTTAATGTGTGCTCTTTGCTCTTTGATGAAAGAAATTTGATTCTCTTTCCCTAGTAGCTAGGATTTTCATGACATAAAAGAAGATAAAAGTTTGTTTATCATCTTTAGACTGCATTTTAGGAATTACATCTATACATCACGCGGTGAACCCCAAAAGGCAAATTTCATAAACAAGATCAACTCTAAAATAAATTGAATGAATCTAACAACGCTTTGGAACCTAACGCAACATCTAGAGGTCTAGGATAGAGACGTGTTCCGGCGTCGTAAAACGTGGTAACTGTCGCTTTCACTGTTGGTTGGGTGATTCCTCCACTTTGAGACGACAAGTGCCAATACGGACTTGTGCTCCCACGTACCGTCGAGTATATTTTGGGAGACCACTATAGGCTTTATCCTTTATCCATAGGAAGCCGTGTCTGCCGCCTTATTGATCGCAATGCACCGAACACAGCATTCGGGAAGATTGACTGTCGTACCGTAAAACATATTTTGCAATTTTGTGATTGGTTTAGTACACCCTCTACCTAGATCTCCAGAGCAGTCCCTTTCATTCCTCTTCAGACTCTTTAATAGAAAAGGTCCCTCTCAGCACTTGTCACTTCAGGCTCATTAAAAATCGAAGGAGACTAGAGTCATCTTTTGTTTTTTCTCGACTCTTTAAAATTGAAAAAACAAGTTGTGTCAAAGCGTCCTAAAATTTATTTTAAACGGAATAATCATCACCTTTCCTACGTTGATCTTAGGTTGAGAAAATGGAGTCCACCGACCAAGGGATTCCCCTTGGAGGAAATCCTAGTCCTTTCTCCTCTTGGGGAGATATCGGTGCACCCCACATGGCCACATTGTCACTTCCAGGGTTGACAATAGGCTTGCCGGTCTGGCTCTTCTCAACCTCTGTTGTTATGAACACCGCAATTCCTGAACAGTCAAGTCAGCAGCTAAACGATCCAAAAGTTACCCCCCAAACCTCCACTTCATCCAATTCTTCCTCTCTTCCTTCCTCTTCGCTTGGTAAGGCTGAAAAAGCCAAAAATCAAGTACCTGAGAAGAAGAAGGAAAAGAAGAAGAAAGAGAAGAAGAAAAAGGAGCCAAAAATGAGAGGGGGCAACAAATCGTTATCTAGCGAAAATCCACACACTGCACCGACCAGGCCTAAATCGCCATGTGTCATTTGCAAAGGGGACCATTATCACAGAGATTGCCCCTCTATCCCTCAGATCCTAAGGGACTGGTCCCCTCGTTTGCACAATCCGGTGTCGTCAACCTCTGAAACTCATGTTGAAAGCACACCGTCGACTAGTGAAAGTGAAGTCCATGGACAAAAAGGAAAGTATAGATTTCCTTGTAAACTGTGTGAAGGCGATCATGCCGTCCACCATTGTCCCTTCTTAGACGAGGCAAAAAGAGTTCTGGAAGATCGTCCGGTTTCACCTATACGACTTCCACCTGGATATAAAAAACTCTCGCCAAGTCCACCACTAGTCGAAAATCCGGCTGGCCCTCTGAAGTGGTCGGCCGAAGCATCTATCATCGAAGATGAACCATCTGAATCCACACCAGACGAAAGTCAAAAGGTCGAGACGGCAGTTGACCCAGTCTTGCCTTCAGAGGTTCCATCTTCGGATGATACCGTCACCGAAGAGAATGAGGATAGCACCGTCCAAATTCTTTTCGTGAACACAGACTCTAATGATCAAGGGAACAACTTACCCATTCCTTTACCGCAGGAAGGAAGTTCATCAGAGTCATATCCGGCCGTCTATTCGGTCCCACCTCCAAGCAACCTGGTTGTTTCCTTCGACTGGAATCAACTAGGCAGACCCCGTTTACCGGCTAGTATACCATTTCGAATTATTGTTCAAATATATAAAATGGTTATGGCTGGTACCATCATCGATGAAGGGGCTTCTGTGAGTATCCTTTCCTCGACTGCTTGGAAAGCGCTTGGTTCGCCAACGCTTTTGCCTGAAATGAGAAATCTGACAGGCTTTGATAAAGGAACCAGTCGACCTTTAGGTATTCTTCCCAATGTACCCATAACATTGAAAAGGAAGACCGTTCAAATGAACGTGATGGTAGTCCAAGGTCCCTTAGATTATAATCTACTCCTTGGGCGAGACTATATTTATTGCATGGGAGCAATTGTCTCCTCACTCTTTAGAGTAATGTGTTTTCCGCACGAAGGAAGAGTGGTCAAGCTCGTAGACCAACTTTCATTCCCCGGCTCACACATAGCAAATAGTCATACACCATTCCTAAATGGTCTTTTCACGCAAGGAATGTCTCAACACCCAGTCCGTCAGCCCGATGAGGGCGAGTGATTCGGGGGCGTGACTGAAACCCAGGGGGCATGCACCCTGGTCTGCTTCGGCAGAAGAAACTTCAGGTATAGGGTAGGTTTCCGCGAGAGATATATGACCTCCGTATCCCCATCCAAAATTGGAAGAGGGGGTTGGAATGGAATAAGATACTCTTGTCAAAGTTATGCGAGTGTCGGGCATCGCCACTCCCCGTTGTTTATTTCGGTAGACATCGCCAAAGATAATCTGTTTCTTTGGTAACCTGTAAGAGGTAGGCCTCTCTCGCTAAAACAAATGTTTTAGTGGAAAGAAGTAGGGGTAACCTTGAAACCATATTTTATACCTGGGGGCATGCAAACCTCTCACAAGCAAGTGAAAAGAGACCAGCGTAACGCTAACCTCATTTCGTTCTCTAACTATAACTACTCGAGTCGGGTGAATAGTCGAATCGACCATTCGTTTCGTGCAGAACCTTTTTTTCAAAAAGGCTCGGCGAATTAAAGGAGAAATTTCCTACCTTGCTTTAGTGGCTAGCTAACTTCACAAATAGTAGTTGGTCGCTCCTAACTTGCGTGTGAAAGGCTCAAGGGCAAACAAATGAAAATTTTCCATATCAAATGAGACATCCTTTTCATACGACTGGATTAATCGAGCAGTTTTAATGCGGACTTCATGCTCGTTAAAAAATAAATATAAGCAATGAGCAAATGTTCCCCCAGAGTTCAAGCTCATCGATAAAAAATGAACCAATCTCTGGTAAATGACCATCGTGAATATAATATTTCAGCCTTTTAAAGCCTTGGGCGTGTTTGCACCACCACCTCCACTTTTGCGTCGGCCGATCATTCACCTCCATTTGATTGTTTACCCATTTTGAGGAACAGCTGCGAAGAGTGATTATTTTTAGCCATCCTTGTAACACTGTCGTGATTGGAAAATTCCAAACCTTACGTGGAATCAGCTGCTACCCATTTCATCACTCGTTCCTTAAAAGACGAGTCTTCTTTAAGCTCTTTTCAACCGACTCGGAAAATATGAAAAGATTTCCGAGCTATTGGCCTCTCCAGCTCGTTAAAGGGACCGGAAGTGCTATCCCTCCTTTAGATTTTAATCTTTTTGGACTTGAGGGATCATTACACAAAAAGATCGAGCGCTTGTTTTGTTCGGCTCGTTAAAAGGATAGAAAATCCATCCCTTCTGTATTGTTTTATACTTTTTCGGACATAAGGGATTAGATGACGAAAAATGAATATTGGAGTTTCCTTTACATACCTTTTCAGACTCTCTAAAAATGAAAAGGACCGAGTTATCTTTGTCGTTAAACTCGTTAAAAAACATAATAGCGACAAACTTGTCTGTGGCAGGCAAGAACGAGTTTCACTATCGCTAAGCTCGGTAAAACGAAGCGATGGGTTCGCCCGAAGGGCAAATTATAGAACAAGCATATGTTATCCTCCTCAAGCTTGATAAAAAATAAAGAGGTACTCGTCAGCAATGACTGGGGAAAAATTAGGAAGAAAACTTGAAGAAACTTTGTTGGTAGCAAGTCGCTCTTGAACATGACACTTTCACTCCGCATCCACGCCAGGTTGGGTTGTTTCATTCACGGTCACATCACCATGGTCACATCACACCATCCACATCTGGGGTTAATGCTACCAATCCATCATGTCAATGTCGCCGATATGTTCAAGAGAAGTCATTCAGAGAATTCAACCGAGTCCACCCACCACAGTACATCTATACTCCATCCATTCATGACCGCCATCCTGAACCTTATATCATCAGACAGTTTTCACCTTCATAAAAATCATTTGCTCCTTTCCGTGTCATTGATGTGGGATTCATTAAGGCCCTCCTATGACAGATCACTTCTTGTCGACATCAGCTCATTATCCAAGAAGTCGGTCTAGGAATACCCCCTTCAGTACTTTGAAGCTTGCATGCCTTAATGGCAAGTTTCTCACTTTCGGGGAAAGGTTTGCATCATTGACCTCCGACCGAAAGATTTTGCGTGGTGTTCGACACCAAGTCATTTATTCACACCACGTAGATTGTACTGCAGTACCTTGAGGGTCATCATCATTATCGGTGATTCCTCTCGCGCCTGTTAACAACTTACATTATTGGCTGGTAATCAGGCGATGTCTTTCCATGTTCGACTCCAAAACATTTTTCACATGGATCGACTTGTACTTTGAGTGAAGATCGGAAGAGATTGAAGACCCCAGATCTAGTTTCAGCCATCCGGGCTGCGATATATATTCAGGAAAATAAAAACATCAAATGTACAGCATTACGGCACAGATAATCATCCAATCAAAAGGATGATGGCTCTACCAGAATCATCAGTCTATTTTCAGACAGTTATCTATCATGTGTACATGAGAATGAATTTATAAAGCTGAGAATGGGAATGCCCGCCTCAGCTAGATCATGAAAATGTTATGAAGATAATGTATTGTGTTGTATCTTATTACAGGTCTCCTCTTGGCTCGAAAGAACTCCGGATCCTCATTATAAAGCATTTCACCCGACATTTTAAAAGAAAAAATTAACGACCTCATGCTTTAGGGGGCAACTGTTATAGATATTTTTGGGCCCTACAACCCCAAGCAGCAAATATCCATAAACCAAGGGATCCTAAGTCCCTAAAAGTGTTGTTTCAACCCCTAAAGGAACAAGGTCAAATGATTATAGCTTCTCCCAGAAGTTCTCCATGAAAAACTGCTCAGAATGGGTCAATTTAAGATCAGTGCACTTGCTCCATGGTCAAAGTGCGCTTAAGCCCACCTGAATACACTGTGGGGGTGCACTTAAGAGTAGGAAGCCCTTCTATGGGGTGCGCTTATCGGGATAGAGACAAATGGCAATGTCATCTTGCAAGGTGGAAAGGCATGGAATCTTCCATAACTCTCTCCTGTGACACTTGCCTCTCTGAATTTGACCAAGGATGAGTA
This sequence comes from Pinus tabuliformis, assembly GCA_031772625.1. Taxonomy (NCBI): domain Eukaryota; kingdom Viridiplantae; phylum Streptophyta; class Pinopsida; order Pinales; family Pinaceae; genus Pinus; species Pinus tabuliformis. The sequence goes on from CM062804.1 coordinate 1,198,593,465, forward strand.
AGAGATGCTCAATCTCCAAGTGGAAGCAAGGACTATCAGTGGGAGGACACTAATCAAAAACACAGAAGCTGACTCATACCCTTGTCAAGATGTCTATATATGGATCCCTCATCCAAGAGATCCAGAGGTTGGAATTGGGCATATTGCAAGGAATTGCTGATAGTTTCTTGAGGTGATATCAGTGCTTGTTGGGTGATCTAAGCTTTTGTATGAGGTGAAAAGAGAACTTTTCTTGTCAAGAGGATGATGCTGGGTCGGAACAGCTGGTTGTAACTCTCTTGACTTCACTTTGATTATCAATAAAGCTATTCTTGTTTCCTTCCATATCTTTGTGTAATCCATGTTTATGCATTTGTATGGTTAATCTATACTGACCCTAGATTATTTATATTAGTAGATCTGTGTTCTTGCATAGTCTTGTGTTGTTGTGATCCTGCAGGTATTCCTTGAAGCTGGGCATACGAGAGGACAAGCATCGAAAGGCTGTGAGAAGGAGGAAGAATCAAACAAGGAGTCAAGCGAAAGACAAAGGTTGGCCTCCTTATTCTTCTTCTATCTATCTATTATAAAAGGAATCAAAGTAGACTTTCTTCTGTTGTTTCTAAGGCAGCTACCATACCTTAGTGGGATAGAGCAGTTCTAAATAGACACTAATCCTGGTAACACTATGTCTCCATGGTCCAGTTTCCAATGCTTGAGCCTCTCTATTATGCTACAATTACAACAAAAGTGTGTTTACAATGTTCAAATGCCTCTGAAACTTCTCTCAATGAGTTCAGAATCCTCAAAACCGCTAGCATCAAATCTTTTTGCATCCAATTTGGATAAGAACTGAAGAAGTTATGACTTCTCCCAGTTCTTCCACTATTCGTTCCACAAAATGCTCCAAATCCAACCAAAAACCACATTTTCGCTCCAAAATCCACTGACGGAGTGAGAAATTCGCTGCACCGCGAGCCATAACTTGTTGGCTATATCACAAATCACAATCAGCGAGTGTTTGCGAGTGGAAGGTCTTGTTAACACAACAAAACATTGCGATTGTGATATCGGCGGACCCAATGGGAACTTAAACTGTTACATATAAAATCTCGCGTCTGAGGTCTTATCACTCATCGCAATCAACGAGTGTTTGCGGGCTGAATGTATTGTTAACACCACAAAATGTTGCGATTGCGATTTTCAACGGACCCAACGAGAAATTAAATTTTTACATATAAAATCTTGTGTTTGGGGTCTTATCGCAATCGAGGAAGAAACAGTGGCAGTATTTAGCGGGACTTGTGTTTTCTTGCGATATGTGATTGCGATATCGCATCGCAACCCAACCTGTCGAGGGCCGCTTTTCATAATATAAGTCTAGCTGCGATTTGCGATTACATTTAGATTGCATCACAACCTGTCTGTGTCGGGGCTGATTCTTTAACCTGGACCACTTACTACTGCGATATGTGATATGTGAGGGCCAATGGTGGGCTGCCACTTGGCACCTCCTCATTCATTGAAGACCTTGCCACATCATCCCAATCTTTCCATGTAGACAAGTCAAACTTGAACTTTGACTTGTTCTAACTTCTGCATATGAACTTGGATTTGAGTGTCGTTGGCACCGTTGGATTCAAAATTACGAGCTATTCAATCTGAAGCTACATTAGACAAGATTTTGGCACTTTGATTTTTGAGAATAATTCTGAGCACCTAATCACTCCTCCCCAGTGGAAGCCTTTTGGACCCCAAAAATTTATATTCAGTTATTGAACAGATGAGGGTACTATTCCCTCACCTTCTGCACTTCAATCCATTTGGCCCTTGATGGATGTGTTCCTTTAAGACCCACCTAAAGATAATCAATACTTCCCATTTTTGTTGTCCTTGCCCTTCTGTCAAGTATAGTGTCTTGCTGAAGCACATCAAGGAATTCTGAAGAAAAGTCTTCAATAGATGGAATTTGAACATTCTCCCCTTGATCTTCAATCAAAGGAGGCTCATACAATCTCAATTTTTCAACATTAACAACGGAATAGATTTGCATATATGAAGGTAAATTAAGCTTGAAATCATTATACCATCTTTTCCAAAATTTTAAATGGACCATAATGGATTGGTTTTAGTTTTTTACCTTCACCTTGAAGCCTTTCCTTGTTAATGTATAGCCAAACTTCGTCACCTACTTGAAACTGATGATCCACACGATGCTTATCATGCCTTGCCTTATACTTGCCTTGACTCTTTTGTAGTTGTTCTTGAACTGTTTGGTGAATCAACTGAATTTGTTCAATGAATTTCTTTGCTCTATCTATGTCGCTATGTCCATCTACAACTACATATTGCTCAAAGATGAAATCCAAAGGTGATTTAAGAAAATAACCAAGACATGCCTCAAAAGGAAAAGTTAGAGTATAAGAGTGTTTTGCTTGGTTGTAAGCATGTTGAATATAATTCAACTATTCATCCCACAACTTAGGATGTTCATTGCAATATCCTCTTAGCAAATGAATAACTATCATGTTAACCACTTCAGTTTGACCATATGTTTGTAGATAGAAGGTTGTACTTTTCTTCAACTTGGTGTCCATCAAGTTCCATACAATTGACCAAAAATTCCCAACAAATCGGGAATCACAATCGCTTACAATAGAAGTAGGTAATCCAAAATGAACCCATACATTTTGAAAGAAAAGTTGTGTTGTTTGTTCAGCTGTAATTTGCTTTTTACAAGGCATTAATATGCACATCTTGTTGAACCTATCCACAACTACATACAAATAATCATGACCTTTCATTGATAAAGGAAGACCTCCTACAAAATCCATAGAAAACCTCTCCCATGGATGTGAAGGTACTAGAAGTGGTGTGTACAATCCTAGCTTCCTAGTACTAGGTTTACTAACTACACACAATGAACAAACTCTGCCAAAACATGATGCACTTTTAAGCATACGAGGCTAGTAAAAATACCTCTGAATATTTGCCACTATTTTTTTTACACTGAAATTTCCAGCAATAAGAGAATTGTGCGCTTCCCTTGTGAAATTTACTCTCTCTCGTGGTGGAAAACAAAGTTTTCCCAAATGATACAACATATTATCATGAACATGGTAGTCTAATTCCTCAACTTGGTGGCCTCCACTCAAGTTTAAATATACCTCTTGAAAGTCAACATCATGTGCATATTACTCAACGTAACTTTCAGGAAAAAAACATAATGATTCTTGAGTAACATGGTTGCATTATCAATTGGTCTAGAAATTGTTAGGGCCTAGATTTGCCTCAGGCTGAAAAGGCAAGGTTCTACGTCCACATCAAACCACGCTCAGCCTCATAGCTAGCCCTACGAGGACATGAGAGGGCTCTCTCCGGGTCGATCTCGGCAAAAGACAAGCGATGGGGCTCGAGATGACTGAAATAAAAGCTAATCTTATGCTAGGTATGAAGTACAAGGGTTTGATTTGAATTTTTGGGGGTTTTGTGCTAGAAACAGGGAAAGGCAAATTGGGCTCGGGGATGAGGCATAGTTTCTGCAGAGTTCTGATTGGGGCAAGGAAGGCAATCGTTTTGATGCTTTGAATTGAGTGAATGGATAGATCATACTGGTGAGGAGCTAAGGAGAGCAAGAGAGTCTCAAGAATTCTCCTTAAACAGATAAAAACATGGAAATTTAAACAAATTCAAAGGTAGAGCATAACAGTTAATGGATTCCACCTTAATCACTCATTTGTTAAAATTCAGAAGAAAAGATAGGAAAATGATACACATAACACTAATGAACTTACAATTACTTATAGAAGCACACCATCAAAAACATAAAGCCACATGGATCCCAAACAGTGCTGCAAAAACTTGGTCTTTCCTTAGCCAAAAATGCAGAGATAGAATGTACAATGATATGCCAAAGCAATCCTTAGTGTCCAACCCTGAAAATGACTTAGGAATTACATGATATAGACTAGCCCAACCCATTCCCTTGCCTCTAGGGGTCGAGCTCATCATTCTAGGAGCTATTTCAACCAATTATAAACAAAGCACTAAAATCTAGGCAATAAAAACAACTTGCCTCTATAAGGTAGGAAACTGATTCATTCATTAAATTTTCACTTTTTAGTGAATGAATCCTCTAGAAAAAGTAAATAAGTGCCAAAATTACATCATGTTTATCCAATTACATCAAGATAGATCAAAAATTACATCTAAAATCAAAACTAGTCAAACTGGCCAAATTTCTGAGCTGGAAGGTGAAAAATTGAGCAAAAATCCTTTGTGCGCCGCGCCAAATCCTCTATGCGCCGCGCCACTTTGAGGCTAAGTTTGGGGCACTTCCTGAAGTTCAAATTGAGCCCAAGTATGCTTGTTGGAAATCCCTACCTGTCTACTTTCCAACCCAAGTGGAATTTCTGAATTTGGTGCCCATTTGCCCCTCTAAAACTTCAATCTCCCAAGACTGCTTCTTGTGTGTCAAAATAGGGGCAGTGAGGTCATTTTTTGAGTGTTTTTGACCTCTTGGGGACCCAAAACTTGCCCAAACTTCTTGGCCATGCACTAGAAGTCATGATTTTTCATTCCAAATCCAAAAATGTAAACTTTTTGCAATTTGGAGCTCCCTAGCAAAAGCACGCGCCACGTGGCGCGGCGCACAGGGAGAAAAACCCTGTTTTTTGTACCAAAATTTTCCAAAATGCCAAAAATGCCCCAAATTTCTTGAAATTTGGGTTGGAGCTTCTTCATTAAGTGTTATGCTAGGCTAAAGAGGCTTCAGCCAATATCTGAAGACGATCAAGCTCCCTTTGCCTCTTTTGCTTCCTTATTGCCTTCCTCAATTTTGCCTTTAAATTCCTGATTCGTGCCTTGCAGACCTTGTTTCGTGCCATGTAGTGGAAAGCCATGTGTCTTAGCAATGCATGGTCCTTATCAGCCTTGTCCAACAGTCTCTCTAAGTGCATGTTAACTCTCTCGAGATTAGACTCCCGATCCTCATTAATCTCTTGCTCCAATGACGTGAGCTCAATTCTTCTCCTTTGTGCAGCTTGGCGATTCTCGCGGATGTTTTGTAACTCCATGATTGCTTGCTGATCTTCAAGCTATTTGTTCCTCTGCTCCAAATACTTCATGGTCCACTTAGCTCTCTCCAAGTCAAGGGATAAGGCTTGGATCTCTGTTTGCTGCTCTTGGATGATCTCCCTAAGTTTGGCACTTTGTGGGCCCGTATCTGTATCATCATTATGAATGAGAATGAAGTTGGTCTCTCTTTCACCTGAAGGCCCCTCATCCTGCATTGGCCTCTTTCCTTTATCCTGTACCTGTGATATTGATGGAGGAAGTGAGGCCCCTTCCACCCCAAGTGGAGATAACACTCGCTTTGCTGCTACAAACAAATGTCTGGTGCCTCTCTGATATGTGATGAATACCGGCACACTAGTGGTCTCATGGCACTCATACTGATGAGAAGGTACACCTTCATGCTTAACCTCTGATAATACTTGTGAAGCTCTGAAGAAGTCACGAGAGATGAAACCATCCCAAGTGATGCCCTGTAATCCAAGCTGATGAACCACCAAAATCTTAATAAGAGAAAAATTATAAACACTATTAAGTTGATGCTAAGGTGTTTTGTGCTGCACAAGTGTGGTCATCCTCTCTATGTTCCGGCAAATGAAATACAGAATATTCATCATTCGTACCCTGGTGAAATGCATGAGCAACCTGATGTGATAAGCATATAGACGAGAGAACCGTCCCTCACAGTTGAAATATTTCATGATCAATTTCCCAAGAAAACACATTGGCAAAAGATGACAACAAACTGATATATTTGGCCTTTACCTTTTTGTGGCAATGCTTTGGACAGCTTTACCATCTTCGGATGTTCGGCTATTCCAATATTCACCTCTTCAACTCCCTTCTTTGTTGGCTGCAATGTTGGTTTGCGGGCTACGTCATCATGATCAAAGAGTTCTTCCAAAGGTATCAAGCTTTTAGGAATCACATTATCCTTGAGTTGCAACACTTCCATTTGATTGATATGCACATCATCTTTTCTGTCATCATATTCTACATCAATTGAGGTATCTTTGAACTTACCTTTACTTTGCAGAAAATCATCAATCTCCTCATCATCTTGAAAAACTTGCCAATATCTCTGATTGTCCGGGACAGTTGGACGGTGTTTCACATGGATTTCAAATTTATTACTTGAATTCATAGGAATCTTCAAATTACTTGCTGCCTTAGCAAGTGCATCAGCAATACTATTTTGAATACGACGCACACACGTCAAGGTGTAATCTGAAAACAGCTTCAAGATGTCTAGAACAGCATTTTGGTATGCCCGCATCCGTGGATGTTTTGCTTGATATTCACCTTTAACTTTCTTAATCACCAATTCAGAGTCGCCATATACAACAATCCTCTTATCATTCAACTTTCTTAAGATTTTTAGGCCAGCGATCAAAGCCTCATACTCAGCTTCATTGTTTGAGCAATCAAAAACAAGTTTGTAAGAACATACCCGCACATTACTCAACACTTTGTTTGGATCAGAAAAAGGACTGTGTACCCAAATTCCAATTCTAGCACCATCATTTCCCACTGCTCCATCGAAATCCATAGTCCACAGGCCATCTTCCTCTTCTTCTAAGTGCTGAAACTCTATTTGCTGTATTTTTTCTACTTGCTGTCCATTATCCTTTTCTGATCGCTGAATGGTATTGCCCTATTCTTGACTTTCTTTCTTCAAAACTTCTCTGAAATTCTCTGCTATTTCTGGAATATCATCTGCTGCAACTAACTGACTATCAATCTCATTGAAACTATTTGAATACAAAACAAAAGACTCTAAATCTGTATGTACATAATTAATCGGATGATTAATTGGTTTCTTCTTGCTTGTAATCATGTATTTCATTTTCTTCTCCCCATAAAGTTTTCTCATTTGGCCAAACACATGAATAATTGCATAGGAGAAATTAAGTTGCATAGTTCCTTTCATCTTTGCTCCCCAAGATCTGGAAAGAAGAATGCCAAATCTAAGAGGTATATCCGCCACCACCACATCCATCAAAATGTTTTTTGCCGGAATCTAATCCAAACTGACCACCAAGTCTTTAATGAGCCCAATACATCTCACCCTGCTGGAATCAAACGAATAGAGATCATGGTATTTCCTGGTAATGTCTAAACCCAACTTTTCCATGATAGCCTTCGGCATAAGATTGTGGGAGGTGCCAGAATCAAACATAGCATTATGCAACACAAACTCATGCACTCTCAAACTAATATAAAAAGGAGGCACATCACTATCTGGAGACTCACCATTCAATGCTGGTCGAAAAATCAGTTCAGGTTGATCATCTTCTACACTCACCATATCAGACATTGGATCAAAATTCAAAATTTTGGAAACCTGACCTCTATAATTGTTGTTCCTCATCAGCTCTGTCAAGGGAATGGATACCTTCAATTTAGAAATTTCATTTTCTAAACTAAAAGCAGAAGTCTTCTCTACCTCTTTGGCTGGAACCTCTTTCTTTTTAGCTTTATCTTTTGATACAATTGGTTGATTGACTCTTTCATTTGCTGGTGGAGATTTGTTAGGCATAGTATCAAAAACTTCTTTTCCTTTATTTGGTGCAACAGGTGGCTCATTTTTAGATGCTGGACCTTCCTTTCTCTTCTGGATTGGATTGATGGGGACATTTCTGTTTCTTAATGAATACTGACGCTGCTGGGCAAACAAGGCATGCATATACCCTCTCTGATACTCATCCGACTCCTCTTCAAGAGCTGTGTCATTCGCCAAGATAAAATCTGCATCCTGCTGTACAGCTGAACTTTTTGCATACTCATCATATTCAGTGATAAAGGTGGGCAGATCATCAGGAGTAAAAAAGTGATTTTCTTCTCCTATTACATGGTCTTCATCATTAGATTTGGGACCAACAAAATTTTGCTGAAGAGGTGCCTTTACTTACTGCTGTTGTGATGCCAGTTCTTGTGCTCGCTGCTCACGCTGCTTGATCCTGAATTGAGGCTGCTGCTATCCGTGGAAATTAGGATTCTGGATCTGTGGTTTAGGCTTATCAAGTGTTAACCTCTCAATCATCTTTTCTACCTTGCATAGCACCTGATCTAAGGTAGAAGCTTCTTCCTTTATTGAAACTTTCTTCTCGGTTTTCAATCTAGCCCTCTTGTTATTCAAATTTGCCTCAACACTAACAGCGATTTTCTGCATTTCTTCTAAGGTAGCTGGATCTCTTTCTCTTAATTGATAAGCCATGTCCAGATCAAAACCATCCGGGAACTTAAGCAAAGCTGACTTTCTAGTTGGCCTTAAATCATCAGGAATTGCATTATAAACCGCATTGAATCTAGTACAATAGTCTTGCACGGACTCACCAACATTCCGCTTGATCTTGGTATATTCAGAAGTGATTTGAAGAGGATCTTTCTTGACTTCCCAGTGATCTAAGAACTATCTTTGAAGCTCTTCTAATGTGGGAATACTTCTAGCTGTCAAAGCTCTGAACCATTTTCTCACCTCACCTGTGAAAGTCTGCACGAATAATCTCATGGTCACGTTTTCTGCATCAATCTCATGAAGCTCAAAGAAATCTGTCATCTTGTCCACATGTTGCTGAGCCGTGGTACTTTGAGGAGTGCCATCAAACAAAGGAATTTTACTCTGATAATCTGCGGGCATGTCACCCAAAACTTGAGGCAGCGCGAGAGGTGCAAACCGAGCAGCCATTGCTCTTGGTGGATTTGCAATCGGCCTTGGAGATGTTGGGGGAGAAGGTGCAGCTGATGTGTGAGGTGTATGAGGAGGTGTATGTGGAGGTGAAGCAATTTTGGATGTAGAAGGAGTAGATGGAGGTGAATTTACAACAGAATTTTGATTAGTAATAGTAGGTTGCGGGGGAAGGGTGGGAATGAAAGGCGGTTCAGTAGGAACCCTTGAGCTAGATGGAGTTACGACAACTCCAAGAGTTGCAGATGCAGCTTCTAGGAAATCAATGATATTTGTAGCCTCAATGTCAGTTTGGAGCTGTCTTAGAATGAAATTCTCAATGGACTTATTGGATTTTTCGATTTCTAGAGCAGTAAGAAAATCTGGATTTGGGACAATAGACTCAAGAGTGTTTTCGGATTTGGTTTTAAACAATGACAATTAAAACTTTTCATCAAAATCAAGCTCTTCAAGATACTTGAAAACTGCAGGGCAAGAACAGGATTTGAACATAGGAGTCACAGAGATCTCTTGACGAACAATTCTTGAAATCAGATTGGGATTATTGTAGAAAGGGGGAGGATTTGGATCTGGATTAGTTCTGGTATATCTCTTTGAAGCCAGCGTGTTATTTTCAAGAAATCAAAGGAACATAAACAACTTGTTCAGCCTTTCAAGTTCTAAACTTATCATCCGAAAGCTTAGAATTCTCAAATTTACTGGGGTGATTTACAGGTCAAGTGTCACGATTACAAGCTAGACTGAAGATTGACTGAAGCAGCGTTTATCTACTTGCGCTAATGCAAAGCAAAAGCATTTCGAAGGCTACCTGGCATAACTTTAGGCTCTGTCTGTAGCTTATAAAACCAATGACATCAACAAGCAAACCATTTTGTTCCCGAGTATGGTCGCCACTATGTTAGAGTCTAGATTTGCCTCAGGCTGAAAAGGCAAGGTTCTAGGTCCACATCAAACCACACTCAGCCTCGTAGCTAGCCCTACGAGGACAGGAGAGGGCTCTCTCCGGGTCGATCTCGGCAAAAGAAAACCGATGGGGCTCGAGATGACTGAAATAAAAGCTAATCTTAGGCTAGGTATGAAGTACAAGGGTTTGATTTGAATCTTTGGGGGTTTTGTGCTAGAAACAGGGAAAGGCAAATTGGGCTCGGGGATGAGGCACAGTTTCTGCAGAGTTCTGATTGGGGCAAGGAAGGCAATCATTTTGATTCTTTAAATTGAGTGAATGGATAGATCAGACTGGTGAGGAGCTAAGGAGAGCAAGAGAGTCTCAAGAATTCTCCTTAAACAGATGAAAACATGGAAATTTAAACAAATTCAAACGTTGAGCATAAAAGTTAATGGATTCCACCTTAATCACTCATTTGTTCAAATTCAGAAGAAAAGACAGGAAAATGATACACATAACACTAATGAACTTACAATTACTTAGAAAAAACATAAAGCCACATGGATCCCAAACAGTGCTGCAAAACCCTGGTCTTTCCTTAGCAAAAAATACAGAGATAGAATGTACAATGATATGCCAAAGCAATCCCTAGTGTTCAACCTTGAAATGACTTAGGAATTACATGATATAGACTAGCCCAACCCATTCCCTTGTCTCTAGGGGTCGAGCTCATCATTCTAGGAGTTGTTTCAACCAATTCTAAACAAAGCACTAAAATCTAGGCAATCAAAACAACTTGCCTCTATAAGGTAGGAAACTGATTCATTCATTAAATTTTCACTTTTTAGTGAATGAATCCTCTAGAACAAGTAAATAAGTGCCAAAATTACATCATGTTTATCCAATTACATCAAGATAGATAAAAAATTACATCTAAAAGCAAAACTAGTCAAACTGGTCGAATTTCTGAGCTAGAAGGTGAAAAATTGAGCAAAAATCCTCTGTGCGCTGTGCCAAATCCTCTATGCACCGCGCCACTTTGAGGCTAAGTTTGAGGAACTTCCTGAAGTCCAAATTGAGCCCAAGTGTGCTTTTTGGAAATCCCTACTTGTCTACTTTCCAACCCAAGTGGAATTTCTGAATTTGGTGCCCATTTGCCCTCTAAAACTTCAATCTCCCAAGACTACTTCCTGTGTGTCAAAATATGGGCAGTGAGGTCATTTTTTGAGTGTTTTTGACCTCCTGGGGACTCAAAACTTGCCCAAACTTCTTGGCCATGCACCAGCAGTCATGATTTTTCATGCCAAACCCAAAAAAGTAAAATTTTTGCAATTTTGAGCTCCCTAGCAAAAGCACGCGCCACGTGGCGCAGCGCACAGGGAGAAAAACCCTTTTTTTTGTACCAAAATTTGCCAAAATGCCAAAAATGCCCCAAATTTCTTGAAATTTGGGCTGGAGCTTCTTCATTAAGTGTTATGCTAGGCTAAAGAGGCTTCGACCAATATCTGAAGATGATCAAGCTCCCTTTGCCTCTTTTGCTTCCTTATTGCCTTCCTCAATTTTGCCTTTAAATTCCTAATTCATACTTTGCAGACCTTGTTTCGTGCCATGTAGTGGAAAGCCATGTGTCTCAACGATGCATGGTCCTTATCATCCTTGTCCAATAGTCTCTCTAAGTGCATGTTTAGTCTCTCAAGATTAGACTCCAGATCCTCATTAATCTCTTGCTCCAATGACGTGAGCTCAATTCTTCTCCTTGGCGTAGCTTGGTGATCCTTGCGGATGTTTTGTAACTCCATGATTTCTTGCTGATCTTCAAGATGCTTGTTCCTTTACTCCAAATACTTCATGGTCCACTTAGCTCTCTCCAAGTCAAGGGATAAGGCTTGGATCTCTGTTTGCTGCTCCTGGATGATCTCCCTAAGTTTGGCACTTTGTGGGCCCGTATCTGTATCATCATCATGAATGAGAATGAAGTTGGTCTCTCTTTCACCTAAATGCCCCTCATCTTGCATTGGCCTCTTGCCTTTCTCCTATACTTGTGATGCTGATGGAGGAAGCGAGGCCCCTTCCACCCCGGGTGGAGATAACACTCGCTTTGCTGCTGCAAACAAATGTCTGGTGCCTCTCTGATATGTGATGAATACCGGCACACTAGTGGTCTCATGGCGCTCATACTAATGAGAAGGTCCACCTTCATGCTTAACTTATGATAATCCCTGTGAAGCTCTGAAGAAGTCACGAGAGATGAAATCATCCCAAGTGATGCCCTGTAATCCAAGCTGATGAACCACCAAAATCTTAATAAGAGCAAAATGATAAACATTGTTAAGTTGCTGCTGAGGTGTTTTGTGCTGCACAAGTGTGGTCATCCCCTCTATGTTCTGGCAAATGAAATACGGAATGTTCATCATTCGTCCCCTGGTGAAATGCATGAGCAACCTGATGTGATAAGCATATATACGAGAGAATCGTCCCTCACAGCTGAAATATTTCATGATCAATTTCATTAGTGGAGCATATTCATCTTTCAGATATCGGAATGGGAACACTCCCTTGAGCTGCCTCAAGAAACTGGTTTTAATGTATGGCTCATAATGTTGCCAGTTAATCTTCTGCTTCTTGTTCCATGGTTCTCCAATGTTCGGTATGCTGGTTGCTAATGAGACAGATTCTGGTGTTAGTGTGAAGGTGACACCGGCTAAGATAGCTTGATCTCCATGTAAGTGCAGCACAAATAGACGAGCCATCTCATGATGAAATTGAACACCAGCCACCTTTTGACAAAACTCATAGCATGACTGATGCTAGAAACATAACATAGCAAGAGGGCAGGCCTGCAATTCTGTAAGGGTGGTCGATTCTTCTTTAACATGTCTGCCACTTTTATGAGGCCTCCAGGGTGCCTATTCTTCCGAGGGTGAGTCACTTTTGGTTTCCACTTCATAGTCCGATGAATGCTCAGATGCCATGACTGCTGTTTTTCAAACTGCCTGAAGATGAAGATGCTGGTGTATGAAAACTGTTTAGACTGCTCTTTTAGTAATGTGTGCCAACTCTGCCACCAAAGGGGAAAACCAATGAAACAGGGACTGTTAGGAAAGGGACATAATATCAAGGGATTAGGAATTATTGGGAGAGATTTGTTGGGAAATATGGGAGAGGGTTTGAGGGATTTATGTGTGGGATAGGGTTTAGGGTTTTACCTTTGAAAGTTTTGGGAAAGGGAATTTAGGATAGGGGTTTAATAACTTTAGGGGATGGGGAACAATGGAGTCAAGGAACAAAGGGAATTAAGGACAAAAGAAATAATGGAAAAGAGTAACCTTGGTGGCAAACAAGTTTTGAAACCCTAGGCAGCAGTTTACATGTGAGGAATTCAAAATGATGGGGTTTGAATTTTTGTTTCAATCATTAGCATCTGTAAACCACCATCCCTTAGCACAAAAATGGATGAAACATTGAGATGTTGACCCTACCTAGTGAATCCACGCAAATAAATGGCAATTTGGAGAAATTTCAAATGTTTTCGGGCTTTCAGGTGTATGCGCCACGCCATGCCAGTGTGTCGCGCCGTGCCAGTGCACCGCGCCTGTTTAGATTTACACTGGAAATTTTCTCCCAGTGCGTCGCGCCACCTGCTCTGTGCGCCACGCCGGCCAAATTTCCTCTAGCTTCACCCAAATTGCACACTAACTCTACCAATTTGCTTTGAATGGCTTCTCTTTGGTCTTAGAATACAAATGACATTGATTTTCCTGAAAATATCTTTATAAAGACATGGATTTAATTTTTGACTCTCCAAGGCCCATCTTTGTAATGTTTTGGCATTGGCACTTTTTCCATTTTAATACAACTTTGTTTTTAAAAGTTCCTTTTTGATTTTTTGACTAAAATGATGAAATTCTTGGCAATTTTTTGCAAGGATAGTTGACATGGAATTTGGCAAAGGAGACTAGGGCTGCGCCTGAAGAATTAAACAACTGGAAACTTTTTAAAATTATTACAAAGGACAAAATGTTGACTTTTCTTCAAAACAGAGTTTTGAAGAACAGTCATAATCCATCCATATGATGATGAAATTTGCGAATAAAAAACATGTGTAGAACCTCCCTCTGACCTACTGGCATTTGGACACTTTAACGACTCAATAAGTGAAACCCTAGACCTATGATTGACATGACTCTTTTCCCAATAAAGATCAAACATTGATTGTCATGGACTTTAATAAACATTGATGAAAAGACCTAAGCCAGCAGGTACAAGACATGAGGGGAATGAATGACAAAGCCCTTCCGTCAGATTTATGGCATGCTCCTAGCGGAATGCAACTGAGTGAATCGAGCGAGACACCTAAAAATGAAATGCAAAAAGAGTTTTGATCTCTGACGGAGGGATGACTAGACCGACTCTAACAGAAATCATATCAGCAACTTTGTTATAAATACCTTTCTTGTACCTAATTACCAAGTGGAATTGTTGTAAAAATCCCATCCAATGAAAGTGCCTTGATTGCTATAATTTTGTTTGAGATTGCAGATATTGCAAAGGTTGATGATCGATGTGAATAATGGTTTATTTTCCCATTAAGTAATGCTTCCATTTCTTCACACTTTGCACCAATGCATAAATATCTTTATCATATGTAGGATAATTAATAACAACACCATTAAAATTTTTAGAATGAAATGAAATGGGCTTACCATATTACAAAAGAAACGCATCCATGGCATACTCACTTGCATCTGTTTGTATTTAAAAGGGTTGTTTCAAGTCCAGCAATGCTAGAACTGGGGCTGAACTGATCTTTTGTTTTAAAGCATCAAATGCTTTTTTCTGCTTGCCTCCCCACAGGAAGACAAACTTCACGCTGGTCAAAGCATGTAGTGGAGCTACTATGGAAGAGAAATTGGAAATGAACTTGCTCCAATACTGCGCTTCTCCCAAAAAACTCCTTACTTTTGAGACTGATTTGGGTATTGACCAATTCAAAATGACCGAAACTTTAGAGGGGTCAATCTTCAACTCACCTCCTCCAACTATGTGGTCCAAATACGCTAAGGAAGCTTTCCTGAAGTCACATTTAGACATCTTCAAAAATAATTGTTCTCTTTCCAAGACATCCAACACTTTCCTCACATGATTGACATGCTCTTCTCGTGATTTTTTGAATATCAAAGAGACACTATATCGCAACCCAACTTGTCGGGGGCCGATTTCCATAATATAAGTTCATCTGCGATTTGCACTTGTGATTAGATCGCATCGCAACCTATCTGCGTCAGGACTGATTCTTTAACCTGAACCACTTACCATTATGATAAGCTATATGTGAGGGCCAATAGTGGGCTTCCACTTAGTGCCTCCTAATTTGCTAAAGATCTTGCCACATCATCCAAATCCTGCCATGTAGACAAGTCAAACGTGATCTTTGACTTGCTCTAACTTCTGCATATGAACTCGAATTTGAGTGTCATTCGCACCATTGGATTTAGAATGAAGATCTCTTCAATCTGAAGCTGAGTTTGACAATATTCTGACACTTTTGACTTTTGAGCATAATTTTGAGCACCTAATCACTCACACACACACATAGAGGTGTGAAAGGAAGGCTAGGACTTTGCAGTTGCGAGGTCGAAGTTTTGAAATTTGCATAAATAAGGTCGAAGAAGGGACTCTTAGGTCACCTACAAGCCCTAAAAGGAGAAGGAACCCAAGTGAAGGGAAAAGGAAGCCTTGGAAGCCCTGAAATTACTCACATGTGTGGAAGTAGTAATGGTTGCAAGGGCCAAAATTTCAGACCTATAGTAGAGGACGAAATTTTGTAGTTGGGGGTCGAAGTTGTGCAATTGGAAGAGATTTGATTAGGCTTTACTTGGATATAGGAATCACAACATCAAGAAGGTTTGGCTTGGTATTATCTACAGGTCTTAGAATTCGTCATTTGAAGAATCTATAAGAAGATAATAGATTTATGGGTTTTCCTCTCAAGTGGAGAGGTTTCGGTCCTGGCTTGCAACCTACATCATGTGTTCTTGTGTATTGTTGATATTCTTGTTTTGATAGCTGTTTGATGATAATAAAAACATAATAATAAGAGAATAAGCTAATAATAAATTAAAAGTAAAAATACAATCACAAGTGGTTATCAAGTTTAAGAGAAATCATCCTAATTTTAGCCCTCTAGATTTCTCAACATGGTATTAGAGCTAAGGTTGTCTAAGGGCATAATGAATATCATTGCATCCTTGAAGAAATCATTTAAGTTGTGTTCTTTGGTGGTAATTCATATCAAGAAAGGTATTAAGGAATTTTGGAATCTCCTATTATCTATCATGAATTGTGTGACCAAGACTTCTACAAAGGAAAAAGGGTTATTCTCAGCACTTACAGGTACATTTGAAGATGAAAATATATGAGTAGTTGACAGTGGAGCATCTAGACATATGACAGGTGAGTACAAACAACTTAATACCTTATCAAGAGGAAAATATTCCTAATATGTTAAACTTGGTGAGAAGAAGAGCTATCATGTAAGAGGAATTGGATCAACCTCGTTGGAGTTGGATAATGGAGGAAACATTCATATGAATAACATTTTATTCGTATCAGGTTTGCAAAATAATTTACCTTCTATTTCATGTATAGAAGATAAGGGAGATAGAGTCGCTTTTATATATGGAAAGGTTGTGGTATGGGATAAAGGCTCTAGCATCAACAATGCAAAAGTCATTGGGATTCATGAAGGAAGACTATATAGGTTGTTGACACCTCTCTCTTAAGATTTGATTCACATTGAAGTGAGTCCATGTGAACTCTGGCATAGAAGGTTTGGACACCTTCACTAAAAAATCTTACCAACTCTAAATTTAATGGTGAATGGCATCCTTGAACTTATGGAGGATCATGGAGGATTGTGTAAGGGATGTGCATTAGGTAAAAATGTTAAAAAACCATTTGGATGTAGTGGTTCAAGATCAAAAGAAATCTTTGATCTCATTCACTCTGATTTTTGTGGTCATATGTTTACGAAGTCTCTTGGAGGTCATCTATATTATATAACTTTCATTTCTGACAACTCAAGGAAAAGTTGGATCTATTGGATGAAATCCAAGGATGAAGTATTCAAAAATTTTCAAGAATTCAAAGTTGAAGTAGAGAATCTTACAGAAAGGAGGATAAAGATACTAAGATATGAAAATGGAGTAGAATACACTTCAAAGCAGATCATAAATTTCTATAAGGAGGCTGAAATTAAGAGGGAGTTGATTGTACCATATAATCTAGAGCAAAATTGAGTAGTAGAATGAAATAATCCCTTGATTGAGGAAAGTGTTAGAGCCATGTTACATGATCAAGACTCGCCTAAATTTTTGTGGGGTGAAGCAACAAAAATCACTATCTACTTTCAAAATCGAAGTCCTCGCATATCACCAGACAACATGACTCCTGAACAAACATTCACTAAGAAGAAACCAAGTGTAGACCATCTCTGAATATTTGGTTGTCTTGTCTACATTCACATTCCTAAGGATAAAAGAAATAAGTTGGATCCTACAAGCATGAATGGTATATTTGTTGGCTATAGTAACACTTCAAAAGCATATAGGATCCACATAAAGGAAGGGCACTGAGTTGAAGTAAGTTAAGATGTGATCTTTGATGAAAGTATTGCATTCAGGAAATTGAAGGACCTCCTGATTAACTTTGATGATGAAGAACTTCCAATATTTGAAGAATGTCCTAGGGAGGAAGAGGATTCAAATCTAGAAGAAGAAAGTCCCAGTGAACCTGTGCAACAAGTCATTGTCCTTGAAAATAAAAAGAGACCTAATTGGTTGAAGTCTACTCTTCTAGATGCTAAAGGACATGGAGCATCCAAGGGTACGTTCATGGAAAGTAAGAAGCATAAAATATATTCAGGGTATGTCACCTATATGAGAAAGTTAATTGAAGAAGAACCATCCACCTTTGAAGAGTTTGTCAAACATCAAGAATGGAAAGTTGCCATGAATGAAGAATATCAATCAATAATGAAAAATGGAGTTTTGGAAATCGTTCCTAGGTCTGAAGACAAATCTGTGGTGTCTTCCAAATGGCTCTACAAGATTAAACATGCAATAGATGGAACTATTGACAAACATAAGGCAATATTTGTGGATGGTGGTTTCTCCCAACAAGAAGACATCGATTATGAAGAGACATTTGCACCTACATCTAGGTATATAACTATATGATTGGTGGTCTCTTTGGACAATATTCATGAATGACACTATCAATGAAGAAGTCTATATATAACAACCCTTGGGATTTTAAGTGAATAATAAAGATACTCATGTTTGTAGGATGAAGAAGGAACTTTATGGCCATAAGCAAGCACTGAGGGCTTGGTGTGCTAAAATGATACATATCTGCAAAGATTTGGCTTCGATTCAAATATCTTTATTAAGGTTGTCAAGGCTGATATGTTAATCATTCTTCTATATGTGGATTATATTCTCATGACAAGTGTGGAAGGTCGTATTTAAGAGTGTTAAAAGTAATTAGCAGCAAAATTTGATATGAAGGATCTAGCATTGATGCACTATTACTTGGGGTTGGAAGTTTGGAAAGGACCTGATGAGATATACCTAGGTCAAGGAAAATATGTGATTGAGATGCTGAAAAGGTTTTACATGATGGATTGCAAACCTATGAAAAACCCTGTGATCAAAAATTTGAAGAGACTGAGAAGTTTCTATTCAAGCCCTGTGGATCTGACAAGATATAGATAATTGGTTCCCTCTATAATGTATTTGGTGAATACTTGACCAAACATTTGTTTTGTAGTGAATATTATTAGTAAGTTCCAAGTAGAGCCCAAGAACGATCATTGGATAGTAACCAAGAATATACTAAGGTATCTATGAGGAACAATCCACTACTACCTGAAGTATGATAGAAAGAATGATGTCCACTTGATTGGATATATATATTCTGATTGGGGGGTAGTGAGATGGATGGGAGAAGCATTACTAGAGGATGTTTTAGTTTAGGATCTTATATGATATCATGGATGAGTATAAAGAAAGAATAAATTTTGTTGAGTAGTGTTAAGGCTAAATACATTACAGCCTGCGAAGTAAGCAAAGAAGATGTTTGGTTGAGGAAGTTGTTTGTCTGAATTGTTTGAAGGACCAATGGACCCTACGGTGATACATTGTGATAACGCCAATTGTATAAGGTTGTATGAAGAGCCGTTGTTTCATAGAAAGAAAAAACACATAAATAAAAAGTATCATTACATACGAAAGTTGGTGCAATATGGAGTGTTGCAGCTACAATATATCTCCACCGATGAGTAGGTAACTGAAATTTTGACAAAATCTCTTCCTAATAATAAGCTTGTGTATTTGAGAGACAAGTTTGGATTGGTTGATATATCCTCCCTAGTTGAGAGGGAGAGATAGACACATCATTTTTGTCTTCACTTCAGGAAGAAAGAATGGAGGATTGGGTAATCATCTGGTTTTCGATACTCTTTGAGTATGAGGTAGGGCATCCAATAGGTAAGAGTAGTTGAAGAGAAAATTTCTTGAGGATGTGTTATTCCAATATAGGAATTTTCCTAAAAGAACATACCATGTGAACACTCTGGTGGGGTATGTGACTTGAGAGACAATGATGATGGTGTTTATCAATTATTGGTGTCACCAACATTGTACTATGATCTTGTGGAGAGATAGAGTTGTTAGTCAAGGCCTTGTCAAGGCCTTGCTATATGACAATGTTGGTTGGTATGAGATGGCTTACCAATCTTACTCTTCTTAAGAGATCTCTTCAGGTTGAGAATGTCCATGTACTATTATGAATACCACCCTAGTTAAGAGGGAGTGTTGAAATGTGTAACTAGATTTGGTCTTCATAAATATGAAATGTACACTTGATTCTTGTATATTGTAAAAATACTGAAAAAATATTATTGTTATTTTTGTAGCATGGGTTTCATGCTCAAGGTCTTTTTATTTAGAGGTCAAGCACCCATTGAGTGCTTCTAGGGTTTGTCCTAGTGTCAAGAAGTCAATAGAGTCATTGTCATATGAATAAAACCTAATTGGGTACAATGTAACATGTCAAAAGAATTATTTTTGTATTTAAAAGTGTCAAAATACCCTCCAATACCAAGTCGACTTGGAAGCTAAGAAATCGACCTCATTAAGGCATGTTATCCTCCTTGGAATCCTATATATAGGAGGGAACTCGACCTCCTATGGACACTCACTCATTTCTCATTATCTAAACGAAGGAGAAGCAAAAGAAAGGTAAGCGAAGAAGGATAGAAGGATGAAGGATAAATTTCTTCTGTTATTTCTCACTCTCTCTCACACACGTGCGAAAGGAAGGCTAGGGTTTTGCAGTTGTAAGGTCAAAGTTTTAAAAGTTGCAAAAATAAGGTCGAAGAAGGAACTCTTAGGTCACCTACAAGCCCTGGAAGAAGAAGGAATCCAAGAAAAGGTCAAAGGAAGCCTTGGAAGCCCTAAAATTACTCACATTTGTGGAAGTAATAACTGTTGAACGAGGCGAAAATTTCAGACCTGTAGTAGAGGCTAAAATTTTGTTTCTGGGGGTCGAAGTTGTGCAGGTAGAAGAGATTTGCCTAAGTTTGACTTGGATAGAAGAAGAACAACATCAAGAAGGTTTGGCTTGGTCTTGGAAGGGTATTGGTATTAGTCTAGAGGTCTTGGAATTCGTCATTTGAATAATATATAAGAAGAGAAGAGATTTGTGGGTTTTCCTCTCAAGTGGAGAGGTTTTGGCCTTGGCTTGTAGCCGACATCCCATGTTCTTGTGTATTGTTGATCCTCTTGTTTTGATAGTTGTTTGATGATAAGAACAACATAATAATAAGACAAGAAGCTAATAATCAAGTAAAAATACGTCAGAAGCAGTTATCAAGTTTAATAGAAATCATCCTAATTACAGCCCTCTAGATTTCTCAACATCAGTACTATTAGGTGGTCAATTATACCCTCTCAACATGAGGTTTCTCTTCATAAAACATGAGGGTAAGGACTTTTTGGAATCCACAGATAATACTCTAAAAGTTATCAATAAGAAATAATAAGATATAAGGACATGATACTCACTAACAATAATAATTTGGGTTCAGGGCAACTTACCCCTACAAGGTTAATTATGGGGAATGAGCCATGTCCCATCTAATAACTACCGATAGCCTTTAGTGTGTACATTCAATCAAGACCCTCGTTGGACAAGGCATTATAACACATTCTTGCACCCAATCACCCTAGTTTAGTTTTGTCGTATGGCATTGAATGACTCACTACGGGGGTAGAGAAAAGGACTTAACGTGATGTTTAGCGGGAGGAGATAGGCTCCGATGGAGAGTAGAGTGTTCCCACTCACTAAACATACAATATTACGGTTGGAGCTTGCTTTTCTAAATCACAATATCTCTTTGAAAAGACCCATTGCTAAAGTTGAATATGAAAAGCTTTTTTTTTTTGTTAAAGTGGAATATGAAAAGCCTTTTTTTATATTACAACATGGAAATCCCATGCTTTTGATGTTGTTTAACTACAAATGCAATAACTTTAAAATTTAAATAATATTATAATTATTTTATATACATAATTTAACTATAATTATCTAAATTTATAATTAATTTAGTAACTAAAAAAATAAAATAAATGTATTTCAAATTTTAATGGATCTCAAATTAACTTTATTTAAGTACTTAGTTTTTCATTATTAAAAAAATTAAAAAAATAATAACTCTTTCTATCTTCATTTAAACTAATCATATAACACAACACAACACATGAATTGTAAAATTATAGTATTTTATATTTGCACATCTTAAAACATCTTTATAACTATTGATAATAATGTAAAGGAACTAAATTTAAATTTATATATTGATAATTCTATATCTAAACAATTTAAAATATAACATATATGTATTTATACAAATAATAAAAGAAGCTTAAAAAACAAGATTTAGACATTTTCATATAAATAATAATAGAGGTTTTAGGGGTAACTCAATTGGTTATCAAAGTGATGTGAAGTTGTGCAAACTAAAAGATCCAAGGTTCATTTGTCGAGTTGTAACCTTGTCTGCTAGACATATAGTAGTAGTAGTGACCCAAATTGATTTGTTGATTCCTCTAGGTTACAACTAGCAATTGTCCCAAAAGGTACAAAGAGAGGCCGATAGGATTATTAAATTAGAATTGTTGAATTTCTCTAGAAGAGATGTTGGTTCAAGCCTAACGGATGAGCAATTTGAATTGGCTAAAGGCTTGTTAATTGTTTTCTATTATGGTAAAATTATATTGATAATTCATTGGTTTTACTTTCAAAAGCTTGAAGGAATTTGAAGAGCAGGTATATAATTTCTTTGTGGGATTTGATACCAAAATCACTGATTTGTAAATACATACTCAATGAAATGTTAATTGTTTGAAACCCTGCACAAATGTTTGATATAAGCAAATAAGCCGAAAAGGTTGAAAGGCTTAATTGTTTTGTGGAAAACCTTGTTTTCTTAGACTGGATCATTGTGCAATTACTTTTCTTTAGATGTTTTGTTTCTATATATATTACACGGAACACATTGAATGTCTTATTTCATTTTAGAGTAAGTTAATTACCCAAAATTAAGAAACCTCTATAGATGGACAAGCATCTACGAAGAGCAATTACTTTTCTTTAGATGTTTTCTTTATATCTATATTACACGGAACACATTGAATGTCTTATTTCATTTTAGAGTAAGTTAATTACCCAAAATTAAGAAACCTCTATAGATGTCCAAGCATCTACGAAGCTTTCTAGTGACCAAGGCAATAACCACCATGACTATCCCCTACCATTTGACAATGCTTCTCTACCCAACCTGATTCAATACTTAGAGAGGGAGAAGCAAGCCAATTACACAAACAAATTGCCTTTGGAAAGAATTATGCACATACATAGAGAAAAATCCAAATACTTTACCAAGAAGAAAGAAAGTTATCCACACAAATTTGTTAAATTTATCCACTTTGTACACTTGTTCAAAGTGAAAATAATGAAGAGTGATTTATATGTAAAGACAAAGAAACTGAAATGTATTTCAATAATGAAGAAATAAATCTCACGTTTCTTGTCTCATGTAATGAAAAATGGCTTTATGTAAAGAAATAAACATTAAAAATTAAGAAATCTTGATGAAAAATTAATAAAAATATAAATACTATAGATTTGTTTAAGTGGAATGCATTTGTAGACATGATTTGTATTGTTAAGACACTCCTAAGTGTTAAGTTGTTGGTTTAATTTTCCGCCTTACCATGGGAAATTGAATATTAACACAATTGAAAATTTTATTATAACATCATGAGCACAATGTCGCAAATTAAAGCAAAGAGTAAATGAACTGATATTTTTTTCACCATTTAAATTATTGCTATACCAATTTAGGTTATTTCCCATGATGTTATTTTGTTATTTTTTAAAGTACAATCTTCAATTTACTTGATTGTTGATAAATAATCCAAGAAAGGGCAGTGAAAGAAAAATATTTTTCGCTCTACTTATATTGTTGTTAAATTACTATTATTGATTTTATTTATTTATTTTTCCGAAGAAATATCCAGGTAGATCCATACTATCAGCTTATTAGCAGGCCTAACTACAAGGGTGTCGAGGAGAATTGACCCCGTGGCCTCTCATTAGCAAGGTGCTTTAGTGATGGGAACTCAACTAATTGAGTTAACCCTTGGGCTTACTATTATTGATTTTAATTAGTAATTTGTTAAAAGTGATGGGAACTCAACTAATTGAGTTAACCCTTGGGGCTTTACTATTATTGATTTTAATTAGTAATTTGTTAAAATATATATTTTTGTTTAGTTAAATTAAATCAATATTTATAGTTATGTATTTTTGAAGCAATTTATTTCTATTTATAATCAATAATAGATAATAAATAAATATTTGTTATTATGTTTTTTTTGAAAAATTATTTCCAACAAATTGTAGATAATACAAGGAGCAAAGAGATTTGATGTTTGGAGTTCTATGCTTTTTCGACACCATATTTCTTTAAATACAACTTAATTTTTTGCATGTTTATTATCAACAATGTAGGTAAATGTTTAGGTTGTATATTTTTTAATTTAGATTTAAGACAAATAAATTACTTTTTAAGTCAGCTTAGTTGTTTGAGGTATGAAAAGATTATATTTACTTAGGGTGGAGAGAAAACATATATAAAATTAATCAATCACCATGTATGTATTGTATTATTGTATAAAATTATTGTCCGAAGATTTGATGTGAAAAGAATCAAATTTAATGACCATACATCCTACACTATTACCACAATATGTGATTGAACTCACAACTTTTGTCGAGAAAAAAATGGTCTAAAATTCTACCCCACCATATCGAACAACAATTTTGCCTAGGATACCTTCCCTATGCTATCAAGGAGATATCAAGGAGAGGTAGGCACAATATATCAATAAATATTAAGCTCTCCTCATTGAAGGTTTACAATTTTACGGTTTAGCATGATAGCAAATATAACATGGTGGGACATTGGAATTTGTGCATTATGATAAAAAGCATTCCAAATTTACGATCATGGATTTCATGGACTTTTTCCTATGCGTTAAATATAAATGTTAAGCTATTAATCAAACAATGAAATGCTATATAGAGGGACATCACAAAGAATTAGGATATTACACTTTTCTCATTGAACAACTTGATGACCCAATAATGCATGGTGTGGATGGATTTTTTGGTTTTATGAATTACTTAAATATAGATGAGAAGGAATTTTTTAGTTTTGTGAATTACGCTAATATAGATGAGAGGGATTTCTAAGTTTAATGACATAAATCTCGTCCCATTTTGTAATAAGGATTGAGCACTTTACTCATAAATTAAAATGATTTGCAATATACCATAATACAACTGACAATGATTATTTAATGATTTTCAATACACCATATTACAATTGGTAATGATCATTTGGACGTTTATGGGATCATTTACTTGGTGTAATATCATCATAAGTATCATCACTTACGAGAATTGGTGAACACTAGTTGTATAGATATCCTACATGTGTAAGATTGTTAGTTATCATGGTTGTTTTGTTCATTGTATAGATATCCTACATGTGTAAGATTGTTAGTTATCATGGTTGTTTTGTTCGTGTTAATGTGGTTTTTTATTTAAAAACATATGCCTCTTACAATTTGACATAATATAATTTTTTGTTTGAAAATATATAATGAAATTTGCATTATATATGAAAGGTTATCAACTTGAAATCAAATTATTTTTAAACAAGTTTTTTCTGGTTCTCCCTTCATGTGGATCATATTGCAATGTTCTCCTACAATGCTTTGATCTCATTTTGGTTATAAGTTCATTGATAGACACATAGTTATATGTTGGTGTTTAATAATATATGTTGTGTTAAAAGTAACACACTTGTCTTGTCTTAATTTATAATGGTTATGAGCCTCATATACAATAGTAACAAAGAAGTGTATTCTTGCTGATCTGGGATGTATATATGCTGCCAGTTGAGAGAACATTAATTCATAATGGTTATGAGCCTCATATACAGCAGTAACAAAGAAGTATATTCTTGCTAACCTGGGATGTATATATGCTGCAAGTTGAGAGAACAATAGCACCCAACAATAAAATACAAATAGAGTTTACAAATAGAGAATGAATACCACACTATTAGAAATGCAACTATCTCCATCCATGCTGAGGAAGCCATCACTCCGTTTGAATAACTTCATAGAATGAGTGGCTATAAGCCTATAACTTTTTCCTTAACATCCAATTTAGGTTCAAATTACTAATCAAATGTTGTCAATAGGGTTTCCAGTCCATTCCACATTATATGATCTGTTTGTAGATGTAAAACTATGTCCATTGCAAGATAATTGTTAATCAACTAAGAACCACTTTGTAGGAGCTGTATTCGTTTAGGAATACAACAATTATTATTACCATATACCCTATGGCATATTTATAAATGTGTTCCTTCAGGAACATCAACATGAAAACATACAACTCCATTTTGTCTAAGCCTTGGAAAAGTACATCACTAACTTTAATATATTCTGATCTGTTCTTGAAGCCCAGTCCAGAATTTCCTACAAAGTAACTATATTCTCTCACAAGTATCTTCCCCTCATAAAGCCAGTTTGTTATTTACTTACAATAGCATCTTGCATTTTAGGCTTGGCGAATAATTCATATAGACACTGAGTTGCATCATAGGCCTCTAGTCAGAAACAACTCCCATGTCTTGACTCTTCTGCTTTAATAATTAACTTGAAATCCCTTTAAAATAAACTTTCTTGATTTAATTTGTTATTTAAAATAATCTATGAACTTCTACTAACGTATTGTTCTCTTGTTTTACAGAAAACACTATGATGTGGGGGCTGCACAGATGATGTTTGGGAACAAACACCTTGACAAAGATGGAAATGGAAGAAGGCTAGGAAGAATAATATTTGATAGTGGTAGCTCCTACACATACTTCACAAATCAAGCTTATGTTGCTTTCCTCTCAGCTGTAAGTATCACAAATTACCTTTCCCTTGTACTATAAGGACTTTCTCTCGTTCTAATAATGCAATGTTAATGGGTTAAAGAAAACCTACCTAGGAAATAGGTGGAGCAAGGTTCATTAGACTCATTCCTACCACTCTGTTGGAAAGGGAAAAATAGCTGGTTTTGGGCTCTTGACACTTATTTATGTGATTAGTAATTTCTCTAGGTAGACAGTGAGATCTCAAACAAATTTGATATGCCTCAGCTGTTTGTGTATGTATTAATTTCTCCATTCCCTTTTAAGCTAAAAGTGGAAAAGGTTGCTTGAAAATCACGAGTGTTGCTTCCAAAAAGGTTGCTTTATTTCACAAATTTGGATCTTCAATTTTAATAACAAGCCCCAAAATCTGAGCCCACTGGGAGGACAAAGCTAATTTGGACTGTAATAAACATGGGAATGTGTTTGCAAGCTCTGTTTTGGGTTTGGGTATTGGCTGCCATTTCCTTCTTGTCTTGTTCTCGCCTGGCCAGTTCATCCCCTTACAAATTACCGGCATTTGATGCTCCATCTACCTTCAAAACTAACAACAATTATAATCCCACTCCCACTTACAGTCGTTTTAATGAAGTGAAGGAAAAATGTCGCTCTTTTTTATCAGAGGCTTCAGCTCTGCCTTCCAATCTGAACCTAAGATATATCATTCAGAATAAGATTTCTTTTGTAAACAGGGATTGGAAGCAAGACAAGAGTTTTGCTCCTGTTATTACATTTATTGATTCCAATAACAACCCCCCAAAACCTTTCGACTATCATTTTGTTGTCTTTCTAGATCACAGATGTAGATCCAAACACAACTTCTGGCAAAATGGTGAATGTGAGTGGGGTTTTAAAGTTGGCCATGTGCGCAGATATAAGTATCTATTTTATGGGTAGGAACCCTGAGGGCTTTGAGATTTATCCTGGATTCTCTTCTCTCAGCATTCGTTTTGAAGGAGTCTACTTACAATTGAAAAACCCACAAAAAGAGCAGTTGCTATGTATGCTGGGCAGTACGTATTTACCCTCCCGTGGGGAGAATGCTGCAAATCCTTGGGACTGGTCAGAGTCGTTGTCGCCAAATCTGCTAGAAGATGATAACATTTTGCTACTATTGCACTATCCAAGCAAACTTTCTCTGACTACCAGAGAAATTTGGAGAAAGCTAACAAGCTTCAACTGGCACTCCAATCCCAGGTACTTTGATGGAATTGACATCTATTCACAATTGGCTGCTTATTCAAATTATGGATTTGATTCCAGGAGCCTGGTGGCAAAGGCTTGTGATCCTTACCCATATGCCAACAATTTCCGGTCAAAATGTATTGAAATATACAGAGGGGAACAATTATGTTCAACTCTACTGCAACTAACGTCTGGCCAGATTTTGGATGTGGTTCCCAATTGGCAGTGTAATGGCACAGATGACTTTTGTAGCAAGTTGGGTCCATTCATGAGGGATGACAAAGTTCAGCGCACCGATGGCAGCTTTAATAATACAAAGCTTATTGTGCAGGATGTAAGATGTGTAGATCCATCTAATTCTAGTGCTGCTAAATCAAGTATTACAAATGTTAGTGTTGTTTTTCGAATTGTTCCTCCTTCTCAGAGTCAGATAGTGGTTGTAGAACGATCAGGCCTTAATGGTCTAACATTGCCCGCTGAGGGAAAATGGAGCTCATCTGCTGGTCAGCTTTGCATGATCGGATGCCTCGGATCCATCAAGACTGAGGATAGTGCTTGTAATTCTCGAATCTGCATTTACATCCCACTTACACTTTCAATAAAACAAAGGAGTGTAGTTATTGGCAGCATTTTCAGCATTAAGAACGATACAAATTCCTTCTATCCTCTCTCATTTGAGCTTCTGCTGCATCCTCCACAGTTGCCATGGGATGTGTTAAACAAAATGTCATACAAATACAACAAGACCAAATTAGCAGGATTCTCCGAAGAAGAGATTTTTCATCCCCAATTTCCCACAAACACTGAGAATTTGTGGCAAAGGATGGGTAAAATGCATAAATTAACGCTAAAATCCTCCACAAACCCCCAAATTCAAACTCTGAAACGCAATTCCCAGCTCGAATTTGGAGATCTAATGTTGACAATTCAGAAGAATTTTACCTTGGGAATGAAAAGCGTGCTGTTCCCAGACATTTTCACCAGATAATTAAGATTTAGTGGGCACTACAATGCAATTCTGAGGTGAATGAGTCTTCCTCTAAAGCTCCCAAATTTCTCACTAAAAACCTCCAGGATTTAGAGCTTTGAGCTTTTCCTCCTTATCCTCGGCCTACAGTCTCCCTAGATATACTATTAAAAGTGGTTGGTCATAGTGGGGTGAGGATGGGATAAAACTATGTTGGCATTATGATACAGGTGTTGTCCTTGATGGAAACTCGCTCAGATGAAAGATCACAATACAACAGGTTAACAACAAAGAATTACATATCAGACTACAAAGAATGAAGAAAGAGAGGTATACGTAGGTTCACCTTGACCAAGTTGCGTATACACGTAGGTTCACTGAACACAAGTAGCGTATACGTACACGTGCACTTTTACAGAAGGAAAAGCGCGTATATCTTAAAAAACTAAGTTTTTGGTCCGAGGTATTTGGTCCATGGTATTTTGATCCATGGTATTGGTCCAAGGTATTTGGTCCCAGGTATTGGTCATAAGTGGTTTTGGTCCATGGTATTGAGAAAGTCCTAAAACTATATAAGGAGGAGAAGATCATTAGGCCAAGGTGTGCAAGTATAGAATATCTGATGAAGTGTGAGATCTAATATGCAGGTTATTAGCTTATGATGCTTTGCTTGATCTGAACCAAGGATGAACCTTAGCAGTTGATGAGGGATAAGATATAATGATGGATCGAGATCTTAAGGCTTAAAATGAATTATCATTATATGGTTTGATCGTGTATATTCTAGATTTGAATGCTGACGCATGTGTTATTCTGTAAATGTTGTGATCTGGGTATAACTGAAGTCTGGAATAGCTGCAAAAACAATGAATTAATATTTATAGATGTATACGTTGGTTGGCTTTGATAAAAGCATGTATACATGCAGGTTCGACACATGGAAGTAGTGTATACCTTATGAAGTATGTTTTAGTTGCTTCTGTTTGTTGTTGCAGAGTTCTAGGTTCTGCTTTGGGTTCTGGTGACTGTATTCTAGTGACAGTGTTCTGTATGAATAGATTCAGGTTATGATGTTGGTAGAAGAGTGGAGTTTTCTGTAGGCTGGCACCTATGTACTAGTAAACATATTGGCTAGTACAAGAGCTAGGGGGTTGTAGCTTCCTTCCTGTAGTAGCTAGAGAATGAGAGAAGGTTGTAGCCTTTTGCAGCTGGGTGCCTGCATACTGGTATGAGTCTACACCAATACAAGATTGTAAACAGATTTTCTTATCATTAAAAGAAGACAAAGACGACAACAGTAGGTGGAGACAAAATCGTTCTGAGCTATGAAGGAGACTCTCAGGTAAAACGTTCTAAACTGCAAACTCTCATAATTCAATATGAAACTCTTAAGATGCTGTCACACGAAATGTGTCGTTCTTGCAGACAAGACCGACCTCCCTAGTATCTAATGATATCTAGCGACAAGCAAACCAATCAAATTCTATCTTTCTCTAAATATGCAATTTATAAACAAAGGCAAACAAGTGTTTTAGGCCTACCTTGGTTCCAATGCAAGTTTGTGGAAGCCTCGCTCCGTTGATCCAAATGAGCTCCCTTGTAGAGAATCTGCAAGCACAAACAAGCACACAAATTAAATAGCACCTGAAAAGCCAATATAATAAAGCATACTTATTATGATGATCAAGGAATTCATGAAACAAATCACATAAGACAATTTGTTGAGAAAAATGAATTTGATTGTATTAATTTATATCAAAGAAGAACTTTACAACCTGTGCCTTGATGCTATACAAGCTCCTTCCAGGGTCCATCAAGAAGTCTCCTCTACTTTGACAAGTTTCACTCTCTTCCCAATGAAGCCAAAAGGTATGTGATCTCTCCTCTCAAGCTTAACTAGGAAGTCCCATTTCCACCAGCATTTACCCTAAAAAATGTTCAGCTTCTAACCTCCCTAGCAACCAGCTCAAAGCCTTAATTTATAGTGCAATGGAGGGAAGTTACTAGGTCCACCTTCAAAGGGATAAAGCCCTCCTTCAAAGGGATAGCTCCTCTCATCAAGGGATTAGCTCCTTCACTTTTGGGATGCATGAACCACCTAGGAGCAAACCATCCACATCAAGATTCCTTCTAGAATCATCTAGAATTGACCCAAAGTGATTTTTTAAGAATAAACTTGCGCCTTTTTGACTTTCACAGGGGTCCGCACCCACTCCTTTAGAGACAGAGCGAGCAGGTCCGCAGGTAACATGAACAGGGGGTGCGGGACCGCAGGCAACAATGAGAGAAAGTGCGGAACCAGAGTTTTAATGATTTTTAAGGTCTTTCTCTTATTTTGAAAGCTTGACATGAAGAGCTGAGGTTTGAGACTTTCTTAGGAGGACAGTAGGAATGATGATAGACCCATACTGATTGCAAATAGTCATGGCGACAATATTTTGTGTAACAGATTACCCCCTAAAGTGCTAAGTCTGTAGTAGATGAGGATTTCATTTATCATCTAAGAAGAGTGAAGTACTTTATCATTTTGAGGATCATCTTGTGGAGAGCCTGGTTGGAACCTGTAAAAACATTCAATGCAAAATATATATATGAGATCATATCATCGCTGAGGTAGGCATTCCCATACTCAGATCAAAACTGACTAGAAAACTAACTACTGCTCTGATATAGGAATGATCTTGTAATACATCACAAGTATAGACACATGTAAACACAGTATGGACGCAGCCATCTGTTTATGAATAGTCCACTGTATAATGAATACAAAATTCCTCGCAGCCTGGATGGTGGAAACTAGATCCAGGGTCTTGATTTCTACTTCCCGAAATAGTACGATTCTAACCATGTGAATGAATGTGTTGAAGTCGAACATGGTAGAAACCACTAGATTACCAGTCAATGATGTAAACTGTTAATAAGTGTGAGAGAAACCACCAGTAATGTCAATGGCTCTCAAAGTACTCAGTACAATCCATGAAATGTGAATAGATGTGTTGATGTCGAACATGTCATGGAATCCTTTGATCGAAGGTCAATGATGCAACCTATCGTCGAAGGCGAGAAACCTGCCATTGAGGCATGCAGATCCTAAGGTACTGACGATTTCTAGATCATCTTTCTAGATAATGAGCTAAAGTCGATAGAAAGCGATCCGTTGTAGGCAAGCCCACAACACGAAATCATAGATCAAGTTTGAAGAAATTTAGTTGCAAGGACTGACTCAGGGATGGTCAAAATGGATGACAGATATTTTGCAGATGAATGGTTTATTTGCACTGACCTCTTGAACACATAACGACACAGCAGATGGTTTGGTGACAATTGACCCAAAGTTAATACCCAGAAACTGGCTGAAGACTTTCAATATGGTTTGATCAACTGTTAGGCAAAGGATTTCCCAACCCAGGTGAATAAAAGTGTCGTGTTCAAGAGTGGTTACAAAGTATGACAAACAGGCTCATTTTTCTCTCTTTTCCCCCACCATTTTTGGCAAGTACCTCTTTATTTTTGACAAGCTTGAGGAGGATAACATTTGCTTGATTATAAGCTCATCCTTCGGATGAGTCCAACTTAGTTTAAATTCGAACCCTAAGAAGGAGTGGTCCGCTCCTGTTTGTAACTGAACAGGTCCTTTACTGTTAAATTTTAACGAGTCCAATATAGGAGAAACTCGACGTTTTTCAATTTTAGAGAGTCTGAAAAAACTTAAGAAGACTCCATGGTTGTCCTTTTTCGTAAATTTGTGTCTCCCAAGCCCGAAAAAGTATAAAATAATACTTGAGAGAACCACTTGATCATTAAGACCAAGGAGTAATTTTCATAATTAGTGCCTCTGATCCGAAAAAGTAAAAAAGCAATCAATGACACATCGTTTTATAACCAATATCGAATTTGAAACGACAAAAATCCGGCAATCTTTTCATGTTTTTACAATCAGAAAAGGGTTGTAAGTGGACCGTCTTTTTAGTTCTGTTTTAACGAGTTTAAAAAGAAAAACTCGACGATCTTTTCATGTTTTAGGAGTCAGAAAAGAGCTTAAAGGTGACTCTAATGTTTTTTCATCGAAAATGACCGATTTCGCCTGAAAAATCCATTATCCTGAACAAAAACTCAAACATTACTCATACCTGTTTAAAATGGATAAAAATGCTTCAAAAGTTACCTCTTTAAAGTGAAACATAAACAAATTAAAAACTCATTTATTCAAAAAACTTATAAAAAGGGCTTTTGTAAATTCATTTTTACCGTTTGACTTCAGAGTGAGAAAAGAGAGCTTTTGGTCAGAAACTTCCCGTGAAGATTGCGGAAAATCCGTCCGTTGGAATCGAACGCCGTCTCCTCCAAGTAATCTACATCATCCTACTCTTTAATTTCATCCGTTTCAAATTTGTTTTTAGGCTTTAATTTCATTTTTTAAGGGATTTTTAGGTTAGAAACCCGCACGTGGGGGTCCGCAGGCATAGCACAGGTAACCTGCGGACCCCGACTTTTTCGTAAAGGGAAAAAAGTCAGGGGTCCGCACCTGCCGTGAAGGCAAAGTGTGGACCCACGCACTGTCTCTAACAGAGAGGGTGCGGTCCCCGCAGCAAGGGTTTTTAAACCTAAATTTCTCAAAATTCACCCAAAAACTTTGCTTTTAGATATTCTAATTCGCCTTTTTGTTGAATGTAGGGTATACATCATGCTTGATTGGCGAGAACGGGAGCACAAGGATGTAGATCTTGCCGTGATAAATCATCAACCTTCGATTGATGCATTGAAGGCATGTGGCTTATACAAATTCTGGGCCATACCTGACATGAGGGCCCAGGTGGACTTTTTGCAGTGGCTGGTAGATAGGTGGAGCATACAGGACCAGTGCTTCTTCATTGGTGGTCACTAGCTCGAAATGGAGCCGGCAGACATTTAATTTTTGACTGGTTTGCCTAAGAGAGGTGAACACTTGACTCTATTCGGGACTAGGCCAGGTGGCCAGTCTGTTGATAGCCTCCGGCTAGAGTTTTGCAACGACCAGACTAGAGACAAAGGGATAGATATCAAAACCATATCCCTTCCTGAACTGAAAGTGATTGCGTTTACTGTTACCAGGCTCTGTGGAAGCGCAGCACTACATATAGCCACTGGATCCCAAATGCGGATGGCAGTAGACTGCTTTCGAGGCACCATCTTCAACTGGTGCGATGCTGTGTTGGCTAATATAAAAGGCCAACTGACTAGAGCAAAGAACGGACAACTGAAGACCTTTGGATATGGTGCTTTAGTCGTGAGCTTTGGTCTGGAGAGGGTCCCAATGTTGGTCCCACAGCACCTCACTGTTGGAGCTGGACTTCCTCGAGAGCCCAAACTGATGCGTTGGGTTGCAGTTATGGCCCGTCATCCTGAGGAGGGGACAGAGGTTGTTCGATTCACTCCTGAGTATTTCCATTGGTTGGAGAACTAAGTTTTTGCTATTCAGGACTTTCCTTACGCTGGGGTAGATTTTCGTGGTGACCCAGACATGGCTCTTCCACCAGGAGAGTAGTGGGATGACTCAGGTAAAATCATTTTCAACATTTTGTAATATTATTATTTTTTTTGTTTTTATCTCGTCCCAAAATTGATAGTAAAAGTTTCAAATGCAGATGTAGGTCCACGGCGACTAGTTGTTCTCCGGCCCTATGAGAGGAAACAACCAGCTGCAGCAGCACCAATCCCACAGGATGAATCAGCAGAGACCTTGGCCGAATTGGAGAGTCATCTAGAGCGTTTGACAACAGAAATTCTGGAGACCAGCATAGATGACATTCCTCTTAGGCTACAGCGCTATGTGATTGGGGTTCCAGGACCTTTCAGGAGGTTCCTTTGCAGGGTGGCCCGTACAGTGGTTTCTTATCGAGATCATCACCAGTGATAGGATGATCGCCTGTTGTAGACACATATGACATTTTTTGCTTTTTATACTATCATTTTTGCCGATCATAAGGTGTTTTTCAACCTATGATAGAAGACGATGTATATTTGACACACTCCTATGTTATAGTATATCACTATTACCGGCTTATCTTGTAAAACATGTTATGGAATGTTTTTAAATCTACTTGTATGATTATTGCAAATGTCTACTTAACATTCGAGAAGCAATTGCATCTGCTAATGTATTTAAATATCTTGGAATATGTTGACATTCAATATAGTCAAATTCACGTTCCAAGAGACGAACTCTCAAAAATAATCTTAATAACACTGGATTTCTAATGGCATATACTCTATTAAACTGTAATACAACGAGTTCAGAATCTAACCTCACTATCAAACTCTGAATCCCAAATGAAATAGATTCAAATAATAACTCAATCACTGCACTATACTCGACAATGTTGTTCGTTGTTTAACCGAGGCTTACCCCATGCATAGATACCAACTCGTCAGAGGGCGAATAGATAACTCAAGCTGCGGAAGAAATGTTCCGTGTATTATGACAAGCACCATCAGCGAAACCAATGTATGTTTGGAGAGGTGTTGACATCTGCAATATCAAGAGTAAAACCAAGATAAGCAGGAATAATGACGAAAAACACTCTCTAAGCTAAGCACACTTTTTAATCTAAAACACACCAGCTAGAAAGAAAACTAACCCTAACTAAAAATCTCCACACCCAGATTTAAGCATAATACCTCTTCAGGTAAAGACCATTTCTGGGTTTACCTAAAGAGACCCCGTCAAAGTCTACCAATTCATAGGCCCCTTTTGCTAGCTTTCGCTTAACAACATAAGGACCATGCCACATGGGTACGAATTTTCCAGCACCTAATTTATCATTTGCTTGATCGTACAATAAGACTAGGTCTCCTTCCGAAAAATTTCGAGGGGTAACATTTCGATCATACTGAGCTTTAATACGTTTGGCATGAGTTTCGATCGCTAATGCAGCATCACGTCGATTCTCATCTAGCTGAGCTAAGTATAACAAATGTTTTTCCTCTTCAGAAATGGCTGGAAGTAATTCGATGGCCATTTGCAATGACGGGATTTCGCATTCAATGGGTAACACAGCTTCCAGACCATAAACTAGTTGGAAAGGAGTGAACCCGGTTGACGTTTTTACTGAGGTTCGATACACCCAAAGCACTGAAAATAGCATGTTATGCCAATTCGACCTATGAATCCCAATGATTCGTCGGATCATGATGACTAGAACTTTGTTGATGGCTTCAACCAGACCATTAGCCTGTGGATAATACGGAGTTGAACTATCGTGACGCAAGCCAAGTTGGCCTGTAAGTTCAGTCATCATAATGTTTCGAAAATGATGCCCATGATCAGTGATAATCACTTGTGGAACACCAAACCTAGCAATTATATGATTGAACATGAAAATCACAGCAGTTTTGCCGTCTGCCTCAAATGTAGGCATCGCCTCGGCCCACTTGGTAAAATAATCTACCGCAAGGATGATATACGCATGCCCCCCGGCCGAGTGAGGGTTACATGTAATAAAATTGATACCCCATTTCACAAAAGGACCGACGGCAATTATAGGGTGGAGAGGAGCAGGTGGAGCGCGCATCTTTCGATCAAAAATTTGGCAGTTGTGGCATTTTCAGACCGCGTTAATACAATCTTTAAACAAAGACGGCCAGAAATAGCCAGCGCGCAATATCTTTTGGGCTGTGGCAAACCCAGACATATGACCGCCACACGCTCCAGAGTGACAGTCATTTAGAACCCTTTCAGCTTCCTCATGAGTTAAACAACGTCGAAAAACAGAGTCCGCCCCACGACGATAAAGTGTATCTCCAATAATTTTGAATTGTTGGGACTGGAATCGTATTTTTCGACATTCTGACCTTGAAATTTTTGGCCGAAAGGATTGGGTTTGGAGATAAATGATGATATCCCCATACCATGGATCTAAAGTGCTGATTAGAAACAAGGATTCGTTCGCAATGGGCTCCTCCGCCACAATTTCCGTGTCAGCACGTGGGAAGTCACACATTAACTTCGCAAAAACTAAAGATTTCTTCGACTTAGACTTTTCAAATTCCAAGTCAAACTCCTACAGGATCACAATCCATTTGGAGTACTTGTCCCCTAGCAATTGTTTGGTCAAAATATAGATCATAGGGTTGCAATCAGAAATTACTATAGTTTTACGTAGTAAAATATAATGACGAAAACGTTGGACAGCTTGAACAGCTGCCAATGCCAATTTCTCCAAATGTGAGTATTTTAGTTCAGTTGTATTTAAAGTGCGACTAAGGTAATATATCACATGTTTAGTACCGAATTCATCTTCCTGAACTAACACCATTCCAATGGTGGAATGTGAGGCGGCGAGATACAAGAAGTAGTCCTGGTTGTAGTTGGGAGGATGCAATAACGGTGCATGGGTCAACATGTGTTTTAGTGCATCAAACGATTTATCAGCTATCTCATCCTAAAAGAATGGAGTATTCTGTTTCAACAACCGGGTAAAACCCTTTGTGATCTCGGCGTAGTTAGGAATGAATCGACGTGAAAAATTTGCTTTCCCTTGCAAACTTTGGAGTTGGTGAAGACTCGAAGGAGGAGGCAATTTGACAATAGCTTCAACCTTTGAGGGATCGATGCGGATGCTGGCTTTCGAAACAAAAAACCCTAGTAACCGACCCGTTTCTATACAGAAAACACACTTGTGTGGATTCAACCTAATTCGATAATGCCTACACTTCATAAAGATTGCTCGTAAATGGATGAGATGATCAGCTCGATGTAATAAATGAGCAGGTAAATCATTGAGATAGGGTTGCACAATGTGCTTGATGTCATGAAATGCATAAGACATGGCTCTTTGAAAAGTTGCCCCGGTGTTCTTGAGTCCAAAAGGTAATTTGCAATAAGCAAATGTCCCCCATGGACAAATGAAAGCCGTTTTTGGTTGATTAGCAGGTAGAATATTTATTTGATTGTATCCGGAAAAACCATCCATGAAGGAGAATATTTCACTACCGGCACAATCATCAATGATTTGATCAATATAGGGAGTTGGGTAATTGTCTTTTGGACAAGCTCAATTAATATCCCTATAATTGATACATATTCTTATTGTCCCTTGCTTTTTGTTAACATGAACAATATTCGATACCCAATCCGTTAACGGAATCAGATAAATGAAACTTGCTTTGAGTAATTTTTCAACTTCTGCTTTAATAGCAGCAACGTTTCGCGGGTGGATCTGACGCAAACGTTGCCGGACGGGTTTAGCATCTGGGTAAGTTTTTATTTCATGAACAACAATTGCCTGGTCAATTCCTAGCATTTCCTCATATGTCCAGGCAAACACGTCACGAAATTCTTGAAATAGGGCCTTATATGTTTGAATTTCATCTTCCGTACAAGAGGCACCTATATGAATGTTTTCAACAATTCTAGGATTAACCAAAATATCAATAGGAATAGTTCGAGAAATGTTTCCCAAATTTAACTCTGAATAAGGATTTTTCATTGGATTCTGAGGTTCCTTGACATATTCAGTCGTTAAAATAGATGAAAAATCATTTTCAAAACAATCAATCTCAGGTAAAAACGAAGATCTATGATGAAGATCTTCCCATGGTAAATCATCGACACATAGGATTTCACAAATTTGCTCATCAGTGTGAACAAGTTTGGAAAATGTTGTTGAATCCAAGTTTGATGTTGAAAGTGATTCCTCATGGACCACATTCATTAAGTCAATTTTGGTTGAAGAAGGGTTGGAAAACGACTGCACGGCCTGATACGCGATTTCATATGGACTCAAAGGCATAACATCACCAAATGAGTCTATCTCATATTCGGAAGGTACGATCCAAGGATCGTCGTAAACAATAGTGTATGACGAAATCATATGAATGGTTGCAGTAGAAGACGATGCGTTGATAGGAGGAAAAGGAAAAGTTCCTAGTAAACCAGAATCTTTAACTAGTCCTACTCCAACATCCTTATACGGGATAGTTGTTTTGTCGACATGCTGAATACTTTCAGAAGAGGCTGGGTCGGATGAAAAGTAAGTCAGCTGGTCTATAGTTACGATCTTTCCATTATGAGGTAACTTTAGAAGCCGAAAGACCGATGAAATGACAGCTGTCATAGCGTAAGACCAACTACGACCCAAGAGAAGGTTGTAATCTAGAGGGGCATCAACCAACTCCACATCTAGATTAACAGTTTTGCCTTCAACCCCTATAGGTAAATCCTGTAGAATTCCAAAAGGATGAAACCCACGGCCATCAAAGGCCTTTAGAATCGTCGGGGATTGATTTAGCGTAGGAGAACCAAGCGATCTCCAACACTGTATCGACATAATACACGTTGAGGCTCCCTCATCAATCACAGTCCTATAACAAGGTCTGTTTTTGACTAACACTGGGATCTGGAAAGCCATTTGATGAGGTAAGCACGGTGTACTATTTTCTAGATCGAAAATTATAAGGTTCAAGTCCTGAACGTCAACAGCTCCTATAGCCGACAATAGCAATTTACGTTGTGCTGGGCATGATTGCAGCACTTCCAAAGCCAACATTGCTGAAGGTGAAATAGCCAAATCTTCAACAATGTTATAGTTCTGAGCCGCTCTCGCATGTGGATTGAAAGCTGACTTTCGAAGTATACCCTTGGCAGGCGGTTTGATTACTAAGTTTGGGTTAGGTTTCTCGATCTGTAGTGGATCGGAACCGGGAGTTGAAGTTGATGGGTTCGAATGAGAAGATTCTGCTTCTTTACCATCAACAGGACTTTTACTACCATAATCATGTGATCGAGTTGCAATCCTAACATGGGACATCATCATTATGGGTTCTTCAGAGGCATTTGAGGAAGAACCTATCATCTTACTGTCTTGACTAGGAAAAGGATCCTTCAAAACCGCAGGCATTTGGGAACCTTTGACAATTTTCACAACCTCTCCACGATGAGGGCAGTCTCTTGTAAAATGCTCTTCGTCACAAATGAGACAAGGATAACGAGGTTTGCATTTCTCCTCAATTGATTCCATTTTTTTTGGTTTCTCTTTCGAATTTTTATCTGCTTTATTTTTCTTCTTCCCTTTCTTCTTACCGCCGGATTTTGATTTGGCTATAGATGACTCTACAACATGAATATCGGTGGAAATTTCCGCGGAAGAATCTCCTGTCGGGGAATCTGGTAAAGTTATGATAGGAGAAGAATTCTTGGAAGATTTCTTCTTACTTTTGGTATTAACCGTACCAATCATACCATCAGCGGCATGAGACCCTGAAGGAGCTGCAGTTATTTGATTTTGTTTAGGAAGGTCGGGGATTTTCTCGTGTAACATACCTGACTGTGTATAAACTAAGTCAAGGTACTGAGCTTGAGCAATTACTTGCTCCTCAGTAACGACTCCTGCCTTAGCTACATCCTCAGTGATCTTCGGTAATAAAGATTTTACAAACCATTCAGCTAAGATCTGATCTGGAATAAAAACCTTCACTAAACGCCATCGACGTCTCCATTCATGAATGTGATCTGAAATGTAAGTGGATGTTGACTGTTTTAGTGAAGTTAATAATTCTGTGCCATTGTCATATCTCACTGGCAACTGAAAATGAGTTAAAAACGAAGTAGCTAGCTAACTAAAGTTATAAAAAGTCGCTAGCGGTAACTCAATGTACCACTTGGCCGCAAGACCAATTAGAGTGCACTGGAAAAGCCTTAAACGGATTGAATCATCTGAAATGGAATTAGACGCACACCAGAGGTGATAAGTCATCACATGGTTCGACGGGTCCTCTCCTGATTTGCTTTCAAACTTAGGAATATCACTAAGCAACTTATTCGGCATTGGCAGCCAAAACGAAAGATAGTTAATTGGATCGTTCGTAAGGCGCGACAAGTCAGACAAGTCCAAAGTTGCAATAAATGGTAATTGACGATTAGGGTCCTTGAAACCCTGGGTCATGAGACCAGCCCCAGGAGGAGGATATCCAGGATAACTAGGAATTGGAATTGCATTTGGGATATTATATCCTCCCGGAAAACCAGGATTAACCAGACCGTACTGGGGTTGTTGAGGTTGTTGATATGTATATCCAGGGTACGGTTGATACTGATAGACTGGCTGCTGCACAGCAGGACCGAATTGGTACTGTCCCTGGTACGGTTGATAAGTAAATTGAGGTTGACTTGTGACAACCGTACTTGGACCAGGTTGTCCTACAGGCATTTGAACCAAAGTTTGAATTGTGGATCCAGACTGAGGTAAAGATGTCTAAGGAGTTGATACAGGAACAGTAGAAACCGGAGCTGTCGATACTCCAGAAGTAGGTGGGGTAGATTGAACAGATGTTGCAGCAGTCATTTGAGGCAGAGTACGAGGCGTACTAGGCCCAGACTGAGAAACTACAGAAGGTGCAGAAGTTTGAATAGTAGACTGGACAGGTTGCTGGGGTGAACCAGAAACCAAGGGTTGTCCAGTTTGAGATGACAACTGCACATTCGGTTGCAAGATCTGTTGAGATTGAGATGGATCCCACACTAAATTCATTCCGGGGTACGGACCCATAACAGGTTGAGAATATTGAGGACCATAACCGGGTTGAGGGTAGGGTTGATAATTCAAAGGTACATTTCTAGCTCCTTGGACAAATGATTGACCAGAAGGTGGTTGGAAACCTTGGGTTGGGTACTGACCTTGAGGTTGATAACCTTGAGGCACGTACTGATACTGGGGTTGACCTTGAGGTACATATTGATACTGGGGTTGACCTTGAGGTACATACTGAGTCTGGGGTTGACCTTGAGGAACGTATTGTCCCGTAGGTATGTATTGTCCTTGAGGTTGCCCCCCAGGCGGAAATTGGGTACCTTGAGGTTGCCCCCCAGGCGATAATTGAGGACTTTGAGGCTGCCCCCCAGGCGGTAACTGGCCACCTTGAGGTTGAGGATTAGGAATAGTACCTGACATCATAAGAATATCTTCTACACTCAACGGCTTAGTTCCATTATTTCCAGTTAATAACCCTTGTTCAATAGGTTGAGGAGATGCTCCCGAAAAACTACCAGTAAGTGACTGATACATAGAGGGAATAGAAGGACCACCATATAAAAAGGTTTCTGGAGATTGAGAAAACATGGACGACTGTCTTGACGTATTTAACGGAGGATAATAACCCCTAGGTGTTGGGTGAAAAGGAATGCGACGTAGTGAAAAACTTAGTCCCGGGTTTTCCAAAAAATTGGTCAATGAAAGATACCAAGCGTTGCTCCTAGGTGGACTGTAAAATATTGATTCACGCTCCCTAAGTTCTATAACTGGTTGATTTTTAGGGATAGGGATACCTTCTTCTTCCGGAGTAGCAAGTTCTTCAATAGCTATAAGTCCAGAAGGAAGATTTTGGGTAATTATTCTTTCTACCCTGGGTGAACCAGGACCACTAGAAGTTGGAGAGGCAAATCCCGATGTTGGCGTAGCAGCAAATTCAGTTTCAGGTTCAGATATTTCAAGTTCCTCACCTAAATCACTAGTAGATGAAAAACTACCAGTAACTTCGGAAACAGAAACAGATTGTGGATTATAATATGCTACTAGAGCTTGATAATCAGGATGTACAACCAAAGAAGACTCTCCTTCCTCAGGTGACCCAACTCTAGGAGTTACAAGGGCTCGTAGCCCTTCAGGTTGGCTTGGTGAAAACTCAGGAGGTTGGCCCCGAAGTCTACGGGACTTCCTCGGTAATTCAACCACAATGTCAGGCGGAAAGAGTCGATAGTGCGGACACAACCAACCTCCCTAGGAGCCTAAGACTCTCTAGTGACAAACAAGACAAACAAGAGCAATCCTTCTCTAAACATGCATTTACTATATGGGAAATCAAGTGTTTAGATCCTACCTGTAATCCAACGCTGTTGTAGCAGTCCAGCTCCGCTGATCCGGATGAGCTCCTCCTTCACTTTGAAACCTGCATACACTAACAATCAAACGATTAAATAGCACTTGATAATCTCATAGAATAAAACATATTTAACACATAGACCAAGGAGTACATGAAACAACTCATAAATAACAAGTTATTGAGAAGAATGGAATCATTTGCATTAATAGGTAACAAAAGGAACAAATACAACCTAAGCCTTGGTGTTGTGCAAGTCCCTCCCAGGGTCCATCAAGAGTTCTCCTTTACTTTGACAAAGCTCACCCACTTCCAAATAGAACAAGCAAAGATGGCAATCTCTCCTCACAAGCTTCTAAATGGGAGTCCTAATTCCTGCAGCATTTACCCTTAGAAATGTATAGCTTTCAACCCCTCCACCTTCTGGCCCAATGCCTATATTTATAGTGCTCAAGAGGAAGTTAATCAGGTCCACCATCAATGGGATAATCCCCTCTTTGGATGGGATAACTCCCTTATTGATGGGATAAGTTCCTCTTTGATAGGAGTGCATGAACCATCTGGAGGCGCCCAATACACGTCGAACAACCTTCTAGAATGCTCTAGAAATGACCACAAGTAACTTTTTAAAGATGAAACTTGCGCATTCTAACCTTTACAGGGGGACGCACCTGTCCCTTTACATACAGAGCGTCTTTGGACGCAGCTTTTGTGAACGTTGGGAGCGTCCCCGCAGGTAAGGTTGAGAGAACCTGCGTCCCCAGAGATAAATACATTTATACAAGACTTTCTCTCTTTTTTGGAGTTTGACATGGAGAGCAGAGGCATAAGACTTGCCTAAGAGGGTAGCATGACTGTTGATTGAGCCATACTAACTGTAAATAGTCATGGTGACATTTTTTAGTGCAACAGATTGCCCCCTAAAGTGCGAAGCCTGGAATAGATTAGGGTTTGT
The DNA here is from genome assembly GCA_031772625.1 of Pinus tabuliformis. NCBI lineage: Eukaryota > Viridiplantae > Streptophyta > Pinopsida > Pinales > Pinaceae > Pinus > Pinus tabuliformis. The sequence continues at coordinate 1,198,636,670 of CM062804.1, forward strand.
AATATCTAGGAAGGGTGAAGTGCTTTATCATTTCAAGGATTATCCCGTGGAGAGCCTGGTCAGAACCTGCAATTTTCAACACAAAATACATGTATAAGATTATATCATCACTGAGGTAGGCATTCCCATACTCAAATTAAAACTTTAACTAACAGACTAACTACTCTGATACAGGAATGATCTTGCAGTACATCATAATCATAGACTTTTGTAGACACAGTATGGGCGCAGCCATCTGTTTATGATTAGTCTACTTAGATAATGAATACAAAACTCCTCGCAGCTTGGATGGTGGAAACTAGATCCAGGGTCTTCATTTCTACTTCCCGAATTGGTACGATTCTAGCCATGCGAATAAACGAGTTGATGTCGAACATGGTAGAAACCACTTGATTACCAGTCGATGATGAAAAATGTTAACAAGCGTGAGAGAGACCACTAGTAATGTCAATGGTTCTCAAAGTACCCAGTACAATCCATGAGATGCGAATGAATGCGTTGATGTCGAACATTTCATGGAATCCTTCGATCGAAAGTCAATGATGTAAACTGACGTCAAAGGCGAGAAACCTGCCATTGATGTATGCAGACTTCAAGGTATTGACGATTTCTAAGTCATCTCTCTAGATAATGTGCTGATGTCGATAGAAAGCGACTCGTTGCAGGCAAGCCCGCAACACGAAATCATTGTTCAAGTTGAAGAAATGTTGCTGTAAGGACTGACTCAGGGATGGTCAAATGGATGACAAGTATTTTGCAGATGAAAGTTTTGCTTGCAGACCTCTTGAACACATAACGACACGACAGATGGCTTGGTGACGAATAACTCAAAGTTAATCCCCGGAACCCGGTTAAAGACTTTCAAAGTGGTTTGATCAACTGTGAGGTAAAAGATTTCCCAACCCAGGTGAATGAAAAGTGTCGTGTTCAAGAGTGGTAATAAAGTTTCTTTTGAGACAAAAGGTAACAAACAGGTTCATTCTTCTCTCTTTTCCCCCACCATTTCTGGCAAGTACCTCTTTATTTTTAACAAGCTTGAGGAGGATAACATATGCTTGATTATAAGCTCATCCTTTGGATGAGTCCAACCTAGTTTTGATTCGAACCCTAGGAAGGAGTGGTTCGCTCCTGTTTGTAATTGAACAGGTCCTTTACTGTGAAATGTTTAACTAGCCCAGTATAGGAGAAACTCGGTGTTTTTCAATTTTAGAGAGTCTGAAAAACTTAAGAAGACTCCAAGTTGAACTTTTTCGTAGATTTGTGTCCCTCAAGCCCGAAAAAGTATAAAATAATACCTGGGGGAACCGCTTAGTCTTGCGACCAAGGAGTACTTTCATGATTAGTGCCTTTGACCTGAAAAGTAAAAAGCGATTAAGGACACGTCGTTTTATTTCCAATATCGAGTTTGAAACGACAAAAACCCGGCAATCTTTTCCTGTTTTTACGGTCAGAAAAGGGCTATAAGGGCACTGTCTTTTAATTCCGTTTTAACGAGTGTAAAAGAAACACTCGGCAATCTTTTCATGTTTTAGGAGTCAGAAAAGGGCTTAAAAGATGACTCTGAGGTGTCACTTTTTTGTAAGTTTTAGCGAGTTCGAAAAAGGGATAAAAATGTACTCATATGGCCGATTTTCAATTTAATTTATGAGCAGGAAAAGACGGAAAGAACTCGGCATTTTCATTTGTTTTACGAGAATGAAAAATAGCAAAATAATCTCGGGATTTGCATGAGTTTAACGAGTCTTGAAAATAACTGAAATTGACTCGAGATAGGTTTCATTTTTACAAAAGCTTGAAACAGAGAAAAACTATGCTTCAAAGTAGTTTCATTTTTTCACAAGCTTGAAACAGAGAGAAAACCGTGCTTGATGCCCCCTAAGCATAATTGCTAGAGTGCATGCCCCCCAGCTTCATTTCATTCAACCAGTTGGATGAAATGAAGGTTGAGTTACGAGATCATTTGAAAGACTCAACCTAAGACTGTAAGAAAATTATGCAAAACACTGAAATAACTAACCTAAATATACAACTTAACATTTATGAGATCTAGTCAAACTCTCGACTCAATTAGAGGAGGATTTGTTTCATTTTTTAACGAGCTTGACATAGGAAAAGAACTATGCTCGGATTCGGTTTCATGGTTACGCAAGCTTGAAACGAAAAAATATGCTTGTTATAAGTTCACATGCCCCCAGCATAATGACGCAAATCAAGGTACATGCCCCCCAAGCTTCATTGCATTCAATGAGGTGGATGGAATGAAGCTTTACTTTCAAGATCTGAGAAAGACTCGTGGGAGATGTTTCATTTTTTAGTGAGGTTGACACAGGAAAAGAACTATCCTCAAAACCCTTATTTCATTTTTTAAACGAGCTTGACACAAGATAAGGAACTATGCTCATAACTACTCTCTACAATCTACCTAACAAAAAACTCTACTCTAAAAACCTTGATTCATTTTTTAACGAGCTTGACACAAGACAAGGAACTATGCTCTAAAATCCTTGATTCATTTTTTAATGAGCTTGACACAAGACAAGGAACTATGCTCATAACTACTCTCTACAATCTACCTACTTAACCTACCCTTGTTTCATTTTTTAACGAGCTTGACACAAGACAAGGAACTATGCTCAAGGAGTTCGCATGCCCCCAGGATAATGATGCAAAGTGAGGTACATGCCCCCCAGGCTTCATTGCATTCAACCAGATGGATGGAATGAAGGTTTACTTTCAATATTTAACTTTGAAAAGGGAGTTGTTTCATTTTTAAGGAGGTTGACACAAGAAAAGAACTCTCCTCATACCTGATTCATTTTTTAACGAGGTTGACTCAGTAACAGGAACTATCCTCAAAACCCTACTTTCTACAATCTACCTACATAGCCTAAAATCTACCTGATTCATTTTTTTAATGAGGTTGACTCAGTAAAAGAACTATCTTCATGCTAACCTATTTCATTTTTTAACGAGGTTGATACAGGAAAAAACTATCCTCGCTACAGCCTGTTTCATTTTTTAACGAGGTTGATACAAGAAAAGAACTATCCTCGCACCTGATTCATTTTTTACCGAGGTTGACACAGTAAAAGGAACTTTCCTCGTGCTCACTGATTCATTTTTTAACGAGGTTGACACAGTAAAAGGAACTTTCCTCGTTACATCCAATTTCATTTTTTAACGAGGTTGAGAGAGGAACAAACTATCCTCGTAACATCCAATTTCATTTTGTAACGAGGTTGAGAGAGGAACAAACTATCCTCGTACCTAATTCATTTTTTAACGAGGTTGACTCAGGAAAAGGAACTATCCTCACAACCCTTGATCATGGCTTCCAACTGGAGGAAAGACATGTCAATGGACACACCTTGATCATGGCTTCCAAGAGGTCTTCATTAGAAGGAAGAATACTTCTCGGGAACGAACACATGTCAAGGGACTCAAAAGGGATAAGAACATCGTGTTCAAGTAATCCCATAGAGTTTTCCATGTCAATTACCGGATCTAAATCAACAGTGAGAGGCTCACTTACATCGGTAACTGAAAACATGGGACCAGTTGCCACATAATTAATCCGTGGCAAGGTAGATACCACTTTAGAATAAGGAACATTTAGGGGTGTCATATTATTGGTAGTTGAAACAAGACTAGGGAACGAAAGCTGGTCTACAGTCACAATACTGCCATTGTGAGGGAAAGACATCACGCGAAAGAGTGTCGATACGACAGCTTTCATTGCATAAACATAGTCTCGCCCAAGGAGTAAATTGAAATCCAAGGGACCTTGAACTACCATAAGATCAATACAGACAGTTTTTCCTTCCAAGGTAATAGAAAACTTAGGAAGGATCCCTAAAGGTTCACTAATGGTTCTGTTAAAAGCTTTCAGATTCTGCGTAATAGGTGCAAGCTGAGGGGAACCCAAAGCTTTCCAAACAGTTGAGGATAAAATACTAACAGAAGCACCTTCATCTACCTGAGTACGATGTATGTCCCTACCACCAGCCTTGACAATGATTTGGAAAGGGATGGAGGAAGGAAGACGAGGTTCTGTCAGTCTATTCCAATCAAAGGAAAAGACCTCAGTACTTGGAGGGGGTTCTGTAGAAATAGGTGAAATGCCCCCCGCGTAGAAGAATCTGATGTAACAAGAAGAACCTGAGCGGTATGAAGTTCACTCTCTAAAGGGAAAGTGGGATCGACCGAATGTGAAATTGAATCGACCACTTGATCAACTAATTGATCATCAACCTGAGTGACATGAGTTTCACTCTCCAATGGGAGAGTGTGATCGACTGTACTTGAATTTAGATCAATCACTCTGTCAGTTGACGGTAGGTTGGGAGAAAGTTTACGGTAACCAGTTGGAAATTCTTGCTGTGGCACAATAAGGTTTTCCAACAATGTCGAGGCTTCTTCCATGTGAGGGCAAATGTGAGTTTGATGACTCCCTTTGCATAACTTACAAGGAAACCTAACTTTACCCTTTTTCCCAGGAACCTGACTATCACTGGTTGATGGATCAACGGAAAGTTGATGAGATTTTTCTGACCATACTTCCAAGACCTTTGGAATACCAGGACAATTGACAAGGAAGTGGTCACCCTTACAAAGCCTGCAAGGGTATTTGGGTTTACGATGCATGTCGGAGTTTTCCTCAACACAACTAACACTTACAGCCATGGTTGGTTGGTTGACTTCTTTCTTATCTTGCTTCTTCTTCTTCTTCCCTTTCTTCTTCTTCTTAGCCTCCTGGTTACTAGCATCAAGGCTTTTACTAGGCGAAGAGGAAGAAATGGAGGAAGAAAAATTAGGCGAAGAAGGTAAAGGGTCAACAGAAGGTTGGTGATGTTGAGATGGTGAACTCTGTTGAGGTGAAGCATCCGGTTGAGATGGAACAATTGGAGTATTTTGGGCCAACGAAGTTGAAAATAACCATATCGGTAAACCTATTGTAAATCCAGGTAATGACAAAGTAGCCATATAAGGAGGACCAACATTTCCAAAGTAAGGAAAAGTACTAGGATTCTCATTGGGAGGGGTTCCTAGGTTGGTAAATTCCGGAACACTTGCCATTATATTCAACTTCAGTGAATTTTATTAACAATTTATAACTAAAATTAACAATTCACAATTCACACCTAACAATTAAAATTCACACCTATGGTCTCTAAAAGTAAAAACAAACAAATTAACACGCGCTATCAAATCTAGGAGCCAAACCATGCACAAACAGTAGCCTTCTGGACCGAAAACACTAGTTGGTGATGAAGCCCAACATCGCCGAATTCAGTACAGAAGTGGTGGGCGGAACAGTTACCCCGGCAACCTGCTTAATGAATAGACTGGACCAAGTTCCTCCACTTTAACCGTCTCGAGTGAAGTGAACCTCCCAGAAAATCCAAGTGACTCTAGCCGACGTCTGCTCCAGGTACAGTGGGATCTTCCCTCCACCGTCACCTTGGGTAGAACCCTAAAGATAATGGTCACTAAGGTCACCAACAGCAACAAATACACCTGGGGGAACAGTCTACGACCCGATAACACGCAAGGGCAGAGTAACAAGCTCAATCCCCTTGCCGGCTCCTTGACAATAATCCAAGGTTTACCGACAAGTGACCCCAAGCTCCTCGACAATAATCCGAGGTTTACCGTTTGTAGTACGTGCGTATCTGGCGTCTTTCCCAATGAAGGAGGATTGATCCCCTCACTGGTTCGGACACGGTCTCGTGCTTCTCCTTTAAGAGGAGCTTTCCCAGAGCATAAATGTAACAGTTGGATTTATCCTACCACAAGATGAGCTACTTGTTTGGTTTTGCTGTCTTGGAGAGTTAATTACTCTCCTACTCCAAGACACTAGCCTGATCTATGTTGGTGTTTCAGAGCCCTAGAAATGTAAAAATTACTAGATTAATTTTAATTAAGCGCTATGTTATTAAGGCTGTTATTACTCAAATGGGTAAATGGATATGAAACCAATGGTGTTATGACCCGACTCAACTGAATGCAATTGAATATGATAAGGTAATCTTTTCAATTCGATGAATCCTAACTAAAGTAAGGAGAGAGTTTCCATTCACTTCCAACAATGCAAAAAATTGATCACTAAGAGAAAATATAACAAATTCTCTAATGCACTAATTTCATCAAGAAAAACTAATGCAAATCAATTCAAAAATCCTTATTTTTATTTTTATTTTTGTGTAAATTCAAATCAAAGAAAACTGATCTAAATCTACGATTGATTTTTCAGAATGTAAACTATGCAATTGTAATCTATGCACAATTCACCCGAAAAGTATGCAAATGTAATCTATGCACATTTTTCATTCATATTCTGAAAATGAGAATTCTGCGAAACCAGAGATTCTGGGTTCGATCCCCAGTGGAGTCGCCAATTTGTCAGGCGGAAAGAGTCGATAGTGCGGACACAACCAGCCTCCCTAGGAGCCTAAGACTCTCTAGTGACAAACAAGACAAACAAGAGCAATCCTTCTCTAAACATGCATTTACTATATGGGAAATCAAGTGTTTAGATCCTACCTGTAGTCCAACGCTGTTGTAGCAGTCCAGCTCCGCTGATCCGGATGAGCTCCTTCGTCACTTTGAAACCTGCATACACTAACAATCAAACGATTAAATAGCACTTGATAATCTCATAGAATAAAACATATTTAACACATAGACCAAGGAGTACATGAAACAACTCATAAATAACAAGTTATTGAGAAGAATGGACTCATTTGCATTAATAGGTAACAAAAGGAACAAATACAACCTGAGCCTTGGTGTTGTGCAAGTCCCTCCCAGGGTCCATCAAGAGTTCTCCTTTACTTTGACAAAGCTCACCCACTTCCAAATAGAACAAGCAAAGATGGCAATCTCTCCTCACAAGCTTCTAAATGGGAGTCCTAATTCCTGCAGCATTTACCCTTAGAAATGTATAGCTTTCAACCCCTCCTCCTTCTGGCCCAATGCCTGTATTTATAGTGCTTAAGAGGAAGTTAATCAGGTCCACCATCAATGGGATAATCTCCTCTTTGGATGGGATAACTCCCTTATTGATGGGATAAGTTCCTCTTTGATAGGAGTGCATGAACCATCTGGAGGCGCCCAATACACGTCGAACAACCTTCTAGAATGCTCTAGAAATGACCATAAGTAACTTTTTAAAGATGAAACTTGCGCATTCTAACCTTTACAGGGGGACGCACCTGTCCCTTTACATACAGAGCGTCTTTGGACGCAGCTTTTGTGAACGTTGGGAGCGTCCCCGCAGGTAAGGTTGAGAGAACCTGCGTCCCCAGAGATAAATACATTTATACAAGACTTTCTCTCTTTTTTGGAGTTTGACATGGAGAGCAGAGGCATAAGACTTGCCTAAGAGGGTAGCATGACTGTTGATTGAGCCATACTAATTGTAAATAGTCATGGTGACATTTTTTAGTGTAACACACGATTAAATATTTTAACTACTTCACACGCAAACAAAGAAAAATCTCAATGACAACCACCTAAAGCCTCTAAAGAACCAAACAATTTTGAATCACACGCCTAAAGAATCTAGGAGATCAAACCACACACAAACAGTAACTTTCCATACTGAAAACACTAGTTGGTGATGAAATCCAACGTCGCAGAGTTCAATACAGAAATGGCGGTTGGAACAGTTACCCCGGCAACCTGCTTAATGAATAGACTAGCACAAGTTTCTCCACTAAACCGTCTCGAGTGAAGAGAACCCCCCAGAAAATCCAAGTGAGTCTAGCCGACGTCTGCTCCAGGTACAGTGGGATCTTTCCTCCACAGTCACCTCAGGAAAGAATCCTATAGAAAATGGTCACTATGGTTACCAACGGAAACAAATATACCTAGGGGAACAGTGTACGATCCGATACACACGCAAGGGCAGAGTAACAAGCTGAATCCCCTTGAAGGCTCCTTGAAATAATCCAAGGTTTACCAACAAGTGACCCCAGGCTCCTCGACAATGGTTAATCCGAGGTTTACCATTTTCAATATGTGAATATCTTCTATCGTTCCCAATGAGGAAGGATTGATTCCCACACTGGTTCAGATATGATCTCGTGCTTCTCCTTTAAGAGGAGTTTTCCCAGAGCATAGATGTAACAATTGGATTTTATCTACTACCACAAGATACAGCTACTTGTTTGTTTTACTATCTTGGAGAGTTAATTACTCCCTACTCCAAGATACTAGCCTAAGCTATGTTGGTGATATAGAGCCCTAGAAATAAAAATATTACTAGATATATTTTACTTTAAGCGTTATTTTTATTGGTTTTTGTTTAAGTCAAAAGGTGCGGAGATGAAACTTATGGTGTGAAGACTCGACTCGAAATCACTAAAAAATGCACTTAAGATGATAAGCAATCTTTTCCCTTCAATGAATTTCTAGCTAGGAAAGAGTTGAGAATGCAAATGCTTGTAAAAACAAATCTTTTCCTTAACAAATAAATCAAAAGAAGAGCTTTTTGTCTTTTCCAATGCACTCAAAAACAAGACAACTAGTTATGCTCACGAAAATTTCTCTTTTCTTTCAAACACTCAAATACTACAAAAACAAACTTTTTTCAAAAGAGATTTTTATTTTTTATTTTTTATAAAACACTCAAAACTATGGAAAAATCTAATCTTGAGATCTATAAATTCCAAAAAACTATTTGAAGTAAAAGCTTACAAGATCTCTTTTCAAGGATGTTTTACTTAGCTATAAGCAAACTAAGGACTAATTTGTCAAGAATCACAAATCAGTAAAAAAAAACCAATTTTTGTTTTCTTTTCTAAAAATGAAATCCAAAACTTTTAACACAAGTCCTTTCGAAGTTTCGCAAAGAGAAAAAACAAGATGGATTCCTCAACAAAGGAAGATTTTGAAAATGGTTAGACTCATAAGAAGGCCAGTAAAAACCAAGGTTATCTGAGGTTTCTAAGGCTTCTAAGCTCTGAGCTACTACAAGACCAAAATGAAAACCAAGCCCGGCAACCAAAACTTCTAGGAATTTCACCTAAAACCCTAATGCCAATGGAATTAACCTAAGAAAAGTTCCTGACAAGTCACATGCAGGTCTGGGTAGAGGAAAAAAACACCTAAACAAATCCTAAGCTGACTGAAAGAGAAAATATTAAGTTTTCCAAAATTTTGACAGGGTCCGCATGTCCGCAGTCCACACAGGTGCGGGACCGCTCTGTGTGTAAAGCAAAAGTGCGGATAGGTCTGCACTGTGTTACAAGCAGAGGGTGCGGTCCTCTCCCAAAAGTATGAAAAACAAAAAATAATTCAAGATCTACTAAACCTACCCAATTCCACACACAACAAGCCAAAAACAGAAACAAAAACACAGTTTCTCAAGTCAAAGTAAAGCAAATCAAAAAATCAAGTCCCCAGCGGAGTCGCCATTTTGTCACATGGAATGAGTCATTCTTGCGGACAAGACCGACCTCCCTAGTATCTAATGATATCTAGCAACAAGCAAACCAATCAAATTCTATCTTTCTCTAAATATGCAATTTATAAACAAAGGCAAACAAGTGTTTTAGGCCTACCTTGGGTCCAATGCAAGTTTGTGGAAGCCTCGCTCCGTTGATCCAAATGAGCTCCCTTGTAGAGAATCTGCAAACACAAACAAGCACACAAATTAAATAGCACCTGAAAAGCCAATATAATAAAGCATACTTATCATGATGATCAAGGAATTCATGAAACAAATCACATAAGACAATTTGTTGAGAAAAATGAATCTGATTGTATTAATTTAAATCAAAGAAGAACTTTACAACCTGTGCCTTGATGCTGTACAAGCTCCTCCCAGGGTCCATCAAGAAGTCTCCTCTACTTTGACAAGTTTCACTCTCTTCCCAATGAAGCCAAAAGGTATGTGATCTCTCCTCTCAAGCTTAACTAGGAAGTCCCAATTCCACCAGCATTTACCCTCAAAAATGTTCAGCTTCTAACCTCCCTAGCAACCAGCTCAATGCCTTAATTTATAGTGCAATGGAGGGAAGTTACTAGGTCCACCTTCAAAGGGATAAAGCCCTCCTTCAAAGGGATAGCTCCTCTCATCAAGGGATTAGCTCCTTCACTTTTGGGATGCATGAACCACCTAGGAGCGAACCATCTACGTCAAGATTCCTTCTAGAATCATCTAGAATTGACCCAAAGTGAGTTTTTAAGAATAAACTTACGCCTTTTTGACTTTCACAGGGGTCCGCACCCACTCCTTTAGAGACAGAGAGGGCAAGTCCACAGGTAACATGAACATGGGGTGCGGGACCACATGCAACAGTGAGAGAAAGTGCGGAACCAGAGTTTTAATGATTTTTAAGGTCTTTCTCTTATATTGAAAGCTTGACATGAAGAGCTGAGGTTTGAGACTTGCTTAGGAGGACAGTATGAATGATGATATACCCATACTAACTGCAAATAGTCATGGCGACAATATTTTGTGTAACAGATGCACAGTGATGAAAGTATAGCTAGTTACTTCTTACGCATAGATGAGGTTGATAATTGTATGAAAAATCAAGGAGAAGATATAAAGGAAGTTACCTTAGTTGAGAAAGTTTTGAGATCCTTGTCTGCTAAATTTGAATCAAAAGTGTATACCATAGAAGAAAAACAGGATCTATAGACTATCACTATGACATAGCTTCACAGAATCTTAACTGCATTTGAGATGAGAAAAGGAGGTCCATTAGATATGAGAGAAGCCGCATTTAAAGCTTCAGCAAAAGGAAAGGAAGAACACAATGAACCCGGACATATTTTAGAAGAAGAAGATGAGGTAAACTTTGTCAAGAAGCTTCAATGGGGTTCTGTTGTGGCCGGCAAGAACCCCCCTTATTATTTAGTGTTATTCGTAATACTAAATAAATGGGGACCCTTAGTTAAAAATCTAGGAAATCAAAGTAGTGGTTAAATTTCCTTTTCAAATAAAATTACCATAATAAGCTTAGGAAACCCTCT